>CM062814.1:715035716-715699772 GCA_031772625.1 Pinus tabuliformis | reverse complement strand
TGTGCCATGCGCTAGAATTCTATAATGTGACCGCTAAAGAAGATGATGAGGATCCAAGGAATATTAAGATCCCAGAGGCAGAAGGCCACTGCGAAGTTGAGGGACTGCAGATAGAGAATCCAGACATCGCCGCACCATCGAAGACTAGACAAGTGAACATTGGCACAAAAGAGGAGCCAAAATTTGCAAAGATTGGAGATTACTGGGATGATGCCATAGTAGATAAGGTTGCTCAGTTGATCCACAAATACCAGGATTTGTTCCCTACCAAATTTTTAGACCTAAAAGGTATCATAGGAGACTTGGACATGATGAAGACTACCTTGAAGCTGGACATGAAGCCAATAAAGAAAAATTCATATCGCCTTAATCACAAGTATAAAGAAAAGTTCTGCTTGGAGTTGGACAAGATACTTGTAGTGGGTATTATTGAACTGGTGGAGGAATCTGATTGGGTGAATCCAATGTTCGTTCAAGAAAAGAAGTAGAAGGATGAAATAAGAATTTTCCTAGATCTCAGGAAGCTTAACGATGGTTGCATTCATGATCCTTTTCCAACTCCTTTCAAAGATGAGGTACTGGATAATGTTGGAGGGAAGGAGGCCTATTCATTCACATATGGGTTCTCTGGATACCATCAGATTAAAATTGCACCAGAAGACAGGAGTAAGACCACCTTCGTGATAGAGTGGAAGTTTCTAGTATACAGTGATGCCTTTTGGACTTAAGAATGCACTGACAATCTTCTCGTGCGTAGTCATCGTGACGTTCAAAGAATTCATTCACAAGTTCTTGGAGGTATATTTTGATGATTGGATAGTGTTTGGGCTAGTAAAGCGCCATGTAGCCATTTTGTGCTTAATGTTGGATCCATGACGAAGGTATCAGATTGCTCTAAACCTGAAGAAATGTTTGTTCAGTGTCCCTTTCAAAATCTTGTTGGGTCATGTGGTATGTAGGTAAGGAATTATGATGTACCTTGCTAAGATCGCAGTAATAATTAATTTGGAGACACCGAGAAGTCTTAAAGAGTTGCGCGCAACACTAGGCCGCACGGGGTACTATCAGAAGTTCATTAAAAATTATGCCTAGATTACCATGCCTATGGAGAAACTGCTGAAAAAGGATGCTACATTCTGTTGGGATGAAGAATGTCAATGGAGCCTAGATGTACTAAATGAGAAAATGGTCACCACACCAATCCTAGTCTTCCCAGGTTGGAGGAAGGAATTTCATGTGCATGTGGATGCTTCATGTATTGTGCTAGGAGCAGTGCTGACATAGGTTGGTGAAGGAGAATTGGATCACCCTATAGCATTTGCATGCAGGAAGTTGTCTAAGGCTAAAAAGAATTACTCAAAGATCGAGCGCGAAGGGTTGGCTATGGTGTATGCGCTCCATAAATTTAGACATTACTTGCTAGGTGGACATTTCAAGATGTACACAGACCATTCTGCATTGAAATATTTAGTTAATAAGCCTGTGTTTGGGGGGGAAATATGTAGATGGTTGTTGTTGTTTCAGGAGTATGATTCTGAGGTGATTGTGAAGCCAGGAAGGTTGAATGTCAGGCCAGACCATTTGTTGTGCATTGAAACTAGAGAGGAGCCTACAAATTTGGAGGAAGGGATTCCTAATGCACATCTCTTCAAGATGCGCGTAGTGGATAATCACTTTGCGGACATTATCCACTTTCTAACTACGGGGACGACTCCAAAAGGATACAGCAATCAGCAGAAGAAAGAATTAGTGGTGTGCACGGCAAACTTTTTGGTAATTGCTGGCCATTTTTATAAGATGGGATCGAATGAGATACTTAGACATTATGTGCCCGATTTTGAACGGAATAGTATCCTTGCTGAAGCTCATGGAGGAGCTATGGGAGGGCATTACATAGGAAAAGTAACATCATAGAAGATTCTACGCGTTGGATTGTGGTGACCGACACTATATAAGGATTCTAAAGCATATTGTAGGGCATGTGACGCATGTCAGAGAATGGGCAGGCCATTACGGAGGGATGAGCTTCCTTTGAATCCATAGGTGTCATTGAAGTCATTTGAAAAATGGGCAATCGATTTTGTAGGACTAATTCAGCCTCCAGGCAAGAAGATAGGTGCACGATATATCATCACTGCGACTGAGTATTTGACTAGATGGGTAGAGGCACAACCCATGAAAGATTGTACCGGGGCAACAACAACAAAATTCTTGTTCAAATATGTGTTGACTAGGTTTGGTTTCCCAAAGGTTTTGATGACTATTCGTAGAACACATTTTCTCAATGAAATGATCAATGTGTTGACAGAAGAGTTCCAGGTTTATCACCAGAAGAGTATGTTGTATCATCCTCAGGCCAATGGCATGGTCGAGGCTTTTAATAAGATATTGGAGAATGCACTGATGAAGGTTTGCAACATGCAGTGGAATGATTGGGACATGCACGTACCAACAGTGTTATGGGCATACAGAACTACTTGCAAAAATCTTACTGGTCAGACACCTTTTCGGTTGGTCTATGGTGTGGAAGTTGTAATGCCTATGGAGTATATCGTGCCTAGTCTATGCATAGTGGCTTTCACAGGAATGGTAGACCATGGAGCCTTAGAAGATCGGCTCGCACAGCTAATGGAGCTCGAGGAAGATAGGTTTTTGGCTGGATTCCATCAGCAAGTTCAGAAGGAACATGAAAAAGCTTAGCACGATCAGCACATCAAACTACGCACCTTTAAGGTAAATGATTTGATTTTATTATATGACAGTAAGTTTGATAAGTTTCTAGGAAAATTTTAGATGCACTGGTTAGGGCCATAGGTTATCAAAGAGATTACATATGGTGGAGCGGTTTAGCTCGCGAAGTTGAATGGAGATCAATTTCCAGGAAGGGTAAATGGAAGTCGATTGAAGCCATACATTGGGGATCCAACCCAATGACTACATGATTGTAGCATAGTCTTAGAACTCCAGGCAACTGCAAGGAGGCATGGGACTATAAAATACACTTCCCAGTTTATAGAGCTACGCGACAGGGGGGTTGCGCGAAAACGAATGATGTCACAGTACCAGAAGAAGCGTGAAGGGAGTTACACAATAGAAGGAGAGACCACACAACGTAACAATAAAGTAATTGTTACAATCACTATTCATGATTTAACTGCTAGGAGACGGTTAACAGGAGTGGGGGATGGCATTTAAGGCCAAAATCTTTAGAGATCTGCCGCCAAATCAGCATTTATGAACGGATTTTGGGGGTAACAATTGAATTTGAATTCAAATTCACCTATAAATTACGTGTGTCCGTCCAGCAAAAAACACTTTGCATCCTTAGAATTTATGTGTTGAGTTTTTGACTATTTATGAATCCTCAATTTTTCATTGATTTAGTTGTTTCTTTTGTATTTGATAAGTTACTCGAGGATACCCAGCGGTTTATTCTCAGCACGATGTCTGGACCAGGAGAGACTGCTAATATGGGAGGAGTTGTCGTCTCTGAGGGAGATGCTCTAGAGGTGATGAGCATGGAGGCTCTGGCTACTGTACCTATGGCACCTAGGTTGCTAGGCTGAAACCCACACAAGTAAGAGAAGTTCCCAAACCTAAGAAGGATAAGCAAAAGAAGCCCATGTCAATGTGCGAGTCACCAACGAAGCATGCTGCTACCCAGGCCTAGAAGAAAGAAAAGTCGAGCACTAAGGATAAGGGGAAAGTGATGGATTTGGAGGCTGAAGAGGGCATGGAGGACATAGACACCGACCAGATGGATCCAATATCCAAGTTGCCAAATTATATCCCTCTGCACAAGGAAAAAGTGAAGGTCTCTAAGGACCCAGATGGAGGAAAATTCCTCCTCAATACACCCCTACTACCGGAGAACATCACTTTTGAAGTTCTGTGATTAGCGCGGATTCCCCATCTCAAGCTAGAAGACTGGGATCTAGCAGAGCATGAGAGGTTCCCCCACATGGCAATAGAAAACTACTTGAAGAGGGTGTTCTACAAAGAATCGGGTGTCACCATGCTGGAGCCGGTGGACTAGATTCGAGGATTGAATCAGTTGGGGATGTTAAACCTATTATGGGTGCGCACTACCACTGCTCCAACATCAACCTAATTGTGATCAAGAAGTTGCTAACCCTGGTGCATGACAACTGTTTGTGGCTGAGTGCGCCAATCCCCATTACTGATATGCTAATCTATCAGATCACGTTGGTGCCGCACTCAAGGTTGAATCCGGCCAAGGAGTTTGGCAGAAAGACGAGTGAGTGCGATCTCACTGAAAAGATGAAGGACAAATTCAAATTAGTGAAGAAGCCACGTGGGTACTCGATCGCCTCTATCACAGACCCCGCGGTGTAGATTGCCATGCAGATCCTTGTGGGCAAAGTCATGAGAAAATGTCGCACTGACGAGGTTCCGACACTAGTGATTTATTTGGTTGCCAAACGCATGGAGGGAATGCAATTTAACTGCGTGCACTATCTTTGTAGCGAGTTCCTCGCAAACTATCGAGAAGTGCAGGATGAGAGTAAAACATTCCACTATTCATGGTTGTTGCTCTCCATTATGCTCGTTGCTTGGGATTTTCTGGAGGACAGTCAGTTTCCTCCTATGGATAAGTATTTTCCAAAGGTTGTGTAATTTTCCTCCCTCTAGGCAATAAATGATGTCATGTGCATCATGAAGACCAAAGTCTTCCAGGTGCTGATGGAGGCAAGCATTCACATGCCCATCAACTAGAAGCCACGGTTGTCACCAACTGTGTTTGAGCAGCTTTTAGAGTACACAGAATTTAAAGCTGACTTCCACCACGTATACATCTGGGTGTGGAAGGATCCACAACATAAATGGTTTGACCTACCTTACCTCGCTACAGAAGACGCTATTCAAGAGGTCATCAAGCACTAGCTGATAGATTGGCATACTCCATCCGATCTAGCTGTGGGCACCCGCAAATCCGCAGATAAGAAAAAGAAAGAAGCAACTAGCAAAAGGTTTAGTAGTTGGCTAAGAAGAGGAGAAAAGAGGCCGAGGAGAAGGCCCAGGTGGAAGCAGAGTGTGCCTTGAAGCAGCAGGCTGAACAAGAAGAGCACGACTCCGAGTGCAATGGTAAGTCTCCTTCACCCCAAACAAAAGAGGCAGAATAACCAGAGCAGGGCAGTGGTGGTCAGGAGGGGTAGAGCACTCCCTTTTGGATCAAATGGTATAGGGAGCAAGGAAAGGAAGGGTCATAGAAGAAATCAAAAGCAACCAAGTTGTCACTGGACCCAATCACTCTGAAAGATGGTGACCTTGATGAGATTAGAGACAAGGTGCGCAATACCACCGTAGAATTGTTGCAGCAGTTTGAGAAGTAGCAACAACGGGCGTTGAGTACCATTCAGAAGGATCTGCATGAGCCACAGATTCAGATGAATAGGATCTATGTAGGTGCAGGGCAAATCAGCACTGCATCAACAAGTTTGGCACCGGGGACCACTAAGGCAAAAGAGATGGTTCGATCATTGGATCTCCAAGCAGTCATGCTTCCAGATGGATCCTTGACCATGGAGGCAGCTGATGACAAAGTCATCATGAGTTCTTTGAAGAACATTAGCCTCAACCTAGCCATGCTCCTGAATGAGTATCTTCACACGCTGCAGGCAGGTTTGATAGTAGATTTCAGAGCTTGGGAGCAGTGCACACTCAGCCTCATCAATGATTATCGAGTGAACAATGAATAGATGTTCATTGAGAAGACAAAGGCACTAAAGGCCAAGGACACAATCCAGGCACAGAGCCCTCAGCTGACAGCCGTCGGGGCAAAGGCATGTACAATGATGTTGGAGATGCATATCCCAGAGGACGCACCGTTGGAGACAAGGATCAGAAAGTTGGCTGCAGGTGTGCGCAACGCCAAGACAAAAGTGTCTAGAGTTCAGTTCGAGCTGAACCTAAAGATCATAGAATTGGAGTTGAAGTCACAACCTTCAACCCTGCCAGAGGTAAGGGAACAGCATGAAGCCGCTGTGAAAGATGGAGTCGTGTCGGTGGATCCTGCAATCGGGGACTACACTGCGCTATTTGAGCAAGCCATGGAAGTAGTAATGACTCTGTAGGAAAATCCCAACCTACAGAGATTGAATACAGAATTCCGCGAGCTCCACCAGCAATATGATGAAGTGAGGGCAACTACACGCACCGTTGCTATAGTACAACGCTTTTCCAAGCTACAGGAGGCGAAGCAGCTACTTACACAAGTGGAAGCAATGCAGAAAAAAGAGGCAGTCCTCAAGGCCAGATTGGGGCCTTGGTTGGATGAGGCTTACATTTTCTCCACCAAAATTCAGGAGAAATTGGTGAACTTGTAGAGTACATAGTAGAAAATCAAGCAGGATAGTGCAAGACCAGCCACAGAGCAGTTGGTAGAGCAGATCAAGCAAGCATACACATAGAGCACGACTGAAGTAGCAGTTGCACAAGTGGAGTTGGGGGATATTCAAAGTAATATATCCACACCAGCAAAGTGACTCGAGGGAAAGTCACGATCTTTGTGTTGGGGGCCTGTTGGGATGGGGTCACCTAGGGCCAATTTTGGGGCAAAAGCCCAAGTTTTGTTGTATAAAAATGTAAATTATCCGCAAATTGTGGTCACGAAGCTCATAGATAGTTAAAGAGTCATAAAGGGTTTTACCCTTCTTTATTTAAGTTGAGTCGGTTTTTTGAGGATCTACCCATGGTCCACAGACCATGGGATTGTATAAATAAGTGTGTCCTAGGGTGTCTAAGGTAGGGTAATGAAGTTGTTTATGGGAGAAGTCTAGATAGTTAGCACAGAAGAGTAGGAAGAAAGGCTCTGCAGTTGTTTGCATAGAGGCCTAGAGTAGAGTCTGCAGCTGAGTACACGGACCCCTGTAGCTAAGCCAAGGAAGTCTTAAGTCTGTAAGCTGAACTGAGTATTAATAAAGAATATTATTGCATAAATTATCGTGTTTATCTCTTTACTTATATTTTATATGAATGTGCTTATGTTGTGATGAATGATGGGTTTATGAAATAATGATGTATTGATGCACGACTTTACACAATTTATATTGTTACTTGAACACAATTAATATTAACTATTTACGCGAAGATTATCTTGTCGTATGTTAAAGTTATCGAACACTTAAGCCAATTTAAGTAATTACTAGGACAATATTAATCTTTGATGCGCGTAAGTAGTTTACTCGTCTATTCAGGGTTTGCAAAAGATAGTTGTAGACCTTCACAGAGGCCTAGAGGCTGACTAAAGGAGTTATATTGATAAGCCATAAAGGCTTATCGATCTGCATGAAGGCATATTTAAGGCACAAATGACATCACGCTGATCTCTGGGTGCGGAAACGTGGTTCTAGCATCCCCCCATACTACTTCAGATGAGAATTCAGTCCACACTCCACGGATTGATGTCGAAAGGGCCAATAGTTTAGGGATTTGTTTGGAGCAACTAACTCTGAAGATGTGTCTGGACCCACTAAGCCAAAAATATGCCTATGGTTGTCTTTTTCATAATCATCAGAGTGCCATGATGAAAATGGCCAAGTCTTCTATTGCAAATTTCACCGACATCATGGCTCTTTACCTTCTCCGTATTTGTGCTCAATGCAACACAATCCTCCACATATATCTTGTACATGTTATTCACACAAACTTTGATCTGCTTCACCTATCTTGTGGCTCTATGTCTCAAGAATTCCTTTCCTTTGTTGAAGATCACATCATAACCATAGTCTTCCAAAACTACAACAAAGGTGATATTTTTCTTTAGGCCTAGAATGAACATGTAATCCTTGAGCCTGAGGGGGGAGCCCAACTCCCTCTAAAATGTGACTGTACCAATCTTGGTCACACTATACCTTTCGTAGTCTCCCATATTGATGTGCATTTGAAAATATTTATCCTCCAGGTCACTAAAAAAAGTATCTACACCATGTCATGTGGAAAGATGCACCTGATTCCAAGTACCACATGCTCCCCGTCATTATGTTGTCCATGCATGAAATGAGGGTAAAGTCAATCTCTAACTGTGAAGCCAAAAATTCACCTACTACTCCTCCTGAGGACTTCTTTCTTTCCTTCTTGTGTGGACACTTCGTGGCATAGTGTCCAAATTCATGATAATGGAAGAATTTAATTTTTGACAAATATTTCTTCTTTCCCCTTTGATTAGATTCTGGTTTGGATTATGATTTCTTCCCTTTTCCCTTCTTTGTCTTTCTATCCAATGCAAATTTTTCTTCACCTCGGCCTTGGATGAAGTCCCATCTCTGGTATTCCACCTTATTTTTTCCTGTACCAAGTCAGACCATAAGCGCTCCCAACTCGGTAGTTTCTCCCTCCCATTCATTGAATCTTGATAGTTATTCCATCTCTTGGGAAGGACTAGAAGAGATAAGGTTACCAAGTATTCTTTAGGGACATTCACACTGGCTATACCAAATTCATCACGACACTGTGTAAAATTGCTCAGATACTGTGGAATTGTATCATTCTTCTACATATTGATAATTTGGTGTTTATCCTTGAGCGCCAGCTTCATGTGGTCACTAATATTATCAAACAATTATGTTATTGATTTCCACATCACAAACAAATCTTCTTTTTTGTGTAGCTTCGAGACAATATGATCTTGTACTCCATCCAAGATTATTCCCCTCACCTTGGCTACATATTTCTTCCAATGAGTAAAGTTTTGGGCATCAGATGCTTGAGCATTTACAACATCTATCTTGATGTATTCTAGCAATCCATTGTCATCCAATATTGCCTCCATATGGTCCTTCCATGCAACAAAATTAGAGTTACCTTCCAAGGCATACTCTAGCCTTAGTCCATTGAAGGCCATCTTCTCATCTCCGAAGAAATCCTGCTATATTGATCGTCAAATTCAAACCTTTGAGAAACAACTTCGAATTCCCTCCTCTAATGTGAATCCATCTATGATACCATGTAGAAATTAAGTTTTATATTCGCAACTTCTCATGAAGTTTTAATCAAAATCACAATACACAAACCTACTCTACTGCTCTGTGGACATTAATTCACAATTTAGAACTAAAATCTCATATATGCAATAATAAATAACACACATGCAATAAGTATTTTTATCTAGGAAAAGAAATTTTCTAAAAACCCCATTGTATTACAATTGCTTTTCTCAACTGAGCACACCCTGTAAGTGCATAACCTAACTCTCTACTCACTAAAGGCCTCTGCCCTAGACTTGGTCAAATTTTTCCTCTTCTTGAGCTCTTATTTCCTTGAATTGTTCCTTAAGGAATTATCCCCTATTATTTAGGAAATTCCCTCAATAGAATTTTGCAATTCCTTTAGGTTGATCATCCAGCTGCATGCAACACATCTACACTCAAGACTAGTCTACAACAGATGTTACACTGCCTTGGAATATCCAACTCAATTGGGTAAATCGAATTATCTGCATGCACTAGCTATTTTGGGCTGATTGACGAATTAATTGGATGGTCACTGATTTTGAATGAAGTCCCACTACTTAACTGACCTTCAACTAGTTCCTCCAAAAGTTTGAACTATTTTAACTAAAGACAACTTGAGATAATGATCCAGTTTCAGGTGTGACAAAGGACCCTTCCAAGACCTTTTACTTTGGTGATGTGTTAAATTTCATTTTTAAAAGAACATAAATGAATACATCTGCATACTATAAAGAATAGGAACATGACAATCATCAGCAACATATAAAAACATAAGCCATTGATAATAGAGTTTGTCCAGAAGGGACTACGTCTCCAGGCCCCAGTGTCAAGATGGTGTAGGCCACTGCATTAAGTGTTGTCAATAGTGATGATGTACATAAGAGATGACGTTTCTATCATACAAGGAAAATTCCTTCACGCAGGAGTGGCTCCAAGTGATGTTCCGCTACAGGAACTCTCAGTCAAAAGGACTCCTATCAATATGAAACAAACTCATGCATGATGATAATGAACATCCCGTCAACATGGCATAAAAGGGATCTCAATGCAAACATGCATGGTGACACATGTGTATCCCATCAACATACAACAATGGGATCTCAAACAAAACATGACGAATCATAACAACAAGTACATCACACCGTTGATTTCGCATCACATCAAGCAGGAATCATGAGACAAGTAAGAAACAAGATCCCACATCAAACATCAAACAGGGATCTTGTTATAGAAATTTTTGGGCACTGCAACCCCAATCATATATGTCCATAATCCAAGGGCTTCTAAGTCCCTAAAAGTGTTTTTTCATGCCCTAAAGGAACAAGGTCAGCTGATTACATCATCTCCCATAAGTTCTCCACAGAAAACTGCTCAAAACTGGTCAAAACTGGACCATACAAGTTGCTCAGTGCTAAGGGTGTGAAGCATCTCACCTGCCTAGTGTAAAAAGTGCGATTCATACTGGAAAGCCCTTCTGTAGGGTGCGATGGGTGAGAATGGACAAATGGCAAAGACAGTTTGCGAGGTGGATGATCATGGAATCTTCTAGAAACTTTTCATATGACACTTGCCTCTCAGAATTTGCCCAGGGATGAGTAAGAGATCAATGAAATCTCCAAGTGGAACCAAGAACTATCAGAGAGAGGACACTAGTCAAAATCCCAGAAGCTGACTCACCCCCCTGCAAACATCTATATATGGATCCCTCATCATAGAGATCCAGAGGTTGGGGGGCTGGTATTTTGTATCTTGTAAGGAAGTGTTGTTGGTTTCCTGGTGGAATATCATAGTGTTGGGTGATCTAAGATTTTCATGAGGTGAAGAAGGGCTTTCATGCTGGGAGGATGATGCTGGGTCAGATCAATGGGTTGTAATCCTCTCTTCTAATCTTTACATCAATAAAGCTATTCAAGTTTTCCTCCACATTCTTGTATGTCTGATAGTATATGCATTTGTGTGGTCAATATATATCTGGTCCTATATTGTTTATGATTGTAGATCTCTGCACTTTGAAGGTATTATGCTGCTTTGACTTTACAGGTACTCTTTGAAGCGGAGTGGTCAAGGGAGAAGCGGCAAAGACCTATCAGTGAGGAGAAGGAACAAGCAAAGAACCGAGTGAAAGATCGAGGTTGGTATTCTTTGATACTCTCCTATCTACTTCTCATAAAGGAAAATGAAAGTAACTTTAATCTATTTGTTTCTAAGATAGCTACCTATCTTAGTGGGACTAGCAGCTCTACATAGACACTAGATTTCCCAATAACAGATCTGTGCAGCACAATGCATTGCAAAAAGAAGTACATGAACACACCGCATATAACTCACATCCTAGGGCCATCTGAAGAAAAGGATGTCAAATTGTTGAAGCTAGTCGTACCATCACCCTCGCTACATCGAATCTCATGGAATGACTGCTCGCATGCTGAATGCTGACACCTTCACTCCACTTAGAAAAGTGATCAAAAAATGAAATGAGAAAATGGAAAATCTGAATGCACCATCAAATTTGTGGTGTCTAATAGTGCAAAATCAACTGTCAAATTTCTAAATTTTGAGAAAGTGGAAATCTGGGGCTTAAGGAATATTTTAGATTCCCCCTAGATTCCTCAAAGATTCCCTCCTACGAATCCTCTGCAAATCAGTTTCTCAGATCAGGAAACTGACTGCACCATCAGGTTTGTGTCACCGAGAGGTGTAAGATAGACATAAAATTTTTCCAATTTGGACACTGCAAAAATTTCACCCTCCTGGATTTTTTGCTCAGTCATAGTTCCACCTGCAAATAAATTAATTAAAAAAATAATTTCGTCTCGATTTTTGTGCCCACTCCTGGTTCCTCCATGTTGCCTCAGTTTCTGATGAATTGAGTTTTAAATAACAAATAGGCTGGCGGACTTCACAAGGAATTATTTGTGGCATAGTAAGTTAAAATTAAAGGTTCGTTGAGGAGGGGTCAGGGGATCAAATCCCACCCCTCCTTATTTATTACCACATAATCGTTGTATTATATTTTTGGGAGGCGGGTCTGCGGGTCCCAGTGGTCCACTCCCCTCATTCCTCTGTGCTATATTATGGTGGTTGGAGGTTGGGTCTACACCCCAAGGGTCGACCCCCCTTTAATGCATGTGGTTCGTTTTAAATGGGTTGGGTTCGTGCCCCAAGGGCTGACCCACCCAAACTCTGCGCTTAGTTATGGTGGTTCTGTGGGAGGGGGCGGGGGTAGTGGCCCACCCCTCCACTAATATATATGTGGATAATATTGGGGTGGCGGGGTTGGTGGCCCACCACCCCTTTTTTCTAATTTTTTTTTGTTAAATAAAACAAACTGGCCATTTTTGACAATTTGGATTTTGACCGAAGGAGTCATTTTAACTAGGTGACAATTTCGCTCAAAATCCGGCCAGATTTGGCCATATTCCATTCGTCGGAAAAAGTCCAAATTGTGTCTCCATTAACCTGCCTAGTTAACAAAAGTCAACCAAAACTTTCACTACCTCTATCTTCCTCATCCAGACTCGGGTTGATGAATCACTTCACCACCACGATCACAACGATGAGATATTTAATATGAACCTAGTTTGAGCATAATCCAAATAGTTTGATTTTTGAGCTTTCATAAGCCCTCCTTGTCCTGTGTGTGTCCCTAGAGCCACCTGGATCAATCCTCCCCACTGAGGATATTTTGGTCCTCCAAAAGCATGGAAAAAACTCTACAACTTCTTTGTACCTTGTCTGCATCACAACCGTCCTGAAAATGTCTCGCTTCCATCTCCTTCACCTTTGTTCTTCAGAGCCTTAAGCGATGACCCAACACTTGCAACCTCTGCAACCTGTAGTACATTGTTTTGAAAATTACATGCTTAACTTTCATAACCAACTAATGACCCAAGCATCCCATACTTGCCATGAGTTTATAACACATACTTGGTGATCAAGTTTACATTAGGATAGACACCATACCCCAGCTATGAAAACAAGGCCAACATATTATTGTTTCTTTAACAAGTGATGGAAAACTCATCATCACTGCAACACATGATTTACAAAATCAGGCCAAACACTATTTTTGCTTTGACAAGTGATGGAAACACAACATCACTTTCAGAGTGTAAAATGCAACTCAAAATAAGACTAGACATCATTGTTGCTGAACAAGTGATGGAAAACACATCATCACTTTTACATTTTAAAATGCAACAAATGATTTACAAAAGAATGACCATGACAAGCTAACATATCTAGAAACCATTTTTCACTTATCAACGTGAATGGGTCGCCTCCCTGTGGCGGTTTTTCTTGTTGAACAACTGCATCACCTGGTTCATGCACCAACACCTTGTCTTTAAGGCACTGCTCTGGATGGAGCCTCCAACAAGTGGCTCTTTGATGGCCACTTCTGTCACAATGACTACAATAGGTCTTCTTCCTCCAAATCTTCTTAACATGTTTCTTTACCTGCTGTTGAGAGGGTCTTTCATGCCTCATCCTTTTGTGTGCTGCCATTCTTTTCCAACACTTAGAAAATGTATGGTTATGTAATCCACAAAAGGTACATGTTTTTCAATTCCATGTTTTATGTTCATCATTAACAACATGATCATAATCGAAATGAACATTCAAATGTCGAGTGTGGTTATACCTTTCCTTGCCATCTCTCATGTAAGTATGGCGATGAGAGCTGACCTTAGCTCTTTCCTTGTAATGGAAACTGCCTTGGGATGATGAGGATGTTTCCCCATCATTCTCTTTCCTCGATGATTTCGACGATGTCTTGGAAGAATCTGACACCTTCAAGCATTCTCCTTCGGTGTATCTCAAGCCTACAAATTGAGGTCTCTGCACAACCTCCAATGGTTGAGTTATGCCTTGGCTATTAACACCAATTTTTTTCTTCCTCCTTGCACCTCATCCTGGTAAGGAGCCTCATTTTTGTCCTTGTAATTGGGATCTCCACATCTCCAACAGAAATCATACTATGTGAAGACAAAACTGAAAGGAAATCAACATATTTTACCTCCTCTGTCGATTTGAAAAGAACTAATGAGGGCTTCTCATCATCTATTGTTGGTGGTTCGCTAGCTGTCTCGGTGCATTCCCCAACTTCCTTTTTGACATACCCAAGTCCTGCCTGATGGGGTAATTCTTCTACTTTGATGGGGTTGACAATGCCTTGGCCATTAATGCCCAAGCCTTTTCCTTGATACCCCATTTTCTTCAATGGTTTGGAGCCAATCCCTGTGGTATGATTTTCAAAAATAGCGAAATCACCATCAGGAAACATACATGAATTTGGACAATTGCTTTTTACCTCACATGGGTCACGCTGCATCTTTTCCAAGGCCTCGTCCTTAGCTTGTAGCTGTCATAGAAAACTCGGTTTCTCCTCTTTCTCTTCATGTAGAAGCATCTTCAATTCAGCGTTCTCTATTTGAAGATCATGTTTTTTGTGTTTCAGTTCTTCTAGAGCCTCTTCTGTGGCTTGCAACTGAAGCTGCAATTGCTCCTTTTCCTCTGTCTCTTTTTGTAGAGTTTCATACATTATCTCTACCCTTTGGGAAATTTTGAGCATGGTTTCGTACATTACTTTTTCATCCTCTATCGCTGCACGTTCCATTGTTCACGCTGCAATTCACATCCATGCAAAGACCGCTCCGATACCACTTGATCCGGGTCTGAGTGTGACAAAGGAACCTTCCAAGACCTTTTAATTTGGTGATGTGTTAAATTGCATTTTTAAAAGAATATAAATGAATACATCTGCGTACTGTAAAGAAGAGGAACATGACAATCATCAGCAACATAAAAAAACATAAGCCATTGATAACAGAGTTCATCCAGGAGGGACTACATCTCCAGGCCCCAGTGTCAAGATGGTGTAGGCCGCTGCATTAAGTGTTGTCAATAGTGATGATGTACATAAGAGATGATGTTGCTATCATACAAGGAAAATTCCCTCACGCAGGAGTGGCTCCAAGAGATGTCCCGCTACAGGAACTCTCAGTCAAAAGGACTACTATCAGTATGACACAAACTCATGCATGATGATAATGAACATCCCGCCAACATGGCATAAAAGGGATCTCAATGCAAACATGCATCGTGACACATGAGTATCCCATCAATATACAACAAAGGGATCTCAAACAAAACATGACGAATCATAAAAACAAGTACATCGGACTGTTGATTCCGCATCACATCAAGCAGGAATCATGAGACAAGTAGGAAACAAGATCCCACATCAAACATCAAATAGGGATCTATGCAACACAATGCATCGCAAAAATAAGTACATGAACACACTGCATATACCTCACATCCTTGGGCCATCTGAGAAAATGGATGTGAAACTGCTAAAGTTGGTTGTACCATCACCCTCACTGTGTCAAATCTCATGGAATTACTGCTCGTACGCTGAATGCTAACACCTGCACTCCACTTAGAAAGGTGGCCGAAAAATGAAATGAGAAAATCGAAAATCTGAACACACCATCAAATTTGTGGCATCAAATAGTGAAAAATCGACTGTCAAATTTCTGAATTCTGAGAAAGTGGAAATCTGGGGCTCAACGAATCTTTTAGATTCACCCTAGATTCCTCAAAGATTCTCTCCTCGGGGTCTTCTGCAAATTAGTTGCTCAGATTAGGAAACTGACTATGCCATCAGGTTCATGTCACTGAGAGGTTTAAGATTGACATAAAATTTGTCCAATTTGGACACTGTAAAAATTTCACCCTCCTGGATTTTTTGCTTAGTCATGGTTCCACCTGCAAATAAATTAATTACAAAAATAATGTCGTCTCAATTTCTGTGCCCGCTCCTAGTTCCTCCATGCTGCCTCAGTTTCTGATGAACTAAGTTTTAACTAACAAATAGGCTGGCAGACTTCACAAGGAATTAGTTGTGGTGCAGTTGGTTAAAATTAAAGGTTCGTTAAGGAGGGGTCGGGGGATCAAATCCCACCCCTCTTATTTATTACCACATAACCATTGTATGATATTTTTGGGAGGCGGGTCCGCCAGTCCTGGTGACCCGCTCCCCTCATTCCACTGCGCCATAGTATGGTGATTGGAGGTTGGGTCTGTGCCCCAAGGGCCGGCCCACCTTTAATGCATGTGGTTCGTTTTAAATGGGTTGGGTCCATGCCCCAACAACCAGCGCACCCAGACTCTACGCTTAGTTATGGTGGTTCTGTGGGAGGGGCCAAGGGTGGCCCACCCCTCCACTAATATATATGTGGATAAGATTGGGGTGGCGGGGTTGGTGGCCCGCCACCCCTTTTTTTTTATATTTCTTTTGTTAAAAAAACAACCTGGCCATTTTTTAAAATTCAGATTTTGACCAAAGAAGTCATTTTAACCAGGTGACAATTTCACTTAGAATTCGGCCTATGTTGGCTAGATTCTGTCCGCTGGAAAAAGTCCAAATTGTGTCTCCATTAACCTGCCCAATCAACAAAATTCAACCAAAACTTTGACTGCCTCTATCTTCCTCATCCGGACTCGGATTGACGAACCATTCACACCACCGCGATCATGACGATGAGGTCTTTAATATGAACTTGGTTGGAGCATAATCCAAATACTTTTATTTTTGAGCTTTCATAAGCCCTCTTTTTCCTATGTGTGTCCCTATAGCCACCTAGATCAGATAACTGACCTTGATTGCTACAAATTAGAAATCACTGTTGACTTGTGAGGCCTAACCCAAGTTCAACTTTAACTACGTCAACCAACAAAACCCTAACTGGTGGCTCTTTTGGCAACAACCTGCATAGCATAGGCAGCAGTCTCACCTGGAGTAGTATTGGGGGATGCTACAACCAAGTTTCTACATCCAGAGGCCTGTGTGATGGTTTTCTAAGGTTCTTAAGGCTTAGATCTACCTTCACGCAACTTTATCCCTTCCGAACAAACAACTACTTCAAATCTATCTAAACGACTTCCAGCTTTTCATGGAGGTACTTAATTGTACTTATCATGCATAAAGATTACAGATCTACTATATTCACGCAATAAATAAGCATTAATTCACATAAAACATATCACAGAGTGAAGATACATAAAATTTAGCATAAGTAAATAACAAGGCACAAATGCATCAAAATCGTCTTAAATGGTATTTATTAACTATAAACGTTCAATTAGAGACTTCTTATCCCTGTGCACTCAGCTGCAGGGGCCCGCACACTCAGCCTGTAGACTTAACAAGGTCTTCACGCACTCAGTTGCAGGAGCCTTCCCCTTTCGCCTAAGTATAGGAAACAGACCTTTTCTACCTTAGCACATTTCCCTTACAATGATTCTTCACTAATTGATTGCTTCCTAGACTTGTTGTGACTCATATATTTATGGCATTTGCTTTACAATACCATGGTCTGCAGACAATGTGCGGGTTTCAAAACAACTCTATCACCTACCTAACTAAGGGACTAAAGTCCCTTTGACTTCTACTACCTTCGCGCTCTGCTTCCACATTTTGCGGAGACTTTCCATTTGTTACAAAAAGGGACTACAAAATTTACTCAAAATTGACTCAATTGACCCCAGGGACCCCTTCCCAATAGGCCCCCAACACAAATTGGGTGACTCGCCCTCGAGTCACTCAGTTGGTGCTTCGATCTTGTTGTGGAGTTCGCTAAAATCCATCTTCAATTTCTGTAAGTCACCAATACCCTACACCGTAGCCTGTTGCACTTCTTCTACCAGCCTTTCTGTAGTTGGGCCTTCCATTGCGAGGCACATCATCCTTTGTGTCTGATGGAGTGTCTTCAACTTCTCTTGGACTGATAGAGTAAGATGGCTTACTTCATCTGTCCATGGTTATAATCTAGCCTTTAATACGACCTCTTTTCTCTGCAGCTCTTAAATTTGTGTTTGAAGTTGTTTTCCTTCTGATAAGTGAGTTGTTTCTATGTTTCTTTCTCTCGAGCTACAACTTGTTCAGCATCTTTCTTTTTCCTGCGATGTTGTGACCTGCACAAGGAACTTTCCCTGACCTTACTTGTACTTGCGTTGAGATCTGATGGTTGCAACCACTCACCTGGCCATGTTCCCACAATCTCCTGCACATTGGCTTCATTTACTAGGTATGGTAACTTGTACCAAACCTTTTTAGGATCTTGCCTCGCACTGATAGATATGTAGTGAAAATCTACTTTAAACTCCGCGTAGGATCCAACTTCTTAAAGAGGGTAGGTGACAGCCTTGGCCTCTAACTAATCACCGTGTGAAGGTCCATCTCAACCAGGACCCAGAATATCTTCATTTCCATGACCGTCTCTAGGTCCTTCATTTCCCACAGCGAAGCGAACTTTACTTCCTCTGGTAAATCAGTGTCCTGTGGAGGGAACTGACTATCTTATGGCAGTCTCCATTGAACTAGGGCAATTAACAACATGAGCTAGGCATAGTGAAATTCCTTGTCGTCATCCTATGCTTCGCAATAATTCAACACAAACTCTTTGAAGAGATATTGCACCCAGATCTACTACACCCCCTTCTTCCATTGTGTAGCTAATGAAATGATTGTTGTCAGCACCTCATCCATGCGACACTTTCTCATGACCTTGCAATCCAAAATCTGGGCAGAAAACTGCAATGCCTTGTTTATGATGGGACGGATAGAGTATCTGCGTGACTTCTTCACTAAGCTAAACTCGCTCTTCATTCTACCCGTTAGTTGTTTTCCCTTTACTCTTGCCTCCAAACTCCTCGACTGGATCCACCCCTTGATAGGGAAACCTTGTGATGCAGTGGATTACCATGTCTGTAATGGGGATGGGTTCTCCCAGCCAGAGACACCCATCTTGAACCAATGTAAGAAATTGGCATATGCACACGGTGTTGATATTGATTCTACTAAAACATGGTACCCATAGCATGTTTAGCAACCCAACCTTGTCAACTCCCGCGACCCACTTCATAGGCTGGAGTCGCGTGACCCCAGTGTCCTCATAATATATCTTCACCAAATATTTGTTTGTTGCCAACATCAGGAATTTTTCGTGATCAGATAGATCCCAATCCTCAATTTTGAGTGTAGGAATGCACCCTAAGAGCGCGCCTTCAAATGGAACTTTCTCCAGCAATAGTGATGTAGAGACTATGAACTTAGCATTATCTGGATCCTTTGGTACCTTTGCTTTTCCCTTCTGCAAAAGGATATACTTCAGGAACCTAGTGATAGGATCTCCCTCCTCAACATCCAACTCTTCAACTCTATCACGAAGCTCTTCTTCATCCAGATCCAAGGGCTTGTGTGGCTGTTTAGACTTATCCATCTTCCCTTTCTGCCAAACCTCCATAGAATTCTTCCTCAGTGATTGCTTCATCAGTATAGCCTGTGGTTTCTTCTACTTTACCTTAGCTACAGATGGTTTAGGCGTAGGTGACCTCAACGTCATATGCATAGATCGTGTAGCTTCCATCATGGACGTGATTTCAGGGGCTGGGGCTTCAGAGACAACGACTTCTGCGGGATCAATAATTTTTTCAAGGAAGATCTTACAACTCCAATCAGGAAAGTTTGCAAACTCCGGTCTTGACAAAAGTTTCTCCCAATCTTCTTGGTTCATAGAATTAAGGCAAGAAAATTCACAAGCAATTTTCAGAAGGAAAAGTGTTCTACTACAGACCAACATGCCAGATTTATAGGCGGTTTTAAATTCAAATCTGACCCTTCCCTCCAATTTCTTATCATAAATTCATCTTTGGCAGCAGATTGCCAAATATTTTCGCCATAAATGCACCCTACCTACTCCTAATGGGATTTTTTCTATCCAATCAGCTACAGTGCATCCAACAACTATTTTTGGACCCATCTGCATGACATCAACCTCCATGGCGTAGCTCCTCCTGGTGCACTTGTGGCTTCCCTCGCGCAACCCCCTTACTTCATTTTCCTAGTCTTTGGGCAATGTAGTTTATAGTCTCATACTTCCTTTCAGATGTCTAGAGTATTAACACTATCGTGCTATCATGTAGTCATTGAGCAGGGGCAGGATCCCCTTTATATAACTTCAATCAACTTCCATTGACTCTTCTCATAAATAATTCCCCATTCAGTTTCACGAGCTACACTACGTGACCATCTGTAACTCCCTTGACTACATAATGTCCCAACCAATGCATTTGAAACTTCCCTGGGAACTTTGTGAACTTTCTATCATATAGTAGGACAAAGTCATTCACCTTGAAGGTGTTCAACTTAATATGTCGATCATGCTAGGCCTTCTCACGCTCCTTTTGCACCTGTTGGTGAAATCCTACTAGAAATCGGTCTTCTTCTAATTCCAACAATTGTGTGAGGCATTCCTCCATAGTCTTGCGATATTCCATATCAGTCAATGCTACAATCCATAGACTCAACACAATATACTCCATGGGCATTACAGCCTCAATCTCATAGACCAACCTAAATGGAGTTTGGCCTGTCAAATTTTTACATGTCGTCCTATGTGCCCATAGGACGGTTGGTATGCGCACATCCCAATCGTTCCTCTGCACATTGCAGACCTTCATCAATGTGTTTTCCAAAATTTTATTGAATGATTCAACTGTACCATTTTCCTGAGGATGATAGGGTGTACTCTTTTAATGATAAACCTGAAATTCTTCGAGCATCGCGACAACAGTTTCACTTAGAAAATGCGTACCCCTATCACTCATTAGTATCTTAGGACACCCAAACCTTTTCAAGACATACTCAAATAGGAACTTCATGGTTATAACATCACTACAGTCCTTCACCGATTGTTCTTCTACCCATCTTTTCAAATACTTCGTCGCAGTAATAATGTACCACGCGCCCATGTTTTTCCCAAGTGGTTGTATTGGACCCACAAAGTCAATCACCCATTTTTCGAACACCTATAATGAAGTCTGAGGATTTAATGGAAATTCATCCCTTCGTGAGGGCTTCCCCATCCTTTGACAAGCATCACAAGCTCTACAATATGCCTTAGAATCCTTATGTATCGTCGGCCTAAATGCAGAATCTCTTGCGCGGTTGCTCTGCCTACATAGTGTCCTCCACCACTGTAACTTAGGCTTCCCCATTCGTTCCAAAGTTTGCTTTGGTAGTACGTTAGCATCAGAACCCAAGTCTAGGATTACCTGGTCCATTTCGAAATCACCAATCTATGTCGTGAACCGAACCTCCCTACCAGTTCTCTTCTTACTTCGGTTTACCTTATTGATTATGCGTTGTTCTGGTAACGAATTATCCTTGCTGGCATAGTTATTTATCAGTTCTGGTAACGGATTATCCTTGCTGGCGTAGTTATCTATCAGTTTTGGTAACGGACAATGGTACTTCATCCAGCAGAATATTCTCGCTTCAGTGGTTTGGGACCCCCTGCAGCTATATAATCCCAGAATACAAGGTACTGATATTTATGATGACCTTTAGTCTTGCACTTTGTGCACCAGACTTCAAAATGTGTTTCTGATTTAACCTCCTTTCCATTCTTCAGATACTGCAACTCCATATGAAATCTTGCTAACTACGACTGGATCTGTTGAACTCCTATATTCATGTCTTGGATCGGTGAAGCTTCTAGCTTCATCGCAATCTCCAATGCTTCAACCTGAGACCCAATCTTTTGCTGAGATAACGACAATCTTAAGTGAGGTAATAACATAGCTATATACCAGTCCCTATGTTGTTCATCTGAAATCTAAAGATTATCTTGGCTCAGTAAACACTTCAGTCATTGATCTATATCCCACACAGATTGGTTAACCCTCTGCTTGATCTACTTTATTTCAGTCACACACTAAGCTTGCAACTTCAGCTTCCTAAATTTTTCATTTAGTGCATCCTTTGTATCAGCTAATGAAGCAACCAGATGAGTCATACTATATTTGATGTACCAGGTAAGCACTCTATCCTGTAGCGTTGTAACTAGTTGTGATTTATTCATGTCATCATCGTTGACTTGTTGTGTCTTCCACACAGTTTTTGTGACAAACCAAAACTGATCAGGATACTCTTATCCCTAACCCCTAAATATAGGATTTTTCACTATATTCACCATACTGAATAGCGGAGGTGGAGGTGGAGGTGGAGGTGGGGGTGGAGGCATAGGTGTATGAGGTGGAGCTAAAAGCGGGGGTGGAGTGGATGGATGTGTAATTCCAGAAGTATCCTGATCTACTGACTGTGTCGCACCTCTGGGAGTAATAGGGCTACTTCTTTCTTCTTCACTTCCAAACTCTCCCAATAAAGGATTGTATTCACTTCCGACAAATTTGTCTATATATACTCTGAATCACTTTCCACTTCACATAGATCCAGTCTGACCTCTTTTAAACATCAATGTAAAGGCATAACCCCTTTTTCGTACAACTACATTTTAATCCATGTATTTAGCGATTTCAGGTACTTACCTCTCAAACCTTTGAAGAATCAATGTTCAACTTTGCTATAAGACACAGATATATTGATTTCAAATTCAGTGATGAAACCACCCAAGATACTATCAATCCAGTAATCAACAACCCTTGCAACCTTATAATCAGATCCTTCAAGATGCTTGACTAATTTTGGGGTCCACACAATAGGATCGTCGTGCTTCCAAGTAGGTTCGTTATCGGCTAATTTGGACATCCACTGATGTAATTTGCAAGGGAATGTCGAAAAGAAAACTTCGTGCACTTTTGTGTAGGGATATTTTTGTAACCACCTTTCTTTTGAAAAACCCGGATTTCGATTTTCCTAAGCTGCAAACTCGTGCAACTTTGAATCTATACACTTCTTGATTTCTTTCTTAGTTCATATCCACAGATGCCACATCACACATCCCTCAGATAGATTGTGGTCCCGGTAATGGAACTAATTTTTGGCTTGAGGGGGCTTGGACCTAGGTTCAGAGTTAGTTGCACTAACCAAAAAGCCCTATACTATCATCCCTTTCAGCAACAACCCGCTTAGGGCAGGCTGCAACCTCACCTGAGGCAGTATTGGGGGATGCTAGAACTAGGTTTCTACATCCAAAAGGCTATGTGATGTGGGATTAAGGTGTTTCTTTAGTTTAAGGCTTGATCTGACCTTCGCGAACCCTTATCCTCAAAATCACCAAACTTAAAGAAATTTCCAATTAAACAGAGTTATGAGCTTCGCCTAAGGGTCTAATCATGCATAACATAACATATAACAGTTGATCTAGGTCTTTGAAATTTAATTAAGACAATAATATAGATAAATGGCATTCAACTGAGCATAAATACAAAAAACACATAAGTATACACTTTGGATGAAAAATTTCTTCAAATACTCTTTATTATTCCAAATCTTCAATCCATGTACTTTTCAGACCCTTCGCACACAGCTGCAGGGGCCTACGCACTTAGCTATGAACTTACCAAGGTCTATGCATACACAACAGTAGGAGCCTTCCCCTTCGCCCAAATACATAAAAGACAATTCAGACTCTAAGCATCAATCATAACATTGAACTTACTTTCCTTGACTGCCTAATGACTTCTCAATGACTCCCTTTTATAGTATGTTCATTACATTGCCATGGTTCGCGAACCATGGGAGGAGCTTAATACAACTCATCTATATTGAAACTAGCAACAAGAAATGCTAAAAATAGAATTGCTATAAATAGAATTTCAGGATATACTCCAACTCTGTTGGAAATAGCAAAAAATAGAAATGCTAAAAATAACATTTCTATAAATATCATTTCGGGATATATTCCAATTTTGATTTGTCCTTGAATCAAAATTGAGAATAAAAATTCAAATTTAGTCTCACTAGCTTTTTGAAAAATAATTAATTAATTCATCTTGAGTTAATTAGTTGGAGAAAATCAAACATGAAGTCTTTGTGAAGACATGCAACAGTTATCCCTTTGATTGAAGAAGCTATCCCTTAATTAAGGAGATAAGGATGAGTTGTATTTGAGTTGTAATTAGTTAGCTCAGTTAAGTGAGTTAAGTCTAGTTATATTAGTTCCAAACAGTTTGTGGAACTGATTGTGAGTTCACTCAGTTAATGCATGCATGCATGCAACTAGTGTTCTCCAGATAACTAAATATTCTCTCATAAATAACCAATGCATGTCAGTTCAGAGAAAGACCTAGTTGAGATTAAAGACAGGGACATTGTACTATCAGTTGGAGGAATTTTTCTATGAAGGAAACTCATCCATGCAGAAGGAATTATCTCCTTCGGGATTGCACAGTTATTTCAGAGGTTAGTGAGAAGTGTGTGAGGTAATTACACACAGGTGGCAGCTTAAGGACCCAGGAGAAACTGTGCAAGGAAATAGGAGGCTTGGAGGACTAAAGGAAGGCACATGTGTTGTCTATTCTATCTATGAGCAACAGTGAAGGATTGTACTAAGAGCTGGATAGCTTGAGAGCTAAAGCTTTGTGTAATCCTGAGATATTTCCACTTTTATGATAATACAAATAGCGGGGTTTATAGTTGAGGCTTTCCCCAGAGTATTCTTCTGTGTTTCATGTGTATGATTTCTTCTTCTCTGTTATATGTGTTCTGGTTGATCTTGCTCAAATTGATTAAGCTTCCACAAAGTTTGATAGTATAAGTAGATCAAGTATTTTGCTTTAGTACATTGCATTATCAAGTGATCTGCAATGAGAATTTCTACATGGTATCAGAGCTAAGGTGATCAAAGCAGAGAACAGTATACAAAGAAGGGAGAAGTTCAAAGTTTGAAATTCTTGATTGTAGGTACAAAATCGATTTCTTATCACATCTCAAAGTTCACCAATGGTGTTCAATGGCTTAAGACTTGAGTATGCCCTGGATAGCAGCTTGAATTACATATCCTGGAAGGATCGCATGGAAGAGGTATTAGAGGACAACGATTTGAAGGACCTCATTGATCAAGAAGTCCCCAAGCCAACAACAGATAATATCCAAGAATTGGCAGAATGGAAGAAATGTGTGGCGGGAGTGAGGAGGATTCTTCTGGAGGGAGTTTGAGACCATATTGTCTTGAGTCTCCATGGGAAGGAGACTTTGTTTTCAATGTGGAAGACATTGAAGGATCTATATCAGAATAGTAGCGACCAGAGGAAGTTGGTGCTGACGGACAAGCTTCGAAAAATCAAGTGTGAAAAGGGTGACATGATCTCTACATATTTGAACAAACTCACCACCTACAGATATGAGCTTGGAAGTGTAGGAATCATGATAGTTGATGATGACATGGTGAGTCTTGCTCTCCTCGGTCTTCCTAAGAGCTGGCATAACTACTATGACTCAGTGAATGGAAGAGAGAAACTGCTAGATTGGGAATGACTGTGGTCGGATCTGATGCAGGAGGGGATCAGGAGAAGCATTAGAGATGGTTCTTCATCCAAGGAGGATGAATGAAATCTAGCCTTAGCTGGTAAGGCAAGGAAAGGGAAGGAGAAGGATTCTTAATCGAAATTGAGTTCTCCTAATGGTGGGAAGAATATTGACAAATCTAAAGTGAGATGCTTTAATTGTCATGAGGTGGGCCATTATGCAACTAATTATCCATTGAAGAAATCCAAGAAGGGATCCTAGGAAGGATCTGAAGGTGAGGCCCTAGCCTCTTAGTTTGAATTGGATTTTACCCTCATTGAGTGCATGATTTCATCGATGATGGGTTGTGGTTGGTTTCTTGACTATGGAGCCTCATTCCGCATGACCGATGATAAGAGTTTGTTCAATACCTTGGAGGAGAAAGACCTCCATATGCGCATAGCGATGGGCGATGATGGAAAGTATCGTGTTTCAGGTGAAGGTACGGTTGTGTTTCAGAGGGAGCATGGAGCTCCTATCACCTTGACTGATGTGAAGTATGTGCCTGGATTGAAGAAGAAGTTGGTATCAATCGCGAAGTTAGAGGACAAAGGCTACAATGTTGTCTTCAGTAAGGGAAAGGTTTTCCTTAGACACATCACCACGGGTCGGGTGAAATAGATCAGTTCACCGGTACAGAACCTGTATGTTCTTGAGTTTCAAGATGCATGCAAAGCCTTGAGGAGCAAGTCAAATGTTGGAAACTTGGTGGTTGAGAGGTAGAGTACATTACCTCTCAACATGTAGCCTCAGAAGAAGTCTCAGATAATTGTGGAGGAGCGATAATTGGTGAAGCAGTTTCAAGAGGTTGTGGAGTAGCCACAACTGGAGAAGCCGAGAGGAGATCGAGTGGAGGCATCCACTCATGCAGAGACCTCCAGTAGGGGGGAATTTAGAGCCAAGTGGGCAGAGGGATCACATGCAGCCATACCTCCAAGTGTGAGGTGGGGTGATGTGAAGAGATACTCCCAAGAAGGCTGAAATATGGGCGGGATCCTTGATGTACCCAGCCTCTTTGATTAGATCTTGCTATAGGAGCCCCGACGAGGAGTAGCAGGACTGGCTAAGTGGGCAGAGACAGATGCGGATGGAGTGGCAGAGGGAGCTTCAGCATCAGAGGGTGTTTCTATCCCAATAGGGAGGTCAGTTGGGAGATCAGTTACTTAGTTCTCAGTAACTGAGTTGCAGTGCAGCATTGGGCAACACGATACAACATGATGAGAGGAGGTGCAGTGTGGATGCAGTGCTAGGAGAAAGAAACAGTAGCAACACGGATGCAGCAGGAGGAATCAGTGTGATTGATGCAGTCAGAGATCAAAGTGATAAAAGCTAGAGTAGTCAGATACTGAAGAGCATATTGGTGCAGAGTTTTTCAGTCGACAGAGGTAATAGCAGTCAGAGACTTTGATGACAGAGGCATCATTTTGATTCAGGTTGGATATTTTTTGTGTTTCTAGAGTTGTTGGAGCAACAACACTTGAGAGGAGTGTTGAGTGTAGAAAATTCCAAAGGTTCAGGATCGGGTACGAGTTGAATGCCTTTCTTGTTGAGAGGGAGTGTTGAAAATAGCAACAAGAAATGCTAAAAATAGCATTTCTATAAATAGCATTTCAAGATATACTCCAACTCTATTAGAAATAGCAAAAAATAGAAATGCTAAAAATAGTATTTCGAGATATATTCCAATTTTGATTTGTCCTTGAATCAAAATTGAGAATTAAAATTTTAATTTAGTCTCACTAGCTATTTGAAAATTAATTAATTAATTCATCTTGAGTTAATTAGTTGGAGAAAATCAAACATGAAGTCTTTGTGAAGACATGCAATAGTTATCCCTTTGATTGAGGAAGTTATCCCTTAATTAAGGAGATAAGGATGAGTTGTATTTGAGTTGTAATTATTTATCTCAGTTAACTGAGTTAAGTCTAGTTAGATTAGTTCCAAACTATTTGTGGAACTGATTGTGAGTTCACTCAGTTAATGCATGCATGCATGCAACTAGTGTTCTCTAGATAACTGAATATTCCCTCATAAATAACCAATGCATGTCAGTTCAGAGAAAGACCCAGTTGAGATTAAATATAGGGACATTGTACTATCAGTTGGAGGAATTTTCCTATAAAGGAAACTCATCCATGCATAAGGAATTATCTCCTTCAGGATTGTGCAGTTATTTCAAAGGTTGGTGAGCAGTGTGTGAGGTAATTACACACAGGTGGTAGCTTGAGAACCCAGGAGAAACTGTGCAAGGAAATAGGAGGCTTGGAGGACTGAAGGAAGGCACATGTGTTGTCTATTCTATCTATGAGCAGCAGTGAGGGATTGTACTGAGAGCTGGATAGCTTGAGAGCTAAAGCTTTGTGTAATCCTGAGATATTTCCACTTGTATGATAATACAAATAGCGGGGATTTTAGCTAAGGCTTTCCCCAAAGTATTCTTCTTGTTTCATGTGTATGATTTCTTCTTCTCTGTTATATGTGTTCTGGTTGATATTGCTCAAATTGCTTAAGCTTCCGCAAAGTTTGATAGTAGACGTAGATCAAGTATTTTGCTTTAGTACATTGCATTATCAAGTGATCTTCAGTGAGAATTTTTACAATCTCTTTACAAAATAAGATGCTTTGACTTGCCTAAAAGCCCCTTTGACTCTTAACAACCTACGCTACTCACACTCCGCTCCTCAAAATGTGGAGATTTTACAACATATTATCAAAATTTGACTTAAGACTTAGCAAAACTTTAACCCCGGGGACCCCGTCCCAACAGAGTTGAGAAAGAAAAGAAGAGAGAAAAATTAGAGCTTGTGCATACAGATGTATGGGAGCCTACTTAGGTATCATCTCTCGATGTTTCTCTCTATTATGTTAATTTTATTGATGATACAACTAGGAAAACTTGGATTTATTATATTCGAAATAAATCTGATGTATTTGATACTTTCAGGTAATAGAAAGATTTGGTTGAGAATGAGATAGGAAAGAAGTTGAAGTGTCTCAACTCAGAAAATGGAGGTGAATATTACAACAGAAAGTTTGATAACTATTGTTCAGAGCATGGAATTCACAAAGAGAAGATAGTTCCAAGAACACCACAGTAAAATGGTGTGACAGAAAGGTTGAGTAGGACAATCATGGATCGTGAAAGGTACGTGAGATTGCATGCAGGATTGCCCTTAAAATTTTGGGTAGATATTGTAGATATTGTTGTTAATCTAATAAACAGAGGGCCTTCAATTTCCTTGGATGGTGGTATTCCAAAGGAGGCATGGATAGGTAAAAAGGTAAACTACTTATTTTTAAAGACTTTCGGTTGTAAAGCTTTCGTCCACATTAATAAAGAAAATCGAACAAATCTTAAAGAAAAATAAAATAAATGTACCTTTATTGGATATGGTGTCAATAATTTTAGTTATTGCTTATATGATTATGAAAATCACAAAATCGTTAGGATTCGAGATGTCATATTCAATGAAAAGGTCTTTTACAAGGATCAAATGTAGGAAAAGAAATAGGGAAAGGAAAAAAAAGAATACACAGTGCTTAATGAGATCTTATAAAAAGTAAAGGTGCTTTAAAATTATAATGATCAATAGCCACAGCGACACCACCAACCACAACAGCAATAGAAACCTCAAACATCTAAGAGTGGTGTTAGAAGATCTACCAAAACAAGTAGACCCCTTAAACGATACTCTCCTTTATTATATTATGTATTTTTGAGTGATTCTGGTGAACTGGAAATATATCAAGAAGCAATGCAGGTATAAACCAGGAAGAAGTGAGAGAAAGACATGGAAGAAGAGATGGACTCCTTGATGCATAAACAT
This sequence comes from Pinus tabuliformis, assembly GCA_031772625.1. NCBI lineage: Eukaryota > Viridiplantae > Streptophyta > Pinopsida > Pinales > Pinaceae > Pinus > Pinus tabuliformis. The sequence goes on along the minus strand of CM062814.1, from coordinate 715,670,658 downwards.
ACTTGGGACTTAGTCAAGTTTCCTGCAGGTAAAACAACATTGCAGAATAAATGGGTTTACATGTTGAAGGAAGAAGATGGAGGAAAATAGAGGTATAAGGCTAGACTTGTGGTGAAGGGGTTTGCACAAAAGAAAGGTATAGACTTTAATGAAATTTTTTCTCCTGTTGTTAAAATGACTTCAATCAGAACTATTTTAAGTTTAGTGGCAGCAAAAGATTTGCATCTTGAGTAGTTAGATGTAAAGACAACCTTTCTCCATGGGGATTTGGAGGAAGAAATATATATGCAACAACCAAAATGGTATGAGGTCAAAGGGAAGGAGAAGTTAGTGTGCAAATTGAAGAAGAGCTTGTATGGCTTAAAACAGGCTCCAAGGCAGTGGTATCTAAAATTTGATAGGTTTATGTATGAACAAGGTTATACTAGATGTCACTTTGACCATTTTGTTTATATTAAAAAGAAAAATGATGGTAGCTATATTATATTGTTATTTTATGTATATGACATGCTTGTTGCAAGGTCTAACATGCAGGAAATAAATGTGCTCAAAGGAAAAATGGAAAATTTATTTGCAATGATGGATTTGGGTGCCACAAAACAAATCCTTGTTATGAGAATAGTTAGAGACATGAAAAATCACAAATTACCATTGTCTCAAAGTGAGTACATAGAAAATGTGTTGGAAATATTTAATATGCATAATGAAAAACCAATTAGTACACCTTTGGCTAGCCATTTCAAACTAAGTAAGGAGATGTGTCCCAAGACCTAGGAAGAGATGGATTATATGTGTAAATTTCCATATGCATCAGCAGTTGGAAGCTTAATGTATGCAATGGTCTACACAAGGTTTGATATTTCACATGAAGTGGGAGCTGTAAGCAGGTATATGAACAATCCAGGAAAAGAGCATTGGATGGTCGTGAAGTGGATTCTTAGGTATTTGAGAGGTACCAAAAATCAAGCATTATGCTTTGGTGGTTCAAACATTTCTCTACAAGGATATGTTGATGTAAATATGGCAGGTGATAGATATTACAAGAGGAGCATAATAGGGTATGTGTTTACTCTAGGTGGAACAACTCTCAGTTGGGTTTCAAAGTTGCAAAACATTGTTTCACTTTCAACAACAGAAGTTGAGTGTGTTGCTTGTACAGAGGCTAGTAAAGAAATTATTTGGTTATAAAGGTTTATGGATGGATCGAGAAAGAAGCAAGAGATGGGAAAGTTATACAGTGACAGCCATAGTGTTATTCATCTTTCAAAGAACTCAGCATTTCATTCCAAGACTAAACATATACAGTTCAAGTACCATTTCATACGGTCAATGTTGGAAGATGGATAATTGAAGCTAGAAAAGATACACACTAGCCAGAATCCTACAAATATGTTAACAAAAGTTGTAACTAGGGAGAAACTAAGCTTCTGCTCAGTTTCAATTGGTCTTCAAGTGCTATGAAACCAACTCACAAAAATATAGAAAAGATAGATAAACGGCTTATAAATAAGCCTCTTCAAGGGGGAAACCTCCTTTACATTACACAAATGAATAATTCTTTGATGATACAAATGACAATACCTTCTTTCTATATATAGGAGTCTAAGGGGTCATAATATAATCAAAGCCGACATAACAATAATAATGTAAGGGCACAATAATAAAAATATGGGGACTACATGGGCACAACAATATAATAAGGGGTTGTACTAATAACAATAAGGGGTTACACTAGTAGTATAGGGACCTAACATGCCCCTCTCCTTCAAAAAGTGTTGTTCTCAACGCTTGAGTAGTTCTTGATGCTTCTATATAAAATTCTTGTCCTCCCATGTGGAATTTAGCGGGTAAGTTCTTCCACTTTATGAGATACTCTGAAATTGATCGATTTTGTAGCTATCGGGTTCTTCTTTCTGTGACTACTTCAGGCTCCAATATGATTTTTCCTTCCTCGTCAAGTTATGGAAATATTGTTTGAACTGGGATCTTCTGCAACTTTTGAATGAGTGGTCACACTTCTTCATCCTTCTTCCATTCATCCCTTGCTTTGTTTATCCAATATGGTTGGATAATAGAAATAGCACAAAACAATGCTTTCACATCCTCATCCTTTCATGAGAGTGCATCTACAACAACATTTTGCTTCCCTTTTTTGTAGATGATTTCAAAGCCATAACCCAACATATTTGTGACCCACTTTTTCTGTTCTTCTAAAGATAATCTTTGTTCTAAAAAGTATTTAAGACATCATGATCCATTTTTACCTTGAAGTGTCTTTCCATTAGGTAAGGTCACCATTTCTTAAGTGCATGTAGTATTGCCAACATTTCCTTCTCATAAATAGCTTGCTTGAGTTGTAGCCGTAAAAATACCCAATTGCCTACATCAAAACTTCTTTCACTGTGATGTTGATCTACCCGTTGTTTCATTTGATTCTGCACCAAAGTAGCGTTATCCTTTAAAAGTTAGAGAACTTGTTGTTGACGCTCGATGTGATATTTCATTGCTTGAATCTTTTTCTTCTTGATATGTCCTTCTATCTTGAGAGTTTGAGGAGTCGTAATTTCTTCCAATGAATTACAAGATATGGTTGGATTCATTTCTTGATGCTTGATGTGATCTTTCACTTCTTGAACATTTTTCTTCTTGATATGTCCATCTATCTTGATAATTTGAGGAGTAGTAATTTTGGCCAATGCATTACAAGATATGGTCGGATTCATTTTTTCTTTCTCAATGTGATCTTTCACTTCTTGAACCTTTTTCTTCTTGATATATCCTTCTATATTGCGAGTTTGAGGAGTGGTAATTCTTGCCAATGCTTTAAAAGATATGGTCAGATTCATTTCTTCTTTCTCTGGGGTTGGTTCTTGGTGTATATCCTCTTCTTTTGATGTTTCTTGATCCTTTTCTTCCTCCTCTTCATAGTCTATGTAAAATAATTTCTTCTCAACACACTTATGACCTTTAGTGTATTTTCTATCACAATTGTAACAAAGCCCTTTTTATCTTTTTTCTTCCAATTGTTGTCATGTAAACCTTGTAGGTTGTGGAAGGCTAGGAGAAAAAACACTTCCATAACTATAGTCATGAGTGGTGGGATTCCTTGTTTCCATAATTTCTCTTTCATTTTTTCTTGCCAACCTGAATGCCTTGTCCAATGAATCAGGTTCCCAAAGATGAAACTCATGTTGAATGTTATCCTTTAAAGTCCCTACGAAGACATCAATCCTTTGCTTCTCTGGAATATAATTTACCCTTATATTCAATTTTTGAAAGTCCTCAATGCGCTCTGCCATTAAACCCTTTTGTTTGAGATTTATCAATTAGCTATAGAAGGTGTTATTCTTTGTATCCTCATAATGTGCTATCATTTCTTCCATGAAAATTGACCAAGTGACAAGTGCTTTACGAGAACAAAGCCCTTTATACCATAAAAATTGATTTGATTCTAAATATAAAGATGCAATATGTATCTTTTGTAACAGTTGAACCTCATGTAGATCAAAATATTGCTCCATCTGTAGCATTCAATTTACTGGATCCTTTCCATCAAAATTTCTCATATCGCCTTTTCTTGATTTTAGGAGCTTAATCTTGAAATGACTGTAACTCGGTAATTTCATATCTCCAAGTTCTGCAATTTCATCATGTAGTAGCCCTCCAAGTCCTATTTATAACCCTGCAAGTCTTATCAGAATTTGATTCTCCAAGAAAGAGTTATGCCCAATCTCCTAAGATGACCTGATTATATAATGTTTCAGTAGAGAAAACTTGTACGACATGCCACGTGTCACTATTTCGACCTTCAGATCTGAAAAATATACACATAAAACTACAGTCTGTCCTATTTCTGTAACTTCTTACGAAATTTCAATTTGTTGCTCAGAGATAAAGTTATGACGATTTTCCCCAGGTCACCTATTTGGAATGTAATTCGGGAGTCTGCAAAAACCCTAACGTCCTCAAATCATATCTCCGAACATATAGTGATACAAGCTCTAAAATTCAAACACGAAGTTCAAAATGATTTCGACTCAAATGGGTTTGCGTTTTAGCTTCTGAAATGTCGCAGAAAAAATTTATAGCACAAATGCCACGATGACCTGTTTGGAGCAACGAAACCCTAGAATCCAAAGCTCTGATACCAAATGTTATGAAACCAGCTCACAAAAAGATAGAAAAGATAAATAAACGCCTTATAAATAAGCCTCTTCGAGGGGGAAACCTCCTTTACATTACACAAATGAATAATTCTTGGATGATACAAATGATAAGACCTCCTTTCTATAATGTAAGGGCACAATAATAACAATAGTGGGCTTCTATGGGGCAAAATAATAACAATATGGGGACTACATGGGCACAACAATATAATAAGGGGGTTGTACTAATAACATTAATGGGTTACACTAGTAGTATAGGGACCTAACATCAAGTATCCTGGAATTGATATAATCAGTCTCCAAGTAGGATATTGTTGGGTGTGGAGCCTAATTATCTTCTTGATTGTTCAGAGATTTTTTGTTTCATCCGCATTGGATTCCTATTCCTAATGGGGTGGCAATGCTACCCATTTAAATGTCGTCACCCCTCCTCGCAGGAGTTCGTGGACTGCGCCCCCGAAGCTAAAATTAGATGAAAATTTTCCTTGTAAAATATTGTAATTTTGTAGTCTTTTGCCACTCGTTAGGCGGATGATCTAATGATAGAATTTATGTTAATTTAGGGTTTCTTTTCCCTAGAAGAAAACCCTCGGTTTATATGACAAAATTGTATTGTGACTATGTGTTATTATTTTGAGCAAGAGAGAGAGAGGAGGTTGTGTAAGAGCGAAGTGGAAATTATAGTGGATCTACTATAGGTTGTACCTCTTCATTTTGCTGGATAATATAAAAAGAAATACTGGTTGTTTCTCCATGAACATAGGCCACATTGGGTGAACCATGTATATCTATGTCTCTCTTGTTTTATGTGTTTCTATATTTGTGTTTCCATAATATTGTATGTGTTTCATTTCTTTGTTAATCAATTTTTAACACTGCCCTTTCTTCGTATGCCAACAATTTGAATCATTATTAAACTATCATTTATTTCGATGAAATATCCAAGTCTATTTGTTTGAGCTTCCCAATTCACTCGTTTGAAATTTTATTTTTACCTTCCAATTCCCTTTTATATGTTAACTTATCTAAATGTTTAATATTCATATTATTTTCTGTGAATGGTGTTCCTTGCAATAAAATTGTATTGTATTAATATGGCTAAGTTTATCTAATGCAAAAAAGAGTGATAAAATTTACTTATCTTTCGCAATTATTACTGGTTGAATTTTGTTAAATCAACAATATTGATATTTGTTATAATTTCAAAGCTGATAAAAACCATGTCAAATTCAATTTCAAAATGCATATTTCTATATATTCAGGCATTTTTAAATTTCATAAAATTGATTATAAACCATTATTTATGAATTTTATAAAAAATACTTTTCTGGAACATTGTATGTACTAATGCAGTTTTGCAGTTAAAAAACATGATTCTTAATCATTGTTTTATGAAATTAAAAAAATAATTTCCTGGTTGATTTTTTACTAGCCATTTTATTATACAATGCTCGAGATTTGAAGAAGTTTGAAAATTTTCTTTGGGAAAAATTGTCAAATGTGGTGATTAAGTTGATCATAGGGTTGTTAAGGCATACATTTTTACATATAAAAAAAAAGGTAAAAAAAAAAATCGGAATTGGAGTAATTCCTTTTATCTCTGAAAAAATGATAATTTTATTAGAACAAAATTACATTTGTCATATTCCAAAATCCCTAGATTCATAAAATTCATTTAATCTTGTTGGTATTATCCCTTTCAACCAAACAAATGCAAATACAACCCAAAATATGATCAGCTTATAGACCTCATTCTATCACCTACAAGTCGATACAAGTGCACATGAATCCAAGTAATAGATCCAAAGGTTGTGTTATAACAGTTCAAAAAGTATTTGAACTGTTATAGGATATATAGTCGATAAAGGATCCATTTATATGTGCATAAAATGGCAGTGAGTTACAAAAGAATTGATTCCACATGAGAAAAATCAAAGAAAGGTATGGTGAACATAGTTTGAGGATTGTCCATTCTCACGACACAAACATGCTAATGGATTTCACACAATGATAAAACATAATCTGAGAGCTCATCAGCCACATCATTCTTTTCCTTTAGGAATCTTGAAAAGAGATTTGATCAAAAAGGGCCTCATCAGATTTAATATCCTCAAACATGTCTTTACAAGAAAATTTTGAAAGAGTTAACTCCCTTCATCCAATTATTAACTACCATGGAATACCCCAAACTTTGCAATTTTTTAACATTTTTTTTAACTGTGAGCATGAGAGCGTTATCTATTAAGTACCAGCCAAAAATCCATTAATTGAGTGAGCATTTAAATTTCGAGATTTTTTTGAACTGCCACAACTAATTTCCTAGTACCTCATCTTCGCACACTAGTTTATACCCAGGATTATTTTAAAATATGTATATCATTTGGGAAATGCAACTCATAGATGAGGTGTTTGTCATTTTGGAAATTCTACTTATAGATGAGGTCAAAACCTTGTTGTAGAAATCACCACCTGGGACTTGCCCCTAGTTTCAAAAGCATACACTGGGGGGTTCGAACCTGAGACTTGTATTTATGTAGGTTTATTTACCTCACAACTTACCCATTATCAAAAGGGCTACCATAATTCCTAATAGACCAAAAGTGGCGTGAGGATCTATAACACATGTCTAAGAAACCAAACTGCCCCTAGTTTCAAAAGCATCCACTGGGGGGGTTCGAACCTGAGACTTGTATTTGTGCAGGTTTATTCACCTCACAACTTACCCATTATCAAAAGGGCTACAATAATTCCTAATAGACCAAAAGTGGCTTGAGGATCTATAACACATGTCTAAGAAACCAAACTGGTCTCATTGGTATTGTAAGATTTAATTTCTTTATTTGTGTTATAAAAATTTTGTTACATGTCATTACTCATTTAGTTCATCCATACATGGTATTTTGCATGGAAACAATGGTTCTTAATTGGTATTGTTGACGGAGAAAAATTTCTTGCCACTAGAAAGATTATAAACCTCAGCTTGCAGCAGCTCATAGACTATGATCACAAGGTTCACATCTTTTTTATTTTAAATTCTTTTAAAGGCCAGTCTTTTCAAGTCATTTTTAGTTGTCTCGTCATCCTATCTCAAGGAGTTTGGGATCCCGAGACTTCTTGGTATACCTGTAACTATTATTCTTGAGATTTTATTTTCCTCTTATTGTGTGTTACCATTCAAATATATTCTTATCGAATCATACATATGGTATTTTATATCATCACCTTAATAGTTTGAGCCAGAAGTTGCATCTAATGGTTTAAAACTTAAATGTTTCAAATAATAAATGATTAGCAACAATGATTGCATATGATGGGGATATGAGAATGATAGAATTATATTTTCATGGTCAATGTGATTGGACTCATTCTTTTCTTTCCTACAAATAATTGTCTTTTCAGTAATAATTATGGAAAAAAAATCAAACATAGTGTGCTTAACTCACTTATGTATTTACCGAATGTTATAATTACTGGACAAGTTTTTTTCTAGGATTTTCATCTTTATAAGATGTGTTTCACAATCCAAATTAAAAAAAATAAATAAATTGTTCGTTATTGTCATTTATCTTATACTTGTTACTTATGTGAAAGCTTGGTAGGGTAGACTTGGGCCTGTATATACGAAGAAAACTGGTGAAAATCTTGGAACTTCTCAATAACATTTAGCTTCTAATGGAAGAATGTAATTATTTTCGGAAAGTTTCATTTCAAATTATCTTGGGAAGCTTTTTTTCTAAGGATTCGTCATTTGCTTCTTTTAGAAGTCGATCCTCAAGATCATCCTCTTCTGTCACTTTTGAAAGCTTGAATCTTGGTTGGAATGCAACAAAAGTGAATATAGGAATAACATCTAACAAGGAAGCTATCACTACATATGAAAGCCATAAGAGCTATGGGGATGATCATGCAATCCTTTCAACAAGATTTTCCCTGAGCCCATAATTCTCTACAAACATTAGCTCTTCAGACTAGTTATTTTATGTCGAACAACTTTCAAATATTTATAGCTCAGTATCACATGCAATGAGTAGTTTGCAAACAGAGAAATTTCTTGTTGATCTACCAACATTAGCTCTTCGGACCAGTTATTTTATGTCGAGCAACGTTCATATAGTTATACCTCAATATCAGATGCAATGAACAGTTTGCAAATAGAGAAATGTCTTGTTGGTCATTATTCAAATCATGATTGGAATTTACTTAAAGAAAGTAATGTGTCAAATTGGGGTCCTTTTGAAAGGATTGTTGGTAATCAAAAGCAGTGGGAATATGATGAAAAAAAAAAACTATATACACAATATTAGCCCTTTAAAGAATGATATCTACAAAGTATTTTGTCCATGGAATCCCATAATTCATACTGGTCCTTAAAATAAAATAAAAATGTGTAATAGCCCTGGTGAAAATTCCATGTAAAAATATATAAATACTACGGATGATGGGAAATGTATTCCAAGTTTAAAGGTGAGCAGGACATCCTAGTAGTTGTTCATTTGATTGTTTATGGCTAAGGAAATTGGCAAAGGAAATGGCTAAGGTATTAAAGAGGTAAAAAGGTATTTTGGCACATTTATTTATGAAAATAATGGAAGTTAGGACAAAATGAAGGTGAAAGGTCACAGGTTTCATGTGATGAGGAAATTGAAGGAAAATAATGGAAAATGAAGAAAATAGAGGCCTCATTAATAAAAAGGCTTCTAAGAATCAGTGGGAAAGACCTTTTGTCAGTTCGGTTTTGGAGCACTCTCATTATTTTCTCTCCCTCATACTCTTGGATACTTAAGAGTTTTTCTTGGAGCACTTTGGAATTGGAGCAAGAAAGGAAAAGAAGGCAAGAGGAATCAAGGATCAAGCAGGGAAAAGCAGGATCAAACAACTACAATATGCTTCATTGCAGGTATCAACTTGCATGTGTATTTTCCTTGCTAGATTTGGCATCCATGGTATTGTATGTGGTTCTTTTCTATCATGGCATGGGCTTTTCCAATTGTGACAGTGTTTTCATCCTAGCCTTGCCATTTCCGGATAGCCATGGTGTGATGGGGTTCTCATGTTTAGTTGAGCTGGATTTCTAGATGGATTCGAAGTTGAGTGAGGTAGATCTCCGAAATGATAGAACAGATGGCCTAGTAACCCCTAAACTGAACTATGGGTTGCGGTAAAGCCGGATTTTGTGTTTGTCTCAGATGACCTAGGAATCCTTGTCGGTGAATGGCAAGATATACGGTAAAGCCTAGAGGTGGTTTACTCTCTGTTGGGCCTAGTAATCTTGGGTTTGGATATGCGATAAAGCCTCGAGAGTGGGTCTCGGTTTAGGGCCTAGTGATTTGGGTTTGGATTGCAGAAAAGCCTGAGAGACTAGGATATAGGAAAATTACTCACAGTGTAGGTGGAGAAATCTAGTAGTATCCATTCTTGTTTGGCCTAGTGATCAGGTGGAAATCATGGTAAATCCTATTATGATGTGTTCATTGTGTTGGCCTAGTGATCCGAGATGGATTATGGTAAAGCCTAGTTTATATTGATGAGGGTGAGGTGGTTTAGCCTCGGTATGCCCTGGTTGAGTTCTTTTGGTTTGAGTCCCACATTCATGCTTGGAATATGGCATGGGGGTGAATGGTTGAAGAGAGATTTGGCTCAGCCATTCTATGGTTGGGTGGAATGTGGTAGTCCCATCTCTGGTTGGTTTATTGCATTCATTAATGAGAAATTCATTCCCTTGATTTTCATGTGAAAATGTACTGATGTATATATGGATTTTGATGGCTGATATGTTTATGGTATTTTTGTTCCTATTATGTTGGTTATATGTACATTTTGTGACAACAACTATGTATGGCTCTTAGCATGTTTTTACTTGTACATGAATGGATAATGTGTCTATGACCTAATAGATGATAATGCAACAAATGGCATGAGGGAACAATGGTTCATAGCGATTCTCAGATAAGTATGAGATCCCTACACTTAATTATGTTGTTTACACATGTAGGTTACATGTTCATGATATGTTTGATGAAATGCCTGTCATGTCTAGTAGGGGTTTGGTTAAGGTCTTGATCAACTTATTGCTTTTGCATCATTGTTTCCTTGTACATCTCCTGATTCTAAGCTATCATTCCATTATGGGTAGTGGCTTGGGCTCTGGGCCTGAAAAAAGTGGCTTAATCCTAGGATTGCTGGCAAAGAACTGATAATTCGGGTCCATAGTCACTAGTAGGCAGGCCTATGAGTGCGACTTTGGAATTTTGGTCACTCCCTTGCCCATAGCATGAGAGTGATTATGGCCTAAGAGGTGCAAAACAGTAGTGGAACCCAGGGACAAGCTATTTGAGTGGTTGACTCATCTCCTAAGGGTTCTGTTGATGATGTTTATTGACTGTGTATGATGTTCCATCGATTCCACTTCCTTAAGGTCACCTAAGAGGTCGAATCTAATCATAATAGCCTCTCGTCTCATGTTTACCCCAGTTGGCATGGTTACTTGGGTGGATGTGGGAGGAGGGTGTATCAGAGTAGTATCAGAGCATGGTTCAACTCTCGGACTGGATGGGTTGAATGTGTTAGTCATGCATGCATGTCAGTTTCATATGTGTCTCCTACGCTTGCATTTCATGTACTTGTTGCATTACTTGATGCTTGAGTATGGTTGCAGTATGGTTATCATTGAGAATTTGATATTGATTTCATGAAATTCATCGTCATGAGTACATGACTAGTTGCATATGGTTATATGTCGCTTATATGTTGATTTTATGTCACCTACTTACATCCTTGTATGTTAGGTTACATTCTTGAATATTTTGGATTACATGTATCATTCTTGTAGGTTTATTACAAGAATTGATCGTTTATGTTCGACTACATGCGTCTATGCGTATTTGTGGTTCATTTGGCATTGCTTATGCACACTGTTGGTTGCGTGTGGAAATGTGTACAATGGAGTAATATTTGTTGTAATTCATGAGGTCATGGTTTGTGTACTTGATATGGTCACACATTGATGACTGGACTCTAACTTGAATGATGTGTGTATGGTTTGGTACTCATTTGTTATATGTCTACATATAGTTTTTATGCATGTGTGGTCTTGATTATAGTTTGAATATTAGGTCAAACATGCCTTGTGAAGTCATTATATGCAATTAGGTCACCATGGTGCTATTGGTTGTTATGATGCTAATGTGTTGGTCAAGATAGAGAAGGAGATGCAGATCACTATAATGAGGTTGCAACATTAGACTTTGGGATAAGAGCAGATTGTAATTCAGGTATTGTATGTTTGGCATGTAGGTATGTAGGTTAAGGATTTTTATATGCATTAGGGTTATATACATTAGGTTATGTACATGTCTTTTGATGTTATTCTTATGTACCTGATAGTTGATGGTTGATTAGCATAGTCATATGCACATGAGTCGGAGAGTCAAGAATGATAGTAACATGTGGTTGTAAGCATTGCTATTATTGGTTAGGTTAGATAACTTGGTGATTATGTTATATGATATGTTGTTGATGAGTATGTTATAGGTTAACTTGTTGTTATTATATGATAGTTAGCTTGACGATTAGGTTTTATGTTTTTGATGAGCATGATATAGAGCTTATTGTTGTTACGTGCTATTAACTTGATGATTAGGGTTATTCCATTGAGATCTTGATGTTGTAATTTGGATTCGTCATATGCGTGATGGTTATGTTCATTGCATTGAATATCTTTAATGTTATATGTATTGCATTAACCTGGTTTAACCTATGCAGATGGTTATGATTGCGATATTCAGGTATGAGCTAACATATTTGTGATATGGTGTTGCACTAATCTAGATTGATCGTACATATGTGATTTTTATGCATAAATGACAAATGCTTATGATCTTATGATGTGAACATGTTAGTTAGTTACTTTTATGGATATCATGATTTATGTTTGATTTGATATGTTGTGAAGTTGTATCATGTTTACCTAGCTTTATTTTGTAGACAAGATAGCCTCCATTGATATACACTAAGGTATGAGTTTTCTTATGTCGTATATTTGGTGCTTGGTTGTTTGATTATGACGTCTATTTGGTGTTTGAGTGTTTGGTGCCTAGTTGATTTATTTAAGATGGTATGTTTTCAAGTGGGTTGAATGTTTAATGAATTTCATAATATTAGTATGTGTTCCAATGATCTTGCTTTAAGATGCTTTTACGAACACATATGTGTTGAGACAGTTGATATGTACTTGAGTGTAGTAGCTAATAGTTGTAGCATTATGTCTAGTGACTATGAGTTGACTATGGATTATGACATGATTGTTTGTAAAAGTTGATCTCAAATTGATAAATATGATTATCTTGATATTTGGAACATGTGGTTGACATGTGTGAGCAGTTGTAGGAAACATGCTTGGTATTAGCGTGACAAGATAATAATTGATGTGCTTATATAACTAAAAGTGTGTGACAAGACAGTATATAGTAAGACTCAGTTGCAGCAGGGTAAAGGTAAAAGAAAGAAATCGGGTAAGAATTACTTTGGCTATGTTTGGAAACACTAATTCAAAAAAAACGAGTGCTTTGCATACAAGGAGTCTTCTTAACCTTGATTTTGTTTGACATTATGTGCATATGTGCTAGATTCATGAAAATGTACATGATAGGTATATTAACTAGTCTTTAGTTACAGGTGGATCTGTCAAAGGATTGGAGTCCCTTGAGAGATGGTGTGGATTTGTTCAGTTGCAAGCAACGTGCTTGGCACAAGATAAGGTAACAGATGTATTTTTATGTTTATTTATACATTGACAGTTATGTGTTTATGGAAATATGATGCAGAGGATTGCATGGCAAAGAGAGGTTGCCATGAAATCTTGAAGAAGGATCTGGTTGAGTTTCCCTAGGAACCATGGGGATTGAGTCATGGTGTTTGTTGTTATTCTTATGCCTTTAGTCTTTTTTGATTTGATTGTGCTTGATTTGCAGCTTTATTTATGTCTAGAGTATGGCCATACCACTTCATTTCTGGAGTCATGTTGTTATTGGTTTTCATGGTTTTCTTCTTGTTGTTGTTTATGTTCTTTCCTTTTATGTTTTGAGTATGGGGAATTGGTTGGGAAAGAGGAAAAGTTAATGGATCTCAGGAAGAGTTGTGTGGTACCCAACAGGTAATGTAATACACGGGTGAAGCTCGGTGTATGAGTAAGCACAATGGAAGGTAAGACTATGACAGTCGGTTGGACTGGTTGGATCCATTGTGGTAAATGGACGGTGACAGAATGGTCATGGGAAAGGTAATCAAGAAAAATTAAAGTAAATGGATCTGAGGCGTCAAATTCCTTGGCTATGTTGGGACTGTTGTTCTCAATATTGCATATGTGTTGGATGAATAAAGGAAGTTCTCTTAAACTTGACCTTATAATATCTGGCAATTTTTTGTTGATCATGATTATGTCGATGTTTATATATGTATACATGTCGGTGTGTATGTATGTCATGTCTGATAGGGTGATCATTATTGGCTTGAGGGAGCCTGACCCAGGTTCAGCGTTAATTAGCCAAACAAATCCCTCAGTACAGGCCCTTTCGGCATCAACTTGCGAAGCGCGGACCAAAGTCTCACCTGAAGCAGTATGGGGGGATGCTAGAACCAATTTTCCACACCCTGAGATGGTTGTGATGTCGTTTGATTTCTTCTATCCCTGCCTTCGCACAGGTGGTCTCGCTCTAGGGCTTGTAAGACAAACCCTCTATTCCAGCCTTCAATACCTTCACAAAAGTATACGATCAACCTTCATGCAGCCCTAACCTGTGGCTCAGGTACTTTCGCACTACTATGGCAGCGTACTGTGCAGATTCCTCAATTATCCTAAGTGATTTGCTTATCTTGTCAAATACTTGAAGTTATTACTACGTAAGCAGATACTCGTAATTGCGTTCAATCATTCAATGTAATTGCATTCATTCATGCATCATATAAGCATAATAAAGGAAATTCATACACAAATATCCAAACCCATCAATAAAACAAATACACAGAAATTGCAGAATAACTCCTTTTATTAATATCTCCCAAGTGTTACAGACTTTGTCCACCCTGCGCACACAGCTGCAGGGGTCCGTGCACTTAGCTGCGAACTTCTACCCTAGGCCTCTGTGCACTCAGTTGTAGAGCCTCTATCTACACTACGACCCAAGACTTAGACTTCTTCTTCAGAGCTATCACTCTATGCCATTCTATTGATTGATTGATCGATTGATTACTTAGAGCTTAACTCTTTTTATACAATCCCATGGTTTGATTGATTGATCGATTGATTACTTAGAGCTTAACTCTTTTTATACAATCCCATGGTCTGCGGACCATGGGTAGGTCTCTTACATCTAACTTTACTTTAAAAAACTAAGGGCAAACTACCCCTTTTGACACATAACACCTTCGCGCTCGGCGACCACAAAAGGCGGAGTTTTTACAATTATATTACAAAAATTGACTTAACATGGGCCTTTAGCCTAAAAACTACCCTTTGGGGATCCCACTCCCAACAGGCCCCCAACACAGACATCGTGACTCACTCTCGAGTCACACAGTAGGCATGGAGATCTTCGCGCGAAGCCCGTCCAGCTCGACCCTGATGTTCGCAACTTCAGTTATGCACTGTGTCGTTTCCTACTTCGCATCTTCAACTGTTTTCTCGGTTACTGCCCCTATACTATCAGCCTGAAGCTGTTGTTGCATCGCTTGCAGAGTCGCAAGCTTGCCTTCAATGTTTCTCGTGACTGCATAAGCTTCCTCCAGCCAAGGCTTTAGTCGCGCCTTTAGCACTGCTTCCTTGTGCAGCGCTATGTCCACCTGTTCCTTTAGCTGCTTGGCTCCCTGCAGCTTAGCTAACCTTTGTGTCAGCACAACGTTTCGCGTTGTGCCCTTAAATTCATCATAGCACTATTGGAGTTCGCGCACTTTCATTTCTAGCCTCTGGATGTTTAAGTCCTCCTACAAACTAGTCAAGACCTCAAACGAATTTTCAAACAATTGTGTGCAGTCTACTACTGCACTCTCCACCACCACAACTACTTCTGTGACAGCGACCGCCCGTTGTTCCTTTATCTTTGGCGGTGTTGAAGGCTAGGCCCTCAACTAGAGCTCTCTAATCTGTAGGTTCAACTCCAACTGAACCCGCGCCATCTCTGTATGAGTGTCGGGCACCCCTGTGGCCAATTTATGGATGCGGACCTCGACTAGCTCCTCCTCCAGAATGGCTAACTCTGGGACCATTTTGCATACCTCCTCCACAACCTGTATGATCTTCTTTCTTTGGCTGGTCACCTCAACCTTAGCGACGATGGCAACATTCCTCTATAGGGCCATCTGCTCGTTGTTTATATTCTATTCACTAATCACCTGGAGGGTGTGGTGCTCACGGGCCCTCAGCTCTACAATTACTCCATCCTGCAAGAGGTGGAGTGCTTCGCGCAAAAGCACTTCTAGGTTCAGTCCAGCTCCTTTCAAGGCGTTGACAGTGGGCCTGTCAACCTCATTTTCCATGGTCAATTCTCCATCTGGCAGCAATATCACACCAGAAGCCTTCGTGTGCAGCATATCGGCAGCCTTTGACATGCCGATAGCCAAGCTGGTGGACAGTGTACCATCTTACGACGCATGGGTCTACAACTCCTACAGCTCGGTCTGGATGGCCCCCAAGATGATCTATTGCTGCTTCTCAAATTGTTGTAGGGCCTTCGCAGTGACATCTCTGACTGTGTCACCAATGTCATATAAGTCACCCTCCATCAGTGTGATAGGGTCCACGGAGGTCTTGGTCACCTTGGATTTCTTTCTAGACCCTCCCTTCTCTAGCTCTCTCTGGCGTTTAATGCGGGTAGACATCTCCTAAGGGTCTGTGTCGTGCTGCTCTATGTCCTCCTCTTCGGTCTCAGGTGAAGGCGACCGCGCGCCTTTGTCAGAGCCACGCATAGTGGAAGGTATTGCATTGCTCTTGTGCTTCATGTTGAAAAGTGTGCAACAAGAAATGCTTGTTGAGAATGCAACAAGATGATGGAGCTTAGTGGAAAGGAGTCGCCTTCACTAAGTGGGCCCGCAGGCAAATTATGGCGCAAAGTCTATTTTTGGATCACAGCAGGAGTGTTCATAGCAAGAGTGATCAGAGTCTATTTTTAGATTGCTAGTCAAAAATAGAAAAGTCAAATATTATTGTCTCATAATAATATTTAGACTATAAACTTTATCTTATCCTCTTGGAGCACTTCAGTTTGAGCTACAGATGTGGCACATGTAGCTGTCAGAAGGAAATACGCTTTCTTTATGAGTCAGTTGAGCTATTGCACAGGACATCAGTTAGAACTCATGTGGTTGAGTTCTGTGGAGTTGGATGAGCAGTTAATGGAGTTGTGTTCAGTTTGACTTAGTTGAACTAGTTGTATTTAGTCTAACTGATAAATAGACTAAGTGATGAGTTGTGTGAATTAGTTATTAATTAATTCACTACTTATTAACTCATAATGCAACTGAAGAATACATCAGTTAACTCAGTGTATGTACAGTTCAATGGAGACAGGTGTTAGAGGTTGAGATTGCTATCAGTTGTGACTATAGTTGTGCATGAGACTTTGCACAAGCAATGTATCGAGTATGCCCAGTAATATAGCCTATGCTCACGTGATTTCCAGTGTGGGTGACTTTCTCCAAGGTGAAAACGAGTTTGGTTCACCCATTCTCATTCATTCTCAGCAGGTATTGTGCAGTGGAGGCAGGCAAGCAGCGGAGGAGATTTGGAGATCAGATCTGAGCTGTATTGTGTGTAACAGGTGGAGATAGTACTGAGTACTTGTGAGGAGTATTGTACTATGTTTGTTACATGTTCTCAATCAATATAATATACAAATAGTTTGGGTTTTTAGTGAGATGCTTTCCCCGGGAAAATACTGTGTTGATATGTGTGATTGATGCTTCTATGTGCACATGTTATTGTTTCTGCTTCTGCAAATTGATGATCAACGTAGAGGAGGTTATGTATTATGCATGCATTCCGAAATAGTGTATAATCAGGATAATCTCTGTGAATAAGTGTCTTATTATTCAAAATTTCTACACTTCACGGCAGTTCGCCAAGAACTCTCCGCAAAGGTAGTCCAACCAGTTAAACTATACTCCTTCCACACACTGTTGTGTGAGCACGACAACAGACGCCGACACCTCATAGGCGCGGCACTTCCGCATCACCTTCCCTACAAGGATCTACATTTCCACCTTCACAGCGGGGTCGAAGATGCTAGAGATAGTGTACTCGCGCGACTTCTTCACCATTTTGAACTTTTCTTTCATTGATTCTTTGAACGCCTGCTCGCCACCCTTGCTGCCAAATATCATAGATGGATTTTCGCTATACGACAGGCGCGTTATTATGTTAATCAACATATCAGTGATGGGTATCATCTCCTCCAGACACAGACACCCATCATGCACCAAGCATAGCAGCTGCTTGATGACCAACACTGTCACTGGGGTGCAGTTATAATGTAGAACCCAAAGCAGGTTGAGTAAGCTTGCCTTCTCTACTCCTTTGAGCCACTTCGCTATATGGCAGGTTGAGTAATCCTGCCTTCTCTATTTGTGTCTATGATGCAGCGCATCAGCTATTTGGTCGCCAGGTGTGGGAACTTCTCGTGGTTCGCCAATTCCCAGTCTTCAAGCTTCAATATCAGCACCCATGCCAAACACGGACCGTCAAAAGCAATTTCATTTGTTAGCAGAGGGGTTTGTAGGGGATTCTTACTTTCATCAATGTGCTTTGGGACCTTGGACTCAGGCTTGCGCGGAGGGACATACTTTAGTAACCGTGTAATAGGGTCCGTACCCTAGGCTTTAACCTCCTCTATTTCCACTCCCACATCCTCATCATCCATGGGGATGTCTTTGATATCCTCCTCTTCTGCTTCTAGGTTTATAGCCTTGCCTTTCTCCTGGGCAGTGAGCTTTGGTAGGTTTCGTCTTGGTTATGCACGCACCCATATGGCAGCCTGCTTGCCCTTATTGTCCTTCATGGTCTCCTTGGTTGGGATTGGCTTTGGTCCCGGCATTCTCAGGGATTTGGGGACCTTCGCCAATACTTTAGCCACTTCCAGGGCAACTATTTCGACATCTCTCTCCATTTCCTGTGCTGGCTCCTCTACTACTTGTTGTGTATTGATAACTTCTGGGGGCGCTAACATGATCTTCCGCAAGAATTCCTATGTGTCCATCGGCAAAGTCACAAATACCCCAAAAACTATCAGAAGCTCATATTGTTCATGCTTCATAGGTGCTTGGGAGCTCAACCATTGAATATTCAAAATTCCAAGTGTTTTTCGCTAGGCAGCCACTTGTAATTTATAGGGCATTTTGCATTCAAATTCAACCGTTCCCTCCAAAATCAGTTCATTAATGTTAGATTGGTGGCAGATTTTCAAGGATCTAAGCCATAAATTTTGTCTTAAATGTTGGCCACCCACTCCATTTGGCCTCACTTCTATCGTCTTTTCATGAACAGTGACTTTAACGGTCACTTTCCAGCCGACTGCATGATTTCTCCCTGGGTAGCGCAGCTCCCTCCGTGCTGTCGCAGACCCACTGACACATCTGTGCTTCGCACCATCTTCCAATCGCGCAACTCCCTAACCCAAGCAATGTAGTTTATAGTCCTGCGCCTCCTTTGAGCTGTCTGGAGCGCTAAGACTCTGCTACTTTCATTTATTCACATGGCCAGACCAACAATGTATGGCTTCAACTGACTTCCATTCACCTTTCTTGGGACCTTCTCCTTATATTTCAGATTGATATGGTAAGGCCTTTGCTTAACTGGCTTCATGTTGGCCTTTAACTTGATCGTCATCATTCCTAGGTCCCCGATTATTCCTTTTAGATCCGTAAACTTGGTATGGAATAAGTCCTGGTATTCACGAAGCAATTCAGCAACCTTATCCACCATCACATCGTCCTAGTAGTCTCCAATCTTTGTGAATTTGGGTTCTGCCTTCGTACCAATGTTCACTTTTTTTGTTTTCAACAACGTAGTTATATCAGGGTTCTCAATTTGCGGTCCTTGAACCTCGCGGTGACCTTATGTTTCCAGAATGTTAATCTTCTACAGATCCTCATCCTCTTCTTCAGTAGTTACATTATAACATTCCAGCGTGCGACTCAGCTAAGTAGCCCATTCAAGCCGAGTCAGGTCTAAAGGATCCTGCAGCATCCTAAAGATTACTGCTTTTACTTCTTATAGTGCTTCATCAATATTGTCAAACCCATCCTCAAAACTGAATGTCATCATGACTCCTTCGCGCAGGATATCCCATTCGCATGTCCCATGGTAGAACTTTATTTCTATATACCAATTCATTGGGATAACATCCAGGGTATGACAAAATAGGTGCACCCACTCAGGTTGAGGCTTTCTCCAAAAGCCTAGGTCCATTTGGCCAGATGCATGCACGAATTGTTCTGCCCATCATATTTTTCTGTCAATTGTATCTTAGGCTTCCCAAATTGTGTTCTCATCATCCTCCTACATTCGCGCCAATCATCAAAGCTTCCCTTGTGCGTACCCCACCATCTTGCGAGCATAGCACGCAGTGCCCAGTCTAAGGCATGGAAGCACTACTTTTCTAGTACCTCCCTTTCAAATGCATCGAAAAAATTATCTACCTCATTCAAGCCATCATAAGTAGGTAGATTTCTTACCTCTGACGACACACAACACAACGACCAGGTCATCATGTTGCAATTCAGCGTAGTTACTTCATGAAATCGATTCTGCTAGCATTCTATTTCTTCATCGGAGTCTGAAGTGCAGGAACTCTTGCGATCCCATGTAATCCGTCCATCCGTAGTGGGATTCACCCAATCTTGGTCTCACGCTGTTATCTTATAGATACAGTCTAGGTCATCATCACTCTCATAATCACGGACAGGTTCAGTATAGCGCGATCCTTCAGCAGGATTGAGGGGTACTATTATGCACAGCGATTTCTTCTCAAAGATCATCTTTTACTTCTTTAGATTGATTACCCCATTCATATCAGTAGCCCAGTCAATTCCCAGGAGTGCAGGATAGGGATTTTTGTCATCCACTATCTCTATTACTTCAAAATCAGCCAGCGCTCGCTCCCTCAATATCCATAGTCACCCCCTATAGCTGCCCCATGGGGATGATCTTCTGTTGATTCACCATCCTTAGCTGAATCGGAGACCATTGCAATGCAGGTCTCCCCATTCTCTCCCAAGTCTGCTTTGGTAGGATATTCGCATCTGACCCCAGATCCAAAATGACCTGATCCATTTCATACTCTCCTATTTGTGCAGTCAGTCTCATCTTCCGTCCCGTCCTTGTTTTATGCTTGCCAATCTTTCGTACTACGCACAGCTCACCTGGTGCAGTTCCAGCGCATCTATTAATGAGTTCTTGTAACCCTTTCACAGCCTTACTATCGTGCAATAACTTCATACAGGTTTCCAAGAAAGTTGTGAGCATAGAGGGGTCCATCTCCTGCTCAGGCTTATCCTTGCTTCCTGAGGTGGAGGCCTCAGCAAAGCTCTTCTTAGCTTCCATGAAGGTTTCACGTACACATTGCAAATCGAACTCAGCCTCTTTTGTCAAGGCTTTGTGAACCCATGTACTATCTTCTGGTTGTTTCCCCTTGTCATCTCCTATCGCGATTCCACTTCTAAGCACTATATTTACGTTTGGATCTTCCTCGTGCTACTCAGACCTCATCATCTGCAGGTTTTGAGTCAGCAGAGGTGGTAGCGCCCCTTTGTTACATATCCTAGCTATCAACATAGTACAGTCTTCCTTTTCATGATCAAACAGTGTGCAATACTTACACGACGAACGCATCGGATTAGTGCAATCGCGGGCATAGTTTCCTTGTCCTCTGTAATTGTAGCAAATCAATTGTCCTTGACCTCTACCAGATCCTCCTCCGCCTTGGCCTCTTCCGCGCCCCTGAAATCCTGTCCACGCCATCCCTGTGCTCTGGTCAAGGGGTCGTGTATCAGCCTTAACACTATAGGCGGGAGATCTATCCATCATCAGTTCATAGCTCCTACAAGTACGCTCATCGTGCCCTACCGACCTACAAAAGTTGCAGAACATTTGTTGCGGCATTTGTACAAAATTATATAGCAAGTGACAGTTATCCGTGGCATGTTTTCTGGCTACCTGACAGATAGCGCACCATAATGCAGGCCCCGCGCTTGGTCCTGCTTAAGCTTCTGGCCTTAGAGGCATTGTTCCTCCTCCTGCAATATAGTTTGCAAAGACCGGGCAATGGTCTTTTTCATGACCCTGACTCTTGCATTTCAAGCACCATTCCTCCTCGCGCACCTCTGGTCGAACCGTCTTGTCCTGCTTCAGACCTTTCATCTCAAGGCACAGATTCTTCAGCTATGCATGGATCTGTTGAACTCCTATATTAGGATCTTGCATCAGAGTTTCATGTAGTTTCATGGCAATCTACAAGGCCCCTGCCTGATTTGTTATCTTCTGCTGTGACAGCGCACTCCTTAAGTGTGGTAGTAGCGAAGCCACAAACCACTCGCAATGTTGTCCATCTGTCAAATTCATGTTGGCTTCGCGGATTGTACATTTCAGCCTCTGATCTAGTTCCCAAGGCGTCTCGCCTGGTTACATCGTGATCTCTTTGAATCCCACAATCGACTGCACCTCAGATTTAGGCCTACTAAATTCCCTATTTAGTGTTGCCTAGATGTCTGCTACTCCAGCATTTAGGTTATCGTTAGAGTACTTAATATACCAAGTTAGCGCGTGATCTTGCATAGCACTAACTAGTGTCACCTTCTTTATATGATCATCTGTAACACCTTGAGCTTCCCATACAGCCCTCACAACGAACCAAAATTGGTCCAGGTCCTCATTTCCCAAGCCTTTGAACAAAGGAAACTTCACTGTATTTTCCATACTGAACCACGGTGGAGGTGGAGGTGGTACGAGTGAAGTTGGAGATGAGGGTGGTGAAGTCGAAGGTGGTGTAGGCAGAGGTGGTATCCGCAAGAATCCTTGTTTTATTAACTGAATAGCACTCCGTGGAGAAACCTTTGCTATCACTTCTTCGTCACCTCGTGGAGGTGAAATCAAGGGACTATACTCCGAACCCTTTTTCACTTCGTTCCTGTAAGTTTTTCCACTTCACGTAGTCCTGAACATCAAGGTAGCTGCATAACCCATTTTTCACAGAATTTTAATCCAGGTATTCAAATATTTTACGTACTTATCTCGCAGTCCTTTGAAAAAGTATCGCTCCACCTCGCTATAGCTGACTGAGGTGTTGACCGCAAATTTAGTCACAAATCCTCCTATGACACGATCAAGCCAATGATCGACAGCGTGAGCGATCTTATCCTCCAATTCTTCTAACCTTCGCACTAGCTTTGGCGTCCACACAATAGGACTGTCATGTTTCCACCTTCGTTGGCTATCTGCTAGCTCCACGATCCACTCGTATAGCTCAATAGGGAAGGAACAGAAAAAGATCTTGTGGATCTTTGTATACAGGTATCTGTCCAACCATTGTTCCTTTGTTGACTTGAGGCTTCTGTGATCCATATCAATTTAATGAGAAATTTTTCGGCATAAATCACATGAAATTTCATTTGTCAACGCGTTTCGAACCAGCAATTGTGGTTCATCGTCAGGACAAGTTGAAGAATCAGATCCAGCCTTGCATATTAAATAGTAAGAGCAGAACATCCAACGACTATATTTCCTAATGGCTATTTTGACTAACGGCTAAATTTGACCGAGAAACGGTTAGTTGAACAGGATTAAGGGCATGACCTTTATTTTAATAATTAAGTCAATTCTAATGAATATTAAATTAATAGTTAGTCATATATTTATTAAAAAAAGGTTAAAGGGACTTAAAATATATAAATTATAAAATAAAATAATTTAAAGTCCCTTTAACCTTTATTTTAATAAATATATAACTAACTATCAATTTAATATTCATTAACCTTTATTTTAATAAATATACAACTAACTATCAATTTAATATTCGTTGGAATTGACTTATTTATTAATTTCTATAATTTAAATTGAATTTATTTTATAATTAATTTATTTTAATATATATTTCGAATTATAAGTTTAAAAAATAACCCTTTAAATTTTTAATAAAAATATAACTAATTATTTATATATTTAATAATTTTTACCCTTTATTTTAATAAATATATAACTAACTATCAATTTAATATTCATTGGAATTGACTTATTTATTAATTTCTATAATTTAAATTGAATTTATTTTATAATTTATTTATTTTAATATATATTTCGAATTATAAGTTCAAAAAATAACCTTTTAAATTTTTAATAAAAATATAACTAATTATTTATATATTTAATCATTTTTTAAACTAACTATTAATTTAAATTATTTTATTTTATAATTTATCTATTTTAAGTCCCTTTAACCTTTATTTTAATAAATATATGACTAACTATCAATTTAATATTCATTAGAATTGACTTAATTATTAAAATGAAGGTCGTGCCCTTAATCCTATTCAACTAATCGTTTCCCTGTCAAATTTAGCCGTTAGTCAAAATAGCTACTGGATGTTCTGCTCTTACTATTTAATATGCAAGGCTGGATCTGATTCTTCAACTTTTCCTGATGATGAACCACACTTGCTAGTTTGAAACGCGTTGACAAATGAAATTTCATGTGATTTACGCCGAAAAATTTCTCATTACACTGTTCCTTTGTCAGTCGCGGGTTTCTGTTATCTTGTGCTGCAAATTCGTGGATCTTTCTATCTAACCAGTCTCCAATATCCTTCTTAGTTGGATTCCAGTGGTATGACATCACACATCTCTTATGAAGATTCTGGTCCTGACAATGGAACCATTTGTTGGCTTGAGGGGGTTTGACCCAAGTTCAGCGTTAATTAGCCAAACAAATCCCTACACTACCAGCCCTTTCAGCATCAGCCCGCAAAGCGTGGATCGAAGTCTCACCCGAAGCAGTATGGGGGGATGTTGGAACCAAGTTTCCACACCCTGAGATGGTTGTGATGTTGTTTGATTTCTTTTATCCCTGCCTTCACGCAGGTGTTCTCGCTCTAGGGCTTGTAAGACAAACCCTCTATTCCAGCCTTCGGTACCTTCGCGAAAGTATATGATCAACCTTCGCGAACCTGTGGCTCGGGTACTTTCGCGCTCCTATGGCAGCGTGTCATGTAGATTCCTCAATTATCCTAAGTGATTTGCTTATCTTGTCAAATACTTGAAGTTATTACTACATAAGCATATATTCGTAATTGCATTCAATTATTCAATGTAATTGCATTCATTCATGCATCATATAAGCATAATAAAGGAAAATCATACACAAATATCCAAACCCATCAACAAAAAAAATACATAGAAATTGCAAAATAACTCATTTTATTAATATCTCCCAAGTGTTATAGACTCTGTCCACCCTGCGCACATAGTTGTAGGGGTCCGCACACTCAACTACGTACTTCTACCGTAGGCCTCTGTGCACTCAGCTGCAGAGCCTCTATCTACATTACGACCCAAGACTTAGACTTCTTCTTCAGAGCTATCACTCTATTCCATTATATTGATTGATTAATCGATTGATTACTTAGAGCTTAACTCTTTTTATACAATCCCATGGTCCACAGAACATGGGTAGGTCTCTTATAGCCGACTTTACTTTACAAAACTAAGTGCGGACTACCCTTTTTGACACATAACACCTTCGTGCTCTGCGACCACAAAATGCCGAGTTTTTACAATTATATTACAAAAATTGACTTAACATGGGCTTTTAGCCCAAAAACTGCCCTTGGGGGATCTCGCTCCCAACAATCATGAATCATGATTATTTTATGTTAATGATTTTATGTACATATGCATGTATGTATGACATTGACTGACGAGATCATTATTATTTTATGATGTATATATGTGTACATGTATCTATGTCACTGTTTGACAAGGTCATCAAGAATCATTCTTGTGGAGGAATGATTGCTTATGCAGGCAAATGACATGAAGAGGTTCCTAATCTATGAGGAATCAAGTGGGAAGAGTAGTCATGAAAAACATATGAGGTTAGTATCATGTGAATATGAATTTATATTGTATGCTTGTATTATGCCTATGCTTATGTTATGGACAGGTTATACCGAGGGATACATCAGCAAAGTGAAAGCAGTGTGGTCTGTGGCATGTTGGGACAAGCATGGATAAGACACTAGAAGCAAGGTTGCTTGGTAAAGAGTCAATGTGGTTTTGGATGTGTGGTATGATTGTTGTGCATATGTCATATATGTTGTACTTGTTGCACCTGTGATGTTGTGTGCATGCGGTGTGGTGTATATTTAGTGTGTGTACATGTTGATTATGTAATGTTATGTACATGGTGTAGTATAGATAGTGTTGTATGAATGTTTCATATTCATTGTTGGGTATAAATGGTGCTATGTACATGTTGGATATGTGGTATTGTGTACATATTGTATTGTGTGCATGATGGATATGTGGTGTTGTGTGCATATGGTGTTGTGCACATGTTGGATATGAAATGTTGTGTACAGATGATGCTATGTACATGTTGGAAATGTAGTGCTATGTACTAGTGGTGTTGCATGCATGTTTTACATGTGGTGCTATGTACATATGGTGTGGTGTGCATGATTGTACAAGTGGTGTTGTGTGCATGATTGTACAAGTGGTGTTGTGTGCATGTGGTGTTGTGTGCATGTGGTGTTGTGTACATGTTGTACAAGTGGCGTTGTGTGCAGGTGGTGTTGTATACATGTATTGTATGCGGTGTTGCGTACATGTGGTGTCACGTAC
This sequence comes from Pinus tabuliformis, assembly GCA_031772625.1. Classification (NCBI taxonomy): domain Eukaryota; kingdom Viridiplantae; phylum Streptophyta; class Pinopsida; order Pinales; family Pinaceae; genus Pinus; species Pinus tabuliformis. Next base: position 715,644,615 of record CM062814.1, on the reverse strand, counting down.
ATGTCGTGTGTGTGGTACTGTGTACATGTGGTATTGTGTACACATTGTATAGTAGTGCAGTGTACATATGGCGTTGTGTACATGTTGTGCAGGTGGTGTTGTGTACATGTGATGTTGTGCACACATTGTGTAGGTGATGCTTGGTACATGTGGTATTGGTGTACGTGTGGGATTAAGTGCATGTCGTACATGTGTTCTTGTGGAAATGCGGTACTATGTATGTGCATTGTTTAGTCATGGTATCATGACATATGCATTCATTGTGTTGCACTCTAGACACGTATTTGTGTTATCTTGTACATCAGGTGTAGGTGCATGTATTGTGTTGTACACCGGATGTAGGCATATGTATTATGTTGTGTTGTACATTGGGTGTAGGTGTATGAGTTGTGTTGTATATCGGGTGTATGTGTATGCATTTTGTGGTGTCGCACGTTGCGTGCGGATGAATTTCTTCTAATATACATTATGCACATATATGTATGTACAGTGGGTGTAGGTGTATGTGTTTCATGTCAGGTATAGGTGCATGTGTTGCATGATGTTGTATGGCATGTGTAATTGTATGTGTGTGATGCACACTATGCGTATGTGCACCTGGTGGAGGAGAAGGCACTAGGCCTTTGTTGTATGTGGCAACCGATCTAGTGTGTGTACAAAAGTACAAAGGAAGATGTAAGGATTGATGAAGGATAAGTATCGATATTGTATTTCAGTTTGTGTGGTTGTATGTGTGTGATGCACACTATGCGTATCTGCACCTGGTGGAGGAGAAGGCACTAGGTCTTTGTTGTATGTGGCAACCGATCCATTGTGTGTACAAAAGTACAAAGGAAGATGTAAGGATTGATGAAGGATAAGTATCGGTATTGTATTTCAATTTTACTATGCATATGATTTATGATCCTGGTCTATGATGATTACATGTGATCTATGATTCTGGTTTATGATGGTTACATGTGATTTATGATTTTGATCTACGATGGTTATGTTTTGAGCTAACCTGATGTGACGTTTTTATACATGATTATATTTTTACTTGTCATGATAGGAAGTAAACAATATTGCAAGTGTACTTTATTGATGAGCTAATAATGAGGTACGATTTGAATTTATTTCAATTTATTTTGAATCTAATGGAAGTTATGTGCCTAGTACAGGAAGCACGGAAATGCCTGGTTTGGTGGTTAAAATCAACTAAAAAAATCACTAGCAGCAGTGAAAATAATTTGAATATGCAACAGTATGTTGGTAAAGCACTTTAGGAACAGGGCCATTGTGGGACAGTGCTACCCAATTGTGTCCATTGATTTTAATGAGCATGCTATGACCGGTATGATGGTTTTGAGGCAGATATATGCCTTGGTTCTTGTATCTTCCAATGCGAGGAAGTCTTGCCAAGGGATGGACTACTCAGGATGGGGGTGCTAGCAAAACTTGGAAGGTGAGTGACTGCATGGAAGGGTTTACCAGATTTCTCGAGGGACTGTGTAGCAGAGAAGGGAAGGTCGGGGATGGATTTGTTTTGGTCATGAGAATTTCCAGATGGAATCAGATGCACATTGGGAGTGTGCCCTGGAACAATGAGTCGGTAACTGTTCACTGAGAAGACAAGTGGCATGGGATTGCAGCGCTAGACATTGGATGCAGCTTTGATTGTGGCAGTAGATTCTAGGCTTCCTAGGAAGGAGGTGAATCCTAGTACTACTTTGAGGTGGAGGTGTGAGCCTCTAGATTCCCTTGTCTACTGATACAGGCACCGTATTCTCTTATTTGTTGGTTTAGCATTTGTGTATATGTGTATACATGATTATTGTAAATACCGTAATGAGTTGTGTTATAAAGCTCCATTATGCAATATGTTGTCATGTTGTCATGATGTTTTGTTTTAGCATATGGTCATTGTAAATACTACAACGAGCTATGTTATAAAGATCCATGGGTAGTATGTTTTGTTTTCAGTGGTCTTGTTGGTTATAGGTGTCATTGAACACCGAGGACGGTGTTCCCCCAAGGGGGAGGGTTCTGTAATAGCCCTAGTGAAAATTTCATTTAAAAATATATAAATACCATGGATGATGGGGCACGTATTCCAAGCTAAATGGTGGGAAAGACATCCTAGTGGGTGTTCATTTGGTTGTTTATGGCTACAGAAATTGGCAAAGGCATTGGCTAAGGCATTAAAGAGGCAAAAAGGTATTTTGGCACATTTATTTATGAAAATAATGGAAATTAGGAGAAAAGGAAGGTGAAAGGTCATAGGTTGCATGTGAGGAGGAAATTGAAGGAAAATAATGGAAAACGAAGAAAATAGAGGCCTCATTAATAAAAAGGTGTCTAAGGATCAATGCGTAATACTTTTTGTCAGTTCATTTTTGGAGCACTTTCATTATTCTCTCTCTCATACTCTTGGATACTAATGGAGGTCAAATATGATCATAGTAGCCTCTCGTCTCATGTTTACCCAGTTGGCATGGTTACTTGGGTGGATGTGGGAGGAGAGTGTTACAAAATTGAAATGAAATATTCACTAAACAAAAAAAACTATGTGGATATAATAAAAATATATATGTGTTTGATTAGTTTTATTTAAAAACGTAATATAATATTATTAACTTCAATTTTAAATATAGTTCGATCCAATTAATTTTAAAATTGACAATGTAATATATCACATCTATCTTTATGTATGCTAATTTTCCATATGTTATCCATTTATGGCATTTTCTTTGCAACATTTGATACAATTTCTAGTTTAATATACAATTGTATTAATATTGTTATTTTTCTCAATTAACTTGTGAGACTATCCACGAATTATCCACCAATTATAATATTATAACTATGATGTCAATATTAAAATATTTTGATAACAATATTTTAATAAAACATTAAAATAATGCACCAAATCAATATTGCATTTAAAAATAAAATTATAAATAAATTATAAAACAGTGATCTACATAAATAAATATAATTAAATAATATTTTAAAATTAAGTATGACATGTAACCTAACATATACCTCCTAGCATTCATGAATATTTTAAAGAATAATGCCATGTTTGCAATCTTCAGGTGTGAAACATGACATGGAACATGACATATACCTCATAATATCCATAAATATTTTAAAGAAATGTTATGATTGCAATATTCAAGTGGCAACACACATGATTTAATATATATTAAAATACATATGACCTCGTGTCAAACGTATTATATTAAAATATGATAATACAAATAATTGCAAAGATATATATTTATAATTATGAGTCTTCCTTTTAATTATTGTAATTGAATATCTTAAATATATTTTTTTTATTTAAAGCGAAATCAAAATTAATTAAAATATAATGTATGTTATAATTGCAATTAAAGATATGATCATGAACCTTTTATATTACATATTAATAGTAGTTTCTTCTGAGTTAATCACTTCTACATGGATAGACTTTTTGGAAGGAGAAACTAAGTTAATTACTTCTACATGTATAGACTTTTTGGAGGGTTCTAAAGTTATAGAGAAAATGATTTACAAGGAAATTCCATAGTAATGGCAATGGATAAAGATTTCATTGTAGATAAGAAAGGGTAATGGTTGTTTTAAACAAAGATGATTACATTAGTAAAATGAATGAGCATCTTAGTTGTAGTAGTTATAGGAATCTTAATAAGAACCTCACTCCTAAGGTTATAAAAGAGATCAAGAAGGATATTATGGAGTCCAATCTTAATGAAAAATTAAAGAAGTTAACCCTTTCTTGTGAAGTTATCTCTAGAATTTATAGGTTACTGAAGATTCACAAAGATGGGACTTCTCTTAGACTAATAGTCAATACTATTGGATCCCCCACCTATGAATTGGCAAAGTATGTTGCTAAAATCCTAAAGCCCTTCGTTGGAAACACTGCTTCTTTCATTAAAGATTCTAATGATTTTGTTAATACTATTAAGAATGAGAAGGTTAATCAAGAGGACATCCTTGTAATTTTTGATGTAGTATCCTTATTTACCAAAATTCCTTTGGATGAAGTCGTTCAAGTTATTAAAGAGGTTGTTGATCCGGAAACAGCAAAGCTTGCTAAGATTGGTTTACGTTCTACTTTTTTCAGTTTCAAACATTGCTATTATGAGCAGATCTCTGGTGTCGCAATGGGATCTCCACTCTCACCAATTGTTGCAAACTTATACATGGAGTATTTTGAGAAGAAAATTCTTGATTCGTACTCTTTAAATCCAGCTTGGCGGAAGAGATTTGGTGATGACACCAATGTTAAATCGACACATGATAGGACAGAACTTGATAAGTTCTTCGGGTAACCTTAATTCTATCTCTTCTGAGATTAAGTTTACTATGGAACTAGAGGAGAACAAGAGCATACCATTCCTAGATGTCCTTATTACCAAGAAGGAGGATGGTACATTAGGACATCAGGTCTTCAGGAAGAAAACCCACACGGAAAGTTATCTCCATGTTGAATCATACCATCATCCTTCTCAAAAGTTTGGTGTCCTTAACACTCTTGATATTAGGGCTCTTAGAATTTCTTATCCTGAGCACCTGGATGAGGAGAATAAGCACTTAACCTCTATATTTAAAAGTATAGGCTACAAGGATAAGGTCATTAAGAAGGTTATAAGTAGAGAAGCAAGAAAGGTTAATTCCCTAAGGCCTCAAGCACGGTGTGGCAAAGTATTCCTACCATACATTCAAGGAGTCACAGATAAAATTGCAAAAATTATGGGAAAGAAAGACATATTCACTTACTTCACAATAACATGAACTATTAAACAAAGGATGAGGTCTGTAAAGGATAATATTGATCAGCAAAAGCTTAAGGGAGTTTACAAAATTGATTGTTCTTGTGGGAAGAGTTACATTGGAGAAATAGGACACTCATTACAAAGAAGATTGAAGGAGCATGGAGCTGACATTAAGAATGAAATATTGTGCTCTTCAGCTCTTGTTGAACATTCCTCGAAGACTAAGCATCAAGTTTTCTTAGAGAATGCCAGGATTATCGCTAGAGAGGATCACTATCAAAAGAGGAAGATTAGGGAAGCTTTGGAGATTATGAAGAATCCACATAATCTCAACAGAGATAGTGGCATTGAAATCAGTGGGAGTTGGTTTCCTCTAATCAGTCAGATTAAGTCTACCACCATGTCTCAAGTATAACCCTTCAGGTTTATTTCCTTAACCTCTCTTTAATTCATTAATTTCCTTAGTTTAAGCTTTAAGATTATTTTTCATTATTAAATTTAACTTTATAACAATAAATATAAATAGATAATTATTATTATTAATTATTTATTTATAAAAAAATTATAATTATTAATAATTAATAACTATTATTAATAATCTTTATTTATAGATTATTATTATTATTATAAATTAATAATTTTATTATTATTATTATTATTATTATTATTATTATTATTATTGAAAATTATTATTTAATTATATGATCCAGTGAAATTCTTTAAGTAAACTAATAACTATTAGTTTAGTTTTTATCCGATGAATCATTATTATAAATAAATTATTATTATTATTTATTTATTTATTTATAATAATTATTCCATTATTTAGTATTATAGAATATAATGTTTCATTATTTAGTGTTATAGAAAATAATTATTTAGTATTATAGATAATAATTTATTAGTTAGTATTATAGAAAATAATTTATCATTTAATTTAATTTAATTTATTAAATTTATTTATTTTAATTTAGGTTTTTAGTGATATCTGACTTTTTAATTTTTAGTTCTTTTGTTTTATTTTCTATTTATTTACTCTTTGTTGGACTCTTATTTCCTCACTAAGTGTCTTGATGATGGATCTTATTTGGGATTCGAAATGTCCACACATTTCACATACCACTGTGGGAAATCTGGAATCTTTATCTACGACAAGTATTTGTTCAAAAAGATGTTTAAATAAAACTAGATAATTGGTTATTAAAAGAGAAGGAATAATGTTTGTTGGTGTAAATAATATCATATAGGCATGGTATGGAGAAGGAGAGGATAAAGTATAAATAGTGGAAAACTAGTTGCAATAATTGAGGTATAATGAGAACTGATCTAATAGAATAGAGAGATTGAGAGTTATGATCAATGAGCGTTGATTTGAAAAAAAAAAACTTCCATAATTATATTTTTGTTAATGATGTATATTTTTGTTAATAGGTGATTCATTTTTATCTATTACCTCAGTTAAAGCTATTGAAGGTTGATTTCTCTCCTCTCCTCTCATGGCCTTGGATGTGTGCTTTGTCAATAATTCCATAATAACTTAGCTATAATGTTTGGAGATAAGGTGAGAAACAACTCATAGTCCTAATTTTGTGTATATGGGTATTTATTTACACGACTAAAATATTTATAAAAGTATACTAATTCTTAAATGCAATCACAATACTTCTTTCTAATTTGCTTCTTTAATCTTTGACACTTTTAGCAATGCATGTCATGGTTTTTTTTTTAAGTAGAGGAATTGGAAACTAGACAAATCTCATACTCACGTGACATGGAGTAGATTGCCACCACTACCGCTATAACCTCTAGTTGGAGGTGAGACAGGTGGGGCATCCATGGGGTTTCAAAATTGGCCATTATGCAAGGAGTTTCTTAACGATGTGCCTATTCACCAACTATTCCAAGCTGAGTCGACTCAATGCTTGTCGTACTTATATGCATGCATATACATGAATTCAAGCGTGTCATACTTATAAGAGACAAAAATTCAAAATTTTGTAATTGAAAGTCACATTTCATAATTAATATTCACACTTTCAAAATTGAAATTCACAATTTATATATTGAGAATTTATTTTTTACACGATATTTAATATTTATAAATGAAATTCATATTTAAATCCAATATTAAGACTTTTATAATACAAATTGTAAATGATAAGATTAAATTTAATATAAGTACCCTACACTCTCATTACCTTGCACTCTCATTACCTTACCATGGAAATATTATGAAATGAAAAATATATATCAAGAAAACTACTTTACAAACAAACCATGAGAAGTGAAGGAAAAATGCATTTCATAAAGTAATGTGTAATGCATAAGCCAAAAAAAAACATTTAATAAAACATAAAATTTTGAATAATTTATACACTTTTTCATTTTTTTCCTCTAAACATATAGATAGAAAGGTTAAAGATATTTTAATTTTCAAAATCTAAGTATTGATATTATATAAAAAAGAGAGTAGAAAATTAAATTTGCTATAATTTTAAATATAATTTTTATAATACTCTTTTATTAGAATTAGTTGAATAACATAAATAAAAATAAAATAAGTTAATTTATATACAAATTCATTTTTTGCTTTTTATTTCCCAATTATATATGGTCTAATTCCCTAGGAAATTACGCAAGGAAATAGGGGATTAACAAGCAATGGATTTGGCTAAGTATTGGTTGGAGCTTGTTTTTGAAGTAGTGATATAGATTGAGATGGTGCAGAGGTTGCTCGGGCTTGAGCAAAGCATTGTAATCTTCTCATATTTTCTGATTAATGCAATATACAGATAGTGGGGGTTTTTCGCTGTGGCTTTCCCCTAAAAATCACTGTGTTATGTGTGATTGAATTCTTTATCTTTTATGCTTCGTGATTTCATTGATTGTTTATTTTTTCTATTGATGAGTAGAGTAGATTCAAGTCAATAGTTTTAGCATATTACAATCTGCAATTTGAATCTACAAGGAATTATACACAAAATCTTGGAACTTCTCAATAACATGGAGCCTCTAATGGAAGAATGCAATCATTGTCCAAAAGTTTCACGTGAAATTAGATTGCGAAGTTTTTTTTCTAAAGATTCTTCATCTGTTACTTTTAGAATCAATCCTCAAGATCATCCTCTTATGTCACTTTTGAGAGCTTGAATCCTGCTTGGAATGCAACAGAAAGGAAGATAAGAATAACATCTGACAAGGAGGCTAGAACTACATATGAAAGCCATAAGAACTATGGGAATGATCATGCAATCCTCTCAATAAGATTTTCCCTGAGGCCATAATTCTCTACAAACATTAGCTCTTTAGAATAGTTGTTTTTTGTCGAACAATTTTCAGATAGCTATACCTCAATATCAAATCTAATGAATATTTTGCAAATAGAGAATTTTCATGTTGGTCTACAAACATTAGCTCTTTGGACCAGTTCTTTTCCGTCAAGCAACTTTCAGATAGTTATACCTCAGTATCAGATTCAATGAGCAGTTTGCAAATAGAGAAATGTCTTGTTGGTCATTATTCAAATCATGACTAGAATTTACTTAAAGAAATTAATGTGTCAAATTGGGGTCCTTTTGAAAGGATTGTTGGCAATCAAAATAAGTCAGAGTATGATGAAAAAGAAACAGAAACAGGAAAACAACTATATAGATAATATTAGCCCTTTAATTAATGATATCTGTAAAGTATTTTATCTATGGAATCTCATAATTTAGACTGGTCCTTCAAATAAAATAAAAATGAAAATGAAATATTAACTAAACAAAAAAACTATATGGATGTAATAAAAAAACACACTATATATATATATATATATATATATATATATATATATATATATATATATATATATATATATATATGATTAGTTTTATTTAAAAACGTAATATAATATTATTAGCTTCACTTTTAAATATAGTGCAATCCAATTAATTTTGAAATTGATGATGTAACATATCACATATATCTTCATCAATGCTAATTTTCCATATATTATCCACTAACATTGTTTTATTTGCAACATATGGTGCAATTGCTAGTTTAATATGCAATTGTATTAATATTGTTATTTTTCCCAATTAAAGCGTAAGACTATTCCCAAAATATAATATTATAACTATAATGTTAATATTAAAATATTTTAATAATATTATTTTATTTTTGATTTCAGACTTATGTGATCCATATCATTATCGAATAAAATTTTTGGAATAATCACATCATTGTTTCAGAGTCGACGTTTCGAACCATCTATTGTGGTTCATCCTTAGGACAAGGATGAAAAACCAAATCTGAAATTAGGTATAAATAGCAGAGATGCCCCATGTGCCAGAAGTAACTGTTAGAAATTTAGTTGAGTAAATTAAATAATTTTAGTTATAAGAAGAACGTTAGAGATTAGTTAGGTCAAAATAATATTAAAAAATAAATTAGTTGGGAAGGATATTAAATACTAATATAAAAATAATAGAATAATTATTAATATTAAACATAGATAACCGTTAATATATATATATTTTGTTAATAATAATCAATCAATAAAAATTATATATATATATATATGAAAAATAAAATGAAAATAAAAACAAAACACAATAAGGAGGGAAATAGATTCAAAAACATAGAAGTCAAGAAGAAAAGGTAGGAACCCAGCACCTACTTAAGGTCCAACCATCATCCCTATTGAGACTTATCAGATGCTTTTCAATTTCAATGGCCTCATGTAACTTCTTATGATGAAAGTGATCAATCCTAGCGATGACCTGGGAGTTCTCAATACAAACATGATGCAAATTTTTCTCTGCATGCTCAACAATAGTTGAGGAACAGGAACGCCTATGCCTGAGGTCAGCAGCATGTTCCTGAATATGAAGATTAATGGAGTGACCTGTTTCCCCAATGTAGGGAATCCCACAAGAGCAAGGGATTGAATAAACCCCTTTCATGTCTTTAGGGTTAACTGGGTCCTTAACAGATCTAAGGGAGCTTCTGATGGTATTAAGGGGGTTAAAGGTAGCCACGACTTTATGCTTTTTAAGGATGTGAGCAATCTTGTTTGTGGTTCCCTGGATAAAAGGAAGTTTAACCATGTGAACTGGATCATCCATACCTTTTTTAACCCTGGGAGCCTTACTGGCTCTTTGAAAAGCCTTAAGACCTTGAAAATTGCTATAACCATTCTTTCTAAAAACTCTCAAAAGATGAGATTTCTCCTCCTCCAGGTGACTAACATCCGAAATTCTTAAGGCACGAGTGGCTAGAGTGTTAAGAACTCCAATCTTCTGGGCTAGAAAGTGGTGGGAGCTCGCATGAAGATATTGCTCCATGTGAGTTTTTTTTACGAAAAACATGGTGCGACAAGGAGCCATCATCCAACTTGCACAGAATAACATCGAGGAAGGGAAGGCACCCATCAACCTCAACCTCCATTGTGAATTTGATGGAGTCATATTGAGAGTTAAGATGATGAAGGAAGAGGTCTAACTTCTCGCGCCCGTGGGACCAAATGACACAAGTGTCATCGACAAACCTTTTCCAATGCTTGGGTTTAAAAGGAGTGGAGGCCAAAGCTTTGGTCTCGAAATCCTCCATGAATAAGTTAGCAACGACAGGGGATAGCGAGGATCCCATAGCAACACCACAAGTCTGCTCATAGAATTCCCCTTGGAAACTGAAAAAGGTAAAGGTAAGGCAAAGGCCTACTAACTTGGCAATGTCATCATCAGTGATCCTACTTATGACACTAATGGCTTCTTGGATGGGGATTTTTGTATAAAGGGACACCACATCGAAGCTCACCAACAAATCACCAGGGGCAAGCTTCAAACCTTTAAACTCATTAACAAAAGAAATAGAGTCCTTAACAAAGGAATCAGTGCGACCAACCAAAAGCTTGAGCTTCTAAGCAAGAAATTTGACAAGGAAACAACGATGTGATTATTCCAAAAATTTTATTTAATAATATTATCTTAATAAAACATCAAAATAATTCACCAAATCAATATTATAATTTAAAAATAAAATTATAAATAAATTATAAAATAGTTATTCACTTAAAATTTTAGTAATATTTTATTTCAATTTTCTTTTAAAAAATCATTTTATGAAATTTTTTCAAAAATAAATATAATTAAATAATTTTTAAAAAAGCTATAATATAAAAATTAGTTATTTATTTAGTTATTTATTTAAATTATAATTTTAGTACCAATACAATTTATTTTTAAAAAATGTTTTAGAATTAAGTATGACATGTAACCTGACATATACCTCATATCATTCATGAATATTTTAAAGAATAATGCCATGTTTGCAATATTCAGGTGTGAAACATGACATGGAACATGACATATACCTCATAATATTCATAAATATTTTAAAGAAATGCTATGATTGCAATATTCAAGTGGCAACACACATGATTTAATATATATTAAAATATATAAGAACTAAAATATGATAATACAAATAATTTTTAAGACATATTTTTATAATTATGAGTTTTCCTTTTAATTATTATAATTGAATATTTTTTTAGATTTAAAATGAAATCAAAATTAATTAGAATGTAATGTATGTTATAATTGTAATTAAAGATATTATAATGAATCTGTTATACTATACATTAATAATAGTTTCTTCTAAGTTAATCACTTCTACATTTATAGATTTTTTTTTGGAGGGTTGCGGTTTAGAAGGAAGTTTTATGGCAATGGTATTGTATCTAAATATCAGGTTTTTTTTTTTTTAATTAAAATGACCAATTTTCTCTGTATTATATAGTTTAGAAAATTAAATACAGTGTGAAAATTATTTGAAATATGGTGGTTTTTAATAAAATGGAATGTGTTGTAATTAGTTAATCATATTGAGGGTCCATTATTATATATATGTTGAGGATATTTAAATAAGCATTTTAAATTTTAAAATGGAAAACAAGGTAATGGTATTAAAATAATTTATCAATGACTAATGTATTTCACAATTAATATTGTTGATAAGCATTGTTCACTCTGTATATATTTAAAAGATAGGATGGCATTTATTTAAAAGAAGTAAGATTGTTACATAAATGTTCAAAGAAATGAGGATATATAGCGTTAGGTATTATCACAAACGTTGATGTGCACTAAGTTATAAAATGAGATAGGTTCAAGTTTCTTTTGACCTACAAACTTCTATAATTATTTTACTTGAAGAGTTTGTCACCATTAACAATTTGTTTTGGCAAATTGTCTAATGTAATATCTATTAAAATTTACAAAAAAGAGAGGTCCAAACAACTATTGATAAAAGAACTATTTTCTTACAACTTATTATCATTCTTAGTGCTACTTGGAAGCATAGTTCTTTGTCCAATAAACAAGATGATGGATGCCCAAACAATTTTCTTATTGGAAGTGAGAAGAGTAAAACAATTAAAAGGTCTATCATTAGCAATAAACAATAATAACAAACCTATTAAGTTCCTGGGAGTAAAAATGATAAAATTCCTTTATTTACACTTCAAATTCTCAAGAACAAGTGATCCTATTGATGATTGCTAAAGTGGACCTCTACCTAACTAACTCAAAAGAATTATCTCCAAAGGATATTATGTTTTTAGGGGAAATTTCCATAGTATGGTCATCAAATATGCATAGTACAATATGGTTAGATAGGGTAGAGGGAAATATTTAAAGAGATTTAAATGTTAATGATGAGATAAATAAAGTAGAGGTTCAGTGATGGAAGTCCACTAGAATAGTAAAGAAAACAAATATTTGTTCAAAAAAATGTTTAAATAAAACTAGATAATTAGTTGTTAAAAGAAAAGGAATAATGTTTGTTGGCGTAAATGATCCAAGGGATCAATAAAGTTCTCAAAAATCAAAGTGTTCAAAAGTTATTGAAACTTGTGCCAAAGCATAGAGCTCGGTGACCTGAATCAAACACAACTTGAATCGCACAAAATCAATATCATATGCTCCTAATATCATGTTCTGATCATTTTCCCAAACATGTAAAAAAAATTGCAGGTTGGATGCAGGACTATTGACCGAGCAATCTGTATGCTCACTAGGCAAGGTGACTGGAAAAGCTGACTCTACCTCGTGGGCTAATGGCAGGCTCCCAAGTGGCCTCATGAGATTAGTTGATTTTGTGCACATTTGATTGGTGGTTGGAATTTTTTATGTGGACCAATGGTGGGATGACACGTGGCCCAATCATGGGCTGCCACGTGGCACCCTGGGGGGAAACAAAATTTGGCAAGGGTCGGTTGGAGGCCCAACCATATTAGAACACAGGACCTCAAGACGCATAGCACAACTCTTTACTGCAAGACCAAAGGTGTTACTTATTAAACTATGGTAGCGAAAACATATTTAAATTGTATGCGGTTAAGTGTTGGGGGAAGGGGCTAGGGCTAAGCCCTGGCACCCGATCACCTTACCGTCCATGGGACCATAGGTAGGTGGGAACCAAGGGCTCAGGCTTAGCCCCAACATAAGGTTCTAGAACCCATATATGTTTTACCACCTGACTAGAGCGCTACAGTCGGGGGGGGGGGGGCTAATAGTTATAAGCCCATCCCATGATCGTGACACATCGCATGGAACCGCAGTGGATCGTATTGAAGAGCCTGGTGGGACATGTGTTGAGTTTAAATAACACCCTTGATTATATGGCGTTCATAAAACCGTTGTCGAGAGCCTGGGTGCTATGTTAACGGGGGCAGGCGGTTAGCCCCATACCCCAAGCGCATGGCCCTATGTGGCCCAAGTTTTCTGCCGATAAGGCCTTATTGGGCATTTAAACGAAGCAACAAAATGCACCCGAACTGGCAGGAATATCACTGGTACCAAGAGAAATTGGCACTCAACGTGGCCTGGAATTCCGAAATTCGTAGACTAGTTAGCAGTACCATCCAGTTTGTAGCTCAGTTAGCAAAAAATGTTTAGGGAGCATAACTTCTTAAGTTTTTGTCCAAATTGAGCCCAACAAGAACCTAGCTAGGGGTTTTTGACTATTCTGGAGCCATTGGAGACATGTTTTTTTTATATTCTGAGCACTATAAATCCATGTAAACAAAATTTGAGCACTTAATGAAAGAGGCCCAACATTGGAAGTTGGACAAGGAGATGTAGCCTAGGAGAGGGGTGAACTGCTTTATCACTTATGTTGTCATTTGTTTCTGATATGGTATATTTGTCATTGTTTTTATGTTGTTAACCAAGTTTTTAAAACCATAATTTTAAGTGTTTTTACAAAGTGATCCATTTCCTAACAGATTTAAAATTTTACTTACAAGTTTTCCGATCACCTTCAAATTTATATAACAGATCAGTTTGGTATCAGAGCCCAAGGTTAAGGTTATTTTGAAGGTTTGATTTTGTTTGCAAGTATTTTCTTATGCTTACAAGGTTGAAGCTCAAAAGAGGAGAAGGGGGACTTGTGGAGCCAAGGTCTCAAAATGTTTCAAGGAGAACACACATATCTCAAGCTTCACCAATCATGGCACATCAAGAAGGTCCTTAAGGGATCTCTGAAGATGAGAGAACTTTCAAAAAAGCTTTCTTTGAAATGTCTGATATGGTGAAATTTATTTATGAGTATAGGAACTCAAGGTTGCAAGGAGAGAGCTCAAAACCTCCAAAGGGATATGGAGGAAATGAAGACAAACCTCCAAAAGGGAATGGAGGGAATGGTGACAAGCCACCACCTTCACCTCCATCTTCATCCTCATCCTCATCTTCTTCTACTTCTTCCCCTTAAAACACACCTCCAAATTCTCCAAAGGGACATGGTAAAACCCCTTTGTATCCATTAGCATACATGCAAAAAGCTATAATGGATTGGAAAAACTTTAGACAAGCTAAGGGTCAAAATGTGCAAAGCTATACTCAAGAATTTAGGAAAAGATCTTTGATTTTGGGTATAGATTTATCCTCTCAAGACACTCTACTCAAATACATTGGAGGTTTGCATAGTTATTTGAGACACACAATTCTCATGTTTAACCCTACAAAACTAGATGAAGTTTGTGTATAGGCAACTCATTTAGAAGCAAGAGGGAAGAATGTTCCTCAAGAGGGCAAAAAAAAGCCATTCAAGAGTGGAGACAAAGGAAAGGGGAAATTCAAAGGAAAAGGGAAGAAGAATGCTTTAGTCAAGGAGGAGGGAGAAAAGCTTACATGTAAACACTATTCAAAAGAAGGCCATGATGAAGACCACTATTAGAAACTTCATCCTGAAATGAGACCCAAAAAGTTTAACAACAAAGTGAAAGAAAATAATGTTGCAACTACATAACATTATTTAGGATTTGATTATGGGGATGAAGCAAACATCACAACCATGGGATTTAAAGGTAAGGACTCTATTGCAAATACTAGTTCTTCAAGTAGCCTCAATGAAACTCAACATGAAAAAGAAAGAATAGAGATTTTCCACATTAGAGTCATTTCAAAACATACCAAGATAGATACTTTGTTTGATAGTGGATCACAAGAAAACCTTATTTCAGAAGACATTGGTAAGAAATTAAACTTGGAAATTGTTCCACATCCTAAACCATATCCCTTAGGATGGATATGTGACAATGAAAAATTGCATGCGACAAAAATATGTAAACTAAGATCTACCATCATTGCAAACTTTATAGATGAGGTAGATCTTGATGTAATTCCACTTGACATTTGCGGTATTATTTTGGGAAGCCCATATCTATATGATAGGAGAGCCATCTTTCATCGCCATGAGAAAAAGTATCATTTGTTTAAAGATGGGATTGAGTACACTATTTTTTTTTTTAACAAGATCAGTTAGTTGATATATTACAAAAAGTTGTAGTGGAGCAAGCTCCTACTACATTCAACTATATTAAGATAAAATACAAAGCAGTGAGATAGGAGCGCAGTCCCATCTCCTATGCTTGACTTCAAAAATTCAGAAATTCTTTTAACTATTCTTGAGTACTACCTGACAAACTGACCTACTAAGAAAGTAAATTTACATATCATATATTCTCTGGAATTTTTATGGCTTGTAGACTGAGTATTCCTAGGTTGCTTGGTTCGTTTTGTTGTTGTTGACCGAGTTCTCTCCTTCACTGCTCATAGTGTTATTTTTGTAATGTGCCACTGCTTCTTCTAGATGCTTACATTTGGTTTTCAGTGCCATTATCTCCTCTTTTTGCACTGCCATGTTTCGACTCTGGAAGTTGTATTCCATTCTCATTTCGCTTCTGAGATCCTTGAGTGACTCTTGCAGTCGGTGGATCATGAACTTGTTCCCTTTGCATGCTGGGCATGCATCATTCCTTGCTTCCTTTTCGATAGGGTTGAATTCCATTTTATTTGTTCTTTCTCTTGTGTTGTTGTTCTTCCTAGATCTTGTATTGCCTGGAGTATTTCTGATGCTGCTGCTAACCACAATCCTTTTATCTTGTGCTTCCCTACTTTGGTGACCTTTGTCCTGTGCTTTTTGAGTGGAACAGTGAAGGATGAGGTCAAGGTCTTTATGGAACTAAGCGAAGGCCAGAATATATGGAGGGGCTAGTAAAAAACAGAGATCAGAGATGCAAGATTGTCGTGCTGCTATGGGAATTTGCTGGGTGACAGGGTGGAGTGAGGCGGAGGGCAAAGAGCATGAGAACAATGAGCTCTGGAAGTGATTACCGGAGGCTGAGATAGAATGCGAAGTGGGGCTTAGAGAGGGCGAATGAACTGTGCACTTAACATGGGAGATGATCTCTCTGTATGCACATATTTGCTTATTTTGAATTATCATCTTACCATTGTTCTTATAGCCAGAGTGAGTAGCCCGAGAACTGCAGTTGATGGGATAGACTGTCGCTTGAACAAGATTGCGATCATCCTTCCTGGCTTTACTCATGCAAATTTCTCCATTGTAATGATAAATTGTCGCGTGATGCTTGTGAACAGGATTGCATTCCCTGACTTTGCTCATGCCAAAATCTCTAATGTCCTGATGTTTCCTCTGTCTTCCCATGATTTTCTGACTTCCCTTGCAGTTGTGTGTCCGTTGATGAGTTCTGATTGTCGATTTTTGATTTGTTTCTTTAATCAGGATGCTTTGTTCCTTGTTTTTAGAGAGCTTCATTCTTATCATTTTTGTTGGATATTATGGGACAAAATTGTAGTATTCATCATGGTTCTCACGGACACTCCCTTCATTTTTTTCCACTGCTTGGTTTGCGTAGTGATCCGCCTGCTGATTATGTATTCTCAATACATGTTTGAAGGTTACATTGCCAGAGCCTTCTAAGTTTCTCCTGACTCTTTTGAAAACTCTGCTCATAAACTCATTACTTGGATTTTTGTTTCGAGCCATTGCCTCAATTATTATGGCTGAATCTCCTATAATTATAGGATTTTGAATTTCTCTTTTCTTAATCATTCTTGTCCCCATCAACAAGCTGTATGCTTCAACCTTGTTATTTGAAATTTGTCCCAGTCCCCATTCATAGGTGACAATTTTGTTCCCATCCGGATCGAGAATTATTCCCCTGCTCCTGCCTTTCCCAGATTATTCTTAGAGGCTCCATCAAAGTGTAGACAGTGTCTGTTCTGAAGTTTTTTCCAATTTTCGAGTTCCTCTTCACTCATTCTTAATTTCTAAATATTTCCTGAGTTTACTTTTCTCTGTCATTTTTGTCCATTATTGTTAATTATGGCTTTGCTGAGCCAATCTCGTTCTTCTTGTTGGAGAATATTGTAGTCCGTTGGTGCAGTTCCTTTGACATTGAGGATTTCAGAAGTTAATCCCCACGTTTTTTATAAGGTCTTCCTGATTCTTGGATTTTGATTTTTGAAGATGCACTTATTTCGAGTCAGCCAAATTTGCCAACATAGAACTGTTGGAATGCACTTCCATATTCTTTGAATTGTGACTTTCTTCTTTATTGCGTATGGGTAGGCTTTCTCTAAAGTTTGAAGAAATTCCGGCAATGGTTTTTCAAAGTTTATGTTTATATCTAGGGGGCTTATAAGCTGCTGCCAACACTCTTTTGAAAAACTGCATTCTTGGAATAAGTGTTGGATGTTTTCTTCAGCCTGCTAGCATAATGGACATCGTGAGGGCCCCTAAAAGCCTTTTTTTTTTTAATTTTCACTGGTCAGGATCTTCCCTTTTAAAAGGGTCCAAATGAAAATTTTTATCTTAGGCAAACTTTCAGATTTCCATGCTATTTTCCAAGAGTCCCAGTCTTGTTGATTTGTTTGTTCTTGGAGGATTTTATATCTAGTCTTGACTATGTATTGCCCATTACTTGGATCCCAAAGGTAATTATCTTCCTCATCATAGTGGATTGGTGCTACCCCTTTTAGATGCTGCTTGATTTTGTTCCATTGTCCTTCCAGGTTTGCTGGGATTGTTGGGATTTTCCATTCCTGCCATTCATTTTTATTCCACAAAGAGATTGAGTGTAAAGTATTGAAGCCTTTTTTCCTTTCATCCATTCTTGGATGCCTTCAATTTCTGGGTGATTCTATAGAGGGTCTTTTCCCATGATTCTGTCCTCCCAAATAGATATTGTTTTTCCATTACCTGTGATTTTAGAGATGTGGCTACTCATTAGAGGAATTATTTTTTTAACTAGATTTCATACTTGAGTGCATTGTCTTATTGGGATATTTCCATTAAGTAGTTGTTTCCTGGATCCATCCATGTATTTATAGATGAGGGACTTTTTCCACCAGCTCTCTTTACCTGTGATGAGTCTCCATACTATTGTCATTCTCAGGGCTACATTCATGAGCCTAGGTAACTGAGTGGATAAACCTCCTTGTTCATATGGTAGCACTACTTGTTCCCACCTGACCAAGCTAAACTTTTTGTTTTCTTGCTTCCCCCCTGCCATAAAAAGCTTCTTAAGATTAATTCCATCTGTTTGTGAGCACTTGCTGGTGCCATGATTATTGCATATTGATAGATTGGTAATGCAGCAAGGAGTGCTTTGATTAAAATCACCCTTCCAACCATATTTAACCACATCATACCCTATCTCTTTATTTTGTTTTGCATTTTTTCAATCTAATTTGTCCATATTTCTACCTTCATGCTCTCTTTTGATATTGATAGTCCCAGGTAAAAGAAATGATTCCATTTTTCTTGTACTGGGATTTCCATGATTTGTGAAATCCTTTGCATGATTCTAGGAGGGGTATTCCACCCATATATCCTGCATTTTGTATTATTTAATAGCCCACCTGATACCTGTAGGAATTCATCAAGTATTTTTTTGAATCTTCTTGCTATTATTGTTGATGCTCCTCCCAGCAGCAATGTGTCATCCACAAAAAGTGAATGATTTATGGTTTTTACTCCTTTTGCTATTCTAAGCCCTGTGATGTTTCTTTCCTTTCTCTGTTTTTCCAATGCTCTGCTTAAGGTTTCTGCCATTATTATGTAGAGAAATGGGGAAAGAGGGTAGCCTTGCCTGAGGCCTCTTGTGCTTTGGAAAAATTCATTGGGTCTTCCATTTATGAGGGGGGCAATCCAAGGAGTAGAGATGCATTCCTGAATGACTTCTATTATTTCTTTTGAGAAGCCAAGTTTCTGGAGGACAGCCATTAGATATGGGTGTTGACTCTGTCGAATGCATTTGCCATATCTAATTTGATTATGATGCCCTTTTCTTGCCTTAAAATATTGGAGTGTACAGCTTCCTGTACTATTATTACATTATCTATGATTTGTCTATTGGGGACAAACCCTCCTTGGTTTTTTGATATGATTAGAGGTAGCACTTTCTTGATTCTATTTGCCACTATTTTTGTTATTATCTTATAAGAGGAGTTGCAAAGAGAGATGGGTGAAACCTATTGAAAGTGGAGGGATTTGACTCCTTTGGGACTAGAGCAAGGTAGGAGGATTTTGTGTGACTTCTTTTTTTTTTTTTGAAGACATTCTTTGCCATTCTTAAGAAATCCTTTCTGATTGTGTACCAATGAGATCTGAAGAAAGCTATTGTAAAACCGTCTGGCCCAGGGGCTTTATCCGGATGCAGGCTCCATATGGCCGCCACTACCTCTTCTTCTGTGAGGTCTTTGCACATTTCTGTATTCTGTTCTTTTTTTATTTTTCTTTTTGTGTGCTGCAAAAAATCTTCATATTCAGCCATTTCTTCTGTGGCTGAAAGTAAGTTTTTGAAGTGCTTGTAAGCTGCTTTTTTTATTTCTTCCGCACCTTTGACTTCTTGATTTTCAACTTGTATTTTTTCTATCTGGTTTCTTGCTCTTCTAATTTTCATAGTGTTGTGAAAAAAAGATGTATTCTTATCCCCTGCCTTGAGCCATAGGCTTCTGGATTTCAGTCTGACCTCTTCTTCTTCTTTCCTATTTTCCCTGTATATTTCCCAAAATATTTCTTTCTCTCTTAGATAGTCTTGCTTGCCTTCTTCTTTGCCTTCTTTTTCAGCTTGCATGCTATCCATTTTCTATTGTAGCTCTTTTTTCTTTTCTTTTCTTTTTTATTTCATTTGATCTTGCCTATTCCTTTAGCTTGGCTCTTACATTTTTTAATTTTGTCTCCCAAATGTACTGTGGTGAGCCTGATACTCTTGGTTCCCATGCTTTCTTAATTAAATCGTTGATTTTTGTATTGCTATCCCAAATTGAGCTGTATCTAAAAGGGAGTGGACCTTGGTTTTCCATTTTGCCCATTGCTACTACCACCAGTTTATGATATGATGATGTGGTGTGTATAATTTTTTATTTGATGGAGTTGTACACTGCAACTATGTTTTCTTGTATCAGAATTCTATCCAACCTTTCTTTTATATTGCTTTTACCCACTCTTTTGTTATTCCAGGTGTATTTCCCATTGTTTGGAGGGATGTCCAGAAGGCTGTGTTGTTCCATTATTTCTTCTAAAGTATTCCTGGATGGATCAGTGTGATAGATTCCTCCAAACTTTTCCTCTATACTTCTTACCAGATTTAAATCTCCTCCTAGAATTATTTTCCCAGCTTGTGTTTCTTTTAAATCTTCTTTCATTATGGCCCAGCATTGTTCTTTTTCCTTGTAGTGATTGGGGGCATATATATTTATGACCCTGTATCTCTCTTTTGTACTGATTTGCATTAGATCTGTTTGTATCCAATGTTGATCTGTTTTTTTTTGTATTAATTCCCATATTCCTTTTTTCCAAATTGTGCAGATACCTCCTGATGCTCCTATTGCCTGGATTGTTTCCCCTTCATAATTTCTGAACTTTTTTTTGATATTTTCAGTTTCTTGGCTATTTGCTTTTGTCTCCTGAATCATAAGGATATTTGGGTTTTCTTTTGTCAGAATATCTCTTGTAGCATTTTCTTTGAAGGATGACCCCATTCCTCTGCAATTCCAGGAGACTATTATCATTATTTACTTGTTGGGTGGTGCATGGTTCCTTTCCCCTTTTGTTGGCTTCTTTCATTGTTTCCTGTGCTTTTCCCTAGGAAAGTATCCATAGGTTGTTGTGTTCCTAAAGCCATTTCTTTTGTTGTTGCTTCATCCCTCAACTCTTTGTTTGTCTTTCTTCCTACTTTTTTTTTATTTTCTGCATTTGGGAATGCTTCCTTTGACTGCTTTCTAGTTAGTATTCTGTCTACTGAGGGAGGGGGAGAGAGGTGGGTGATTAAGACTCGAGGGGATTGAGGGGATTGAGGGGGGTTGGGAGAATGGGGGGTTCTGGATCTGGATCTAGATTTGGGTTCGGGGGATGAGGGGGCTGAAGGGTCCAGTGGCTCAAAAGGATTAAGGCTGGCATTGTCTACTTTTGGTGAGATTGGATGGACTTCAGAGGATGTTGTGGGCTGCGAAGAAGAATGGATTGGTTGTTTATTAACTGTCTTCTTTCTTTTGACCTGTTCCCATTTATTTTCCAGATCCTCAATCTTTTCACTTTCATTGTCTTTTTTTTTGTACATCTATTTGCAAAATGACCATATTCGTGACATACCTTGCATTTGAAGGGGATTTTTTCATAGTCCAGCTGTTGTATGTACGTCCACTAGTCCACTTTGATTCTAATAGCTTCTGGAAGTCTTCTCCCTAGATCCACTTCTACACAGATTCTGGCGCATGCATGCATGTTTTCTTTTGGCTCGCACCTGTCTATGTATTTCCTGCATTTCCTATGGCATTAATTGAATCATCTCCCCAACAGTGGAGGGGGAGGTGCATAAATCTGACCCATATAGGTACAACATTTGGAACATCCATTTCTGGATCAAAGTCTGGCGTCCATCTATTTAAATACAATCCCCTTATATCCATAAAATACGAGACATTCCTACATATCAGATCTTTGTCCTCCTTGGTTTCGAAGTGAAAGGTGTAGTACCCTCTACCACAGAACCTGATTGAGATTTTCTCGTTTATTGATGCAGACCAATTCCTTTCTGCCCATTTTTGGACAGTTTTGGGTGATGACCATAACCCAGTAAACTGCCCAACTAATCCTCGTTCTGCCAGGGAGAGTGCTGCTTTTCATGGGAGTGCAGGAGGGAGTGATATTTCAGGTATATCTTCCAATCTTTTGACAAACTTTTTGACTAATGGTTGGTTCTTTGCCGGACCCATTGCAGAAATGAGGGAGGCAAAGGCTTTTGTTGTTACTTTATTTTCTTGCTAGTGATTTGGATGAGACTCTTCGTCCTCTAAAGAATCCATGTAGATCGAACCTCAACAACAGAAGGCTGCTGAGGGCAGCTACGAAATGTTACGCGTTGGGTGCTGCAAATATTGGCTGGTGGTGCGTGTTGCTGCTGCGTAGCCAGACTCTCCTTCTGTGTCCTGTAGATCAAACCTCAGCAACAGAAGGCCGCTGAGGGGCAGCTATGGACTGTTGTGCACTGGGTGTTGCAACTGCTAACTAGGGTTGCGTGCATGCTACCACAACGGCTCTCTCTTTTTGACAAGATCAAATAATTATTAAGACTAAACTCAAATTTGGGGATTGAGTACATTGTTAGAGCACATAGCAATAAGTTGAATTTATCACTTGTGAATGCTAGACAAATGAAAAGGCTTGTTAATGTTAGCAATAATTTTGTACTCTTGATGATGAAACCAAAAGAGAATGTTGAAAATGAAGCCTTCCAAGGATGTGATGCAAGATTAAATATGATTTGATTAAGGTTGTTAACATCTATGATGAGATGTTTCATGAACCCAAAGGATTGCCTCTTAAAAAAGGAATCCAACATGAGATCCAATTGCAGCAAGATTGTCCTCTTCCAAACATTGGCATGTAAAAGATGTCAGTCATGGAGAATGCAGAAATCAAGAAACAAATCCAAAATTTTCTTGATAAAGGGGTCATCAGACCAAGCACATCACCATGCAGGTCACCAATTGTTTTAATACCAAAGAAATATGGTACATGGCGCATGTGTGTGGATTTCAGAGCCTTGAAGAAGATTATGGTAAAGAATCGTTACCCTCTTCCTCGAATTGATGATTTACTTGATCTATTGAAATATGTTGTGTATTTCACTAAGTTGGACTTGAGAAGCGGTTATCATCAGATTAGGATTGTTGAAGGAGACATATGGAAGACAACATTCAAAATAAAGTAAGGTTTGTTTGAATGGTTGGTTATGCCATTTGGGATTTGTAATGCTCCTACAACAGTCATGAGAGTTATGAATGATGTCTTAAGACCTTTTCTTGATGACTTTGTGATTGTCTACTTAGATGACATATTGATTTTCAGCAAGACTCATGAAGAACATGTCAGCCATGTTAGACAAGTATTAGATGTGTTAAAGAAATAAAAGTTGTTTTTAAAGATGTCTAAATGTGAATTTGGAAAAACCTCGTTAGTATAATTGGGACATATTGTTGGAGGGGGTGAATTGAAGATAAACCCCTCAAAGGCAAAAGCTATTATAGATTTTGCCTAAACCCAATAATGTAACAGAGGTTAGGACCTTTTTGGGAGAAGCTCAATATTGGAGAATGTTTATTTCTAACTTCTCATCAATTGCAGCTCCATTACATGCCTTGGTAAGCGTGAAATGGGTTTTTCAGTGGGGGAGAAAGTAGCAGAAAGCCTTTGATGCAATGAAAGAAAGAATCAGTACATCTCCAGTTCTTGCACTTCCTGATTTAAGACAGCCATTTGATATACAAACCGGTGCAAGTGACTATGCCATGGGAGCGCCCTTGATGCAACATGGTAAGCCCATTTGTTATCATTCTGAAACTTTTGATGGTGCGGTAGTTAAATATCCTACACATGACAAATAATTGTATGCATTGGTGCAAAGTGTGAAAAAATGGGAACACTATTTGATGGGAAATGAAACTATCAATCACACTGATCGCCAACCATTGCAATAAATGCAATCAAAAACCAAGCTACAACAAGAGAGGAATTTCATATGGATGGGTTTCTTGCAGCAATTCCACTTGGTGATAAGGTATAAGAAAGGTATCTATAACAAGGTTGTTGATATGCTATCTAGACAAATTGTTAGTGCATCAGTTATTCTTAAGCATAATTCTATCATGCATGAGAGCTATGTTGAACAATATGCTTTAGATGAAGATTTTAAAGATGTATATGCAACTTTGTGTCAAGGCAACCAAGTAGAGGAATTAAATTACCATGTTCATGATAAAATTTTGTATCATCTTGGCAAGCTATGCATTCCACAGGGTGAAAGAGTCAACATCATAAGGGAAGCTCATAATTCTCTTATTGCTGATCATTTTGGTGTAGGCAAGACAATGACACAATTACAAAGGTATTGTCATTGGCCTCGTATGAATGAAAGTGTGTCACGATATTTAATAGGATGTTTTTTATGTGCTACTAGTAAGCCTAGCAATAGAAAGTTAGGGTTGTAGATTCCATCTCTAGTTCCTTCCCGTCCTTGGGTAAGTGTTTATGTGGACTTTGTTGGAGGACTGCCTATGTCTAGGAAAAATCATGATTATCTTTATGTTGTGGTGGATCGTTTAAGCAAGATGTGTATTTTCATGCCTTGTAAGAAGGAGATTGTAGCTAAACAGGCTACACAAATGTTCTTTCAAAATGTATGGGTGCATTTTGGATTGCCCAAATCCATTATTTCTGATCGAGATTCTCGATTTGTATGGAAATTTTGGTCAATCTTATGGGGACTCATGGACACCAAGTTGAAAAAGAGCACAACATTCCATCCACAAACTGATGGTTAGACAGAAGTGGTGAACATAACAGTAGTACATATTCTTCGTGGTTATTGCAGCAAACATCCTAAGCTTTGGGATGAACACTTACACTACATTCAGCATGCTTACAACTAGGCAAAGCATTCATCGACTCAAACATCTCCATTTGAGGCATGCTTTGGATACTTACCAAAATCTCCTTTAGATTTTATCTTTGGGAAATATTTTGTTATTGATGGTCATAGTGACATTGATAAGGCCAAGCGATTCATTGAACAAGTTCAATTGGTGCATCAGATGGTTCAAGAATAGTTAGAAAAGAGTTAGGCCAAGTACAAGACAAGGCATCACATGCATCGTGTTGACCACAGTTTTCAGGTTGGAGATGAAGTTTGGCTTTACATTAGCAAGGAGAGGGTTAAAGGAGAAGGTAAAAAAATTCAAACCAATAAGGTATGGACTTTTTAATATTTTAGAAAAGATTGGTAATAATGCCTTCCAGTTGGATTCCATATATGCAAATGTATGTAGTTGTTAATGTTGAGAATTTGAGATTAAATGAGCCTCCTTTGATTGATGATCAAGGAGAGCATGATCAGATTCATTCAATAGAATATTTCTCTCCTGAATTTCTTGAAGAATTGCAGCAAGACACTATCCTTGACAGAAAAACAAGAACTTCAAAAAGAGGGAACGTGGAGTACCTTCGTGTGGGGCTCAAAGGTACAAATCCAAGCAAAGCCAAATGGATTGAGATTGGAAGGGTGAGGGAACTATACCCTCATATGTTTGTTGACTGAAAATAGTCTTTTGGAGGTCCAAAAGCTTCCAGTGGGGAGGAGTGATCCAAGGGATCAGTAAAGTGCTAAAAATTCAAAGTGTTCAAAAGTGCTCGAAACATATGCCAAAGCATAGAGCTCAATGACCTGAATCCAACACAACTTGAATCACTTAAAATCGATATCGTATTCTCTTGATATCATGTTTTGGTCGTTTTCCCAAACAAGTAAAAAAAATTGCAGGTTGGATGCAGGCTGCTGACTGGGAAATCTGTACACTTACTGGGTAGGGTGACTGGGCAAGCTAACTATACCTCGTGGGTCAATGGTAATATGCCAAGTGGCCTCATGTGATTGGTTGATTTTTGGGCGCATTTGATTGGTGGTTGGTTTTTTTATGTGGACCAATAGCGGGATGCCACGTCGCACCCCTGTGGTCAACAAAATTTGGTAAGGGTCGCCCGAAGGCCCGACTAGATTCGATTGCATGACCTCAAGACTCGTAGCACAATGCTTTACCACTAGACCGCGGGTGTTACTTATTAAACTATGGTAGCGAAAACATATTTAAATTGTATGTGGTTAAGCATTGGGGAAAGGGGTCGGGGCTAAGCCCTGGCACCTAGTCACCTTACCACCCATGGGACCACAGGAAAGTGGGAGTCAAGGACTCGGGCTTAGACCCAACCCAAGGTTCTGGAACCCATATATGTTTTACCGCCGCACCGAAGCGCTACAGTTGGGGGGGGCCTAATAGTTAAGCCCAACTCACTGTCGTGGCACATAGCATGGAACGACAACGAAGAGCCTGAGGGAACAGGTGCAGAGTTTGGGGAATGACCCTAGTTATATGGCGGCCACATAATCGTTGTTGAAAGCTTGGGGGCTATGCCAAAGGGGGTGGGTGGTTATCCCCAACTCCCGGGCGCATGGTCCCATGTGGCCCAAGTTTTTTGTTGATAAGGCCTTATTGGGCATTTAATCAAAGCAACAAAATGTACACGAACTGGTGGTAATCTCGCCAACGCCAAATGAAATTGGCACTCGGCACGCCCAAGAATTACGAAATTTGTAGAACAGTTAGCAGTACAGTCCAATTTATAGAACAATTAGCAGAAACACTTCTAGGGAGCATAACTTCTTTAGTTTTTGGCCAAATTGAGCCCAGATGGGAGTTTTTTTACTGTTATGGAGCCGTTTGAGACATAATTTTTACATTCTAAGCACTATAAACCCATGTAAACACAAATTTGAGCACTTAATGAAGGAGGCCCAACATTGGAAGCTGGACCAGGAGATGTAGCCAAAGAGGGGTGAACTCTATCATTTTTGTTGTCATGTGTTTCTGATATGGTATATTTGTCTCTGTTTTTATGTTGTTAACTAAGTTTTTTAAACCATAATTTTAAGTGTTTTTGCAAAGTGATCCATTGCGTAAAAGACTTAAAATTTTACTTGCAAAATTTCCCATCACCTTCAAATTTATATAATAGATCAGTTTGCTATCAGAGCTGAAGGCTAAGGTTATTTTGAAGGTGTGATTTTGTTTGCAAGTTTTTTCTGTATATATGGGTCTTTATTTACACTAATTAAATATTTATAAAAGTATATTAACTCTTAAATGCAATCACAATACTTCTTTCTAATTTACTTCTATTTAATCTTTGACATTTTTAGCAATGCATGTCATCGTTTCTTTTTTTTTAACTAGAGGAATTGGAAACTAGACATATCTCGCCTAACATGGAGTAGATTGCCATTGCTACCACTATAACCTCTAGTTGGAGATCAGACAAGTGGGGCACCCATGGAGTTTCAAACATGGGCATTATGCAGGGAGTGCCTTAACAATGTGCCCATTCACCAACTATTCTACCCAGAGTAGACTCAATGCATGTCATACTTATATGGATGCACATACATTAATATATTTGTTTATAAATAAGAAAACAAAATTCCATCTTTTAGAAGTGAAATTCACAATTTATGTATTGAGAATTTGATTTTTACACTTTATGATATTCAACATTCATAGACAAAATTCATATTTAAATCCAATATTAACATTTTTATAGTACAAAATCTAAATGATAAGATTAAATTTAATACAGGTACTCTATACTCATAACCCAACAATGGAAATATGATGAAATGAAAAATATAAATTATGAAGAATACTTTAAATACCAACAATGAGAAGTAATAGAAAAATGCATTTCATGATGCATACATAAGCTCCAACATATAGAGATAAAGAAAATTATAATGCCAAATTAATAAAGAACATTTATGAATATCTATCATATTTAATTTTGATTTTATTGTTTCAAAATTTCATTCATTTAAGTAATGCATATATTTTTGAACAATTTTGAATAAAATTAATTATATTAGTAAACTTTTTATAAATTCATAAATATTTCAATATTTATTCCATTAGTATATAAATTCAATTTCCAATATTATTTTTTTTTAATTACATTACCACTTGATTTTATTGTAAGTCTGACCAAATAAAAAAAATGTAAAGATACTTCAAATTGAGAAAATAAATAATTTCCTTTCCCAAAAAACAAATAAATAAATTCAATAAAATTTAAAACCTATATAAAACCTATATTTCATTACTTAACTTAAAGTTAACTTAACCTTTTGCATTCAATTTATTAATCTTTAGTATTTTGAATTATACCATAGGATACACGTCGTTAGAACATAAAGTATACCACAGGGTGCGTGTCGTTAGAACATATTTATCTGGTACTATCAATAATAAAGTATTTGCTTAAAATTAACTTAACCTTTTGCATTCAATTTATTAATCTTTACCAATTTGAATTATACTCATCAAGGTACACGTGGCTGGAACTTATTATCACTATTAAAGTGTGAGGTTTGCACAGATCCTTTATAAATCAATAAGTCAACGAACATGTAAAGCGGAGCGAAGTGAGATAAATGCATGAAGATTTGAAAATTAAAATATGAAAAATTTAGGTATTTGAATTTAAAATTTAAGCGGAACTTTTGTAAGATATTGAAAAATATTTTCCAACGCAAAAAGTGAAAGCTCTGACAAAATAAAGAATAGTAAAACTGTATTAGTATGAGCGAGATTAAAGGGCCGAAAGCCTACAGGTTTCTTTATCCACCCAATTTCTTTAAATATGAAAATAAACGTCATTATGATGCAGGAGCATAAATAAATTAATAAAAAATGGCATTCAAGTGACAAGAATGGGTGCAGGAACATTAAAGCCAAAAGTGGTAACTATCACAACTTAAGTATCCCACCAAATTCAGTAACATCATTAGGAAGTAGTTTAATCAACGCTTTCACTTTGGCTTTTCATATTGCTATGGGCTCAACTTTAATTTGGACTAATTAATATCCACAATCAACTCAACTAAAATTTTTTATTGTCAAAGATTATTTGTATGTATTTATGTTATATTAATACAATTTTGTTTATTTTAAAAATATATTTTTTTAATATTTAATTTTTATTTTGAATGGTTGAAAGATATGATTTAATTTTCATAAATAATATAAATTTATATTGAATATATTATTAGAATATTATTAAATCTTATATATGGAAAATATCTTACACTTACCTCAAAAGCGTAAGGTAAAATACTTTATTACGAGGAAAAATAGAGATTAAAAATACTTTATTATATGATAAAGGAAAGCCACTAATATATTTATTATAATTTAATGATATCTTTTTGAATTTTGAAATCCAAAATTAAATTTGAGAATAAGAATATATTATTTTTTAGTCATGATTATACTTGAAGTGAAACCAGTCATTGCAATTTTGAATGGTAGATATAAAATGATTGCATTTTACTTGAGGTTTCCATTATCAAGACGATTCTTACACTAAAATATAAATTGTTTGTCCTTTCAAAGATTATGTATATATTTTATAAACAAATCATATAGAAAGAGATAGTGGATTGTGTAATCGTGAGAGTTTTTAAAATAATATTAATTATATATTCATTCGTTATATAAAAATAACTAGTTATATCAATCTAAATCAACTAGTATATTAATATAAAAAAATAATCATCGCATATTAAAATTTTATTGTATTATAACATCAATGTAATATAACTTAATCTATTCATTAACATTCTTTAAATTAAAGTAAACCGATATTTACCGTCATATGGCTTTTATGATAACCGTTACTATATGGAATATCATGTTAACCGTTACTATATGGAATAATATAATACAGTAACAAAAGCTTTCCAATTTAAGTATTTTCTAAAAAGCCAATTGGCAAGACTACCAGAAAATAATATCGCGGATTTTTACGGTAAAATTATACTTACAAAATAATAGTAAAATCTAGAACGACCCACGACCCAGATAACATGACCAGTTAAATAAATAAACAAAATATCACATCAAACACCAGCAAAGAGTAAAAGGAAGATCATCCTTGTTTTTAGGGATCGGCCGCAACAATGAAAACAAAGCTCAAATACCAATTCAAATAGATTCACAGCTGTCATTGCTGTTTGCTACCAAAAATAATAGATTCCCAGCTGTCATTACTGGATTGCTAGCAAATATAGTAAATTCCATCTGTCATATTTAGATTGCCAGCACATATAATAGATTTCCATGCTACCAAATATAATAGATTCCCTGCTTGCATTACTGGATTGCTAGCAACTATAGTAAATTCCATCTGTCATAGTTAGATTGCCAGCACATAGAATAGATTTCCATTTGTCATGTTAGAATGCCAACAAATATAATAGATTCCCATATGGCAGGGTTGATTGCCAGCAAATACAAAACTCAGAAGAATAACCAGAACAGAAGACAAAATTCAGAAAAAGTTCCATTGTCCATGGTTCATTTACTTTGGTAAGGCCCACAATGTGCAAAAGTAAAGAACAGAAGGACAGAGTAAACAAAGTAGAGCCAATACTGGTTTCTCTAGCCAAAATATGAACATGCACTTTCATTTAAGCAAATAACAGAATCCTTTAAATGATTTAATATAGTTGGCAATTATCTATGATTACAAAATCTGAAGATATTCAAATCAAGAAACTCCCAGGAACGGACTTGCTGGTATAAAGAAACTATAATTGATAAAATATATTCAGAATATAATAATATAACAGTAACAGATTGCAGCCATGGAGGCCGACGGTGATTGCTGCGAAGAATATAGTGGGACTAATGCGTGGAAAACTAGTCTGCAATTCTCTGAAAAAGGATTGGGGGTAATGATCATCGATTCCAAGTTCATCAATGAGCAACTTGTGAGGTGGCAGCTCAGATGAATTTCTTTTTTTCTCGGCATCTGAAGATGAAGTTAAGGAGGGGCAGAGTTTATTTACAAAAAGGAAGTTCTTGTGGTTGTAGTTGCTTACTGTACAAGTTTGTCGAGGGTTTGATCTGACGAAGAAATCCAGGAATCTACGATACCATCGGCTCTGGCGTGATGGTTATTGGGCGGCTCTGCGCTGCTTTCCTCCGGATTCGATGTTGGGGTTCGGCCGAGATCGGGTCCGACCCTGTTGCCGTTATAAGGCATCTTGCAGGGAACTTCGGCGGACCATTGCGGGGCCGGCGCGGGCCTTCGGTCGGAGGGCACCAGATCGGGAAGCACGTGATTGTTCAAGGCCTGGGCGGCAGAGGGATTGAGGCCAAGGTCTTCGAACAGGCCGGCTTTTAGGTGGGCCTCGGAGATAGGCGGGGCGGTCTTGTTGAGGAGATTGGGTGAGATCGAATCCTTAGGCGTGTTTGGGTGGAGCAGGGACTGGAAGAACAAACTTGGGGGCGGCAGCTGAAAAGGCGCCGGGGGCGGCGGAACGGCGGAGGGGAAGGTTTGGGTACGGTGGGGGAAGGGACGGAGAAGGAAGGGATTACCGGATAGGCTTCGGGGCCGAGGAAGTCAAGCCCGCGGTTGCGTTGGAAAGGGGAAGGAGATGCGAAAGGGGCCGGGGGAATACCCGTGAACTCCTGCACCATGGCGCGGAAATTGGTGGTGTCCGTCGTTAGAACCGTAGTCGGTGCCCTGCGGGAGGCTCTGGAACGCTTCTTCCCCACCTTGGAAGCCGACGCAGGATCCAGCGATAACCGGCTCGCGCTCGATGCAGAGACGGACCCCGACACTGAGCCGTTGGTCGGAATTTTGTTGTTGCTGTTTCCCCGACTTGCCTGGGACCACTGAGAGGCATCGAAGTGCTCTGCGACGGCCTCGGCGTTCAAGCTCGAAGACAATGGCGGAGGGGGCGAGATATTATTATCGCTGCTGCTATTATTGCTGTGACTCTCCATCTCCAGCTGGAGCTCGTGCGATTCGACCCCGGGACCACGTCTGAAGCAGGCGCCTTTCCTGAGCTGCTGCTGAGATTCGACATGAGACGAGGCGGCGGCTACGGCCCTGGGATTGATATTGTCGAGATAGCTGGCAATTGAGTCGTATAATGTTTGTTGCAAGGAAGGCGGAGCGGCGGCCGGCGGATCGGGCGGTCCCCCAGGCGGGACCGCCGAGTTGAGCAAAGAAGTAAAGGAGTTCCTGGAGCCGAAGTCTTCTTCGCAGGAAGTGAGAATGTCGATTTCTCTTGATGATATCTGAAACCCGCAGTTATTATTGTCCATGCTTTTTACACTGATGATCTCAATTGGCAGAAGAGCTCTTTGGGACCCGGAAGCGCAATGAGCATCTCGGCCTTTGATAATCAAAAGACCTCCGCCAACACGAACACCATTATTGAGCCATCAGTCCCTTATATTAACTCCTGCCAATCATTGAATCCATTCATGGTATTCATAGCTCTGAGATTAGAGGCCCTCCCTTCCTCCCTGAGTCCCTCCCAACAAAAATAACGAATGAACGGGGTTCGATTCCTGGGGATTTCGATTTAATAATAACCGAACGCGGTGACCTCCGACACGTGATTTCAGGCCTCGGCTAGCAGGAAAAAGCGGACGCGGGAGGATGCACAACCTGCCCTTGCATTCCTCACAAGATATTCTTCTGCTTGTTCTCCTTCTTGTTGTAGTCGTAGCGATATCAGAGGACGCTCCCTTTCTGGCTCGCTGTGGGGACGCCCATCATCATATCATCTGATGAGACAGATTCCAAAAAGCAAAGAGGCATCCATCCATCAATCAATCATCCATATCAATTTAAAAAATATATATATATATATATTAAAAAGAGGATTAATTGCAAATAACAGATGGGGTCCGAGACGGCTCTTAATGTAAAAATGTGAAGGCTGGGAAGCACGGAGTTAATTCGCGAGAGTTTGGTAAATGTAGAGGGAGGAGGTTACGAGTAAGGTGAGCAGCCAAACCGAATCCATTAATTAATAGCAGGAGGATGGTCGTTGAATAGCAGGTGAATGGCCGGAGATTCAGAGAGAGCGAACAAGCAATCTAAATAGAATACAACCCAACCCAACCCAACCCC
This sequence comes from Pinus tabuliformis, assembly GCA_031772625.1. Classification (NCBI taxonomy): domain Eukaryota; kingdom Viridiplantae; phylum Streptophyta; class Pinopsida; order Pinales; family Pinaceae; genus Pinus; species Pinus tabuliformis. Next base: position 715,611,460 of record CM062814.1, on the reverse strand, counting down.
AGGAAAGGAAACGGAAATTGAAATGTGAGGAGGAGGAGAGGTGAGTCGTTGCATGGGCGGGCGTAGAAAGAAAGGAAGGTGATTGTCGGCCCGTCCCCGACATTTTGGCAAACACACGCGAGGCGTCGCCCTTCTTTTCATATCCCAACCGCACTATCCGACACTCCTCTTCCTTCATGAATCGGTCAATCCCGATTCCCCACTAACTGCACGGGCTTTTAGATTATCCATGCCCAGAGATATTCATGTCGGTGTATCCACGCCTCGTGCTTCATTAGGTCTTCAAACTCCTTCCCCGCCCAATTTCACACGTCAAGATATTTATTTACACACTCTAGCCTCTCCAAACATTACATCAAATTAACCTAATATCTCTTTAATTCGAATTTTTAATGCACGAAGAGAATATACCGCGTCCATTTAGAATCACACATTATGGTGATCAATATTCAAATACATGTCTATTTAACGAAACGCTGGTTCTTTGCAACCAAGCTCAGGCTAGTTGCTTTCATTCAATGTGAAGTTGATCAGTCCATTGATGTAAACTTGTAAAAACGTAATGTATTGGTAAAACAATGGTTGGTAAGCTAAGTAAACACACATGAAATAGAGGTGTTTTATCACCCCCAACACCTACAAAGAAGTTGCAGTTGATACTTTACTGAGACGATAATGTCTACCTATACTTGATTCAAGGTTAATAATCACAATGGTGGGTGGTAGGCTAAGTAAATGTATACATGAGATAGTTGGGTGGTAGGCTATGCAAAAGGTTAATAATCACAATGGTGGGTGTTAGGCTAAGTAAATGTACACATGAGATAGGTTAATAATCACAATGGTGGGTGTGAGGCTAAATAAATGTATACATGAGAGAGTGGGTGGTACGCTATAGAAATGTATAATGCAGCCATATAATATTTTAGCTTAATGTTCATAACCTCAAATTATGGTGTGGTAGGATAAATAAACCCATAAATGATTTATTTGGATATTGTTTTTATAGCAATCATGAATGAGTGGAAATTAAGGTCCATAATATTGTATGAGATAGTAGTATAGACATGTAGCTTTGTAACCTTAGTTCATAACATCAGTGGTGGGTGACCTAGGCTAAGTATACACTCACATGAGATAATTGAGTATTATCCCTCTATTGCCCATAAGGAGTTGAAACTTAGGCCTATAGTAATTTATGAGATAGTAATCTAGAACTTTAGTAGTATAACCAAGGTTCATAACCTCAATGGTAGGTCATAGGATTAGTAAATACAAACTTGAGGTAGTTGGATACTATTAGCCAAATACCCATGAAGGAGTCAAAATTGTATGAGGCGGTAATGTAGACCTATAATATTGTAGCTAAGGTTCACAACCTTAATGGTGGGTGGTGGGCTAAGTAAACACAAACATGAGATAGTTGGGTATTCTTAACCTAATGCCCAAGGAGGATTCGAAATCAAGACCTATAGTAATGTATGAGATAGATGGATATTGTCACCCCATCACTCAAGAAATTACTAGCTCTTATATCAAGAGTTGATACAAAGATTTGTAGTGTGGTATTCGTGCCCAATAATTCTAACCATTGGATTGGTAGGTATGATACAAGGCTCTGTAATTCAATCCCTCATAGGTCATATTCTTAGAAAACGAACTGAATAAGCCTCCAAAGGAGGACCAAAAATGGATAAAATGTGTGCAATATTGGTATGATATTTAAAGAGCAGTGACGATAACAATCATGGGTTCATAGAGATTCATGAAAACCAATTGTGTGTGTAAAAAATCAAGCATAATCACACACAACATGCAAGATAGATTGATGCTCATAACATATTCAAATAAACACAAGTTATGCATATTCATAAACAATGATAAGGCATTTATCTTGTAACAAAACTTGGTCCAAAAACAATTATGTTTACAAGTAATTTTTCACCCAATCAGAGGTATCTAGTGCATATACCACCCCCAATCTAGGTTATGAGGTGACTAAGGCAAAGGAACCAAACCACAAGGTTTATCTCTCTTAGCCCAACCCATTCACTCCCATGCTCATCGATCTACTCACTTTCAACCCAAACCATTCGCTCACATGCTCAATCAATTGACTCACTTTAGAGTATTATAAGAATCTCTTCAACCATCAAACAATCATTTTACTCTCATCCACTACCCACACAAAAAAGGAAGATCTTCCATTTTCTTTGCTAAATAGTCCCTTAGGGATATTCCTCACTTCCGGCGAGAGTGGAAAGTACTCAATGTGTTGTATGTTTTTTGAGAATTGTTTGCAAGAACTATACTTGGCCCTAAAGCAATTAAAAGCAACAATTACACTATGGGTGATGGATCCTTAACTTACCCACACTCTACAGTGACCTATAGCCATCTATCCTTCATCCGTTTCCTTTAATTTCCTCTCTATAGTGTTTAATTTAATTAATTTCCAATTAGTTAAACATGAATAACAAGGATAGCAATGGAGAGTATAACATGAATAACATACAACATAAACATGAGAATGATGGAATCAATATTAGAGTGAATGGCCATGAGAAAATTGAAAGAACTAGTCACTAGAATTACTTATAATAGAAAAATTGTAGGACTCTTACACTTCCCCATGATAATTGTACCAAGCTCATGTGAAGACTTCCCCACCAACCTTTTTGGCATGTGTTCAATGATTGAGTTGAATAAGTTAAAGGAGGTGGATGGCTCTATCTAAGGCACGAGATGGAAAAAAGATGAAATTTAAGGCTGACACTTAGGCAATATAAAATTTCCTTTTCCATAGACCTCTTTCATCTTCCTCTCTAGTGGAATCATAGCCCCTCATGCATTTTCAACCATTTTGGACCATTTTATATTTTTCATAACTTTAATTCTCATGAAAATCCTAACATATGGTGTATACATGTGTATTTACATCACACATGCCTAATCATTCACTTTTGGCCCTTAGTTTTGATCTTCACATTAGGAACACATAATAGTATATTTACATCATTTGCATCGGAGGTCATGGATTTAATCTAGTATGGCTTAACTCCAATCATTACAACCACACATTACAATTTATACATGTTTTGATCCAATACATAACCAAGGTCGAAATTGAAGTGTAAAAAGATAGTAAGGATGTGAAGGCTCATAACCAACTCCACTAGAAAGCCACATTAAAAGTGACTCAATGGTGAGAAAAGTGACATGATTTGATTACATTATTTAGAAAAGTAAGATGCAAAGTGATCTTACAAAGTAAAGTTAAATTACAAGTTTTATTAAAGATTTATCTTAATTTTGAATTATCCAACACCAAAAGAGATCAAATATCTTGAGATACAAACCTTCTTTATGATGCAAAAAGTGGAGGAAAGCATCTTTACCTTACGGATTTAATCCTTTTGAATATTTGCAACCTTTGAGGCTAATGTATGTGGGTGTGTGACACAAACTTAACATTATTGTTGTGAATATATATGGGAAAGGATTATGCAACATTACACTCACTCAATCACTCATGATACCACCCCCATAATGTGTTTGCAGAATGCACCTCTCACTGCAATTAAAATGGAAATGTTGAAAATCATCAAATAAATTACTTGATAACATCAACCCTTGTCTTCATCATGTTAATTTGGAAACCATGCTACTTAAGCATTGATCATTCGAATTAAGATGCTACTTAAGATTTGACTTAAGATAATTCATTTTGAACAACATACCAATAAAATCTTTCAACGATAATTTTTACTTTTTACTTTTAATTTCTTTATATTTTTAATTGACATTGAAATATTTTATTCTTCATGGGCATTGAAATATTTTATTTATGGATCATATTGGCCATATTAAAAGGTTTTTTTTGTTATTATTATGTTTTTAAATAAAAGTCTTCCTCATATTTGGGAAATAGAATGTAGATATCCATGCAATAACAACCTCGCTCTCTCTCTCTCTAGAGAGAGAGAAAGAGGAGATTTGTTTTTTTATTAATATATTTTTTTAAATGGTACATTTCAACTACATATTAAGCATTGAAAGAATTACAAACTTCTATCATACTAAGAATTAAAAAGCACTTATCAATAAAATAAGAAATATTTCTTACTGGTTATGTGTGTGTCCATATAGTTGATATAAAATTATTATAGATAAAGTGGACATTTGAAATATTTTATTTATGGTCAACAATATTTTTATTTTTGATTTTTATGTATGAAATTGATATTGAAATATTAATTAACATGGATATTCAAATATTTTATAAGGCAAACATTGAATATGAAAGAATTACACATCTTACTCTTACTAGGAAGTAAAAATATAAGAACTTTTTTTATTTTCAATTTCTTTATCTTTTTATATATATATAAAGTTGATATAAAATTATGCTTTTTTTGTGAAGTAAATACTTTTGTATTTTATGAAAATAGAGGTTCATATGCTAATATTTTGAGGCCTATTTTGGTCTACGACTAGGAAGACTAGACCAGACACATAACTTTATTTGTTTCAAAATTGCAAAAATATTTTCTAGGCTTCCCAGGCCATTTTTAAAATAAAAATTACATAACTTAAACATAAAAGATTTTAAATCAAAGAAACTAAAAAACATTTAGGATGAATTATCTGAATTGGTGGTATCAATTAGAATGGGCTCCTTGTTGCTTCCAAGTGAGTAACCTGGATTAGGAAGAATGCCCATGTGCTTCCCAATACGACCTAGTTTTTGGTCTATTGTTGCCATGTGCCATTGCATGTGATCCAAAGATAGAATAATTTCCTCCTTACTCTCATTTCTACCCACTGAGACTCTACCAAGGAGGAACTTTAGGTGCTAATAAATGTCCACAGTATATATTTATTGATTATAACTTCCTCTAGTATGCCTTGAATCTCGAACCCAATATGCTACTTTCACAAACACTTCACTATTTGTGAGGGTGCGTCTCTTTTCATCTAGTTCCCTCTCTATTTGTGTAATTTCCTCTTGAATTATGCGAAGTAAGCTCTTTGTACCATGCTACTGAAACATTCAACTCTCACTTGAGCTTGAGTGTGCCCCCTTTCCTGGTAGTAGGCCACTCCATGATGCACTCGATCTCTCTAGCATGACATGATGGGCATCAAAGGAGTATTCTAGGCCTAATGGAAGATGGAATTCCCGCTTTCCCAGAAGTTTTCCACCAAAGGGAGTCTTAAACATTGAGCAAGGTTGTAGGCAATTATGGCCTCTTCCATAGGAGGGTGTCAAAGTCCCTTTTCTCGACTTATTTTTCTATTTATGTTGCGACTGTGGAGATACTCGCTCTCAAAGATGAATCTATCCCTGTCACTTTTTCATGTAATAATAGACAACACCATAACTACAACAATGAAGATATTAAAAATGCTCACAAAGGGAGATGGGACGAAATTTAACTTGTGTCTCCTACTACTGCTACCTTTTGCCTTTTGTGGGAAGCTTGCCTGGGAAGTTCGAAAATGACTAAAATTATTACATCTAGTGAAGTCTTTTCCTCCTCATGCTCGTTTGAATGATGTGGAAAATACTCAAAATCTCAGAGCAGAGTTGAGCTACATGGGGGTGTGAACCATGGTTGTGTATACTTTTCCTATACATCCCCCTGGAATGATGCCTAAGTGAGTAGCGACTCAGATTAGAAACCAGATGAAGCGTCAGAGAGGAATGAACAATATCCTTTACAATAGTATAATTAAGAAGTGTCAACCACAAGAGAGATGAGAAAGTCCCATCCCCATGTTAATTCCTTATGACTCAACCTTGATCAGTTAGCATTGATGAGAATGATGTAAAATTATTCCCTCTATCAAATTTTTGGAGTTGAACCTCACCACTTGACATCTATTGAATGTAAAATTAACGATCTAACATTGAATGACAGGATCGTTAGGCGACCTAATATCTGCGTTGGAGTTGTTTCCTGATCATTTTGTATATTTCACCCTTCTTCTCACATTGCATAGGTAGAGAATATTTGTTGTACAGTTCATTGGGTGGTGGATCAAGAGGTTATCCCATGTCCTCTGCATGCGCATGCATAAAAAATTATGGGGGAATCCTGTCATGTCCCATTGGCATGTGGCATGGTGGGATGACAATTTCCCCCTAGCCCCACCACTTCCCGTCTCAAGCACCCTCTCTGAGGAGGTATAAAATAAAATTACGTTAATATGAAAATTGAAATATTTTATTGATGGTTGACATCAAATTTTTTTGGTTATTAATATTTATATGAAAAGAATTTCACATGTCCTTCACAATGCATTATCATTTTAGATGTCACGTGTAAACTCCATATTGAGTAGGGAAAGAATTACACATCTCCTTCACACTAAAAAATAGAAAGTACTTAGGAATGAAATTAGATTTTTTTTACTGTCAATTACTTTATCTCTTTATATATAAAGTTGATGTAAAATTATGTCATTTAAAGTAGACATTGAAGTAATTTATTTATGGCCAACATTAAAATATTTTTTTTGTTATTAATATTTATGTTGGATGTTGAAAGATTTTTTTATTAACAATATTTTAATTTTTTTTTAATACAGCTATTATTTTCATCTCTTTTGAACTAAAAAGCACAAGCAATTATTTTCCTTACTTTATTATGATATTTTTATTATTAATATTAATATTATTATTATTATTATTATTATTATTTAAGTAATATTTGGTTGTCCATCAAGATTACACTTCTCCTTTCATTAGAAAATTTTCTAAAATATTTATATTTCTTTTTTATAATAAATGATTTGAAAGAGGAAAAAAAATTTACTCAAATTCCAAATTTTTTAAAATAAAATATTTTATTTTAAAAATATTAAAAATAAAAACTATACATATATATTTATAAATTTAAATATCTTTTAAAAATACTATTAAATATTTATAAATGATAATTAAAAATAATACTATCCCTTAAATAGATTTGCAAAATTTTGGGATTGCAGTACAATGCTTTCTATATTAAATTATAAATAAATTATTTAATTTAATTTAAATAATAAAAACATTTATATTCGTATTCTATTTTTTTTTTTAATCTAGGATAATCGATAACTGGTGAGAGTTATCCTGAACAGGCCCAGGATCAAATCCAATTAAAGGTGAGTGGCCTTGGCCCAGGGAACGAGTAACACCCACAACTAGTCAACGCCCTCACTCAAGTTTGAGCACAAGACCTGAATGTCTTTACGAGTCCGACTTTACCAACCACAACTAGTCAACGCCCTCACTCAAGTTTGAGCACAAGACCTGAATGTCTTTACGAGTCCGACTTTACCAACCAGCCACCTCTGTTGACCTTATATTCATATTCTATTGTTATTGTTAGCTAATCCACGAATTTGACATAACTCCTCATTATCAAGCTAATCACTGTTCGAACTATCCCCATGGGCATTCATATTCTCTTTATAATGCTAATCAATAATATTTAATATTTATAGTTTTACATTTACTTTTATTTTAAAGATGGTATTAGAAGTAAAATGGACTCAAGGGGCTCACAATGAATATCACAGATGTATTGATCTACTTGTATAAATTGATTATGAGTGGAGTGAATAATGTTCTTATCGGTTATTTATACTAAACTTAATTAATAATTCTTTAATAGATATATAAAATGTGTTCTAATGCCTCATAAATGACATTTTTTAAAATTTAAAGTTGTATATGATATGAACAAAGATTATTATAGTTATTATTTTTGTATTTTTTAAGCCAGAGGAATAAGTAATTAGGTCAATCTCATGCTCTATTATAAAGGTATATTTTTTGCTACCATTATATTTCTGGGTTTATGACTTGTCTTCTTCTTTATATTTTCGGGACATATATCAGAGAATTGAACCTTAGATCTCTTAGTTTTCATAAATTCACATCACTTTGATTACCAATTAAACTACCCTTAAACAAAAAAAACAAAAAAATCACCTATTTAAATTAAATTTAATTAACATTTTAATTTAATATAAAAAATTATATTTAAAAATATATAACAAATAATTTCATTCTATCCATTAAATTTTCATTATAATTTTTGGATAAAAAAATAACATGGGTTAAATCAAGTAATCCTAACTTAAAGAAGATCAAATCAAAAAGTTTGATGACCTTGATTTATGCTAAAAGCTAGATGAAAAAGTTAAATAGAATTTGAGTTTCATAGCAATTTTGTTAAAATAAATGGACATCACAGATAACTTCGAGGCCATGCGATTGACAGTTCCGCCCGGTAAATTTTGATATAGTTAATTTTTATTTTGATGTAGTGAAATAATAAATTTATAATAAAAATACATAAACAAAATTAACATCAAATATTATTTATAATTACTTTAAAAAATATTAATACAGATAAATAATTATTTAGTAATATAATTAATTTAATATTATTTATAATTAGTAATTACTTAAAATAAATTAATACATGTAAATAATTATTTAATAATATAATTTATTTATTTTAAAATATATTTGAAATGATAATAATAACTCTCAAAATTTCGAGTTATTATACACAATCATTATAAATATTTTTCAAAATACATGATGTAAGTATTATTAATTTGGAAAATTTAAAATAAATTATTAAATTAATATAATAATATTTTTTAAATTTTAATATTAATATTATTAATAATATATATATATATATATATATATATATATATATAAACGATGTTATAATCTATTTTATTAAAATAGTATATTTTTATATTAAAATTCTCTATCTTTATATTGAAAGTTCATGATACCTTAATATTTATCTTTTTGTCATCTAATAATTCATTACCACTTCACTTAATATTTATCCTTTTGTCATCTAATTATTCATTACCACTTCACTTAATTTATCTTATACTTAAATCACTTTTATAATTTTAAAATTGCACTATCTTATACCTAAATCACTTTTATAATTTTGGTTAATAGATTTATAATTATGAAAGAGATTTACTTTCAAAAAAATTTAAAAGGAATTTCACTATGGAACATCATAGTTACTCACAAATTAAGGACCATAATGCTACCTCTACCAAAAGATCACTCCAACAAAGAACCATTACTATACATATGTGTATACATACTTCATCATAAGCATGAGGAACATAGAGGTATTGGACCAAAACATCACTCCAACAAAGAACCAATACTATACATATGTGTATACATACTTCATCATAAGCATGAGGAACATAGAGGTATTGGATATTTGAACTTGTATCTGTGTTATGATCATCGTACGGGGTTAAAATTTCCAAAAATATACCTTTATATCTTGTAATGTTTAGATATTGTAATATTTCCAAAAAAGTTGAGTACAACTTTTGAGATTTTATTTATAAAGAAACATCCAACAGCAACGTTGTGGGATTTCATCAACAATATGATCAAACTCCAGTAACTTCTGTATAGGCTAGTTTACAATAATTATATATATATATATATATATATATATATATATATATATTTAAAAGAGAAAATATTATAAATATAAAAATTAAAGAAATTATAATATATATATATATATAAATTTTACACATTTCAAACTATGAATATACGAATTACAAATGGTACGAATATAAAATTACAAATGTTGTGTGTTGTATTATTTAAGAATTATAAAGTATAAAGACTGAATTAGATGGATAGAAATGTGGTCACGTATAAATAGTGAGAATTCTTGTTAAGAGTTATAATTTTATTTGATTGATGAGAATTTTAATGGAACTTTTTCATCAAAGATTTTGGTGCAATTTAAAACAATTTAGATTATTGAAATTTTGAGGAAAATAAGTAAATCAAAACAAAATTTTATTTTATTTGGAAAAAACTAAATTCACAAAAAAAAAATAATGTAACTTGCTAAACTAATTGCTATCTATAAGAAAATAATAAAATGAAGACATGTAAAATCTAGTATAAATTTAATGAGAGTATATAGAAAGTCTTAAATTACAAGATTTAAGGTCTAAAAAATTGAGATTCTATTTAAAGGTGAGAAATGCTTTTAAGCTTTAACTACTAATCAAATTTTAATTCATTTGAGGGATTTTCTAGTCCCTCTTCCTTGAAGACATGGATTTTTTTTTTGTGTGTTTTCTATTTATTTTCCCCTTAAGTGTCATTCATTATTGGCCAATTAAATTATGATTTATTGGTTCTGGTTCAGCATGTGAGACTTTCATTCTACTCCTTGTGCATATATAATATGATCAAACTTGTCGACTCCTTTTCCTTCTCAACGCCATTTATTCTTTTTTTCTTGTGTTGTATTTTGGTACTTTGTGGTCAAACATGTGAGGTATACATTGTAACTATATACATACATAAGTGGATCAAATATTACCCTATTTTTCATCCTAAAGGTCAACCATTTTTTTATCTTTCACGATGTGTTCTTTAATGGTTATGGTTGAACATTTGAGGCTTGGGTTGCAATCCCTATGCACATATAAGTGGATCAAACACTACCTTTTTGTCCACCCTAAGGATAATCATTTTTGGTTTTATAAGTTATAATCTGGTGATTATGGTTGAATGTGTGAGGCTTGCATTGTACTGATTATGCCTACATGAGTGGATAAAAGATTACCCCCTTAACTTCTGTACAACCAACCAATTTGGTTCATTGAGCTATGCTTTAGTGGTTGTGGTCAAACCTGTGATGTTTGCATCACATTCCATAGGCACACATAAATGGATGAAAGCTTACTCCTATGTCACCTTAAAGCCATTGATTTTTGGTCAATCCGGTTATAGCAAGGTTTGCATTGCACTAAGTGTAGACACATAAGTAGACCAAAACCTACCACTTGACATTGTTAAGACCAATATTATTTGAGTTAATAAAATGTAGTGATTATAATTAAACATCTCAAACTTGCATTATACTTCTTATGTACACATAAATGATCAAACCTACCACGTATCTTTCTTAATGCTAACCATTTTTCATCCATCAAATTATAATTTAATAATTAAAATAAAACTTTATTATAATAAAAACTCAAACTTGAATGATCATTAAAAAAATTAGTTATATTATTAAATTCAAACTTCTTTATATAAAAATAAAATACGTTTACTCTCATATCCTATCATATCATATTCTATATATATAATTTTGAATATTATGTAACATCAACCCAATTCTGACGGAAGATGGCCATCGTAGCGAGCTTTCCCTGCGCCGGAAATGGAGTCACCGACTGGGCGATTGTTGGAGGCGGCGCGGAAGGGATGGCCATAGCCTCTGGCCTCTGCAGGTTCGGCCTCAAGTGTGTGTTGACGGAGCTCCCGAAACCCTTTCGATCAACCTGTAAGGATGTGGTTATTCGGTCCATCGCCAGGGAAGATCCCGACGCTCTTGGCATAGCAGATATGCTTGAAGGGTTGAACAAATCAAAGATAGATCGGAAGGGAAAGACCGGGAAGCTGAACGAGGACAGAGATCGGCAGACAATCTTTGTTTTTTGGCTCAAAATCCATTTCGGGGGCGGAGAATCGTCAGGGTTTGGGCCGATTTATGCAGGCCTTGCCAGTTGGCTGTTCACCAGGCCAATCGCTCCACTGCCGTCCTTTGTATGCAAAGATGGGGGATTGCACGTAGCAGATCCAATCCATCACACAAATGCATGGCTCAAATTCCACAGATCCAGGCCGGATCTAACAGATCGGAGCAAGTTTCAAGACTATACAGAACCTAGGCAACAGATCGGCGGGAATAGGCATCGAATGAGCAGAGGGCACGCGTTTCTCGTCATACAAAAGGCAGATCGACCCAATAAGAGGCAAGATCTGGAAGAATGCACACAGCTGGACCATCTGGCAACCAGCATAGACACTGGTTCAGGCAGAGCTCAGCCAAACCGCAGACATCAGGTAACTAAAAATCGTTTCCAGATTTTTATTAAAACCCCTGAGAAGAAATCTTTCTTAGTATGGGTAAGTGCAGATAGCTCTGTTTCGCTGCTAAAGCAGCAAATTTGTGCTTTGACTGGCTATCCTGGCCAGATCCAACATTTAGTCAGTGGCAGGTGGTCTCTCCAGGACAACAGAACCCTGGGAAGTTACGAGATCAGCCCAGGAGAAACCATTGTCTTGAATCTCAGGCTGAGAGGAGGGGCACCATCTCAGGGACAGCCAAGCAGTTCAGGAGGGGAAAAGGGGAAAACAGCACCCCAGCATAAACCTAAGGGAGTTTCATCCTATAAAAACATTCTCCAAGGCAACAGAGAATCAGGATCCTCCCCAAATCAAGGTGGATATACACCTCGGCCATATATAGTAGACCAGCTAGGGCAAACTCCAGCCCTTAATTTTGATTCCACAGGGCTGGATGACTATGTTAAGTCATATGAATCGCAGGCCCTAATATGCCGATTCAACAGTTTTTGGCCAACACCAACGAATCTATTTCACTGGATCTTCACCAATTGGACCATGGAATGCGATATACACTTATGCTCCAAAGGGTTCTTCATAGTCAGATTTGCATCCAGGGAAGCCAGAGATACAATCATCAATGCTGGGCCTTGGTTCTGGGGAACGGCGGGGTTGTTCATGACCCCATGGTTTACAGACTTCGATCCAAACAAAATGACAGTCTCCAAAGTGCCGGTCTGGGTTCGTCTATATAACCTTCCCCTACACTTCTGGAGTGAACGAGTCTTGGAAGGAATCGGGAACAACATAGGGAAATACATCAAAACAGATATGGAAAGGATTGATGAAAGGATTTTCACTTTCGCACGAATTTGTGTGGAAGTGGATCTAAGTAAAGGGCTGCCTGACAACATAAGGCTGATCTATAAACAACAAAATTGGTTGCAAGCACTAGACTATGAAAATACTGCCTTTAGGTGCAGGCTCTGCAGACAAACAGGACACTTGCAAAGCACATGTCCAGAAGCCAAAAAAGTAAACAGCAAAAGAAAGCAGAAAGGAAAGCAGAAGAAAGGATGGTTCTTTTCCCCTCCGGTCTCAGAAGATGAAGAATCAGAAGCTGAAGAGGAAGATATTACCACAGAGAAAGCTGAGGTTTCCCAAGAAACGGGGAATCAGAAGGAAACCACATCAGACACCAAGGCTTCACAGCTTCACCCAAATCAGGCAGAGAAGACAAATGATGACCAGAACATGGGAGGGATAAAGCGGCACCACCAATCAGACACATCAGATTCAGACAAGGAATTAGGCCCGCAGAAAGCAGAAACACAGTTAGTCATAGCCTCGATCGAGCCCACTCAAGGAGAGTGGCGCAAGGTCGAAAAGAAAAAAGGAAGAAAAACCTGAAGCGTGAGTCTTACTCACATATGTAATTCAGTTTTTTCTTGCCTTCACTCCTCTTCCCTCTCTCTCTCTCTCTTCTTTTCTCATTATTTTCGCACGTTAGTCTTGTAACGTTGCGAAGGGTGCCAAGGCACTCGAGCCCATTGGGCAGCTTATGGAAATGCATCATGCATCTGCAATTGTAACTTTTCATTTTTTAAATAAAAGGTTACAGATTTTTCCTCCGGAAAAAAACATCAACCCAATTCTATGATTGTGTAAACTGTGAGTAACCTTAAATTTTGGGGAACAACAACTAAATTCTATTAAAGTGCAAAATGTTAGTGCGCCTTAAATTTATTCCATCTATATGGTGCCTATTCCTATCCATGTACAAACACAATAAACACCCAATAAACACCATTAATATTAATGGGTGAAATATATTAAATAATTGCTAAAAGAAAAAATCAGTATAAGCCACACGACGATGAGATAAAATTCACCCACAATCTTAGGAAGCAGCATGTGCAATTGCACATGGAGATTATCTGTCATTCCAGAGAAATATTTATTTTATTTGGGTACAAAAGGTATATAATTAAATAATTAAGCACATAAAATTTGGATGATTTCATTGAAATTATATTCAATTTAAAATTAACCGTGAGAAAACATTTAACCTCTCCAATTAAATTTCCTTTCGTGTCTAAACGTTGTGATAGTTGTTGTATTGAGTTGAAGTGACGATGTAAAAAAGGTATTTACGTCTCTTTCAATATGACTAGTTACCAAAAGGTAGGGGTAAGATGCTTCCGTAAGGCGTATCTTTCTCATGAAGAATGTGTCGATTCATTGCATAGAGATGAAAATATCAGTTTTCACTCCACAGAGTTTACTTCCATTTATTAGAATAATAATAATATTGGTGCACTATCATTTTTCACTCCACAGAGTTTACTTCCATTTATTAGAATAATATTAATATTGGTGCACCATAGTACATATGAAAAATGACAATATATATGAGATTTTATATAGTAAGGACAGCTAACTTATATATTAAAAAAGAAGTTAAATCCGTTGGAACCCTTTTGTCCTTTACCATTAATGTTCATCCGAATCACAAGTTTAATCTCCCTTAATTTGCTTTTTTTTAAGAAAAGGTTACTCCGAGGGCCTACCTTGATTGTGCACCAAATTCTCGGGAAGTGCATAGGCAAATAATAAAATGTAATTTAAAAAATTAATGGCAGCTTAACAAAACAAATCCCACATAATTTGTTAATATAAAAATATTTAAAAAATTTCCCACATAATTGTTAATATAACAATATTTATATTGAAAAAGAGGGTTAATATTTATATTACAAAAAAGGGTTGTGGCTATGTTAAGTTTCTCAAAATAGGAAATAGATTTGTCTCTTGTATTTAAAATTAATATAGAAAATAAAATGTATTTATAAGTGGTTTGGAAAATATTTCTTAAAATTTCTGAAATATAATGTTTATCAAATATATATTTTTAAAAATATCTATTATAACATAAGAATCGAAATATACATTGAAATTATATGATCTTTTAAAAACTTTTTCAAATAAATATGTTTTTGGTCATGTTTTTAGAATGTTTTCTCTTTGATCTTTATATTTAGAGGGCATTGAACTGCATTGGGATTGAGAATGCTCAAATAAAGTTTGAAAAAAAAAAGAATTAAGTTGAATAGGGAGCACTACAACCAGATTTAGAATGTCATGATGAGTCATCATTATTTGAAGATGCTGCTTAATAGGGCCAACTTGAAGAGTAATCTCCATATTCTTGTTGAGATAGACACCAATGAAAGTATCAATTCCCTTTTGCTAGTTCCTAGGTCTACAATTGTCTTTCTATATCAATTGCACATGTATGTCTAATATAGCTCATATCCTAAATTTTCTTTTCTAGTTTTGTTTGTTAGCATTTCCATTTGATGTAGGTGTTAATAACACGACATTGGGGCCTCTCTTGCCTCCTTCATGCAATACTTAAACTCCTTTCTTTGAATCCTTAATTTCACAAGCATGACACCTACTACACACAAAATGTGCCATTCATTGCCAACTGTTGACCTTCAATTAAAGGATTGAACTTGCCTCGCCATTGGGTGTAAAAGACTTGAGAACCAACCCTTAAACCAAATAACCATGAAGTAGAGAATCCCAAAGTTGGAGGTTTAGATGAGAATGAAAGAAAATTTATCAAATAACCAATATAAATTGACATCCAAAACCGCACTCAAGAGAAGACATGACGGAGGTGAACTCAGAGCATGGGAAGAGGAAATCTTGTGGTGATTCCAAGCCACCAAACAACCAAAAGCATACTCAAGATAAAAGTAGCCCAAAATCCCCAAAAAGATATGGAAATTGTCCATACCTCAATCCCTCAACCCACATTTATCCACCATCTTGAATGCCCTACAATGCATACTAATTCACATGCAAGAGAGGGTGCAAATTACAGCCCCACATCATCAATTTAGTAACATTGATAGAAGGAACCCCACCTTGAAACATACAAAATTCCCATTTAAAGGAAAACCTTAATTCTTAAGGGGGATGTGGAGTGATGTCCCCTCATTTGTTAAACATTACTTAAAGTTCAACTTCATGCTTTGGTGTTCTTGAAGGTTTGTTAGCTCATTTTGATGACATAACACATGAAAGAAATATATTTTGTTGAAATCCTTAATCACTTCATGAATCCTTTAACCAATAGATTTAGAGAAGGGGGATTTGATACTATGTTTCCTTGTACAACTCTAAGAATAATCATGTAATTTCCCTCCATAGTTATTTACTTTGTTTGTTGAGATTTGATAATAAGGATCCCTTTATATAGAGCCCAAGCTTCACCTTCATTGTTCATAACTATCCCAATTCCCTAAATAAACATAATTTCTTAATTTCCTCCCAAGTTAAATCTACCACTCCAAATTTGTAAGCACTAAAAGAGTTTACCTATATGAGTAACAAAGGCTACATATGCATTAATAAAACCCTTGTAAACACTTTTGATTCAATTCAATATTTTTATAGTTATCATACAAATAATAAATAATAATAATAATAATAATATGATT
This sequence comes from Pinus tabuliformis, assembly GCA_031772625.1. NCBI lineage: Eukaryota > Viridiplantae > Streptophyta > Pinopsida > Pinales > Pinaceae > Pinus > Pinus tabuliformis. The sequence continues at coordinate 715,595,008 of CM062814.1, read as the reverse complement.
TTAAGGTCATGACCAAGCCAAGCACTAGATTTGATCAGAATTGGATCCTCAAACAATTCCATGATTGTTAAGAATGAAAGACAGACTTCAAGAAATATTATAGCTATCAAAAATAACCTCTGAATAATGGCGATTTGCAGCCAGCACGGAGCAACGAGGACCTTCGGTCAAAGCGCGCTGACCGTTGGCCTATGGAGACCATGCATGGTGCAAAAATGGCAATTGGGAAGCTCAGATCCGGAAATGGAGGCTGTTTCTGATACATGATTCGCTGGGCAAAACCCCTCGAGAAGGAAAGACCCTGAGTGCTCGGTCACAAGGGAAACTAGAAAACTGTGGGAAAGCGCTAAAACCGACAAGGCAGGTCCCGTGCTCAAAACCGGCAGAATATCGGAGGCATTTCAGGCAGTAAGCGGGTTTGGCCGAGGACCCAACGAATCCATACACTGTGTGATGCGTGTCTAGCGGGGAGAGAGAGAAACCGCTTAGATTGCAGACTAATGGTCGAGCAACTCAACCGCATGATATAAGTGAAGACTGTAGGATCTGGGGGCTCCAGATCAACGACGGAGGTTCAACCCGATAGATGACTGGACCTGAGGGAGAAATAAACTGCGGCGCATAAGATTTGAAGTCTAATTTGACCAATGAATCGACAGAAGGATCTGTTTCACAGGCATCTGGGAAATAAAGGAAAAAACGACCGTTTAGGAAGAACTGACACTCAGTTCGTAAGGAGACAGGTGGCCACCTCTCCGCAAAGTGTTACACAAGGATGATGATGCAGGGCAGAGGAGTCCCAGCGGACAGGGGTAGGCGATCCAGAGAGCTGAAAGCAGAAATGAACAGTCGGAGGAACGAACTGGCTTTAATGCCATGAGCTGACAGGAAGCAGGGAGATAATGAGGTAGGGAAGCAGTGAAGAAGCCAAAGCTCGAGAGACACAGAAAGAGAGGCAAAGTTGTAGAGGACAGAGAAGCTGAGCTGACCATCAGAGTAATGGCAGCATCGAGCAAATAGAGACCAATTGAGGTCGAAATTTGGTAAGGGGAGTCTATGAACTCTAAGGACTTGGGAATTCCAAGTGCCATCCTACTGATCATACTCTGTCAAGTAAGACTCAGATTGAGCTCCTTATTGTAATACTCTGCTTTAAGAACATGATAAAAAAGCCACCACCGAAGGCTGGACCAGGAGACGTAGCCGAGGAGGATTGGGTGAACTCCTTATTAAATTTTGTTGTGTTTATGTTTGCTTACTGTGATCTCTTATTGTTTCAAGTGTCTGTGTATTTCGCAATCTTATCGATCCGTTGCACAAGATAACATAGACACACACACTAGCACATGAGTCTGTAATACCTTCATTAATTTCCTGAGATCACCTAGGGGTGATTTCAGATCAAGTGGTATCAGAGCTATAGGTTGTTAAGGTTAGACAAGCTTGTGCTGGATTTAGCTGTTGAATGCTAACTAGATCGAAGCTCAAATTAGGAGAAGGAGAGTTGGTCGAAACTAATCCTGAAATTGGAAGAGTCTATCCTCAGAAGACAATGTTGGAGGAAGGTTCTGTGGGCCCAGACCCTCAATTTATAGATATTTTCCTGGCCATGAGATCCATGGTAGAGGAAATGTATAAGGACTTTAGAAAACATAAAGATGAGGAATCATCAAGCTCCAAACAAGATAAAGGAGAAGAAGAGTCTCTCCTCCATGACCACTCAAAAGGCAAAGGGAAAGAAGAAAACTTTCTCACACCTCCTAATAGCCTTGAACATAAAAAGAAGACATCTTTGATTAAACTAGATGTTAATTTGATTTACCAATATATGATGGAGAGTTAAATGTAGAAAAGCTGGACCATTGGATCAGAAAAATTGATGTTTATTGCAGAGTGCAGAGTATCGACTCAGAAAAGAGAAAGATTCAGCTGGCCAACCTACACCTTGGTTTGATGGGAAGGCAAGACCCAAGCTAACATGAAGAGACATGGTAAGACTCTTTCTGTCTGGAGTGAATTTGTTTCTGCAATGAAAAAGCAGTTCTATCCACTGGCCTACATGTAGCAAGCCATGATGAGCTAGCAAACTCTTCTTCCATTGAAAGGGAAAAGTGTACAAGGTTACACCCAAGAATTTAGGAAGAGAGCTTTGATTCTAGGAATCTCATTAGACTCACCCAAGATTTTGTTGAAGTACATCGGTGGTCTACACAGCTACATGAGGCACACTATCCTCATGTTTAATCCCACTAGTATAGATGAGGTATCTGTTCAAGCTACACATCTAGAAGCTAGAGGAAAGAATGGGAACCTAGAGGTTGGAGGATCATCTAAGCCCATTGCAAGCAAGAATAAGGAGAAAAGAAAACAGAAATGGAAAGAGAGGAAGACCAACACTGCATAGAAAAGCAAGTCTTCATGCACTCACTGTAAGAAGGATGGCATGATGATGAGCACTATTGGATTCTACATCCGGAGCTAAGACCTAAGAAGTTTGAGGGCAAGAAGAAGAAGAATGTTGCAGCTATTCAGAAAGATTTGGGGTCAGACTTAGGAGATGAAACAACCATTGTAGCCACAGGTATAAAAGGTAAGAATTTTGAAGCATCTACTAGTAATTCTACACAATCTACTATTGATGAAGAAAATGAGAGAAAAAGACATGAGCTTTTCCATATTCGAGTTATTTTCAAACATCAAAAGATTGATACTTTGTTTGATAGTGGCTCACAAGTAAATTTAATTTCTGAAGCAATTGTAAAGAAGTTGGGATTACTGACTACACCTCACAAGAAACCATACCCATTAGTTTGGTTAAGTGATAAAGAACAACTACAAATGACTAGACAATGCAAACTCAAGTTTTCTTTTGGGTCAGCATTTGTAGATGAGGTTGAGTTAGATATAATTCCTTTGCATATATGTGGAATTGTTTTAGGAAGTCCTTACTTGTATGACAAAAAAACTATTTTCTATAGAGATGAGAACAAGTATCTACTCGTTAAAGATGGAATTGAATACTTTGTAAGAGCTCATAAGCTCAAGAATAATTATACTCTCATAAACTCAGGGCAGATGAAATGAATTGTAAATTCATGCAAACAATTTTTACTGATGGTTGTAAAGGAAAAGAAACCTGATAAAACTAATGTATTTGAGGGTTGTGATGCTAAACAACACGCTGATTTAGAAAAAGTTGTTTCAGAGTATGATATCTTGTTTCAAGAACCTAAAGGTCTAACACCCAAAAAGGAAATAGTGCATGATATTAATTTGTAGCAAGATGATCCATTGCCTAACATTGGGATGTACAGGTTGTCTGCTTTAGAGAATGTAGAAATCAAGAAGCAGGTGCAGGAGTTGCTCGAGAAGGGGTTCATCAGACCTAGCACATCATCATGTAGGTCACCAATCGTTTTGGTGAAAAAGAAAGATGGCTCATGGAGAATGTGCATTGATTACCGAGCACTAAATAAAATAACAATAAAAAATTGTTATCCCCTTCCTCGCATAGATGATCTATTAGATCAGTTAGAGGAAGTTGTTTATTTTTCCAAGTCAGACTTGCATAGTGGATATCATCAGGTCAGAGTTGCAGAACAAGATGCATGGAAGACTGCTTTCAAAACAAAGCAGGGATTGTATGAGTGGTTGGTTATGCCTTTTGGCTTAACTAATGCTCCTTCTACTTTCATGAGAATAATGAATGATGTGCTCAGACCTTTTATTGATGATTTTGTTATTGTATATCTGGATGACATTCTTATATTCAGTAAAACATGGGAAGAGCATTTAAAGCATGTTAAGCAGACACTGGATGTTTTGAAAAGAGAAAATTCTTATGTTAAACTCTCAAAATGTGAATTTGGCAAAACATCTTTGAATTATTTGGGACATATAATAGGGGGTGGTGAATTGAAGATAGATCCCTCTAAGGTGGCAGTCATTGTGAACTATTCTAAACTCAAATTTGCTACAGAAGTTAGAAGCTTCTTAGGAGCAACACAATATTGGAGAAAGTTCATTTCTAACTTTTCCTTAATTTCCGCTCCCTTATATGCTTTAACAAGATTGAACAAGGTGTTTCAGTGGGGAGGCAAACAGTAGAAAGCCTTTGACACCTTGAAAGAAAAGATTAGTACAACACCAGTACTAGCACTGCCAAATCTTCAAAGACTGTTTAAGATCCAAATAGATGCTAGTGACTATGCCATGGGAGCAGTGTTGATACAGCACGGTAAACCCATATGTTATCATTCTGAGACATTTAATTCTACAATAGTTAACTATCCCACATATGATAAAGAATTGTATGCATTAGTACAGAGTGTGAAAAAGTGGAAACATTACTTAATGGGAAAAGAAACAGTTATCCATATTGATCATCAACCACTTCAATATCTACACTCCCAAACTAAGTTGCAGCAATCAAGACACTATAGGTGGATAGGGTTCCTACAACAGTTTCATTTAGTCATCAGATATAAAAAGGGCATACATAATAAAGTTGCAGATATGTTATCTAGACCCATTATAAATGCATCTACTATACTTAAGCATAATTTTGTATTCAATGAAAGCTACATCAAACAATATGCTCAAGATATAGACTTTAAAGATGTATATGCAACTTTAAGTCAAGGAAAACGAGTAGAAGAATTGGATTATCATATTAAGGACCAACTCTTGTATCATTGCAGGAAGCTATGCATTCCACAAACTGAAAGAGTAAAGATAATTCGAGAAGCACACACTTCTCTAATATCAGGACACTTTGGGGTAAGCAAAACAGTTGCACATCTGCAAAGATTTTGTTATTGGCCAAAAATGAATGAGATAGTTATTAGATATGTTAGAGGGTGTACTATGTGTGCTAAAAGCAAGCCCAACAATAGGAAACTAGGCTTGTACACTCCATTGCCAGTTCCTTCTCATGCTTGGGAAAGTGTTTCCATGGAATTTGTTGGATGACTGCCTAAATCTAGGAAGGGTCATGATTATCTGTATGTTGCTATGGATAGGTTCAGAAAAATGTGTATTTTGATACCTTGTAATAAACAGATTACAATTGAACAAACTACAAAATTGTTCTTTCAATGTGTATGGGTTCATTTCTGATTACCCACTTCCATTATATCTGATCAAGACACCAGATTTGTGGGGAAGTTTTGGTCAAGTCTATGAGAACTGATGGACACCAAACTGAAGAAAAGCACATCTTTCCATCCACAAACGGATGGCCAGACAGAAGTAGTCAACAGGACAATGATCCGGTTGCTCAGGAGATATTGCAACAAACATCCCAAGCTTTGGGATGAACATTTGTGTTATGTGCAGCATGCTTACAACCGAGCCAAACATTCTTCCACACAGAGATCTCCTTTTGAGACCTGTTTTGGTTTCACACCAAGGTCTCCCTTGGATTTTGTCTTTGGTAAGGACACAACAATTGAGGGACACAAAAATGTGGACAAGGCAACTAGGTTCATTGAACAAATTCAAGGGATCCATTAGGCAGTACAGGAATAGCTGGAAAAGAGCCAAGACAAATACAAGACAAGGCATGACAAGCATCGGATGGAGCATAGTTTTCAAGTTGGTGATCAAGTCTGGTTGTGTATCAGCAAGGACAAGATGCTAGGTGAAGGTAAAAAGATAAAACCAATAAGGTATGAACCTTTCAGGATCCTTGAGAAAATTGGTGAGAATTATTTTCGCCTTGATTTGCCAGCTTATATGCACATCTACTCAGTGGTCAATGTAGACAACTTGAGACTATTTGAACCTTCGTTAATTGAAGATCCTAAAGAGCAGAGTCAATTTCCTTCTATTGATGACTTGTTACCTGAATATCTTAATGAATTGCAAGAAGACATAGTTATGGACAGGAAGGTGAGAACGATGCACAGGGGAGATGTTGAGTAACTCAAAATTGGGCTTAGGGGTTCAAAGCCAAGCAGTGCAAAATGGATAGAGATTAGACAGGTGAGAAAGTTGTATCCTCACTTAGTTGATGCTTGAAAACCAACTTTTGGTGGTCCAAAAGATTTTTCAGTGGGAAGGCTGTGATCCAAATTAGATCCTCAAACAATTCCATGGTTGTTAAGAATGAATGACAAGCTTCAAGAAATCTTATAGCTATCAAAAATAACCTTTGAATAATGGCGATTTGCAACCAGCACGGAGCAACGAGGACCTTTGGTCAAAGCGTGCTGACCATTGGTCCATGGAGACCGTGCATGGCGTAAAAATGGAAATTGGGAAGCTCAGATCCGGAAATGGAGGTTGTTTCTGATACGCGATTCACTGGGAAAAACCCCTCGAGAAGGAAAGACCGCAAGCGCTTGGTCACAAGGGAAACCAGAAAACTATGGGAAAGTGCTAAAACCGACAAGGCGGGTCCCACACTCAAAACTGGCGGAATATCAGAGGCATTTTGGGCAATAAGCGGGTTTGGCCAAGGACCCAATGATTCCATACACTGAGTGATGCGTGTTCGGTGGGGAGAGAGAGAAACCACTTACATCGCGGACTAACGGTCGAGCAACTCAACCACGCGATATAAGCGAAGACCGTAGGATCTGGGGGCTCCAGATAAACTACGAAGGTTCAACCTAATGGATGACCAGACCCGAGGGAGAAATAAACTGCGGCGCATAAGATTTGAAGTTTGTTTTACCAATGAATCGACAGAAAGATCCATTTCACAGGCATCTGGGAAATAACGGAAAAAACGACTGTTCAGGAAGAACTGACACTCAGTTCGGAAGGAGAGAGGTGGCCACCTCTCTGTGAAGCGTTACACAGGGATGATGACACAGGGCAGAGGAGTCCTAGCGGATAGAGGCAGGCGATCCAAAGAGCCGGAAGCAGAAATGAATAGTCAGAGGAATGAACTGGCTTTAAAGCCACGAGCTGACAGGAAGTAGGGAGACAGTGAGGCAGGGAAGCAGTGAAGAAGCCAAAGTCCGAGAGACACAGAAAGAGAGGCAAAGTTGCAGAGGATAGAGAAGTCGAGCTGACCATTAGAGTAAGGGAAACATCGAGCAGACAGAGATCAATTGAGGTTGAAATTTGGTAAGGGGAGTCTGTGAACTCTAAGGACTTGGGAATTCCAAGTGCCATCCTACTGATCATCCTTTGTCAAGTGAGACTAAGATTGAGCTCCTTATTGTAAGACTCTACTTTAAAAACATAATAAAAAGGCCACATCTGAAGGCTGGAGCAGGAGATGTAGCCCAGGAGGATTGGGCGAACTCCTTATTAAATTTTGTTGTGTTTATGTTTGCTTACTGTGGTCTCTTACTGTTTCAAGTGTCTGTGTATTTCGCAATCTTATTGATTCGTTGCACAAGATAACATAGACACACACACCAACACATGAGTCTGTAATACCTTCATTAATTTCTTGAGGTCACCTAGGGGTGATTTCAGATCAAGATTGGCCTATAAGACCCCCTTGTTTGTGGGACAAGAGATCCCTATCCATGCATGGATTTGACTACTAGAGTATACAAAGATGTACATACTCTACCCACTCTAGATTTAAACTTGTGACATATTATGAGGAAACACATGTTCTTAAACATTAGGCCTCATATCAATAAGTGGTAAAACTTAGTTAATGCTTATTTTAACATATAAAAAGTAAAAGATGCATTTAAAGAAAATTTAAGAAAAGAGGAAATTGAGTACATTAAATTTGATCTAAAAATGAGAGTGGAAAATATATAATAAGATAAGAAATATAAAGATATACAAGTAAGTTTCATCAAAGGTTTATAAAGGAATGTTCTATAAATAAATGAATTTCATTTATTAATTTTTACTTTAGTTAAGCTAATTTTAGATTATTATTATAATTATCAATGATCAAAGTGGTCTATTTTTACATATAGAGTTAAAATGATTACATGATACGTTACACTAAATATGTATTTTGGTTGTGCTTTGGGCTCTCAATGGGATTTGGCATTGTGTATTCCCTTTAAATTTAATAAGCTCTATGTGCCATTTTAGATCTAATTGAATAATGGTTAGTAATATAAGAGGCTTGCGGTGGAATTGTATTTGGGGACATGTAAGAACTTCTTCTAGAACTAAGTAAACTCTCTAATCAAAATGAGAACACATATATTGTATGTGATGGTCATTCTACATCCTTTAATGGTGGGTTCGAACCCCAAATTACATGCTCATGATAGGATAAAACATTGTGAGAGAGTTCGAGCCCATTATAGCTTCAGGTAATATTAGAATCATTAACGATACAATAATGAGCATAGTAATAATGGTGAAGTTTGGGAGGAAAGAAACTCTCATGGTGAAAGACAACTATACCTCAAATATATTGGGAAAACCTCCATAATACACACACACACACACACACACACTTGAATTAAGGATTTGAAATATACCATACAATGAAACATTCTCAATACCTAGAAAAAAAGAGTGCAAATGAGTAATAACCTTCCAATACTAACCATGCCAATATTTGTTCATGTATAAATGCTTTGATGATTAAAGAATAAGAAAATGATGCAATCAAAATAATATCGATAATAAAGCCTATGTAAGAAGGTGCTAATGTGAGACATTTCCCTAGAGATAAAAGGGTTAATCCTAAACTCTAAAAAAACCAATGACATGAGGTATTGATCCCATAGATATAATTATTTTATAGAGAATGAAGTTAATGATTCTCTCAACATAGGATCGTTATATTTGTTGGAGTCTAACATTTCAAATCTCACATCCAAATGGTAGTGTTCATGGTACAATCTTATAGAAAACATTGTTCTTTTACTAGACATCCTGAAATTAAGGATAGAAGCAATCTCTCTCCAAAATGGATACTACAACATTGCTATTTTCTACTTGGGTTTTAGAATTATGGGTCATACACATTTCTAGTCCAACAAAAACATCCCTAGAAAAGTATAAGATAAGGTAACATCCATTCTCTTTCCTTTGTAATCAACATTAATGATAGTGTTTTCTTAACATAAACCATATTAGATTATTACCTTTAATTCTAACTTCTAATTCATGGAATTCATAAAACCTACTAATAATAACTAACTACTTTTGGAGATCATTATTGAAAAATGCAGCAAGAAATTCTCAATTTGATATTTCCTAGATTAAATTAAGAAAATTCGAATTTCCACATCAACAAACAACTTGGATGCAGTTAACTTGTGTGACATGGCTTGTGTCACCCAGTTTACATAGTAAATTTGAGTTGGAGGAGTTAGAGTTCACTTAAGCATGTGTGATTGCTAATTTTTAGTAATAAAGGTCAGTTATTTCAAGTTGTTTTCAGTTAAACTAGTTCCAATGGTTGAAGGAACTAGTGGAAGGTCAGTTCTGTAGTGAGACTTCAATCAAACTTAGTGATCATCTATTTACCTAATCATCCAACCCAAAATATATAGTGCATGCAAAGAATTTTAGTTCCCCAGTTGTGGTGGAGATTCCAAGGCAATGTAACCTCAGTTGTAGGTAGTCTTGAGTGTACAGGTGTTACATGTAGTCAGATGATAAACGTTGTGAATTGTACAATTAATTTGAGGAATTTCCTAAATAATAGTGCCTAATTTCTCAAGGAATCACATAAGGAAATAGGGGCTTAAGCAGAGGTAGAAATTGACTAAGTCTAGGTCAGAGCTTCTCTGTGAGCAGAGAGATAGGTTATTCACTTGCAAGTTGTTCTCAGTTTACCAAAGAAATTGTAATACATTTTTATTCATCATATCAATGTAAGAAGGCATAAGGGTTTTTAGCATATTGCTTTCCCCTGGAAAAATATTGTTTGCATGTGTGTTATTTCTCATTACATGTTTGTGATTGATGTTCTAAATTGTGGCTTGAATTCTCTAGAGCTATAGAGTAGGTTTATGTCTTGTCAGTTTGATTAAAATTTCACGAGCAGTTGCAAATATACACCATAATTTATACATGGTATTAGAGCAGGATTCACATTAGAGCAAGAATTTCAAATTTGTTTCTCAGGAGGTTTGAATTTGTAGTTAAATGTAGTAGGATCTCTTAAGAGTTGTGAAGATGACCTTCAATGAGTTGAGACTAGAATATGCCTTGGAAGGAAGCTCTAATTTCATTGCATGGAAGGATCACATGAAGGTCGTGTTGGATGACAACAAATTGCTAGAATACATCAAGAGAGATGTTGCAAAACCAGCAGAATCTGATGTCCATAACCTAGCCCAATGGAAGAAAGATGTAGCCAAGGCAAGGAGAATAATCTTGGAGGGAGTGCGTGACCACATTGTCACAAATATCCATGGAAAAGAAACTCCTTGTACAATGTGGCAGGCACTTAAATATTTGTTCTGGAATAGCAGTGACCATAGGAAAATGGTGCTCAAGGATAAACTTTAAAATATCAATATGTAGAAGAATGACACTATTCAACAATATATGAGTAGTTTCACACAAGTTTGTGATGAGCTTGCAGGAGTTGGTGTTACTGTTTCAAATGATGACTTGGTAAGCCTATCCCTTCTAGGCCTTCCCAAGAGCTGGCATAACTACTAAGATTCGATGAATGGGAGGGAGAAACTACTGAATTGGGAATGCTTATGGTCTGATTTGGTACATGAGGAAATAAGGCGGAATACTAGAGATGGAACTTAATCCAAGGGCGAGGATGAAGAAAAATTTGCATTTGTTGGAAAAGGAAAGAAGGGAAAAGGGAAAAAAATCTCAAACCAAACCAGAATCCAACCAAGCGAGCAAGAAGAAAGACTTGTCAAAAATGAAATGCTTCAATTGTCATGAATTCAGGCACTATGCCACGAAGTGTCCACACAAAAATTCAAGCAAGAAGACAACAGGAGGAGCATCAGGTGAAGCTTTAGCTTCACATTTTGAGCTTAAATTGCATGGCCAACAAAGTGATGGGGAGCATGTGGTACTTGGACTCTGGTGCCTCATTCCACATGACAAGGTGTAGATAATTTTTCAGTGACCTGGATGAGAAATGTCTCCATATGCATATCGAGTTGGGGGATGAAGAAAGGTACAACATGACATGGATTGGTACAGTCACCTTTCATAGGGACTTAGGCTCCCCTCTCAGACTCAAGGATGTCATGTTTGTTCCAAGCCTAAAGAAGAATATCATCTATGTTACAGTTTTGGAAGACCATGGTTATGATGTGATCTTCAGCAAAGGGAAAGCATTCCCGAGACACATCGCCACAGGACAAGTGAAGCAGATCGAGGTTCATGTGAAGAACCTATATAACCTAGATGTGGAAGATTGTGCTTCATTAAGAACTAAAACAAAGAAAGTGCATAATCGTGATGTTAGTGAACTTTGGCACATAAGACTTGGACATTTTCATCATGATGCCTTGAATATTATGCAATAAATAACCATTGGCCTCCCTAAAGGAGCATTTGAGCAACCATATGTATGCAAAGGATGTACCTTGGGGAAGTACACAAAATCCACATTCCATGATCGGGACAACAAAGCACATGTAGTCTTGGAAAGGATCCACTCTGGTGTCTGTGGACCTTTCTTGATGGCCTCCATTTCCAGACACAAATATTTTGTCATTTTTATTGATGACTTCTCAAGGAAGTGTTAGATCTTCTTCATGTAAAAGAAATATGAGACATTCTCCAAGTTCACAGAATTCAAGGCATTGGTTAAGAAATAAACTGGCAATAAGGTTAAGGCTCTTAGGAGCGATAATGGGGGTGAGTATGTTTCGAATGAATTAAAAAAAGTATGTGTGAAATAAGGCATTTGGAGAGAGATGAAAACACATCACAACCGACAACAGAATAGGGTGGTTGAGAGAAAGAACCGTAGAATTGTGGGAGCTGCAAGGGATATGTTACATGACCAAGGCCTACCTCTACATTTGTGGGTTGAGGCATGTAACACAACATTATACTTGCAGAACTGGAGTCCTCACCGGATTCTTGGTATGATTACACTAGAGGGGGCTTTCTTAGGGAGGAAGTTAGATGTGTTGCACTTTAGGATTTTTGGAGCCTCTATTTACTTCCATGTCTCCAAAGAATCAAGAAAGAATCTTGAGCTGACAACAAAGTTGGGGGTATTATTGGGTTACACACAAACTCCTCACAAATACCGTGTGTACTTTCCATCCCTCAAAAAGACAGTTGTGCGAAGGGATTAAAGTTTGATGAGGGGAAAGTGATGCAGTGATCTCTTGAGAGGGAGCTTCAAATCCCACTAGAAGATGAGCTTGTATCTCCAAAGGAGAAGCCTCAGGAAGTCATGGACCAACCACAAATTGAGGAGTAGAGAGTGGAGACATCCACTCAACCAAAACCATCTAGAGAAGGTAGAAAAAGAACCAGGGAAGCTGATAGACTTGTGCAGGATGCAAGGGAGAATGTGGGAGCTCCTTAAATTTCTTTTTAGATAGAGAAGGTCACCTAATATTTACACTTGCTACATGGCTCTAATGATTGAGCTGGTAGAGACTAAGCCATCTTATTTCAAGGAAGAAGTAGAGAAACTTGTATGGGTTGATGCAATGGTGGAGGAATATGAATCCATTGTAAGGAATAGTGTTTGGGAAGTGGTCCCAATACCAATAGATAAATCAATTATGGGTTTGTGATGGATCTTTAAGGTGAAGCATGCAACAGATGGAAGCATAGAGAAGTATAAGGCCATATTTTTGGCTAGATGATAGTATCAAGTTGAGGGAATTGAATATGAGGAGACCTTTGTTCCTCTAGTGAAGTATTCATCCATTAGATCAATTCTTGCACTAGCTACATTGATGGGGTGGAAGATCCACCATATGGATGTAAAAAAAAAAATTTCTCAATGGGGTTATTGAGGAGGAGGTGTACATCGAGCAACCATAAGATTTTGATACATTTGATCAGGAGTCTCATGTGTGCATACTCAAGCGAGTGTTGTACAGTCTCAAACAATCATCTTGTTCTTGGTACACCATGATCAACATCTATCTCACCGGTTTGGGCTTCACCAAAAGTGAAGTGTTTGCAAACCTCTATCACATCTTAGTACAAGGTAAATTGTTTATTATTGCCTTATATGTTGATGATTTGATTTTAACTAGTGATGAGTAGCTACTCAGATCTTGCAAGGAAGACCTTGAAAGGGAATTTGAAATGAAGGACATGGGTCTCATCCACTACTTCCTTGGGTTGGAAGTATGGTAAGGTGACGGGGAACTATTTGTGTCTCAAGGAAAGTATGCAAACACTTCAAAGGTTCTACATGGAGAGTTGTAAACCCATGGAGACACCTTTAGTGACCAACTGGAGGAAGGAGAATTCCACTTCAGGTGAGGAAGTGGATGCTACTTGTTATCTATTAGAGGAAACTATGGCTGCAAGAAAACCTCTAAGGTAACATCGAACCTCTTTGAGGTTGAAAGTCGTCCCTTCAACTTGGAGAGGGATCTCTCCGTAAACTCAACTACTCAAGGTCACCGTAGTAGAAGGTTTGTAATTGAGTCCTATGGCTAAATTTATTAAAAAATGGTTGAAATTTGGTTGGGATATGTGAAAATACTACCATTGGGCATGGAGTCTAATCCAATTAGGTTTTATACAAACGCAACTTTGATGAGAAAAACAAAAAAGCAGGGTAGTAGTAATTCCTTTGACACTTAAGTGGTTTAGAGGATGATAAAGTAAATTAATGTAAGTGTTAAGTGAATAACAATTATTAATTCCTGAGAAATAAAGAAACAAGAGCATAAAATATGAATCCCAATCTCATACACTCAATTTTTTAGACATGAGGAAATATAAAACAAAGAAAAAGAAGAATAGGGAAATACAACACAAGAATTTCTATAAACGCTCATAAAGACTATTTTCATTGATATATGCTCAAAAATACACAAGGATGCTTTATCTCAAATAAACACCAACCCATTTTCCTTCTACAATATTTTCTTATGTAATAATTACAATAACTGAAATAGTTTTGTAGCTCAAAAATAATTATAGTAATCCAATAATAGAGGTATAAATATCTTAGGTACATGCATATGAAAATATATTTTAAACATATTAAACATAGAAAATAACTTGTTGAAAATTATGATGAAAACGGGGCTGAGAAAATGTATCATGATTGTGCTCCCCTCACTGTAGATTAGCCTTGTCATCCTCTAAAAACGAGTTTCTATTTTTCTCCTGTATTCTCGGTTATCCTTGTTGCAATACGTTGATACTGCCACTATCATTGCTTTAGCTATCTGAACTGATAGTTTTGTTGACGGGTCGACTGTCAGCACTTTCTTTGAAAAAATTGATGACAATGGGAATGTCAGCTCTCCTTTGTGTTGTTTTGTAGCATAAGCACTGACAGGTGCATGATCAACGATAAATCAAAAAATTTACTTTAACAATGAATAATCAAAAACCCAAAAATGGTTACTAGCTTCCCAGTTGAGGGTACTAGTCACCTCCAAAAGAACGTCCACCTTATCCATCCTCCAACTCTTTCTATATCTATTTTCCATAGGGATTTTCTTTTTAGTTTCCTTGGACTTTGAATTTTTAGAACCCGCCGTTTTCCCTTTGTTTATTATCAAGTTATGTTAATGGGACACTATCCACATCTAATACTTCCATGGCAAGGTCAGGATTTTTTTTTAACTTTATCTTCAACATTAATTTATTTAAGGGTCTGGTGTGAGGTATTTTACCCCCTTAGAAAATTTGAAACAAGGAGGGTTCTTCTTCATCATGGGGATCAGTTTCAACTTTATTTCCCTTGGTCTAATTTGGTGGATGAGTTTCTGCAGGGGAATTCTCAGTGAGTGGCTTCTCAGCATGAGGGGAACTCACAATAGGAGGTGGATTTTCAGTGGGAGGGTTTTCAGAAGACTGTATCTTCCTAAGTCTATCACTTCTTCTAGAATAAACCTTAGGAATTTTAGGACTAGAAGATGAGGGAATTCCTTTCTCTTTTTGGATTTTGGTTTACTTAGTGGAGGTGCCATGAGAGGAGGCTTGTGCTTGAGTTTTCTTGCCCTTTTTGGTACCCTTTTGCCTCCCTCATTTAGCCTTAGGGGGCTAGGGTTGAAATCCCCCCCAGAACAGGAAATGACTCCATGTTTTTCCAGCTTTGGCCAATTGATTCTAAATTAACAACTTAATTAAGGCTTTGTGATAATAAAAAATGATAGGATGGGTCTGCCCTAACCTAGAAAGGAGCAACCACGTCCTTCAGACTCTCCAATAAATACAAACATACATTCATTATTACTTGTCCTATTATATGAGCTAAGAAATGGAAATGGTATAAGTTTACCTGGTTAAAACGCCCTTCACACGTGAAATATGACTAGGTAATGCACAATAATCCATGCCATTTTTTCTTCCAACCAAGATATTTGCACCCATTCCTTCCAGTTTCTATCTTTAAACTCAAATTTCAGGAAAAATGGGACATCAATCCTAGCTAGAACCTGGCTTCTGAAAAAAATTTCCCCATCCATAGGTAGAGCTTTAACCTCTGCAATTAGTTCCTCTGTGACCAGGAATGAAAATCCTCCTACCTCCACACGCTGACCGTCAAACCCCTAGGTGAATGCTTGAGCCACAACATCATGGTAATCAGTGCATCGTTGGAAAAATTCCTGCCACCTAGCCCACTGGAATTGTTGCTAAATATCTGGGTAAATCTCTAGGAGATCGAGACCTTTGTGTTCATTTCTTTTAAGCTTTCCACTTTTCCCCATTATCTCTACGTTTGGGAATTATGCAAATGAGAGATTAGGATCCAATGTTGTATATCCTCCGAGTATTTTGAAATCAACAACTTTCCAGTGATAAACTAACAAATCTTACAAATAAAATGGTGAAAATACTATGTGGGAAAGAACAATGAGGTTTTCAAGCAGAATAATCGATTGACAGGTGAAATAATGTTTTAGCCCTTCGATAATTACATAATCACATCATACCTCTTCAACGACGGAAAAACATCCTTTCAACACATACCCTTCACCTCCAGATTTATCGTGGCATGACCGGGAAATGATTATTTTGTCGTTGGTGTGGAATGTGTTAGCACGTTTCAAAAATTGAAATTCGAATTTTAATTTTGGCACTGATATTCACGTTATCAACCAATACCGATAACATTGATACTCTTGTTTTCAATGTATTCTTGTTAATAACTTTTTGAACTTAAAAAGCGTTGATAGTCCCATTATAAGCATTTCTCATGTTTATTACAATTTTATTTTTATTTATTATATATATCTATACATATATACATACATACATATATATATATATATATATATATATATATATATATATATATATATATATATAGATATAGAGAGAGAGAGAGAGAGAGAGAGAGAGAGAGAGAGATATTGTTTTTTTTTTTTTTTTGCTGACACTAAAATTGTCAGCATTTTTTAAAAAATTTCAAACTCAAAATAAAATGTGATAACACTACCATTTATTAGCAGTTAGTGGCTCCACTGATGTATCTTGTGAACACATGACCAAATATGTACTATGCAGTCAACTAGTTGAGCCAAGCTATATTTAGGCCAACCAAATTATTTTGGAAGGTAGCTAAGCATGTTTGACGGTACCTCAGAGGCACTACCCAGTTTGGACTATGGTATAGAAAAACATAGGGAGTGAAGCTGTGTGGATTCATAGATACATATTGGGTAGGGAGTCCATCCGACCAAAAGAGTACATCAGGTGGAATTTTCAGTGTTGGGTCTGTAGCGATTTCTTGGTAGAGTAAGAAGCAAAAATTTATGGTGCTCAACTTGACAGAAGAAAAATACATGCCTGCAAGTCAAGAAACATGTGAGGCGATCTGACTGAGAAAGATACTTGTAGGACTATTTGGTCAGATGATGGATCCAACTATGATCTACTATGACAATCATAGTTGCATCAAGCTCTTTGAGAATCCTGGATTTCATGATCGATTCAAGCATATAGATATATGGTGTTACCATTTGCTGGATTGTGTGCAGAGGCGGATAATGTTGTTACAATACATTCTGACAAATGAACAAGATGCTGACATTTTGACAAAGGCCTTGTTAAGAGGGAATTTCGAGTTCCACATGGGAATGATAGGGGTGGTTGATAATCCCTTTCTTGCTGAGAGGGAGTGTTGAAAAATGCAACAAGAAATTCTCAATTTGATTTTGCCTTGATTAAATTGAGAAAATTTGAATTTCCACATCATCAGAAAACTTGTGTGACATGGCTTATGTCACCCAATTTACTCAGTAAATTTTAGTTGGAGGAGTTAGAGTTCAATTAAGCATGCGTGATTGCTAATTTGTAGCAATCAAGGCCAGTTATTTCAAGTTGTTTCTAGTTAAACTAGTTCCAACTATTGGAGGAACTAGTGGAAGGTCAGTTGTGCAGTGAAACTTCTGTCAAACTCATTGATCATCTAATTAATTGATCAATCAGCCCAAAATAGCTAGTGCATGTAGATAATTTGAGTTCCCTAGCCATGGTGTAGATTCCAAGGCAGTGTAACATCAATTTTAGACTAGTCTTGAGTATACAAGTGTTGAATGCAATCAAATGATCAACCTTGGGAATTGCACAATAAATTTGAGGAATTTCCTAAATAATGTAACACCCTCCTCCCACATCTACCCAAGTAACCATGCCAATAGGATAAGCATGCAACAGGAGGCTCCTATGATTAGATTTGACCTCCTATGTGACCTTAAGGAAGTGGAGTTGACAGAACACATCAACCAACCTATCCACATCAGCAACAATACCATCAGGAGACATGTCAGCCACTTAGACATCTTGTCCCTAGGTTCCACTAATGTTTTATATATCTTAGGCCTCAGTTTCTCCCATGATATAAGCAAGAGAGCATCTAGAATCCTAAATTCACTCTCACAGGCTTGCTTGCCAGTGACAAGATATGAAATTTTTCAGCGTTATGCCAGCGAACCTGAGATTTGAGCCACTTTTTCAGGCCCAAATCGTAAGTCACTACCCAGAATGGAATGATAACTTAGGAAGAATAAAATAACAGGGAAATAATGATGTAAAAGCAATAAGTTGAACAAGACCTTAATCAAATCCCTACTAGCCATGATAGGCATTTTGTCAAACATGTCATCAACATGTAACCTATAGGTGTAAACAATAGAATTAAGTGTATGGATCTCATACTTATCTGAGAATTGCTATGAACCATTGTTCCCTCATGCCATTTGTTGCATTATCATCTATTAGGCCATAGATACATTATCCATTCATTTACAAGTAAAAACATGCTGAGAGCCATACATAGATGTTGTCATAAAACACACATATAACCAGCATAATAACAACATAAATACTCATGAAAGTACAACCATATAGACCACATATAATCCATTAAAGTACTCATAGAAATACAAGGAGAAATAACCTTTCATTAATGATTTAAAAACAAAACTCGGGATGGGACTTCCACGTTTCACCCGACCACAGAATCGCTGAGCCAAAATCTCTCTTCAGCCATTCACCCCCATGCCATATTCCAAGCGTGAATGTGGGACTCAAACCAAAAGAGCCAACCAAGGCATACCGAGACTAAACCACCTCACCCTCATCAATAGAAACCAGGGTTTACTGTAATCCATCCTGGATCACTAGGCCAACACAATGAACACATCATAACAGACTTTACCATGATCTCCACCCGATCATTAGGCTAAACAAGCACGGATGCCACCAAATTTCTCCACCTACATCGTGATAAATTTTCCTATCTCCTAGTCTCTCAAGCTTTATCGCAATCCAAACCCATATCACTAGGCCCTAAACAAAGACCCACTCTCCAGGATTTATCACATATCCCAAACCCAAGATTACTAGGCCCAACAAAAAGAAAACCACCTCTTGGCTTTACCGTATATCCTACCATTCATTGGAAAGGATTTCGAGGCCATCTGAGGAAACACAAAATCCGTCTTTACTGCAACCCATAGTCCAGTTCAGGGGTTACTAGGCCACATGTTCTATCATTTCAGAGATCCACCTCACTCAGCAGCTTTGAATCCATCCGGAAATCGAACTCAACCAAAACATGAGAACCCCATCACACCATGGCTATCCAAAAATGAAAAGGCTAGGTTGAAAACACTGTTACACCTGGAAAAACCCATGCTGCAATAGCAAAGAACCACATGCAATACCATGCATGCCAAATCTAGTAAGGAAAATACAAATGAAAATCGATACCTACAATGAATCATGTTGTAGCTGCTTGATCTTTCCTTTCCCTACTTGATCTTTTCCTCCTCTTGCCTTCTTTGCCTTTCTTGCTCCAATGCCAAAATTCTACAAGAAAACTCTGTGTGTCCAAGAGTGACAGAAAGAGTGAGAGAGAGAGATAATAATGAGAGAGCTCCAAACTCAACTGAAAAAGGGCTTACACTGACCAAGCTTGAGCCAAGAGCTTACACTGACTAGAGCTTGAGCCAAGATCTTAACACTATCTAAGAAAACTTGCCAACTGATCCTAAAAATACTCTTTATTAATGAGGCCTCTAATTTCTTCACTTTCCATTATTTTCTTTCATTTTCCTCCTCACATGCAACCTGCGACCTTTCACCTTACTTTTCTCCTAATTTCCTTTATTTTCATAAATAAATGTGCCCAAAATGCCTTTTTTCCTTTTAATTCCTTTGCCTTAGCCTTTGCCAATTTCCTTAGCCAGAAACACACATCCAGTGATGCTCACTAGGACATCTTTGCCCAACATTCAACTTGGAATATGTGTCTCTTACCTATGGTCTTCTTTTGCCTTTATTAACTCTTATTACATGGAATTTTCACCAGGGCTATTATAAATAATAGGGGCCTAATTTCCCAAGGAATTTCACAAGGAAAGAGGGGCTCAAGCAGAGGCATAAATTGACTAATTTTGGGTCAAAACATCTCCATGAGCAGAGAGATAGGTTATTAACTTGTAGGTTGTGCTCAGTTGAGCAAAGAAATTGTAATACATCTTTATTCATTAGATTAATGCAAGCAAGCATAGGGGTCTTTAGAAGATTTCTTTCCCCTGGAAAATATTGTGCGCATGTGTGTTATTTCTCATTGCATGTTTGTGATTGATGTTCTAAATTGTGAATTTAATTCTATAGAGTAGTAGAGAAGGTTTGTGTCTTATGATTTTGGTTAAAATTTCATGAGCAGTTGCAAATATACACCATAATTTCTACAATCATCCATGGTTTGACACACAATAATTATATCACATAGAAAATATGTGATGGAAATAGTAAACCTATAAATGACATAACATTCACTCAACCTTGATATGTTGATAAGAATTTTTTCCATCTTGTTTGCATATATGTCATGTTAAAAGAAGTGGGTAGTAAAGGGAAATCTTCACTACAATATTTAGGGTGATTTTGTTAGCCAAAAAAATGTTAGATATTTCTCTACCACAACACTCCATGAGAGGGCCCCTTTTGCAACTAATGGCCTCAATGTTAGACAACACAAGCTCCATAAACATATCTATATAAACCCTTAGGAAATTGTTTGTTATAACATCCATATAAATATTAAGAGGAACATATACATAAATGTTTTTATAATATAAACATAATATTGTTTATTGTTGATAGAAACAATAATGTTAACATGGAAAATACTTTTCATAAGAATAAACAATCCATAATAAATATTAGTCACAATAATAATAGTAATAAGTAGTGGCAGTAGTAAAATGTATTAAGGGATTCATTGGTTATTGATGAAAGGATGTTGGTATCCACTCCATAAATGTTCAAATCTGTTGGGTCCCTATAATACTAGTGATTACCCCATTACTATTGTAGTTGTAGCCCTTATTAATATTGTTGTGCCCCTATTGTCCCCATATTTTTATTATTGTGCCCCATAGAATCCCTCTATTGTTATTTTTGTGGCTTTATATTATTATTGTTAGGTCGGCTGCGTTATATTGTGACTCCTTAGACTCCTATATATAGAAAGGAGGTTTTGTCATTTGAATCATCCAAGAATTTCTCATTTATGTAATGTAAAGGAGGTTCCCCCCTCGAAGAGGCTGAATTCTAAGGCCTGGATCTCTCTTTTCTATCTTTTTGTGAGCTGGTTTCATAACATTTGGTATCAGAGCTTTGGATTCTAGGGTTTCGCTGCTCCAAACAGGTCATTGTAGAATTTTCAACATAACATTTTTTCTGCAACGTTTCAGAAGCTAAAAAAAAAAACCCATTTGAGAAGAAATCGCGCCGAATCTTGGGTCCGAATTTCAGAGATTTTTGAGCTATATTTACGGAGATATGATCTGAGGAAGTTGGTATTTTTGCAGACTCTTGAATTACATTCCAAACAGGTGACCTGGGGAAAATTGTCATATCTCTCTCTCTGAGCATCGGATTGAAATTTCGTAAGAAGGTACAAAAAGAGGACGGACTGTAGTTTCTTGTATATCTTTTTTTAGATCCAAAGGTTGAAACAGTGACTCGTGGCATGCCATACAAGTTCGCTCTATTGAACTAGTCTATAATCAGGTCATCTTGGGAGATTGTCCATAACTCTTCCTTGGAGAATCCAACTTGGATCAGACTGGTGGCATTGGAAAGAGGACATAGAGGGCTACTAAAGATCACAATTTCAGAACTGGATGATCCAAAATTGTAGAGATACATCAGATTCAATATCAAGCTTTTACAAAGTGAAAAAAGTAAGCAACCTGAAAGCTCTAGCATGACTTATGAAGAAGAGGAAGAAATGCAACATGATATATCAAAATTATGAGACCAAGTGCAACAAGTGTCACTTGCACAAAAAGCAATAGAATCTAAGATGGATGGTTTAAGGAAAGATGTAGAAGCTGAGATGGATGGTTTAAAGAAAGGTGTAGAAGCTAAGATGGATTGTTTAAAGAAAGGCGTAGAAGCTAAGATGGATGGCATGGAAGCTAAGATGAATGGCATGGACGCTAAAATTGATGGCATGGATGATAAGATGGAAGAAATGAAGATAAATATGAATAAGTTGCTACAAGAAATGGTCACTAATGGTGAAAGGGTAGTAAAGGAAACTCATGATGAGAACAAAAGAAATGTTAATCATGATTCCATAGACTCGAATGTTGGATCGAAGACCCACCATATTCCAAAAATTGATATGAGGAAGTTTGATGACAAGGATCCCGCAACATGGATATTACAGATGGAGCAATTTTTCGATCTCCATAATGTGCAAAACACACAAAAGGTACGTATTGCAACTTTATATTTGGAACCAAATCAGTTTGTATGGTATCAATGGCTTTGCTCTCATAAACAAATTATCACTTGGGAAATTTTTACGGAAGAATTGACAGCAAATTATGAGGATACAAAAAGCAACACTTTTTTTAGCCAATTGATAAGTCTCAAACAAAAGGGTTAAATAATGGAGCACATTGAGGAGTTCCAAAAATTGAACATAAGGGTAAAAAATATTCCAGAGGAGCATAGGATTGATGTGTTCATAGGGACTTTAAAGGATAATATCCAACATGATGTTCACCTTTGGGAACCTGATTCATTAGAGAAGGCATTCATGTTAGCAAGAAAAATGGAAAGAAAAATTATGGCAACCAGGAAGCATACCACTCACAACTATAAAGATGGAAGTGTTGTTGCCCCTAGTCTTCCACAACCTATAAGGTTGACATCACAAAAATTGGAAGAAAAAAGAGCAAAAGGGCTTTGTTATAGTTGTGATAGCAAATACACTAAAGGTCATAAGTGTGCTGAGAAGAAATTATTCTACATAGATTGTGAAGAGGAAGAAGAAAAGGAGCAAGAAAGGTCAAAAGAAGAGGATATACTCCAGGAACAAAGCCTAGATAAAGAAGAAATGAATCCGACCATATCTTGTAATGCATTGGCAGGAATTGCCACTCCTGAAACCATCAGGATAGAAGGACAAATCAAGAAGAAAAAGGTAATAGTGTTGATTGATTCAGGAAGTACCCACAATTTTATTCATTGTAAGGTAGGAAAAGAATTGAATTGCTTCTTATATCTAGCACCAGAGTGTCAAGTGATGGCTGCAAATGGAGGAACAATAAATTACTCTAGAAAGTGCCATAAAATCAAGCTATCCATGGGAGAATATGTATTGACTAGCCCAATGCTTTTCATTCCAATGGGAGGTGCTGATGTTGTACTAGGAGTCCAATGGCTACAATCCTTGGGTACAATAGCTTTTAATTTTCAAGAACTTTTCATGAAAATTTCTGTGGAAGGAAAGGAAGTTGAATTAAGGGGTATTGCAGGGAAACCGGGAAATATAATTAGCTCTAACAGTATGACAAAGCTTCTAAAAAAGGAACAAAGAGGTGTAATTGCACAATTATGTTGGCTAGATGTTTCCACATTGGAATCATCTATTTCTCCAGGTCTCCAAAAAGTCTTGGACAATCATTCCAAGGTATTTGAGACTCCCAAATGTCTCCCACCTATTCATGATCATGATCATGCTATTCATCTGATTCCAGGAAGTGTTCCTCCAAACATCAGACCATACAGATATCCCTATGCCCAAAAGAGTGAAATTGAACATATGGTTGTAGAAATGCTAGAGGCTGGTATAATTCAACTGAGTCAAAGTTCTTTCTTTGCTCCAATAGTATTGGTGCTCAAGAAGGATGGCTCATGGTGCATGTGTTCGAATTATAGGGAGCTCAACAAGCTCACTATTAAAGATAAGTTTCCCATTCCTGTCATTGATGAATTACTGGATGAATTGCATGGATCAATTTACTTCACCAAGTTGGATCTTCGTTCAGGATATCATCAAATCAGAATGAAGATTGAAGACATTTTGAAAACAACATTTAGAACTCATGAGGGTCATTATGAATTTTTGGTCATGCCTTTTGGCCTTACCAATGCACCTTCAACATTTCAAGGTTTGATGAATTCCATTTTCAAACCATTCCTTAGAAAATTTGTGTTAGTATTTTTTGATGGTATACTAATCTACAACAAGTCTTGGAAGGATAATGTTGAACATGTTGACAAAGTGCTACAATTATTGGAGGAGAAACAATTATATGCAAAAAGATCCAAATGTTTCTTTGGAGTACAAGAGGTGGAATATTTGGGTCATATTGTATCTCATGAAGGAGTTAAGGTAGACCCTAGCAAAATTAAAGCCATTAAGGAATGGAAAATCCCCACATCCATAAAGCATCTGCGAGGATTTCTCGGGTTGACAGGGTATTATCGCAAGTTTGTTAAGAATTATGGGAGAATAGCAGCACCTCTAACAACATTATTGAAGAAAGATGCATTTTCATGGACTTCAGAAGCAACAAAGGCATTCAAGCATCTTAAAGAGGCAATGTGCCAAGCACCGGTCTTAGCTACACCAAACTTCACAAAAACCTTTATTGTGGAATGTGATGCTTTAGGAAATGGAATTGGTGCTGTTTTAATGCAAGATGAAAGACCCATTTCTTTCGAAAGTCGTCCAATCAAGGGAAAGTTTTTACACAAAGCTATTTATGAGAAGGAAATGTTGGCAATACTCCATGCACTTAAGAAATGGCGATCCTACCTAATGGGAAGACACTTCAAGGTAAAAATGGATCATGATAGTCTTAAATACTTTTTAGAACAAAGATTATCCTCTGAAGAGCAACAAAAGTGGGTCACAAAGATGTTGGGTTATGACTTTGAAATCATCTATGAAAAAGGGAAGCAAATTGTGGTGGTAGATGCACTCTCAAGAAAGGATGAGGATGTGGAAGCATTGTTGTGCGCCATTTCTATTATCCCACCAGATTGGATAAACGAAGCAAGGGAGGAATGGAAGAATGACGAAGAAGTGTGGGTACTTATTCGAAAGTTACAACAAGACTCCAGTACGTCTGATACATTTAGCTGGAAAAATGATTTGTTATGGTACAAAGATCACTTATACCTCTGTAAGAATTCCCAGCTAAAACAAAAGATTCTTATGGAATTGAAAACTTTTCCCTTAGGAGGGCACTCAGGATTTTTAAAAACTTACCACAGGGTTAAGAAGGAATTTTTTTGGGAAGGCCTTAAATCATATATCAAAGGTTTTTGGCAGAATGTTTGGTTTGCCAACAAAATAAAGTTGAAACAATTAAGACACCGGGTCTATTACAACCTTTATCCATTCCAAGCCAACATTGGGAGGAGGTTTCAATGGATTTTATCACAGGTTTACCCAAGTCTGAGGGAAAGATTGTCATCATGGTGGTAGTTGACAGACTTACCAAGTAGCACACTTTTGTGCATTATCACATCCATTTAAAGCCAGTACAGTTTCTACTGCATTTATGGAAACAATTCAAAAGCTACATGGAAACCCAAAGATTATTGTAAGTGACAGAGATCCCATTTTCACTGGAAATTTTTGGACATAATTATTTTCTTGCCTTGGTACTCAATTAGCTCATAGCTCATCTTATCATCCTAAATCTAATGGGAAAACTGAGATAGTAAACAAATGTTTGGAAGGATATCTTCGTTTCTTTGTATCTGATAAACAGACACAATGGGTCAAATGATTGCCTCTGGCTGAATGGTGGTATAACACTTCCTTCCATACAGCAACAAAAATGACCCCATTTATGGCACTTTATGGATATCAGCCACCATCCATCACATCATATTTAAGAAAAAATTCTAAGGTTCAAGCAGTGGAACATCACATCGAACATCAACAACATGTCCTCCAACTCTTAAAGGATAACCTCGTGTTGGCACAGAATAGAATGAAACAACAGGCAGATCGACATCACAGCGAAAGAATTTTTGATGTAGGTGATTGCGTATTCCTACAGCTACAACCATATAAGAAAATGTCCCTCAAGCAAGCTAAGAAGGATAATAAATTATCACCAAAGTATTTTGGTCTGTACAAGGTGTTGCAAAAGATTGGTACTATGGCATACAAATTGGAGCTTCCTGCAGCTTCTCAATTGCACCCAGTTTTCCATGTTTCATGTTTAAAGAAGGTTATAGGCGACAAGCTCCCAGTTCAAACAATATTGCCAGAACTTGATGAGGAAGGAAAAATTATATTGGAACCAAAAGCAGTCACAGAAACAAGAACTCGACAGTTACGAAATCGATCAATTTCGGAGTATCTTATCAAGTGGAAGAACTTATATGCTGAAGATTCCACATGGGAGGATGAGAATTTTATACAAAAGCATCCAGAACTACTGAAGCATTGAGGACAACACTTTTTTGAAGGAGAGGGGCATGTTGGGTCCCTATAATACTAGTGATTACCCCATTACTATTGTAGTTGTAGCCCTTATTAATATTGTTGTGCCCCTATTGTCCCCATATTGTTATTACTGTGCCCCATAGAATCACTCTATTGTTATTTTTGTGGCTTTATATTATTATTTTTAGGTCGGCTGGGTAATATTGTGACTCCTTAGACTCCTATATATAGAAAGGAGGTTTTGTCATTTGAATCATCCAAGAATTGCTCATTTATGTAATGTAAAGGAGGTTGCCCCCTCGAAGAGGCTGAATTCTAAGGCGTGGATCTCTCTTTTCTATCTTTTTGTGAGCTGGTTTCATAACAAAATCCCCTATTGACATGTTTTCCTCTGATGCCATGGCGAATTTACTATTACTATTATTATTAGTGGATACACTATTCATGTTATCATTTATTCACTACAAAATAATAAACTCCTAAGCACTTTTGTCTTTGACACATATACCCATATAAACCCAAATACAATCATTCCTAACCATTCTAAACTTGGACACATTATACCCTTGGAAATTTATGACCCTTAGCACAGTCTAATGGAAAAGCACTATGCCTTTGAACATAATGTGGCCTCAAACATACTACCCCTCTAGTATACTACAATCTCTAATCACGATGACCCTACAAATATTATGTTTACCATTGCATAAACACATTAACATACTTTGGCCACTAATTAATATAGTTCTCGACACATCACACCACTTAACCCAAGTATATGAACCCTAATTACTATAATTTTGGATACATAATCACCATTTAAGACATTATGGTCACTTACACAAGCATCCTCTAACACATCAATCCTTTGACACACCACAACTTATAACCACATCGACACCAAACACACTATACCTCATAACCCATAACAAAAGAACACATGGTGACTGTGAAATTGTAACTAGGGTTGGTCTTCATAATTGCATTATACTTGTATCATTATGTATTTTATGTTAAAAGAAAAGAAGAAAACTTTATTATTTTTTGTAGCATGTTCTTCATGCTTTACTTTGGTCAAAAGAAAAAATGTAAGAGGGCATGTTCTTCATGACCCTTATAAAAGAAGCAAATTTGAATTTTTTTAAAAGCGTCATTTGTCCTCCAATTTGCTAAGTCGTCCTGCCCAAAAGACGTCCTTTTGGATAAATGAACAACTATATATTGGCACCAATCACGTTTTTCATGTATTTCTCATTTTTTGTGTAGTAGGGTCCATCAAAAGTATGAAACATGGGTAGTCCTTGTATGAGGAATTAAATTTCATATCCAACGAGTGCTCCCACTCGAAATTTGAGTAAAATCATAGGGAGATAAGTTGAAAATACGAGTTGCAAAAGTAGTTTTTAAATTTTTTTATTTGATAATCCTTTTACTTTTTTATTGCAAAAAGGGTGAATCATCACGCATGGTTGACATCATCATCTTGAATCCTATTGGTTCTTATAAAGTTGATTTTGGTTGTACATTTTTGTTTTAAGGCCCATTTTAGACCTCAAAATTTGTCTAATGTGGATCTATAGCATGAAATTTGAAGATATATCAACAAAGGTTCTAAGCATCCTATTGTTTGTAATACATGAAGATATAAAAGCTCTCTATGATGCAATTTTTTCGTGACATGTTTCCTTATGATATGTGAGTTCCTATGATATAATTATCTATGTTAATGTGAGCTTCAAAGGTAGGTTCTACTATGATAATGCGAGTTTCAGAGGTATATTCTATTGTGATAATGCAAGTTTCAAAGGGACATGATAATACGAGTTTCAAAGGAATTTAAGGACAAGAATATGACAATTTTCTTGATTGTTTTATGGAAAAAACATGCCAAGCTTTGGAGTGTTGTCTTGGCACTTGGATCCCTGTTTAGTTTGACTTGGATTTCTCTTGTTGATGAAAAATATGTAAGAAAAGGATTGATGGGTTTATCCTTATGGGTTTTTTCATGGCCTCTGGCCTAATATCTAGTGTCTCTAATATCTTGTGCAATTTATATATATCTTTGAATGCATAATTTCTTAATGACATGAAATTTAATTAAATTTGATTCTAAAAAGAAATATAAATAAACGTCACAAGTAATTATCATGTTAAGAAATTATCTCTTTCATTGGAATTTCGAAATGGTATTAGAGCTAGGATTTAAGAGTAGTATTGGGTCATTAAATTTTATCTCTCCTCAAGATCTGGAATGCCAAATTGAAGGTACAATCACCAAATTCAATCTGATTTTCTCTATGGAACTTATCCTCTATGAAAACTGCAAACTAGTGGCATTTATCTCCTGTGGAAAGTTGTGACCTAAGACATATATATTCTATGAAAGTATGCTGACCTAGAAATACTTGTGAGTTATCTAATTCCATGCAAGAATCATGCGAAATTGAGGGTATATATGAATGTGGTACTAAATGAATTATCAGTGGAATTAAAGCGAAATATGCGTGGCATCCAAGCTTCTTCTATGATCTGAGATCCTTGCACTATATAAACTCATATTTGTGGCATGCTATACGAACCGTGTGACATATCTCATGTAAGCACTGTATATACAAGTTTAATAATTCAAATTTTTCGTTGGTGCATTAGTTTTTGATGATCTTGACTTGCAACTGTGATGACATCCAATGTTATATATCTAAGTGTGATTTGAATTTCCTATGGTGATTAAGCTAAGCCTATTACATCCACAATGTCCAATTTGAAAGAAGCTTTGAATTACATCATCTCTTAGTGACATGACTATGTCACCCCTTGAAACAAGGCTAAGATTATAATCCTTGTGCATAAATCCAAGTACATGTGGTACGTTGAAGGTTTGCAAATGATATTTGAAGTAGCACTGGTTCTTGTAGTTCAAAGCACAAGTCTCCTCCCTCCTAACCAGATCCAACCTCTCTTATGGTCAAGTTTGAAAACACTATCTAAATTATGTAAAACAATAACACATCCTCTGACCTGAATTATGATACCAGATATGCTATAACCATAGAAGTATTTCTTATCACAAAATTGAAAGCACTAGACCTGAAGTTTGAAGTCTGTATCTCTGAAGAGAAGTATGGTTGATACACTGAAGCTACTCATTGTAGATAATTCAAAGGTCAATATTCAAACCTCTTAGTGATCATATGAAGAACTATTTTCATAACTCTTATGGATGAAAATTAAAAGGAATTCTTATGGACTGAATTGAAGATTCGATTTGAGCTACCATGATGATAAGTTTGAGTTTACAATTAACATATCCCTTTGAAGCAGACCAAGGAAGTTATAATAAGATACTTGTTGACAGTGCTGGACCCGCCAACATGTCAAGGGATCTCCCTGGTAAGACGTCCAAATTAGACCTCAGACCATTTGGTGTAGGATTCCCAGCAGTGGATCGTACGGTAATGCCTTGACTACGGTTTTGCACAAAGGCAAGTAAGATGTCCCTATTTGTAGCAAGGGTGTGACAGCTGCGGTGAGTCAAGGAAGGTGCATGAGAGGTTCTAACACATGTAGAGTGAGGTGAGTGCAACCCTTGGAAACTTGTAATAGT
This sequence comes from Pinus tabuliformis, assembly GCA_031772625.1. Classification (NCBI taxonomy): domain Eukaryota; kingdom Viridiplantae; phylum Streptophyta; class Pinopsida; order Pinales; family Pinaceae; genus Pinus; species Pinus tabuliformis. Next base: position 715,565,141 of record CM062814.1, on the reverse strand, counting down.
ACTCGAATTGGAAGGGAACACATGAGCCAAGATGAATCATCAACTGGAAAGAAAGATAGCGAGCAATCCAAAGTGATGGTTAAACCAATAACACATATGCAACAAGATTTACACAATTTCATACAAAATAGTTCATACACAAATACATAAGTTAAATAACATACATTGCTACATCAACCAGAATAGTCCAACCACAATAACAACATATGCATGAAAACTTGCCAGCTCTGTTATATTAAGAAGTGTAAGTTCCAGTCATACAATACATCCATGTCCAACCACTAGTTCCAATAGTGGAATGTTACAACCACAACCGCCTGCTCCTCCAAAGAGATATAATAGCTCTGCGTAGTGGAGAAGCCAAGGCGTGTTACAATACTATCCAAGCTTTCTCTAAGATACTCTTATCAAAGCTTGGCTGACCAAAAGCCTCTACAATGAGCGTTGAGGGGCTATTTATAGCAAAGGGTGGGGTGGCCCTTGACATTCCCCTTTGTGACAGTTCATCTACCCTCATGACTCTTCATCTACCCTATGGTTGTTACATCCAACTATTGACACTTGAACTTACACTTGACAAGACATTACATTACAATGCACATGTACCCATGTGGGACAAAATGGTTTGAGCAAGCCATGTAGGACATCACTTTGACTTGGACAATCATGAGAAGTCAAAATCTTCAATGTCCTCACGATGATTGATAGTAGCAAACTGATGGCAAGATCGGTAGTCCGCAATGGTGTCCGTGTACTCCAAGGTGATATCTTTCTGGAACTTTACTCTTGCCTCCATAGCATCCAAGTACACTGCTCGGGCTCCTCTGTCCAACTTGTCTGATAGCATGTGCATCATTGCCTTCAGCATGATCGGACCAGCAACATACTTGTGCATGATGTCTACACTGATTGGGAAGTCTAGGCTAGTGGCTATGCACATCAACTCGTCAAAGTATGAGTCAAGCTCTAGTAAGACATGTGCCTTTGTCTTCACCTGGGTGAGAGTCCCAATAGATGGGATCGCATGTGTGTGCACCACAACATCCATACTCTTGAATACACGTGCATGGGAAGCCTGTAGACTAGTGATGATTTGTGGGAGCTATTCATAGTTCCGAATCTGACTCCGAATGCGTGCCTTCAAATCGACCGCTCTCAGCTTCATCATCTTAGGCAAGTGAAGCGGGGCTCACTTGTATCTCATCGTCCATGTTTTCATGTAATCAAATGCAGCATGCACGTTCGACAAGATACGTGCTCTTATAGCACATCGTTGCTGCCATCCGTTGAGATGGATGATTGACTTATGCATGGTACCAAACTTGGAATACAACGCCCCCATGACTATGCCAAGGGACAACACTTCATCTAGTATTGCCTTCTTCAATTCTGCTTGGATGGATGTTGTAACAAATTCTCCTCCCTACTTGTTTGTATGTAGCTCCTTTGCCATTCGCTCATTCTCAGCTATCAGAAAGCAAACGATCGAGATAGTGGCTTTGGTATATGCCCTGGTAGCATCGGCCAATGTTACGGGATGTTTGTGCATGTCATACACAATCACTCATTCCTCATAATGTGCAAGAGATGTATGATCTTCTGGAGTTTCCACTCTACGAGATTGCACAACTCTATGTTGAGAATCGTCTAATGAGATGTTGTGCATCTCTCCTTCTGGGTGATCTCCAAGGATCTCAGTGTATCCTTGGTCACTTAGGACTTGCTCGTCTTCTGGATGCAGTGAAGATGCTGGTTCAACCTCTTGGTGGTGAGGCATGAGGTCGGTGTCTTTCTCTAATTCCTACCACTCCATATATGTATCCATTTGTTCAAGTGCTCGCTCTATCTCCTGAGCGAAGTCCTTCTCCTGCGATGGCTCACCCTGTTTGCTTGATGCCAGTTGTTCTAATGAGTCCACTACCTTTACGGGTCTTGTTTCATCCATTTGCATAAGTTGTGCCCCCTATTGTACCTATTTTTGCTGCGCTTCCTTCTCCTATTTGCGCAGCTCCCATTCCTTCCAAAGTTTCTCCTTCAACTCATGCAATTCCTTCTTCGTTTTCTCCATTATCTATTTCTCTCTCTGCCTTTGTGTGTTTCACTTGTCGCATTGTTGCCTCTTCGCCTCTATAGACATAACTGCTTTGTCCACAAGTGGATCTACTCAGAACCTGCAACTTTTCTCTTCCTCCATACGATAAAAAATCTTCCTCTTGCCCTTGTCGCGCACTGGTATGTTCACCTCTACTGTTGTTGATGCTTCTAGTGCTCTCCAGGATGCTGCTTCACATTGCTTCACTAACCATTCCATGGTGAAGATGATTAGTTCATTGAGCCTGGAGGAGTTGTAACAATATCTCCATGGGTCCTCCTCCACCCAATGACATGCCCCTTGTATCCATTTGAACTGTACTCTCACGCAGTGATGTTTCACAAGACAACACAGGTCATACGGAGTGTAACTTTAGAGGTGGAATGGATACTTGTTCATCTACTCTTCTTTGACATTTGCATGCTTGAAACTCTAGATCTCATATAACCCAATGCGCAGCGGAAGAGCAGGCCAAGGTGCCTTCTTCTTCCAGTGCAACCTAGCTATCAATCATATCGAGATGTGATATGCTACTACTTGCATGATGAGTATGTCCAAGGCAAACTTCAGTAGAACATGTGGAGGCTTCTCCATGATGTACATCCATATGAAGATGCTGGATGGTGAGGCATACCAATCAGCAATGTGATACAACCGTGTGATCACTTCGTGTGATAACTCCTCTAAAGTTGCATTTGGAACATATTACAATAAGTGTTCAGAGCAATCTCTGCCGGTGTCCATGCCCACTTCAAGCTCGGGAACTCCTATCAGGCACAGATTGCATCCAAGGTGTAGGTGGACATGTAGATCTATCCTTGTATACCTTTGGGTGGCTGTCGATCACTTGTAACCTGTTCCTTCAGCTAATGAGCCAACATGTCAGACCAATTATATGCTTTGCCCTCTCTAGCCAGTTGGTCCAACGTGATCACCCAACTCTATGGGAAGGTTTCAGTGCTTTCTTGGCCATACAGTCAACATGAAAATATGACCAAGTATTGATACGCCTTCCGTAGTATCTTCCTCTTGTAGAATTTTTTGGGTGTCATCTTGAATTTAGACGGTTCCTTCACCCAGTTCTTAAAAATGTCTCTGGAGTTGGCATTATTGCTAGGTAAGCTGGAGGGTGTCTCCGTGATGATCACGGGCTCCGACATCTGATACATCTCATATTATAATTATTTTCCATGAAGGTAGAAATCTCTGTCCCATTGACACTACTCAATGTCATCATCTTGGGATCAGTGTGCGAGATGATCCAATGTATCATGTCTGCGAATGGGAATGCAGAGTATATGCATGCAATCTGGTATAAGCCAGACTTGTGAATATTCACATAGACTTGGTGGTCTGCAAGGTCTTCCCCAAATGTGTTGCAGATGCATCATTGACCTCTTGCCATTTCAGCTTGATGTCCTTGTCTAGAATTAGCTTGGTATCTTCATAGATTAGTAGACTTGCAGACACTCACTCAACTAGTACTCCAATTGCACTTCCATTTGATCCTGCTCTCTTGGAGGCCATTGATCCTGAAATGCTAAGAGGTGGACGAACACATGCTAGATCTAGAGATAAAGCGAAATGCATGGCAAGAAATATGTCATCGAAAACTGAAGAAAACTTGAGGAAAGACATGCAACATATCTAGGGATTGACTGGCAAGTATTGTGCAATTTCTTCTGGGAGGTTGGCCAACTATTTTCCAGAACTGTACAAATGGAAATCTGGCCTGTCTCTGGAGGCTAACAAGTTGCTGGATTTACCTAATGCGCAAGCCAGGTTGGCCTTCTGGCTACTGGAATTGCGTAATCCACAATTTCAGCTGGCAATGGTTGCAAGCCCAGTGACTGCATTGCGCAATTTTATGGGCTAGCAGTCACTGTCCCTTAGAATTGCACAATGCAAGACTAGATGAAAGCTCCTAGGAAGAAATGCACATTTCTTGAGAGGAAAACAGAGCCTTCCCTCTGAGGATTGTGCAATGTTGTCTTGGTGAGGCAGAGTCCAGGTCAAGGCTACCCAAAGTTTCCGATGGGCAACTGAAAGCAAATGTGAAAGTGAATGCATTGCAATACTAAGTGTAAGAAGAAGAAAATCATCGTGCATGAAAACAGTGAATGAAAGATTCAGAAAATAGAACAACATCCATGTGGGTGAAGTGAGTCGTCGAATTAGCGACAATTCGTGCAAAATAGTTTCAGGCATGCGACAACAGTGAGATGCTAACGAAAACTGAAATGGTGCTAGTACAAGCTATTTTGCATGTAAACAATAAAAAACGTTCATAGAAATCAAGTAAACAACACTCACACAAGCTGAAATACAAAAAGTGACAGAAATGCTGCAAAAGACAAGTTAAGACCACTTACCCGCAAATAGTTGAGCTGGATGTGTCAGAGAGTCCTGGATGTGTTGTGGGATGTCAGAGCTCTAATATCGATGTGAAGAAATGAGATATGATGTGTCAAATAAATAAGTTTGAAGCTTATGACGCACATGCCACAAATCTAGGAAAAAGTGACACTTGGAGGAAATATTCTAAAATGATCTTTGCATGTAACCTCCAATTGCTAAAAATATCTCCCTAAAATCTAGGGATGCTTTTTGCATGTTGCTTTTTCTATTTCAGGAAAAGTAGCCCATGCATGCAAGTCAAGTTTTCTTGGTCTTGGGTGGAATTGGTCAACTCAATTGCACATGCAACCGTCTGCTCAGTTGGGGGGAAAAGTGTGCATTTCTGGGAGGGAGCTGGGCTGGTTTCCCATGAGATTTGCACAATTTCTAGGCAGAGTAGCTAACTGTTGCCCAGGATTTCACAATTCCTGGGCTGAGCAACCCCGCTGGGAGGATTTGTGCAATTTTTTGGATGAAGCTTGACTGGCAGATTTGCACAATTCTGGAGCCCAGTAGGCTGCGAGACAGAATTGCATAATTTTTGGAAAGAAGGCTGGTTGCCCTCCACAATTGAAAAATTTCTTGAGGGGGCTACTCAGCTTGCAGCTGGACCAAGTCCAAAGAAATAGCCTTTGAGGGGAATGCAACAATCTCTCATGGACAGGATTTTGTTCTGCAAGAGAAACACTAAAGCTTGTGTACTTGATGAGGCAACTCATGTTTTTGTGAAAGGTTGGTAGGGAGGCTCCAAAATGAAGCTAAGGAAAATTTTTTGAGTGTGGTTGTAGCCACTACAACACTTGGCGACACACTAGTAGGACTCCAGCTCTCTGAATGGACCTTGTTCATGAAAAGCAACTCTAACACCTCTAGAAGTATTGTTCAATTCTCAGTTCATCTTGGTTTCCACACTTGCTTGATTGTAAGATGTAGCATCTACCAAGCTCTTGGTTGATTGACACACATTCCAAGACAAGGCGACACAGTTGTTTCAATTGGGGTTGAGGGGTATATTGGTGCATAAGCAATATAGTTGTCAGAGTCTTAGTTTCATCTCTGTTGTTGCTCCGCTACCAGTAGGCCTAGACAGTACCCCGATGGAGTCACGCAGGAACACAAGCATCACTCTGCTGCAAGTGAGCATGGTCAGTACCTTAGCGAAGTTACTTGCGTCACCTCTATGCGTGGGAAGCCTTTCTCTTCTTTTTCCTTATTCATTTTTCATTTTTTCAAAATTTTCACTTTTCATTTTTTTCATAACTATGCATAACACTTATTCATTTCAGAGGCGGAAGAGGGATCCCAACTTATTGAGAGCATAAGAGGTTGTTCCTTGAGAGAAGTAGTTGATTATATACCTCTGACGTGCTTGTTAAGGTTCCCCCCTCACCTTACTCTACTTGACTGAGCTGACAAGTGTTAACCCAAATCAACTGACTAGAGTAGGTGACACTAGTTAGCACGCAAGCGTTGTGTTTTCACCAAGATTCACTTCAAACAATACTTATTTTCCATTGACGTATCATGGAGTAGAAGTAACAAGTTCTTCATATAGAGGTAGGATAACATATAACCAAGAAGTGATAGTTGCACAAGGCCTCTTATACTTTACCCAGCTTGTTTCAAGAGTCAGACATGGTTCCATGCAAAACTAACCTACGAACAAAACAAGCAAACAAAGCAAAGCAAAAGCAGAAGAAAATGCGAAAGAAAAGTAAGAAAACAAGCAGGTAAACAAACAAGCAAAGCGAGTAATCAAACAAGCACACAAGAAAAAAAACTGAAAGAAAACACTACTCCTACTACTAAGCTAATGGTGCATGGGTCTGATCATGTGAAGTGATATTTCCAATGTAGCCATCGACGCATTTGCTGAACCATGTTGGTGAAGGCTTGGTCTGCGAGCAACCCAGTTGTGTGAACCCACAAACAAGAAAGATATAACAATGAAGACAAACACACTTCATGTTTCACAATGCCCACAAGACATAAGTGAGTGCAAGTACATGACATGTGGTCCGTGCACTTATCACGGTGCTATGCAACACTGCATGAAGTTTGAAGCATATGCACACTCTTGATTTCGACATGCAAGCAAAAAAAAGAAACAAAGACAACTTGCGTCATGCACGTGTACTCGAAATGTAAGATTCCCCCAATGCATGAGCGATGGGATCATGTAGTTCGAGTGGACGAACCATGATCTGTGTGTGAGATTGATATTTAATGCATACAGATGAGTGATGAGGAGCCTCGAGTGATTGAAAAATTTCCTGATCAGAAGTGAAACCAATCTTAGGACAGCAAGGGCCTGACATAACCATCAGCTTGGGCTGAAGTGCCTCGACAGTCTGGGGGTTTTCAGCTTCATCGTCAGATAGATAAGCATAAACCGGTGGCTTCAAAAAATCAACTACAATAGAATCATGATCATGATCGAATATGGGAGTAAATGGATCACGAAAACCATGATCAAGAAAATCAATGATTCTAGTGGCATCCTCATGATCTGATGAATCAAATAGAGGGGTAGATGAGAAGCGAACAAATTCATCCTCTGTGTTTCCAGAAAAGGAAGATGAAAGATCAAGTGGATTTTTAATGAATAACTTATCCTCTCCATTGTCGGATGATGGACTGACATCTAGTATGTCCTGCGAGTGATCAACAATGAGTTCATCTGTAGATGAAGATACACATGTGAAATGATGGATGGCTGGTTCACCAAATATGTTAGGAAAGAATGGAGGAGGCTTGGAAAGAAGGGAGTCATCCTTTTCCGAGTGTTGATGCTCAAGCTCCCAGTCATAATCATCATGGATGACAGCACATGTTGCTTAAGCAACACCAACTCTGTTAGTGGCTCGATCCTCATTCACAACAAGTGTAGAGTCCGTAATGGAAGAACACATGACAATATCATTAGGAGGAACAACTGAGTACAAACATGGAGGTTGTGGTACAAAATGCATATGAAAACTCGATGGAATCACAACCAAATCTATGCAAAAATTAAGCGAAGTGATGTTGGGAGGATGAGACAACTGAACAGATGTGTGAGAATGATCTCCCACATCACTCTGTAGTGGTGGAGCTGTGTGATGAGGGGGCGGTGGATAGTCACTTGTAACAGTGACCGCATCCATCTGTGATTGCGCAGCTCCATCACTGAAGAATACTAAGTGAGGCTTGAGTTCAAACTTCTTCTTGGGATGAGCATATTTCTTAAGATAGTACTCAAATCTGTCCCAAAGATAGAAAAAATTCATTTGGATTTTCAGAGCTTGAAATTGCAAATCACAAAAGCGCTGCCAAAAATCCATAGGCGATTCATGTAGAGCCTTACGTTGTTGTTTCACTTTTTTTCAAGATGTTTTGGATCAAAATGATAGAAAGTGTCTTCAATGAGATCATATAAGTGCTCAAGTGAGCGCACGCTGTCAGCCAGTAGGTTGCACAACCATCGATGTGGATATTCGCGAAGTGTGTATGCAAGTAGTAGACTGGCCTGTTCGTCAGAACATCCATCTTCCTCATGAAGCATGGGAAGAAAGTCATGTAAGAACTCAAACCAGGTCACTTCACCTTCACCATCATACATGTATGTGGACAACAGATCGAAAAACTCCCTCGTGATGGTAACAGATTTGACATGCGAAAAAAATCGTGGAGGGAGGAGAGTGCAAGACTCATTGACAGATATGCAAAGGTTTAGAACAAGATGAGAGGACACAAATTGTCATTCGGACCTCCTTCTAGTGCCATAAATGTTAATGGTGCTGGACCCACCAACATGTCATGGGATCTCCCTGGTAAGAGGTCCCAATTAGAACTCAGATCGTCCGGTGTAGGAGTCCCAGCAGTGGGTCATACAGTAATGACTTGATCGCGGTTTTGCACAAAGGCAAGTAAGATGTCCCTGTTGGTAGAAAGGGTGTGACAATTGTGGTGAGTCAAGGAAGGTGCCTAAGAGGTTCGTGAGTGAGGTGAGTGCACCCCTTGGAAACCTATAATAGTATTCTTCTTGGAAGGGCACATACGAGCTAAGATGCATCACCAGCTGGAAAGAAATATAACAAGCCATCCAAAGTGATGGTTAAACCAACAACGCATCTGCGACAAGATTTATACAATTGCATTCAAAAGAGTTCATACACAAATGCATAAGTTAAATAACATACATTGCTACAACAACCAGAATAGTCCAACTACAATAACAACATATGCATGAAACATGTTGGCTCTGTTATATTAAAAAGTGTAATTTATAGTCATACAATACATCCATGTCCAACCACTAGTCCCAATAGTGGAACGTTACAACCACAACCGCTTGCTCCTCCAAAGAGATATACAAGCTTTGCGGAGTGGAGAAGCCAAGGTGCGTTACAATACTGTCCAAGATTTCTCTAAGATAGTCCTATCAAAGCTTGGCTAACCAAAATCATCTACAATGAGTTATGAGGGGCTATTTATATCAAAGGGTGGGGTGGCCCTTGACATTCCCCTTTGTGATAGTTCATCTACCCTCATGAATCTTCATCTACCCTATGACTGTTACATCCAACTATCGACACTTGAACTTAAACTTGACAAGATGTTGCATTACAATGCACGTATACCCATGTGAGACAAAATGGCTTGAGTAAGCTATGCAAGACATCACTATGACTCGGACAATCATGGGAAGTCCAATTCTTCGACATCCTCGCGATGATCGACAATAAAGAACTGATGCCAAGATCGGTAGTCCACGATGGTGTCTGTATACTCCAAGGTGACATCTTTCTGGAACCTGAATCTTGCCTCCATAGCATCTGAGTACACTTCTCAAGATACTCTATCCAACTCTTCTGATAACATGTGTGTCATTGTCTTCAACACGACTGGACCAACAACATAATTATGCATGATGTCTACATTGATTGGAAAGTCTTTGCCAGTGGCTATGCACATAAACTTGTCAAAGTACAAGTCAAGATCTAGTTGGACCTGTGCTTTTTTCTTCGCCTGGGTGAGAGTCCCAATAGATGGGATCGCATGTGCATGCACCACAACATCCATACTCTTGAATACATGTGCATGGGAATCCTGTAGACTAATGATGAGCTGCGGGAACTCTTCATAGTTCCAGATCTGACTCCGGATACGTGCCTTCAGCTCGATCGCTTTGGGCTTCATCATCTTAGGCAAGTGAAGCGGGGCTACCTTGTATCTCATTGTCCATGTTTGCATGTAATCAATAGCAACATGCACCTTCAACAAGATATGTGCTCTTCTAGCACATCATTGCTACCATCCATTGAGATGGACGACTTCCTTATGCACAATACCAAACTTGGAATACAATGCCCACATGATTGTGTCAAGGGACAACACTTCATCTAGTATTTCCTTGTCAATTCTTCTCAGGTGGATGCTATAACCAATTCTCCTCCCTGTTTGACCATCTGTAGCTCCTTCACCATTTGCTCATTCTCAACTATCAGAAATCGAATGCTCGATCTAGTGGCTTTGACATATGCTCTGGTAGCATTGGCCAATGCTGCTGAATGTTTGTGCACGTCAGACATGATCACTCATTCCTCATACTACGTAGGAGATGTATGATCTTCCAGAGTTGCCACTCTACGAGATTTCACAACTCTATGTTGAGACTTGTCGAACAAGATGTTGTGCATCTCTCCTTCCGGCTGATCTCGAGGCATGAGGTCGGTGTCTTGCTCTAATTCTTGCCACTCCATATCCATATCCATTTGTTCAAGTTCTTGCTCTATCTCCTGAGTGAAGTCTTGCTCCTGTGATCGCTCACCCTGTTTTCCTGATGCCAGTTGTTTTGATGAGTCCACTACCTATATGCACATTGTTTCATCTGTCTGCACAAGTTGCGCCCCCTACTATACCTGTTCTTGCTGCACTTCCTTCTCATGTATGCACAGCTCCTGTTCCTTCTAGAGTTTCTTCTTCAACTCATGCAACTCCTTTTCCATTTCCTCCATTCTCTGTTTCTCTCACTACCTTTGCATGTTTTTCTTGTAGAATTTTTGCCTCTTCACCTCTATAGTCATAGATGCTTTCTCCATAAGTGGATCTTCTCGGAACCTGCAACTTTGCTCTTCCTCCATGTGATCAACTATCTTCCTCTTGCCCTTTTTGCGCACTAGTATGTTCACCTCTATTGTTGGTGCTGCTTTTGTTCCCTCCGAGATGCTGCTTCACGTTGCTTCACTAACCATTCCATAGTGAATCCGACCAATTCATTGAGTTTGGAGGAGTTGTAATAATATCTCCATGGGTCCTCCTCTACCCAATGACATGCCGCGCCGTGATCTTTCAGAAGACAATGCGGGGCATACAAATTGTAACTTCAAAGGAATAATGGATACTTCTTCGTCTGCTCTGCTTCGACATCTGCATGCTTGAAACTCCATATCTTGTATAACCTAATGTGTAGCAAAAGAGCAGGTCAAGTTGCCTTCTTCTTCTGGTGCAGCCTAGTTGTCAATCCTGCCGAGATGTGATATGCTACTTCCTGCATGATGAGTATGTCCAAGGAAAACTTCGGTAGAACATGCGGAGGCTTGTTCATGTTGTACATCCATATGAAGGTGCTAGATGGTGAGGCATACCAATCAAAAATGTCTATCGGTGCCTCCGTTGCTGCCTACGACATGTAGGTTGGATCCTGTTCAAATATCATCTTGTAAGCCGTGGTGACAAAATGATCGGACAACCATGTGATAACTTCTTTGACGCTGGATTTGGACAACATCTTACAATAAGTGTTCACAGCAGTCTCCGTCGGTGTCCATGCCCACTTCAAGCCCGAGAACTCCTGTTGGGCACATATTGCATCCAAGATGTAGGCTGACATGTAGATCTCTACTTGCATACCTTTGGGTGACTGTCAAGACCTTGTTACCTGTTCCTTCAGTTGATGAGCCATCATGCTGGACCACTTACATGCTTTTCCCTCTCTGGCCAGTTGGTCCAACGCGATCACCCAACTATGTGGGAAGGTTTCGATGCTTTCTTGGCCATACAGTCGACATGACTATATGACCAAGTATTGATACACCTTCTGCAGTATCTTCGCCTTGTAGACCTGGTTGGGTGCCATCCCAAATTTAGCTAGCTCCTTCACCCAGTTTTTCAAAATGTCTTTGGAGTTGGCATTGCTGCTGGGTAAGATGAGGGGTGTCTCCATGATGACCACGAGCTCCGTCATATGATACACCTCATCATATTTCTGTGCCCTAAAGGTAGCAATCTCTTTCCTACTGACACTGCTCAATGTCATCGTCTCGGGATCGGTGTGCGAGATGATCCAATGTATCATGTTTACTCACTGGAACACGGGGTATCTGCATGCAATTCGGTACAAGCCGGACTTGTGAATGTTCACATAGACTTGGCAGTCTTCGAGGTCTTCCCCAAATGTGCTTGCAAATGCATCATTGACCTCTTGCCATTTCAGCTTGATGTCCTTGTCTAGAATCAACTTTGTATCTTCATATATCGGTAGACTTGCAGACACTCGCTCAACTGCTGCTCTAGTTGCACTTCCGTCAGTGTCTTTTGATCCTGCTCTCTTGGAGGCCATTGATCCTGAATGGCTAAGAGGCGGATGAACACCTACTAGATCTAAAGACAAAGTGACATGCATGGCAAGAAATCTGTCATCGAAAACCAAAGAAAACTCGAGGAAAGACATGCAACATATTTGGGGATTGACTGGCAAGGATTGTGAAATTTCTTCTGGGAGGCTGGCCGACTGTCTACCAGAACTGTACAAAAGGAATTCTAGGCTATCTCGGGAGGCTGACTAGTTGCTGGATTTATGTAATGTGCAATCCAGGCTGGCCTGCTGGCTACTGGAATTGCGCAATCCACAATTTCAGCAGGCAGTGGTTACAGGCCCAGTCACTACATTGTGCAATTTTCTGGGCTAGCAGTCACTGCCCCTCAGAATTGCACAATGCAAGACTAGATGATAGCTCCTGGGCAGAATGAACATTTTCTGAGAGGAATACAGAGCCTTCCCTCTCAGGATTGCGCAAAGTTGTCTTGGTGAGGCAGAGTCCGAGCCAAGGCTACCCAGACCTGTCGATGGGCAACTGAAAGAAAATGTGAAAGTGAATGCATGGTGATACTAAGTGTAATTAGATGCAAATGATCATGCATGCAAATAGTGAATGAAAGATTCAAAAAATGGAACAACATGCATGTGGTTGAAGCAAGTTGCCGAATCGGCGACCGTTCATGTGGAACAGTTTCATGCATGCGACAATAGTGAGATGCTAACGAAAATTGAAATGGTACTAGTACAAGCTAGTATACATGTAAGCGACAACAAGCGTTCACAGAAATCAAGCAAACAACACACACACAAGCCGAAATACAAAAAGCAACAGAAATGCTGCAAAAGACAAGTTAAGACCACTTACCTGCGAATAACTGAGCTGGATGTGTCGGCGAGTCCTGTATGTGCTGTGGGATGTCAGAGCTCCAATATGGATGTGAAGAAATGAGATCTGATGTGTCGAATAAATAATTTTGAATATCATGACGCGCATGCCACAAATCTAGGAAAAAGCGACACTTGGAGAAAATATTCTAAAATGATCTTTGCATGTAACCTCCAGATGCTAAAAATAGCTCCATAAAATCTCGGGATACTTTTTGCATGTTTCTTTTTATATTCCGGGAAAAAGAAGCCCATGCATGCAATTCAAGTTTTCTCGGTCCCGGTTGGAACCGGTCAGCTCAACTGCACATGCAACAGTCTGCTCAGCTGGGGGGAAAAATGCTCATTTCTGGGAGGGAACTGGGCTGGCTACCTAGGAGATTTGCGAAATTTTTGGGCAGAGCAACTGACTGCTTCCCAGGATTGCACAATCCATGGGATGAGCAACCCTTATGGGAGGAATTGTGCAATTTTATGGATGAATCTTGACTTGCATATTTGCATAATTCTAGAGCCTAGCAGGTTGCCAGATAGAATTGTGCAATTTCTGGAGGGAAGGCTGGTTGCCCTCCAGAATTGTGCAATTTCTTGAGGGAGTTGTTCAGCCTGTAGCTGGACAAAGGTCCAGAGAAACAACCTATGAGGGGAATCCAACAAGCTCTCATGGATAGGTTGTCATTCTGCAAGAAAAACACTGAAGCTTGTGTACTTAACGAGGCAAGTCATGCTGCTGAGAAAGGTTGGTAGAGAGGCTCCAAAACGAAGCCAAAGAAAAATTTTGGAGGGTGGTTGTAGCCGCTACAACAATACCATACTTAAAGGAAATAATTAAGAACAAGTAAGGCTAATTGGGTAAGGTTGAATAGGTACATGTAATCTCTTATAGATCTAGATTAAGTTCTCTTGCAACTAATGACTCCTAAGTTCATCTAAAGTATAATCTTAGATATTTATAATATTATAAGTCTAGAATATTGCATGGATTTATGCTACAATGCACGTGTTGAGGAAAAATACATAATAAATATGATTAGTGCCCTATTCTCTCCTTGCATATGTAGGTCAAACATAAGGTTCTATCCCTTCCCAACATGTATCCTAATTAAGAAAAAACTAGAGAATCTTTGTGGTATTTTGGGCATAACGTTTCTCTCCCGAACTATGATTTGGGCACTATTTGTGTCAAAAGAAAGATATTGAATAGATATACAACTTTTATTTTACGTGTTTTTTTTTATTCCTTATGGATTTTAATGAGCACTCATTTTAAGGCCATTTATGCGATTTTTCAAGAAATAATCTTTTGATAGGAATCTTAGGACACCTTAGGTATTTTGGCCATAAATTTTCACCTCAAACTCAGATTTGGGCACTCTTGGTGTTAAAAGAAATCTCTTGAAGAGATATATAACTTTTCTGTTATAAATGTTTCAAGATTCCTCATGTATTTTTTCAAAGAATTCATTTCAGTACTGGAATCCAAAGAAAGAATAATTTGACATTGTCAAAAGATTGTTTTTTGGGATTTGAGTACTAAAACAAACACACCAAAAAATATCTGAGGAATATTAAAACATTAATAATAGAAAAGTTTAGAGATCTTGAAGAGATTTCTTTTGACACCAAAAGCGCTTAAATTTGAGTTTGGGGTGAAACATTATGGCCAAAATATCAAAATATTCTCTTTTCGTGAAAAATGACCTTAAAATGAATGCGGCTTAAAATCCATAAGAAATCAACCAAAAAACAAAAAATAGAACTAGTATATCTCTTCAATATATTTCTTTTAACAAAAAAAGCATCCAAATCAGAGTTAGGGGTGAAAAGTTATGCCCATGATACCCAAAGATTCCCTGGTCAACTTCTTAATTGGGATACATTTGGGCTTGGCTAGATCCTTATGAAGTTTTGTGATATCATTGGAGTAATACAATTAAAATATTGATGAGATCCATATTTAATATAGGAGGCTTATAAATGGAATTTCTAGGGTTTGTATCTAACACATTAGTATACATGTAGAACTTGCAAATTTAAAAGTTGACAGGCCTTGAAGACTTTGGATATTAAAGCATCGAGGGTTTCTAAACCCCAACAGATGTCTAAATTAAAAATAAACCTTGAGAACAAAACCATAAGACTAATAATTTCTACTAAAAGAAGAAGCCCTGGCTCTTGAATGATAAAAATAAAATCATGTTGATATGAGGAAAAATATGGTACATGATTAAGAGGAAGCTAATTCTTCTCAAAAGGATAATTATTCTATACCTTTTCCCTTTGATTAAAACTATTGCTATTGTCCTTAATTTTTTGTTAGTCTCTTGTCTATATATATCCTTTGCTTGGTTATGATTATTCTCCCATTTCCTCCTAGTGAGAATTGTAAATAAATAACTAGGGTGATCTAAGATTTGACAACAAAAGAATGACATGGAAGAAGGAAACTGTAGAAATATGGTGATAGAATTGTAACCACTCAATAAATTTCAATCTAAATCAAGAGACACAGTTCTACTCTACTATTTTGCGGACATTAATTCACAATTTAGAACAAAAATCGTAGACATGTAATAAGAAATAACACACATGGCCTATATTTTTCTACGGGAAAGCAACTACTAAAAATCCCTTAAGCCTACTTGGATTAAATTAGATGAATAGAGATGTATTACAATTACTCGCTCACTCATATCACAACCTACAAGTGAATAACCTATCTCTCTGCTTAATGAGAAGATCTGATCCAGAATTAGTCAAATTCTTCGTCAGCTTGAGCCCCTATTTTCTTGTACAAATCATGAGGAATTAGGCCCTTATTATTTAGGAATTTTCCTCCAATTGATTAAGCAATTCCCAAGGTTTATCATCTAACTGCATGCAACACCTGTACACTCAAGACTAGTATAGAACTGATGTTACACTTCCCTGGAATCTCTACCATAGCTAGGGAACTAAAATTCTCTACATGTACTAGAATTGTGGGCTAACTGATCAGTTAACCAAATGATCATTGAATTAGACTGTTGTCCCACTGCACTACTGATCCTCCACTAGTTCTATCGATAGTTAGAACTAGTTTAACTAAAAGCAACTTGAAATAACTGACCTTGATTGGTACGAATTAGCAATCACATAAGATTAACTGAACTCCAAGCCCCCTAACTCAAATTTAATGAGTTAACTGAGTGAAAAGAACCATGTCACACAAGTTAACTGCATCCAAGTTGTTTGTTGATGTGGAAATTCTAATTTTCTCAATTTGGCCAAGGCAAACTCAAATTGAGACTTTCTCGCTGCATTTTTCAACACTCCCTCTCAATAAGAAAGGGATTATCAAAGGCCCGTATCCTACACCTGTGGAACTCAAACTTCCCTCTTGACAGAGCCTTTTTCAAGATGTCAACATCTTGTTCCTCTTTTAGAATTTATTGAAGCAACATTATCTGCTTCTGCACACAGTCGCGTAAATGGCGATACTAGATATCTATATGCTTGGATTGATAATGAAATATCGGATTCTCAGAGAGCTTGATGCAACTCTGGTTATCACAATAGATTGCAGTTGGATCCATCATTTGATGAAATAGTCCCACAAGTATCTTTCTCATCCTGATCGCCTCATATTTCTCTTGACTTACAACCACGTATTCTACTTCTATTGAGTTGAGCACCATAAATATTTGCTTCATGCTATACCAGGAAACTGTTGCAGACTTAACATTGAAAATTCCACCTAATGTACTATTTCGGTTGGATGGAATCCTTGCCGAATCTGCATGTGTGAAGCCACATAGATTCACTCCCTCTGTCTATTTGTACCATATTCCATACTCAGTAGTGCCTTTGAGGTACTATAAAACATGCTTCGCTTCCTTCCAATACAATTTTGTCAGTCTAACCATATCTTGGCTCAACTAGTTAACTGCATAGCACATATCTAGTCATGTGTTCACAAGATACATCAGTGAAACCACTAACTACTGATAAATGGTAGCATCCACCTCTTCACCTAAAGTGGTAGTCTCCTTCCTCTAGTTGGCCGCTAGAGGTGTCTCCATGGGATTAAAAATATCCATGCAAAATCTATGTAGTATTTTATTGTAATACTTTCCTTGAGACAAAAACAATTCCCCATCACTTTTCCATACTTCCATCCTGAGGAAGTAGTGCATGAGACCCATGTCCTTCATTTCAAATTCCCTTGCAAGGTCCTCCTTACAAGACCTAATCATTTTCTCATCACCACTCAATATTAAATAATAAACATATAAAACAATGATAAAAAATTTACCTTCTACCAAAATATGTTAGAGTTTCACATTAGCTTCACTTTTGGTGAAGCCTAAACCAGTGAGATAATTGCCGACCCTGGTGTACCAAGCATGGGGTGCTTTTTTGGGACCATAGAATGCTTGATTGAGTCTGCACACATGAGACTCCTAATCAAATGTCTCAAAACCTTTTGGTTGCTCTATGTACACCTCCTCCTAAATAACACCATTGAGAAATGTTGTTTTTACATCCAGAATCTTCCACCCCATATGTCAAACCAGTTCAAGAATTGATCTAATGGATGAATACCTTGCTATAGGAGCAAAGGTTTCCTCATAGTCAATTCCCTCAACGTGAGGAAATCCTTTGGCCACAAATTTGGCCTTATACTTGTCTATGCTTTCGTATGGTGCACGCTTAACCTTGAAGATCCATTTCGAACCCACAATTGATTTATCTCCCGACCTTGGGACCACTTCCCAAACACTATTCTTCATGATGGATTCATATTCTTCCACCATTACACCAGTCCAAACCGGTTTCTCAACTTCTTCCTCAAAAGAGGATGGCTCAGTCTCTACCAGCTCAGTCATATGAGCCATGTAGCTAGTGTAGCTCGCAAGTGACCTCGTTTTTCTACGCAAATTTGAAGGAGCTCCCACATTCTCCCTCGCATCCTGCACAAGTCTATCAACATACCTACTTCTTTTTCTACCTTATTTGGATGGTTATTTTTGAGTGTATGTCTCCACTTTTTGATCCTCTATTTGTGGATGCTCCACAACTTCTTGAGGCTCCTCCTTTGGAGCTAAAAGCTCCTCTTTTGGTGGGATATGAAGCTCCCTATCAAGAGAGCACTGAATCACTTTCTCCTCATCAAAATTTACATCCTTTCACACAGATGTCATTCTAAGGGAAGGTAAGTACACATAGTAATTATGTAGAGTTTTGGTGTAACCCACAAAAACTCCCAACTCTACTGTTAGCTCAAGCTTCTTCCTCGAATATTTGGAGACATGGTAGTAAATAGAGGCTCCAAAAATCCTGAAGCGAGACACATTAGACTTTCTCACTAAAAAAAGCCTCCTTTAGGTGTAATCATACCAAGAATACGATGAGGACTTTGGTTCTGTGAGTAGACTGATGTGTTACATGCCTCTACACACAAATGCAGTGGTAGGACTTGGTCATGTAGCATAGCTCTAGCAACTCCAACAATGCTCTGATTCTTTCTCTCAGCTACCCCATTCTATTGTGGGCTATGGGGTGATGTCATCTCCAATCAAATACCATATTTTGCATATAAATTATGTTATGAAACCAGCTCAAGAAAAGATAGAAAAGATGGATCAACTCCTTAGAATTCAGCCTCTTTGAGGGGGCAACCTCCTTTACATTACATAAATGAACAATTCTTGGATGATTCAAATGACAAAACCTCCTTTCTATATATAGGAGTCTAAGGAGTCACAATATAATCCAACCGACCTAACAATAATAATATAAAGCCACAAAAATAACAATAGAGGGATTCTATGGGGCACAGTAATAACAATATGGGGGCAATAGGGGCACAACAATATTAATAAGGGGTATAACTACAATAGTAATGGGGTAATCACTAGTATTATGGGGACCCAACATGCCCCTCTCCTTCAAAAAAGTGTTGTCCTCAACGCTTGAGTAGTTCTGGATACTTCTGCATAAAATTCTCATCCTCCCATGTGGAATCTTCAGCGGATAAGTTCTTCCACTTGATAAGATACTCTGAAATTGATCGATTTCGTAGCTGTCGAGTTCTTGTTTCTATGACTGCTTCCGGTTCCAATATATTTTTTCTTTCCTCGTCAAGTTCTGGCAATATTGTTTGAACTGGGAGCTTGTCACCTATAACCTTCTTTAAACATGAAACATGGAAAACTGGGTGCAATCGAGAAGCTGCAGGAAGCTCCAATTTGTATGCCATAGTACCAATCTTTTGCAACACCTTGTACGGACCATACTACTTTGGTGATAATTTATTATCCTTCTTAGCTTGCTTGAGGGACATTTTCTTATATGGTTGTAGCCGTAGGAATACCCAATCACCTACATCAAAACTTCTTTCACTGCGATGTTGATCTGCCTGTTGTTTCATTCTATTCCGCGCCAACACAAGGTTATCCTTTAAGAGTTGGAGGACTTGTTGTTGATGTTCAATGTGATGTTCCACTGCTTGAACCTTAGAATTTGCTCTTAAATATGATGTGATGGATGGTGGTTGATACCCATAAAGTGCCATAAATGGGGTCATTTTTGTTGCTGTATGGAAGGAAGTGTTATACCACCATTCAGCCAGAGGCAACCATTTGACCCATTGTGTCTATTTATCAGATACAAAGCAACGAAGATATCCTTCCAAAAATTTGTTTACTATCTCAGTTTGCCCATCAGATTGAGGATGATAAGATGAGCTATGAGCTAATTGAGTACCAAGACAAGAAAATAATTTTGTCCAAAAATTTCCAGTGAAAATGGGATCTCTGTCACTTACAATAATCTTTGGGTTTCCATGTAGCTTTTGAATTGTTTCCATAAATGCAGTAGAAACTGTACTAGCTTTAAATGGATGTGATAATGCACAAAAGTGTGCATACTTGGTAAGTCTGTCAGCTACCACCATGATGACACTCTTTCCCTCATACTTGGGTAAACCTGTGATAAAATCCATTGAAACCTCCTCCCAACGTTGGCTTGGAATGGATAAAGGTTGTAATAGACCCGGTGTCTTAATTGTTTCAACTTTATTTTGTTGGCAAACCAAACATTCTGCCACAAACTTTTGAATATCTGATTTAAGGCCATCCCAAAAAAATTCCTTCTTAACCCTGTGGTAAGTTCTTAAAAATCCTGAGTGCCCTCCTAAGGGAGAAGTGTGCAATTCCATAAGAATCTTTTGTTTTAGCTGGGAATTCTTACAGAGGTATAAGCGATCTTTGTACCATAATGAATCATTTTGCCAGCTAAATGTATCAGACGTACTGGAATCTTGTTGTAACTTTCGAATAAGTGCCCACACTTCTTCGTCATTCTTCCATTCCTCGCTTCATTTATCCAATCTGGTTGGATAATACAAATGGTGCACAACAATGCTTCCACATCCTCATCCTTTCTTGAGAGTGCATCTGCCACCACATTTTGCTACCCTTTTTTGTAGATGATTTCAAAGTCATAACCCAACATCTTTGTGACCCACTTTTGTTGCTCTTCATAGGATAATCTTTGTTCTAAAATGTATTTAAGGCTATCATGATCTGTTTTTACCTTGAAGTGTCTTCCCATTAGGTAGGGTCGCCATTTCTTAAGCGCATGGAGTATTACCAACATTTCCTTCTCATAAATAGCTTTGCTTAAAAACTTTCCCTTGATTGGACGACTTTCAAAAGCAATGGGTCTTTCATCTTGCATTAGAACAACACCAATTCCATTTCCTGAAGCATCACATTCCACAATAAAGGTTTTTTTGAAGTCCGGTGTAGCTAAGACCGGTGCTTGGCACATTGCCTCTTTAAGATGTTCAAAGGCCTTTGTTGCTTCCGGAGTCCATGAAAATGCATCTTTCTTCAATAATGTTGTTAGAGGTGCTGCTATTCTCCCATAATTCTTAACAAACTTGCGATATTACCCTGTAAACCTGAGAAATCCTCGCAGATGCTTTATGGATGTGGGGATTTTCCATTCCTTAATGGCTTTAATTTTGCTAGGGTCTACCTTAACTCCTTCATGAGATACAATATGACCCAGATATTCCACCTCCTGGACTCCAAAGAAACATTTGGATCTTTTTGCATATAATTGTTTCTCCTCCAATAGTTGTAGCACCCTGTCAACATGTTGAACATGATCCTTCCAAGACTTGCTGTAGATTAGTATATCATCAAAAAATACTCACACAAATTTTCTAAGGAATGGTTTGAAAATTGAATTCATCAAACCTTGAAATGTTGAAGGTGCATTGGTAAGGCCAGAAGGCATGACCAAACATTCATAATGACCCTCATGAGTTCTAAATGCTATTTTCGAAATGTCTTCAGTCTTCATTCTAATTTGATGATATCCTGAACGAAGATCCAACTTGGTGAAGTAAATTGATCCATGCAATTCATCCAGTAATTCATCAATGACAGGAATGGGGAACTTATCTTTAATAGTGAGCTTGTTGAGCTCCCTATAATCTGGACACAGGTGCCATGATCCATCCTTCTTGGTGCACCAATACTACTGGAGCAGAGAAAGAACTTTGACTCAGTTGAATTATACCAGCCTCTAGCATTTCTGCAACCATACGTTCAATTTCACTCTTTTGGACATAGGGATATCTGTACGGCCTGATGTTTGGAGGAACACTTCCTGGAATCAGATGAATAGCATGATCATGATCACGCATAGGTGGGAGACCTTTGGGAGTCTCGAATACCTTGGAATGATTGTCCAGGACTTTTTGGAGATCTGGAGAAATAGATGATTCCGATGTGGAAACACCTAGCGAACATAATTGTGCAATTACACCTCTTTGCTCTTTTTTTAGAAGCTTTGTCATACCATTAGAGCTAATTATCTTTCCTGGTTTCCCTGCAATACCCCTTAATTCAACTTCCTTTCCTTCCGTAGAAAATTTGATGAAAAGTTCTTAAAAAATTAAAAGCTATTGTACCCAAGGATTGTAGCCAGTGGACTCCTAGTACAACATCAACACCTCCCATTGGAATGGAAAGCATTGGGCTAGTCAATACATATTCTCCCATGGATAGCTTGATATTATGGTACTTTCCAGAGCAATTTATTGTTCCTCCATTTGCAATCATCACTTGAAACTCTGGTGCTAGATATAGGAAGCAATTCAATTCTTTTGCTACCTTACAATGAATAAAATTATGGGTGCTTCCTGAATCAATCAACACTATTACCTTTTTCTTCTTGATTTGTCCTTCAATCTTGATGGTTTGAGGAGTGGTAATTCCCGCCAATTCATTACAAGATATCGTCAGATTTATTTGTTCTTCATCTAGGCTTTGTCCCTGGAGTAAATCCTCTTCTTTTGACCTTTCTTGCTCCTTTTCTTCTTCCTCTTCACAATCTATGTAGAATAATTTCTTCTCAGCACACTTATGACCTTTAGTGTATTTGCTATCACAACTGTAACAAAGCCCTTTTGCTCTTTTTTCTTCCAATTGTTGTGGTGTCAACCTTATAGGTTATGGAAGACTAGGGGCAACAACACTTCCGTCTTTATAGTTGTGAGTGGTATGCTTCCTGGTTGCCATAATTTTGCTTTCCATTTTTCTTGCTAACCTGAATGCCTTCTCTAATGAATCAGGTTCCCAAAGGCGAACATCATGTTGGATATTATTTTTTAAAGACCCTATGAACACATCAATCCTATGCTCCTCTGGAATATCTTTTACCCTTATGTTCAATTTTTGGAACTCCTCAATGTGCTCCATTATTGAACCCTTTTGTTTGAGACTTATCAATTGGCTAAAAAAAGTGTTGCTTTTTGTATCCTCATAATGTGTTATCAATTCTTCCGTAAAAATTGCCCAAGTGATAAATTGTTTAAGAGAGCAAAGCCATTGATACCATACAAACTGATTTGGTTCCAAATATAAAGCTACCATACGTACCTTTTGTGTGTTTTGCACATTATTGAGATCGAAGAATTGCTCCATCTGTGATATCCATGTTGTGGGATCCTTGCCATCAAACTTCCTCATATCGATTTTTGGAATATGGTGGGTCTTCGATCCAACATTAGAGTCTATGGAATCATGATTAACATTTCTTTTGTTCTCATCATGAGTTTCCTTTACTACCCTTTCACCATTAGTGACCCTTTTTTGTAGCAACTTCTTCAATTCTTCCATGTCTGTCTTCAAATCTATCTTCAAATCGTCCATCTTAGCTTCTACGCCTTTCTTTAAACAATCCATCTTAGCTTCTATGCCTTTCTTTAAACCATCCATTTTAGCTTCTACATCTTTCTTTAAACCATCCATCTTAGATTCTGTTCCTTTTTGTGCAAGTGACACTTGTTGCACTTGGTCTCGTAATTTTGCTATATCATGTTGCATTTCTTCCTCTTCTTCATAAGTCATGCTAGAGCTTTCATTTTTCTTACTAGGTGTTTGCATTTTCTTTCCTCGGGGCATCAATTACCGATAATAATGCTTTACTATGCCCTTTGAATTCCTTCAAACCAAGCTTACGCAAAAATTTTAAAAAAACTACACTACTTTTTTCACTTTGTAGAAGCTTGATATTGAATCTGATGTATCTCTGTAATTTCAAATCATCCAGTTTTGAAATTGTGATCTGTAGTAGCCTTATGTGTCCTCTTTCCAATGCCACTAGTCTGATCCAAATTGGATTCTCGAAGAAAGAGTTATGCACAATCTCCCACAGTGACCTGATTGTAGACTAGTTCAGTAGAGCGAACTTGTATGAAGTGCCACGTGTCAGTGTTACGACCTATGACTCTGAAAAATATATACAAGAAAACTACAGTCCGTCCTCTTTCTGTAACTTCTGATGAAATTTCAATTCGATGCTCAGAAAGAAAGTTATGACGATTTTCCCCAGGTCACCTGTTTGGAATGTAATTCAGGAGTCTGCAAAAAGACCAACTTCCTAAGATCATATCTCCATAAATATGGCGCGAAAAGTTCTGAAATTTGGACCCGAGGTTCAGCGCAATTTCTTCTCAAATGGGTTTTTTTTGCAACTTTTGAAACATTGCAGAAAAATATTTATAGCGAAAATTCCACGATGACATGTTTGGAGCAGCAAAACCCTAGAATCCAAAGCTCTGATACCAAATGTTATGAAACCAACTCAAGAAAAGATAGAAAAGATAGATCAACGCCTTAGAATTCATCCTCTTCGAGGGGGAAACCTCCTTGACATTACATAAATGAACAATTCTTGGATGATTCAAATGACAAAACCTCCTTTCTATATATAGGAGTCTAAGGAGTCACAATATAATCCAGCCGACCTAACAATAATAATATAAATCCACAAAAATAACAATAGAGGGATTCCATGGGACACAGTAATAACAATATGGGGGCAATAGGGGAACAACAATATTAATAAGGGGTATAACTACAATAGTAATGAGGTAATCACTAGTATTATGGGGACCCAACAAATTATTTAAGTCATTCTGATGAAACCTGGTATTGCACCTAGGATGTTGCAACTCCCAAGGCTTCTCAACTTAAATTATCAACCTGGGGTTCATACAAACTTAGAGGTGACAATGCTATATGCACAATAGGTTAGGTTCTACTCATGTCACCCTCAATTATTAGATCAGATCAAGGTATTCAAAGACCACTCCTTCAACTAACTACAAAGATAATTTCTTATGAAATCATATCATGATTGCAAGGATATGAACATGCTTCTAACTACAAAAATAAAAATGCCATTCATTAAATGTAAATGCTAATTGAAATTGCATGAAAGAGAGAATCTATTCTAGTTGCAGAGGTAAACCATGCTACTCTAGTTTTACACTTACTAAAATATTTATTCTACTTGCATGAATCATTTATCTATTTGCAACTAGCTTAAAATGAGGGATTCAATTTTCAACAGAACTATGGAAAAAATGTTGTCTAATTCTACTTGTTGTTTATGTTTGCAATGAGGAAAGGATGGGGTTGGAGTGGTCTTAGAGTCTTCCTTAATCATGAAATCAAATATTGAGGGCCATTATTCAACTTCAAAGTGCAAGGATCAAATTCTGGAGCAAATCTAGTTGAAGTAAGCAATGTTATAGGACTATTACAAGAAGTGCTACAGGAGGCCCTGTTTTTCTACAAGAGGGGGTCCAAGAGACTTTTGAGGACAATAATGGTATGTTGGACGTGAAGGAATGTATATGAAGGTGAATGAAGGGTGTGAGACCCCCTTAGCCAAGCTTAGTACCCCTAGAAGCCTATCTTGTACCAAACTTTATGCTGACGGTGTCCTTCATTTGTCGTAGAAGAGTGATCTTGGTGGCAGAGTATGGAAACAATGTGGAGTGTCCAAGAGATAAATGGAATGGTATAGATGGATGTGGAAAGGTGTGACCAACCTTGCAAGTCAAGAGCAATCCCTACATACTAATCAAGCACATGCATAAAATGATCAATATCACAATAAAATAAATTAACATGGAAAGGATGAGTTGAATTTTATTAAAATCTACTCTACTCTACAACACAACTCTAATTTCCAATTCAATGCTATTGACTTCTAAGTTTTAGAAATAAATCATGTAGAAGGATTACAATCCAACATTTAATAATTTCAAAGAAATCATAAACACATATTTTTGGATTGTTTTTGTAGATCTTCCAACCACTCTTCCCACAAGAGAGGTGATAGGCAAACCCGCAAGTACAATTTTTGTGATAAAATTCCTACTTAAACAAGAAAAGTATTGCAATGAATTAAACAAGAACAAGGAAATAATATAAGAGAGGGGCTAAAGCCTCTGGGTTGGGCCCAAACCCAAAGGTTTCATCCCTACCAAACTAACTCATATGCAGGCCAACAATGAATTTCTTATTAACAAAATATAAGAGTCACATACGTAATATGAGAAATGAAAATAACAATATCAAGCACGAGACTCTGAGTAGCTACTCCTATGAAATAAAATTTCGAATCATAATGAGCCTTTAGACTTGTTTATTTATCCAAAAAGTAGTTGAGGGAAGATGCCTTGAAAAGAGGAGTGATTCCCTCCAAAATCTCGAGATTGGTGGATTTAGTTCCCTTGGGTCTTTACATGAACATGAGTTCCTCCACTACTAGTGAATTTTAGCTTTTGGTGAGGAATATTTTATCTCAAGCCAAGTTGGGGAGTTAATGTAGTAGACAAGCCCCCCTATATTCTCTCTAGATGTCTCCAATCAGCCCCGACATAGTACATATCTCCAAAAATGTTTCTTTTTCCTGCATATTAATCACATTAGGCCATGAATCGTGAGAAGCACCCTTTAGTCTTCCTACTAAACATATTGTGGTTAAAAAATGCAAATTAATGTGTTAAAATGAGAGTTTTGAGCGCTGGAGGATAACATAATGGGCCTCAAAATATACCTATTGATGGGAACCATCACTACCCCACTAATGAAGGTGTTTCTCACCCTCTGAGAAACTTAGTCACTAATGTCAAGTTCATTCATGGCCATGGTGGCCTCTTTGACATTCCAAGGCATCTCAAATGGTGTGCCTTCTTGTGGATAAAAACCTACATTTTCTTCTATGTCTGTGCATTCTTTTTGTTCTTCTGCCTAGTTTCTTCTCTCTTGTAGGCCCAATAGAAACAGAGGATTGAGTTGGAGTCCTATCCACTTAATATTCAACCTTTGCATGATTATCTTGGATAGTGGGGTTCTCTCCAAGGGATTTCTTAGTCTTTCTGGAGAGTGATATTCTTTGATTTGCAAACTATGAGGTAGGGCATGCCATATTCTTTGGAAAGCCTACAAAATTTTGTCCCCAACATCCTAAAGCTGTCCTCAAAATGGAGGACATTTTTTTTTGGGCTTCCATATACCGAGGTGCTAATTCAGGATCATTGGAGATGAGGTTGTGGTTACTGATGACAGCCTTGGGGCTCACTAATTCTGCTATGATGTATACGGTATCCTTCTCCTCTTTTTCCATCATCATCTTTAATTCTTCAACTCTTGTTTCCTCATGGGTCAACCAAGAGGATAATGCCATTAGTTGCATGTCCCCCAATCTTAAGTTAGGGTCCCAAAAGTTTATCTTTGTGAGGATCATATTGTGCATGTAAAACTCAGCCAGTTTGTCTCTATCATTAACACTTTCCTTTTTTCAAAAGTCAATGAAATTTGTGTATTATCGACAAGGTAGAGACCCATATTGTGCTAATGTATTTATCCAGAACTGAAACCATAGGATTTGGATGGATTCCTGCATTATATGGCTTCCATGGATAAACTTTCCATAGTGGCAAGTTGTACCTCTTTTTCTTGGAACTGCTCTCTTAGCCTTCTGTTTTCTATTTGTAGCTTCTCCCTCATGATTGACTCCCTTAGCCTTAAGTTATTCAATTCTTGGATCATTTCATTCAATTTATCCTCCATGAGGCCAACATCTTCTACCTTCTTAGATTTTGTAATTTTGATCCACCTATGAGTCCTACCTCTTTCCTTTTCCCACTCAAAGAAGAATGGTATAGAAAATTTCTGAGGTATAATCCTACCTCCTTCAACAATTTTTTAGTAGCTGGATTCAAGGGTAGGTTGTGGATCAGGCTCTTGGAGCTCTTGGGTACCTTCTTCTTTTCCTTTTGATGTGGTTAACTCTTCCTATAGCATCTCCTGTTGTTCCTGTAGCAGCCCTTGTTTCTCTTGTAGCAATCCCTATTTCTCCTGTAGCAATCCCTTGTTTCTCTTGTAGCTCCTCTATTTTCTCCTGTAGTTCCTCTATTTTTTCTTGTAATAGGGAAGATTTTTCTTTGAGCCTCTTAGATGTGACTGCTCTAGTGGTGGGCCTCCTATGGGTGGCATAGGTTGTCTACTCTTGGCTTTAGGAGAAGTAACTTCTTCAATCTTCCCTTCACTAGGTCCCACTTCTTCCCTTTTGCTAGTTGATTCCTCAAAGGTGATAGGGACCTTTGAAGGAGGCTGAGGCTTCCCTTTACTTATCCTAATGCTCTTCCTTATTTTAAAGTACATGTGGAATTTCCTTGGCTGCATCCTTTTAGGCTTGATTGGTGTGACAAGTGTGGCCAATGTGGGAACCACCTCTTTCTCTGTGTTTCTTGGTGAGAGGATCATTTGTTTCCCTTTTCTTTGTGTCCCTTGAGTTTTGGAGGGCTCCTCAAGCTTCTCTTCCTCTAGTTTTTGTTTATATTCATCTTTCTACTCTAGTTCTTCTTTCTCCTTCTCTTCCCCACCCCAAGTACTAGAGGTTGTTGTTCCTTCTTGTTGTCTGGAGGTGAGGGCTTTTGTTTCAATGAAAACCATCATATCCATGTATACAAAGTTAGTCCATAACACAAGGTTCCTTATGTGGCTTAAGGAATCCATGAAAATTAGCTTGATGAGGCCATGATGGGAAATGTGATGGTGCTTCCCTTCCCTCACTTTCTGGCTCATTTCAATGATGGACTGTAAGAGGAAATGTGGGACACTAAGTCTATTTGGAATTGGTAACTCTGTCTGGAACCTTAGCTCATAGAGAAACCTAAATTGATAGGCATACACAATGCTCAACCTCCCCTCACATAATATGTACTTGAGGATGTGATCGGCCACTTCATCCCAAGGGTAAGGGAGCCTTTCTCTTCTTACTCCATTTTTGTCTTCTACATGCTTCTCTTTATGGAGGAAGATGTTTTTCTTGGCTATAACACCTATTTTCTTATCCTCCTTGCTCCATCAAACTCCTATGAATATGGTGGTTACTCTACTTATAAGCTCTATACTTAAATGGATTGAAAGTCCTCTAACAACATTAGTGGCACTATTTTATCCCTGAGAATTGAGGGCGATGAAAAATTATTGAGTTATATTATCATCATATCCCTTTAATTGCTCAAAGAATCCCATCCACTGATGTGTTAGAAAAATTTCCATAACAGGGGGATGCTAATGAATTATTATTATTAATTTTTTTTACATAATCGGTTGCTTTTGTATTCCAACAAAGAAGTTGAGTAGACTAAACTCCTAAGTTACAAGGCATTATGCCTGGTAAGCATAGTAAGGAAGTATTACAAGGAGGACAAAAATCCTTTTTGCTTCTATCATTTTTGACTTTTGGAAAACCAGAACAAGTATAGATTCTAATAAACTGAAACAAGGAGAAACAAAATTTGCAGTGCATGCTCAATCTATGTTAATGTGACTAATTTGATGGGCTGTAGACTCTTCAGGATTTCCTTCACCTTCTACGTTCCTAAGATTTGCAGAGCTGGTGCTGGGAGTGCTACTTTTTTCCATGATGTATTTCATAATGTCGAGGGATTCCTGGATATGGCTACATCTGTTTGAGAGATCATTGAACTACTCCTGGAGAGAGGTAAATCTATGGAGAAAGAGGTTGAGGTTGGCCTCATGCTTCTCCTTGGAAATCTGGGTTTGGATGTCGATTTTGGCATCCAATATCTTCTGATGAGCATGGATTTGTTCCAATTCTGCTTGCATATTGGTGAAATGAAGGCGGTCTTCACTTCTTGCCATATAGAATGGGCAGCCAGAGTTCTCCATGCGCTGTAAGACAAGAGTGCTACACGAAAGTTGAATCACCATGCCTAGGGTGAAGACACTCAAAGGTGGAAGGGAAGCGAAGAGGGAGGGGAAGCACAGGCTCGGAGGTGCAAAATAGTAGACAAAGCAACAGAGCAAACAACAGACTGGGTAGACGACAGGCAGAACAATCAGAAATGAAGACAGGGTGTGAAACTGAGCGAAGGAGAGGGTGGATAAGTAGGCAAGATCTAACATGGAGAAAGGATTGGATGTCACAGGAAGAAAGCCATAAGCATCACAAGAGAGGAGTGAGCGGAATAGAGCAGCATGGGTGATGAGATAGAGTGGAGACAGGTGGATCGTTTCCAAAGATTTGGTGTTGACTTCATCATGATGATGACTTCCAATGTGGGTTTTTGCAGCGATTAGTATCTGATCATGATGGTGATTTCCGATGCGGATTTTTTTGCAACGACCAGGATTATTGCTGCGAGTGTCAGTACAAAAATATTTGCTGCAAGCCGTTTTGAGAGTTGATTTATTTCTAGTCATGGAAGATAGTGTTGGGATTTGGTGGAGTTGCAGAGGTGATTTCCTATAGATCTAGTGCAAGCTCTATTGGCACAAGCATCAGCCTCCTTGTTGAAGGATTGGAGGACATGGAAGAAAAGGATATTTGTCATTTGTTGTGAGAGAGCTTGGCATCGGTTGATGATTTGTTTCAGGAGTACATTAGAGGCACTTTGATTGTGAACCATTAGACTGATGATGGCGATCGAGTCTCCAAGGACCATTGCAGTGTTTATGCCAAGTTTTTGTAGCTGGATGAGCCCTTGATATAGAGTGAGAGTTTCAGCCCTGTTGTTGGAGAGGGTGCCTAACTCCCATTCATAAGTCATGTTGATATCTCCATTGGCATTGTAGATGATTCCCCCAACTCCTACTGCTCCTGGGTTCGACTTGGAGGCACCATCGAAGAAGAGATAATGGGTGTTGCTGTTTCTGATCCAAGTGGAAAACTCCTCCTCTTTCAATCTGATTTTCCAATTGTTGTGAGAGCCGATGAACTGGCTGCTAATGCTACTTCCTCTGTTATTGCTGTTATTTTTATCCAATAGATACCCTATGTAGTTCCTTTCTTCAACACATAGGCTAACGATGTCAATTTTCTTTTGGCTCTTGGCTGAAATGGTTTCCAAAGTGAGGCTCATTGCCTTGTTACATAACTTCCTTGTGTTGGTTTCTTTGTCTTTAAAGCCATGCGGTTTCTTGCCAACCAAATGTTCCATAAGAGGGAGTAGGGAAAAGCATCCCAAACTCTTTTAGCAATATTTTTTTTTCTTTTGCTGCCATGGATAGTTCTTCTTCCACAGATGTAGTACTTCAACAATGGAGTTTTGGGGATTCCAGGGTAGATGGGTGCTGAAAGAGATTTCTTTCCAATAGCCAATGGCAAAGGGGCAGGCGATGAAGAGGTGCTAGATGGTTTCTTCATCTTCTTGGCAGTTTGGGCAATGAGAAGGGCCAATTATACCTCATTTTTGCAAACTGTCAGAAGTAAGAATTTTCCCCTTTAGGAGGACCCAAATGAAGAATTTAATTTTTGGAATGATCTCTGATTTCCAGACGATTTTCCAATGTGGCCAAATGGGAATGGGGTAAGTATTGTTGCAGATGTGCTGACGGGTAGCCTTGATTGTGTAATTGGAACTTGAAGGATCCCAACAAAAGCAGTCGATGCCATTTTTTTTAATAGGAGCTATGTTGTGAAGGTGAGCTTGAAGATT
The DNA here is from genome assembly GCA_031772625.1 of Pinus tabuliformis. NCBI lineage: Eukaryota > Viridiplantae > Streptophyta > Pinopsida > Pinales > Pinaceae > Pinus > Pinus tabuliformis. Next base: position 715,533,857 of record CM062814.1, on the reverse strand, counting down.
GGCAAAGCTTGCTTCGAGGTCTATTGGAATGGCTGGAAAGGTCCAACCTATCCAACTATGGGATTAGGTATCCCACTAAGATATCTGATCCAAGTAATGAAGCCCTATATTGTCAAAGAAGGTGAGAATTTGATCAGTTCCAGGATTGCTACTGATGGGCTGCTGTCCCATTATTCTGTCTGTTCCTATATTGACATTGGTGCCACCTTCAGGGATTTTGGAAATATTTTGTGCAAGAAGTGGGATTGCTTTCTTGCATAGCTTCCAGATTTTAGAGCAAACTCTATTAGGGATATCGTAATCTAGGAGGTGTTGTGTAGGATAGTTTAGATATTTGGCTTCCAACACCCTTTTCCACCAAGAATATTGACCACTAATGAATCTCCAAACAATCTTGCCTCCGAAAGCCAAATTTAGAAGTTTGGGAGATCTAATTCCTAAACCTCCACGATCCTGGGATTGAATGACCTACTTCCAGCTTATAAGATTGTACTTCTTTTTATCATTTCCCCCCCTTGCCAAAGGAAGTGACGAAGGATGGCCTCCATTTTGTGATGAAGGATAGCAGGAACTTGTAGTAACGTGAATTGGTATAAGGGAAAAGAAGAAAGACCTATTTTCAAGAGAATGAGGTAGCTAGCTGGATTGAGCCAAGTTAATCCCCATTGATGCACTTTCCTTTTCATTTTATCTATGATAGTATCCCACACTTCAGCTTTTAGAGGACTAGCACTCACCGGCATGCCCATATAAGTGAAGTGCCCTAGTCTAATTTGCACGGAACCTCAAAAGTGATGGCGATGCTATGAAGGACATGGGCAGAAGTGTTCCACCTGTAGATGCAACTTTTGAGGTGATTGATCATACCTCTTGAGTAGCTCATGTATTTTTCTAAGAGGGTTTTATAGTGCTGGGCTATAATATTGGAGGCTCCTCCCATCAACAAAGTATCATCAACAAATTGAGAGTGGCTTATGTTTTTAACACCATTTCCAAATTTAATACCAGTGATAAGACTGACACGTCGATTGTAGTCCAAGGCTTTACTGAAGGACTCAGCCATCAAGATGAAGAGGTAAGGAGAAAGGGGGCAGCCTTGTCGTAGTCCTCGGGAGAATTGGAAGGATGGCCCTGGTCTTCCATTAACAAGAGGAGAGATCCATGGTCCTGAAATGAAGGCTTTGATGAGGTCCAGGAAGGGTGCAACAATCCAAATTTTCTTTATAATAACAAGGAGGAAAGAGTGTCTAACTCTATCGAAGGCATTGTAAGGTCCAATTTTAGAATGAACCCTTTTTCTTTTCTTGATTGACTGAAATGGATAGCTTCTTGGACAAGGAGAATTGAGTCGGAAATTTGCCTATTGTTATAGACATTTTTGTGCCTTGCAGCATTGAGCATGAAATGTCCATAATCTAAGGGATCCAAAGTCCCTAAACATGTTGTTCCTACCCCATAGGAACAAGGCTAACAAGCCACAGCAATTCACAGAAGTTCTCCACCAGAAACTGCTAAAAAACAAGTCAATTCAGGATCAATTCAGTGGCTCCACTAGCTGTCTGCGCTGAATGTCAAAGCCAACACTGGCTACCTGCGCTGAATGTCAAAGCCAACACTGGCTACCTGCGCTGAGCGAGAGTTGACATGTGGCAAGTTCATTTCACAAGGTGTTAAAACCCAGGAAGCTTCCAAAATCTTCCTCAATGACACTTGCCTCAGGGAATTCGACTGGTGATGAGTAAGAGGTTCCAAATCTCCAAGTGGAAGCAAGAACCTCCAAGTGGAATCAAGAACTGACAGAGGGAGAGGACACTAGTCAGATCTCAAGCTGACTCATCCTCTCTCCAAACATCTATATATGGATCTCTCCTCCATGAGATCTAGAGGCTGGAATTTTGTTATTGCAAAGAATTGCTGTTGGTTTGAGATCAGAATCATTGGGTGCTTAATGCTTTGAAGGGAGGTGAAGATAGGAATTCCATTTGCTGGGAAGGAGATGCTGGATTGGAGCCTTCTTGGTTGTATCTCTTCCTGAACCTTGTTATTCATCAATAAAGCTATCTTGGTTTCTCCTATATACTGATGTATCTTTGATGTATGATTGCATTAGTATGTTTAGTTTATTTCTAATCCTGAACTAGTTATGAATACGAATCCATGTCTTGTGTAGTGTTCTCTTCTTGTGATCTTGCAGAGACCCGTTGAAGCTGGGTGAGTGAGAATGCAAGTAGCTGAGAACTCTCAAAGAGAAGAGAAACTGGATCGAGGGACAAACGGAAGACACCGGTTAGTCCATCCATCTCTCTTCATTCTAATTCATAAAGGAAGAATACTAGAATAGCTGTCTCTGTTTGTTGCTAAGGCATTGTTACACCTTAGGTGGATAGGATCGTCCTGCATAGGCATTTTTCCCCACAACAAATTGGCGACTCTGCTGGAGAGATCTGTTTAGTCATTTTATTTGTGTCTCTATCATTGTTTGTTTCATAGACTCAACAACAACAATTGAACTACATCTGCTCTTCTCAGATGCAAAGTAGACAGTTGCAGCTTTGATCCAATCACTGGATTTGTCTATGAGCTGAACAATGGACTCACAAATGATTTGATGATCCTTTGTGATAGATCTTAGTACTCCCTCAAAGCATCCCTTTGATTGTACCTTGCTTGTTGCTTTTATTTGGCCTGAAACCGTTGATTAATCAGCAATCTGTGACCCAGAACCCAGTGAGAAACTCTCGTTTCTCCTTCAGCGCGAACCCTGTGAAGAGGTTCTGCATTTCAACGCAGGTCCCGTGAAGGCTACCTGCGCTGAATGTCAAAACCCCAGTGTTGAGGTTGCGCTGATCCAGTTTGGCCTTGTGCAGCTGGGGTTCTTTGCTGTGTTTTGCCCTGTTTTGATCTCTGATTTTTGCAGCCTGTAACCAGCATAGGTACCAGTCTGATAACTCCTTCTCTCTGCTTAAATTCTGCCTCCTTTTGTACAAAAAGACTGTGAGTGTTTTTATGTGTTTGTGGCATCATTTACAGTTTTCCTTTGCATGAGTGAAATAATCATCCTGTAGCCCTTGATTCAGATCTGTTGATTGTGATCTTAGGAGAGAGTTCATTGGCTGTTTACAGTTGATTATACATTTGCTTTTGGTTTTGGTTTGAGTTTGTCTCTTTTAAGTGTTGAAACAAGTGTTCATTTCGAAAGTCGCAAAGTGTTGTATTCTCTTCTACCCTTTCTGATTTCGAAAAAAGTAAACTTGTTTGTACTTGTCATTTAAAAGCAAATTCAAAGTTGTACAAAAAGCTTTCTTTGTAGGCATCAATACTAAGAAAGCGGAAAACAAACACCTGCATTGTGCATTTGAATTTTGATAGTTTGCATGCTTGATTTAGGAAAAGTGCATTAGAGTGTGCTAATTGCTCTTTGAGAAAAGATGGTGTCTTTCTTTTCCCTTTGTAGCTAGGATTTTCCAAGTTGAAAAGATATAAAGCTTGCTTATCATCTTTAGACTGCATTTAGGAATTGTATCGTACATCTCGCGGTGATCCAGAAAGGCAAGCTTCTAAAAAAAGATCAACCTAAAATAAACTGAATGAACTTAACAACGCTTTGCAACATAACACACAACATAGAGGTCTAGGCTAGAGACGTGTTCCGGTGTCGTAAAGCCTGGTGACTGTCGATCTCGTTGAAGGTGGGTGATTCCTCCTGAGGGACGATAGCGCCAATACGGATTGTGCTCCCACGTACCGTCGCGTATATATTGGGAGACCCCTATAGGCATAAAACCTTTATCTTAGGAAGCCGTGTCGGCCACCCTACTGATCGCAATGCACTGAACACAACATTCAGGAAGATCGACTGCCCGTACCCTAAAAAGTATTCTGCGGTTTGCGAAAAGTTTGGCACACCCTCTGCCTAGAACTCCAGAGCAGTTTCTTTTGGCCTTTTTCAGACTCTATAACAGAAAAAGTCCATCCGAGCATTTGTCACTTCGGGCTCGTTAAAACATCGAAGGAGACTAGAGTCATCTTTAGCTTTTTCTCAACTCTCTAAAATTGAAAAAGCAAGTTGTGTCTAAAGCATCTAAAAATTCATTTAGTTCGGAAACACACTTTCCCCTTTTGTATTTTGGTTGATCGAGTAATCCGCAATCGTGGAAGAAAGTCAATTGAAACCCCGTCATTCGCGGAGGCTTACGAGTCAACCGTCTTTGTCTCCGGAATCGAAAACAGTACGGACAAAGCGAACTCGTTTAACCGGTTCAAAATCTCCTATCAAAGTTAGAACAAGGGTTCCAACAACATCTGAGATTCCGGTTACTCCAAACATTTCTGGAAACCCTGCCTCTATTGAAGAAGTTCAACAGCCACAGAGGGACAGTGACACTGATCCTAGTCTGGGAGCAAATACTTGCGTTACTGAACCAGTTCCATCTGTGACCGGTTCAAAGAGTCTTGCTCCTCAAACAACTGTCGCTGTCGAATCAACCCCTTCTTCGGCACCAGAAATATTTTACGGACCTGACGGTCTTCCTCTTCCACCTGGTTTGATTGCGATAGAGGAAATTGTAGAAGATCCGCAAGCAAGTACTCCAACACATTTTGGAGTAGGGGTCACTCTATTTCCTTCTACATCAGAAGTTAGTCTATCACCAGTGGAAGTTCCTGTAGAATCGCTAGGCAATCTATTAGATAGACTCAAAATGTCTGAACAACCGTCAACATCTAGGACTGTGTCGAATGACACAGCGACAACAGAGCTCCCTGCCGTCACTCCGACGATGTTTGCCGGCGTACCATCTGTCCCAACTAGCTCACAACCGCTAGAAGGAGTCCGCCCAGGGACTATTTTGACAGTGTGGTCTGTTCCAGTTTGTTCCTCCGGAATAATATCCGGCGACTCTTATGTTGAGACTCGACAAATTGATCCCTATGGAGGTCAATTTGGGCCATCCAGTCCCCAAGGGCAAACAATCCCCTTGAGTTCCGGATTGCTACCGTATGGGGGGCAGTATGCCCTGTCATTACCCCCTCCGGGAGGATATCCATACGGGAGTTCTCAACAGTATTCAGGTTATACTGGAGTTACATCAAGTGGTTGGGTACCTATGCTACCTCAACAGCCAAGGGTTGTGTATTCTATGCAACAATGTGTACCTATGTCGAACATCCCGACAACACCAGCTATTGTAACAGTGTCACAAGTTCAAACGATGCCTGTTGTATGTCAACCTCAGATTTTTCAGGTCGTAATGCAACAGCCCCTTGACCCTGTGACTCAACCACAATCGCCAAATGGTGGGGCGACACAGGTTAGTATAGCACAACAGAGCATGGCTTCACAACCGTGGTTGGTGCAATACCAACAACCACAATTCCAGCAAGTGTACCAAGGTTCTGAGCAGCAGATCTTTGCGAACAGTGGACAACCGTATATTCAAAATGGTCAAAACCAACCGCTTTACAGTGGTCAAGTCCACCAACCGTATTAGTCATACCAACATCAATTACATTATGCTGGTATGCAAAGGCCCACTGCTCAGGCAATTCCATCATACCCTGGGTATGCTTCACCTAACCTGAATCAACAGTTACCATTCGTGGCAACTTTAGAGTTACCCGATTTACACCGGTTAACAAACGATCCAATTGCTTACGCCCCTTGGTGGCCAGCGATTCCTCACAAGCTTCCATCGGACATTCCTAAATTTAATGGAAATCCAGGTGAAGACCCATCGAATCATGTGATGACTTTTCATCTGTGGTGTTCATCAAACACCCTGAACGATGATTCGATAAGGCTTCGCCTTTTTCAGAGGATGTTAATGGGTCCAGCGGCTAAATGGTATATTGAGTTACCCAGAGCCTCGTTCGACAATTTCAGCTCCCTAGCCACGACTTTCTTAACCCATTTTCAATTATCGATAAGGTATGAAACGGGAACGGAAATCTTAACCAACTTCAAGCAGACAACGACCACTCATATATCCGATCATATACATGAGTGGCGTCGTCGTCGTAGGATGGTGAAGACTTACGTTCCCGATCAGCTATTAGCTGAATGGTTTATAAAGTCATTGCTTCCTGCCATAACGGAAGATGTGGCCAAGGGGGGAGTCGTAACGGAGGAGAAAGTTATTGCTCGTGCACAATACCTAGACTTAGTTTACACTCAGTCTGGCACGCTCTACGACAAAATACCTGACGCCCCTAGACCGGAATTCTCAATTCCTCCTCCTCCTAAATCAAATAGTGACTCTCATGCCGGTGATGGTGTGATTGGCACGGCAAACGCGAAATCGACAAAGGCTTCGTCTAAGAAAGCCTGTAAGACTTCAGATCAAAATGTAAAAGAAGAAATTCTTGCTTCGGAAGTAAATGCCGTATCAGCAGATAAAGGCAAAGAAACCAATCAACCAGGAAGCAAGAAGAAGCAAAACAAAGGGAAGAAGAAGAAACAGGGTGAGTCATCTCCCGGAAAAACTTCTTCAAACCCTCCTGGGAAAGGGAAACCAAAAAGTCCATGCATGATATGTGATGAGGATCATTGGACAGGCAATTGTCCATACAAAGCTGAGCTTAAAAGGTTCTTCAAAAGTTCGCAAACCTCAGCTGTGTTAACTGATCCGTTTCCCAATCCAGGTCAAAATCTGGTTGATAGTGGAAATGCTTCCCCGTCGCAAGTGCTAATGTTGTCGATCTCCAAGCAACAAAATGATGCTTTGATTTCGACAAGGAACAAAGATTACGGGAATCCGCAGCTGTCGAACGACAAAGGTAAAGATCAACCAAGTAGTTCGACAACAACTTCGACAGAAGTTGTACCACCCATCATTCCTGAATTAACAATAAAACTGCCAAAGGGAGTAGTACACAAGTCGACATTTAATCCTCGCACCAGAGTGGCGCAACATTATAACATAGTGGAAGATTTGGCCCAATCGCCATCCGCTATGTCGACTCTTGAAGTACTACAAAATTGTCCATCCCAAAGGCAGGCTTTGTTATCGGCTATTGGTGGGGTTGATCCTAAGGATTCCAATCTTGTATCCTTCGATCACAGAGGGTACGATCCTCAGTTACCAGCTCAACTAGCTTTCCTTATTCAAGTGAAAGCCCTCAACAAAACTGTTCACCGAACGATTATTGATGAGGGGGCATCTACATGTATTATGTCGATGAGTTGCTGGAAAACTTTAGGATCTCCAACCTTGTCGCGATCTTCGACGACATTAAAAGCATTCGACGGAAGGACATATACCCCGTACGGTATCCTAAATAACTTGAAGGTTGAACTAGAGGGAAAAACCGTAGAAATAGATGTTGAAGTCATCGATGGGAACCTTGACTACAACATCCTACTGGGAAGACCATGGATATATGCCATGGCAGCTGTAGTGTCGACCTATTTTAGAAAGATCGCATTCCCTTTTCAAGGAGGGATTACGATCGTCGACCAACAAAACTTCCTCCCTAATGGTTCACAAGTTACAGGAAGCATTCCCATGATCCATGGAAGCAACCATTCGCTTCAGGATATCGGAGTAGGCCTACTGAAAGACCCCACATTAATGGGAACTTTCGCACTTCCACCTCCAATCTATATAGGAGAAGTAGCGTTGATAGGAGCCTGCAATATGATATCTTCAACGAAGATATCAGAAGACGATGTCAACATGGATCATGCAATGGTTTTGCCCCCAAGCCCAATAGAAATATTGTAGCAATCAATGTTTCGGGCATGGGAGGCGAACCCAAATCAACGCTCATCAAGCGTTTGGGTAGATAGGTCTAGAGAATATGGTACCCCATTAGATCCTTGGTTGAAAGTACATGGGACTGACGAAGGAATCCTACAATCAATGTTGATTGAGGGGACACCATGGAATGATTGCCACCATCGTTCCCTTCTTCCAGATTATGAAGAAGATACTCAACATGACCTTTATCACCCTTCAGTTTTTGAATTCCTATCAAATACTGTAAATACGGTGGATTCCGAGCGAAACTTATCCAATATTGAAGAGACTATAGCCATAAATATCTCGACTAAAACAAATGTTGTAGAGAATATTTATGTCGGCAAAGGATGTTCTCCTTCAGAACTGGAAATATATAACGCTCTTTTTCGCGAGTTCAGAGATGTCTTTGCTTGGTCATATTATGAAATGCCAGGCATTGACTCGAGTATAGTTGAACACGAAATTAAGATGTATCATGATGTCAAACCAGTAAGACAACGGCTTCGGTAGGTGCACCCCAAGAAAGCCGCTGCCATTAAAGCAGAAGTTGAAAAACTTCTCCATGCTGGTTTCATCTACCCGGTTCCTCTAACCGATTGGGTATCGAATATTGTCCCTGTTATGAAGAAACAAGGGACAATTAGAGTGTGTGTCGATTATAGGGATGTAAACCAAGCTTGTCCGAAAGACAACTACCCTACACCCTTCATCGACCAGATAATTGATGAATGCGCCGGATGTGAAATCTTTTCATTCATGGATGGATTTTCTGGGTATAATCAAATAAATATCCACCCACAGGACCAGTCAAAGACTGCATTCATTTGTCCGTGGGGCACATTCGCTTATCGAAAATTACCCTTTGGTTTAAAGAACGCAGGGGCGACATTTCAGAGGGCAATGAATTATGCCTTCCATGACATCAAGAACATCGTTCAACCATACCTCGACGATCTTCCGGCTCATTCGCGAAAGCGGACTAATCATCCGCAGCATTTAAGAGCGATATTTCTACGTTGCCGACACTACAAGATAAGACTCAATCCACACAAATGTGTATTTTGCGTCGGTTCTGGTCGTTTACTCGGCTTTGTAGTCTCTAAGGATGGGATTCGTCTCGACCCTTGCAAGGTTTAGGCAATCATTAATTTGCCTCCACCTTCAAATTTGCTTCAGATTCAAAAACTCCAAGGGAAAGCAAACTTTCTGAGGAGGTTCATTCCAAATTACGCAGAACTTGCTAAAGGTTATACTCGTCTTTTGAAAAAGGATGTACCTTTTGTCTGGGATTAGGTGGCGCAAGCTTCCTTTGATGCTCTGAAAGATTCTCTAGTAAAAGCATCATTAATGTATGCCCTGGACTATCAAAGAGATTTTAACCTGTATCTGGCTGCAGCAGATACGACCATTGCGATGGTTTTAGTTCAAGAGGTCGATGGAATTGAACATCCTATATATTATTTAAGTAAAAACTTGAATGATACAGAAAGCAAATATTCTTATGTTGAAAAACTAGCGCTTGCAGCTGTTCAAGCGATTCAAAGATTTCGACATTATGTCCTCTTTCGGAAAACTACCATTTTATCAGATTGCAACCCCATGACTTATATACTGTCGCGACAGTTGCTAGGGGGCAAATATTCAAAATGGATAGCGATCCTTCAAGAGTTTGATCTGGAATTTGTAAAATCCAAATCAAAGAAAGCTCTAGTTTTCGCAGAATTATTATGCGATCTCCCATCGTCGTCCAACGATGAAACATCCGAAGAATCAATCGTGGACGAGAATTTGTTTCTGATATCTACAAGCAATGAGTGGTATGGAGTTATAATAATTTATCTCCAAACCCAGAAGTTCAGGCCTAACACCTCTCACTCTGAACAGAAACGTATACGATACCAAGCAAAAGACTACATGATCATCGGTGATACGCTTTACCGTCGTCGTATCGATACAGTTCTGAGGAGGTGCCTCACCCATGAGGAGGCCGAAAAAGCCCTGAATGAGTGTCATTCAGGCGCGTGTGGGCGGCATCAATCTGGATATGCAACAGCACAAAAAATCTTACGAGCAGGATACTACTGGCCAACCATGTTCAAAGATTGCATAACCGCAGTCAGAAGTTGCCATGCTTGTCAAATTTTTGATAGCAAAACCAGAAGACCACCCACACCTTTACAACCAACAGTTGCTGTTGGGCCTTTCGCCAAATGGGGCATCGATTTCATGACATGTAACCCCACCTCGACGGGGGGGCATGGGTATATCATAGTCGCCGTTGACTATTTTACCAAATGGGCTGAGGCGATGCCTACATTAGATAACACTGGTGAAACAGCTGCCCTTTTCTTTTTCAATCATGTAGTCGCCAGGTTCGGCGTACCACAGGCTATAGTTACAGATCATGGATCGCATTTCCGCAATCACATGATGGTTGAATTAGCTGCCAAGCTAGGGCTATCTCACGACAGCTCTACCCCGTATTATCCGCAAGCCAACGGACAAGTTGAAGCAATCAACAAGGTCCTGAAGCGTATGTTGCAAAGGATGATCGGAGTTCACAAAAGAAGGTGGCACCTAATCCTGTACTCAGCCTTGTGGGCTTACCGAACATCAGTAAGGAATCCGACCAGGTTCACACCTTTTCAACTGGTGTATGGCCTGGAAGCAGTCTTACCAGTCCAGTGTGAAATTTCGTCTCTTAAACTCGCAATCGATCTCCTCCCCGGAACTTTAGAAGAAGAGGCTCATTTCATGGAATTAATCCAATTGGATGAAACCCGTCGTGACGCCTCTTTGGCTAACGAAGCCCATAAGAAACGAGTCAAGGCGCAGTTCGACAAAAATGTCAAACCCCGTGTCTTCTCAGAAGGTGACTTGGTCTTTCTTTACGACCAAGAATCCGACAAATTGGGAGCAGGTAAATTTAATTCTTTATGGATGGGCCCCTATATTGTTAAACGAGTGTTAGCAAAAGGAGCCTACGAGTTAATGGATTATGACGGAATTCCATTGGCGCAGCCCCGTAATGGGTTGTACCTCAAGCGTTACTATGCTTAAATAGTGACCAATAGGCATGCACCTCAATTTGCGTTATTATGCTGGGGGCATGCAAACATAAGATCGAGCAGTTTTAGCACACAGTTCATGCTCGTTAAAAAATAAACGCAAGATACGAGCAGTTTTAACGCGGACTTCATGCTCGTTAAAAAATAAACATAAGCAATGAGCAAGTGTTTCCACCAGCGTTTAAGCACATTTTAAAATAAAAAATGAACCACTACCCGGTAAATAACCATCTGTGAATGTAACAGTATCAGCCATTAAAGCCTTGGTCCTGTTTGCACCGTCACCTCCACTTTTCATTTGGTCGATCGTTCACCTCCATATGATTGTTTACCCATTTTGAGGAACAGCTGCGAAGAGTGATTTCAACTAGCCATCCTTGTGACACTGCCGTGATTGGAAAATTCCAACCTGTACCTGGAATCAGCTGCTAACCTACTTTATCACTCGTTCCTCAAAAGACGAGTCTTCTTTAAGCTCTTTTCATCTGACTCGTAAAATATGAAAAGATTGCCGAGTTTTGGCCTTCCAGCTCATTAAAGCGACCGGAAGTGCTATCCCTGCTCTAGATTTTAATCTTTTTGGACCTGAGGGATTATTGCACAAAAAGATCGAGCGCTTGTTTTGTTCGGCTCGTTAAAACTATCGAAAACTCATCCCTTCTGTATTGTTTTATACTTTTTCGGACTTAAGGGATTAGATGACGAAAAAGGAACTTTGGAGTTATCTTTACGTACCTTTTTAGACTCTCTAAAAATGAAAAGGGACCGAGTTGTCTTTGTTGTTAGACTCGTTAAAATCATTAAATAGCGACAAACTTGTCTTTAGACGAGAACGAGTTTCACTATCGCTAGGCTCGTTAAAACATAGCGATGGGCTTGCCCGAAGGGCAGGTTATAGAACAAGCATATGTTATCCTCCTCAAGCCTGACAAGAATAAAGAGGTACTGGTCAGCAATGACTGGGGAAAAATTGGGAGAAACTAAAGAAAACTTTGATGGTAGCAAGTCGCTCTTGAACATGACACTTTTCCTCCGTACCACAATCGGGTTGGGTTGTTTCATTAACCGGTCACATCACCATGGTCTCGCCATACCATCCATATTTGGGGTAATGCTACCGATCCATCGCATCAGTGTCGCCATATGTTCAAGAGAAGTCGTTCAGAAAAGTCAACCGTGTCACATCCACTGCCATACATTATCCTTCATCCTTTCATGACCGCCACCCTGAATCATATGTCACAGATCGTTTTCACCTCCATCAAAATCATTAGCTCCGTTCCATGTCACTGATGTGGGATTCATTAAGGCCCTCCTTTGACGGATCGCTTCTTGTCGACATCAGCTCATTATCCAAGAAGAGTATCTAGGAACACCCCCTTCAGTACTTTGAAGCTTGCATGCCTCAATGGCAAGTTTCTCACTTCCGGCGACAGGTATACATCAATGACCTTCGACCGAAAGATTTTGCGTGGTGTTCGACGCCAAGTCCTTTATTCACACCACGTGAATTGTACTGCAGTACCTTGAGGGTCATTATCATTATCGGTGATTCCTCTCGCGCTTGTTAACGGTTTACCTCATTGACCGGTAATCAAGCGATGTCTTTCCATGTTCGACTTCAGAACATTTCTCACGTGGATCGACTTGTACTTAGAGTGAAGATCGAACGAATTTGAAGACCCCGGATCTAGTTTCATCCATCCGGGCTGCGATATATATTCAGGAAAAATAAAGACATTGACATGTACATCATTGCAGCAGATAATCATCCTACTCAAAGGATGATAATTTCATCAAAATTATCAGTCTACCATCAGACGATTGTCTGTTCTATGTACAGAAAAATGAATTTATAAAGCTGAGCTTGGGAATGCCCGCCTCAGCTAGATCATGAAAGCAGTATGAAAAACAATGTATTGTATTGTATCTTATTACAGGTCTCCTCCCAGCATTGGATGAACTTCGGACCCTCCTGGATAAAGCATTTCACCCGATAAACGGCCTCATACTTTAGGGGGCAACTGTTATAGACATTTTTGTGCCTTGCAGCATTGAGCATGAAATGTCCATAATCTAAGGGATCCAAAGTCCCTAAACATGTTGTTCCTACCCCAGAGGAACAAGGCTAACAAACCAGAGCAATTCACAGAAGTTCTCCACCAGAAACTGCTAAAAAACAAGTCAATTCAGGATCAATTCAGTGGCTCCACTAGCTGTCTGCGCTGAATGTCAAAGCCAACACTGGCTACCTGCGCTGAGCGAGAGTTGACATGTGGCAAGTTCATTTCACAAGGTGTCAAAACCCAGGAAGCTTCCAAAATCTTCCTCAATGACACTTGCCTCAGGGAATTCGACTGGTGATGAGTAAGAGGTTCCAAATCTCCAAGTGGAAGCAAGAACCTCCAAGTGGAATCAAGAACTGACAGAGGGAGAGGACACTAGTCAGATCTCAAGCTGACTTATCCTCTCTCCAAACATCTATATATGGATCTCTCCTCCATGAGATCTAGAGGCTGGAATTTTGTTATTGCAAAGAATTGCTGTTGGTTTGAGATCAGAATCATTGGGTGCTTAACGCTTTGAAGGGAGGTGAAGATAGGAATTCCATTTGTTGGGAAGGAGATGCTGGATTGGAGCCTTCTTGGTTGTATCTCTTCCTGAACCTTGTTATTCATCAATAAAGCTATCTTGGTTTCTCCTATATACTGATGTATCTTTGATGTATGATTGCATTAGTATGTTTAGTTTATTTCTAATCCTGAACTAGTTATGAATACGAATCCATGTCTTGTGTAGTGTTCTCTTCTTGTGATCTTGCAGAGACCCGTTGAAGCTGGGCGAGTGAGAAGGAAAGTAGCTGAGAACTCTCAAAGAGAAGAGAAACTGGATCGAGGGACAAACGGAAGACACCGGTTAGTCCATCCATCTCTCTTCATTCTAATTCATAAAGGAAGAATACTAGAATAGTTGTCTCTGTTTGTTGCTAAGGCACTGTCACACCTTAGGTGGATAGGATCGTCCTGCATAGGAATTTTTCCCCACAACACCTATTGGCCAAGAAACCTCCTTGATTTTCAGAGATGAGCGAGGGGAGGAGAGGTTTAAGACGAGAGGCAAGGACTTTGGTTAGAATTTTGTAAGATGAGTTACAAAGTGAAATGAGCCAAAAGTGAGAGAAGGAGGAGGGTTGATTCTCTTTAGGAAGGAGAGCAAGATGGGTGGCATTGGTGAATCCTCCAATTTTACCCTTGCGCTGCATCCATTTTATCATTTTGATAAGATCTTTTTTGATTATTCCCCAATATTCTTAGAAGAAGCAAATGGGGAAACCATCTAGGCCAAGAGATTTGTCTAGTTGGAGTGTCCAAATCACGCTTCTTATTTCTTCTTCTTCAATTTCCATGATCAAGTTTTCATTAACTTCCTTGCTGATCTCGGTGGGGAGATGTTGTAGCAGATCTGAGTAGTCTTCCACCTCTTTCATTTCTGTTAAAAGTGTTCTGTAATGATTTGAGGCTACTTTTCTAATGGCACCTTGAGTAGTTTGGAGATTGTCATTAGCATCGATGATTGAGGTGATGTTGTTCCTAATTTTCCTGACTGTGGCCTACTTATGAAAGAAGGTAGAGTTTTTGTCTCCTCCTTGCAGCCATAGTTGCTTTGATTTGATTCTCCACTTTTGCTCTTCCACTCTATTGGCATGATATAGCTAGAAGTAGAGATCGCATTCAAGTGCTTTGTATTCCTGGGAGAGACCCTGTTCCTCTATTATGTTGTGGATTTTTTCCAATTTTCTTTTTATCTCAGTTTTATCTTTTTCAGGTTCTGTGTAGCATCTTTTTGCCTAGTCCTTCAAGGAATATTTGGTTCTTTTTAACTTGCTTTCCCAAATGTACCCCGGTGAGCCTTCTATGTGCTGACACCATGTGCTTTTAACAATCTCTTGGATAGCAGGAATGCTGCTCCAGAGAGTGTTGTATTTAAAAGGGATGGGTCCTAAAGGGCAGTGGGCTTCAAGGACGAGAGTTATGGGGTAATGGTCAGATGCTGAATAAGGGAGAAAATTGGCATAAGAAGTGGAGTAAGAAGAGAGGAGTGTGACATTCAACAAAATCCTGTCCAGTCTTTCCATGATATTACCTTTTCCCAGTCTGCGATTATTCCAAGTGAACCTGCAATTTTTTGGAACAACGTCTACTAAAATGCTATCCTGCATAATGGCCTCCAACTGAGATTTGAAGGGGTCATGAGAAAAGAAACCTCCTCTTTTCTCGTTGGAGTGAAGAATGAGATTGAGGTCTCCACCTAAAATAATATTACTGCTTCCTTCTTCATCTATGTTTATTTTGAGTGAAGTCCAACACTGTTCTTTGTCTCTATAGTGAGTTGGAGCATAGATGTTGTAGATGACAATCCGTTGATTATCTATCAAATTCTCTAGATCTGTTTTAATCCAATATTGGCTGACTGTATCTGATATATGATTCCACATGCTGCGGTTCCAGAGAATTGCAATTCCCTGAGAAGCACCCATAGAATCGCTTATGCATCCATTGTACTGTTTTAGTTTATCAATGATTCCTTTCATTTCTTGGCATCCTTGTTTTGTTTCTTGTAGCAATATAATTTCTAGTTTCTCATGTGTTATGAGATCTTTTAGGGCAATTATTTTTGAGGGGTGCCCTAGTCCCCTGCTATTCCAGGATAGAACTTTCATCATTGAGTATGAGGGGTACGGAGAGTTTCTCGCCCTCCTTGCTCCTTGTGCACTATTTCTTTGCTATTTTGCCCCAGAATGTAAGTTTCTATGGGGTTTTGAGTACCCATGGCTATGTCCTTTTGTGCATTTTCATCCCTCTGTTGCTTTGAAGACTTCCTTCCAGGCCCTAGTTTTTTTGTGTTTCCATAGTTATGCCATGTTCTTTAGAAGAAATCCTTGTAGATCTAGTAGAGGGAGGATCGAGGGAAGGAGTGGGGGAGATAAGCAGAGAGGGGGAGGGTTCAGTGGTATCTTCTTAGGGCATGGGAGTGTTTTTGGGAAAAGTGTCTATTCAGAATGACCCTATCCCACAGGGTTGTGACAGTGACCTCAGAAACAAACAAGGAAAACTACTCTTGTATTCTTCTTTATGAACTATAAACGAAGATGATTAAGATGAACCGACCTGTGTCTTGCGCTAGTTGTTCGATCCAATCTATCCTCTCTTTGTCAGCTTCCACCGATCTGCTCCCTCACTTACCCAGCGTCACCAAGTTCCTGCAAGTTCACAGAAGAGAGAAACTACACAAAGACATAGATTTATGTTCATAAAAAGCTTAGGATCAGATTTAAGCTAAACATACAAATATAACACAGATTAGATATACAAGCATGTAGGAGAAACTCAAGCAGTTTTATTGATAAAAAAAGAAGATCCAGGAGGAGTTACAACCGATGAGTCCTGATCCAGCATCAGCCTCCCAGCATAGAATCCATTCTTCACCTCCAACAAAGCATAAATCACCCAATACTCTGATGTCAATCACAAAACCAACAACAATTCTCTGCAATGTACAAAATTCCAGCCTCTGGATCTCTTGGTGAGGGATCCATATATAGATGTATGCAAAGAGGATGAGTCATCCCATGAGTTGATTAGTGGCTTCTCTCTGTCAGTTCTTGCTTCCACTTGGAGACTGAGAGCCTCTTACTCATCACTGGTCGAATTCAGTGAGGCAAGTGTCATTGGAGAAGATTCTGGAAGCTTCCATTGTCTCTCCACCTCGTTGAATGACTCTGCCACTTGTCATTTCCCGCTCAACGCACCCTGGTAGTGCATTCAAGTGCGTTGCAATGCACCTAGCCAGTGTATTTGGGTGCTTTGCAACGCAGCCAGCTAGTGGAGCATCTGAATTGATCCTGATTTGACTAGTTTTGAGTAGTTTCTGGTGGAGAACTTCTGGGAGAAGCTGTAATTTGTTGGCCTTGTTTCTTTAGGAGCTGGAACAACATCTTTAGGGACTTAGGATCCCTTGGTTTATGGACATTTCATGCTTATAGCTGTAAGGCACAAAAATGTCTATAACAGTTGCCCCCTAAAGTATGAGGCCGTTTATCGGGTGAAATGCTTTATTAGGAGGATCCGAAGTTCTTCTGATGCTGGGGAGGAGACCTGTAATAAGATACAATACAATACATTATCTTCATACTGTTTTCATGATCTAGCTGAGGTGGGCATTCCCATGCTCAGCTTTATAAATTCATTTTTATGTACATAGGACAGACAATTGTCTGATGATAGACTGATGATTTTGATGACGTCATCATCCTTTTGGTAGGATGATTATCTGTGCTGCAATGCTGTACATGTCAATGTTTTTATTTTTCCTGAATATATATCGCATCCCGGATGGATGAAACTAGATCCGGGGTCTTCAATCTCGTCCGATCTTCACTCAAAGTACAAGTCTATCCATGTGAACATGGAAAGACATCGCTTGATTACCAGTGGATGATGTAAACTGTTAACAAGCGCGAGAGGAATCACCGATAAGGATGATGACCCTCAAGGTACTGCAGTACAATTCACGTGGTGTGAATAAAGGACTTGGCGTCAAACACCACGCAAAATCTTTCGGTCGAAGGTCATTGATGTATACCTGTCGTCGGAAGTGAGAAACTTGCCATTGAGGCATGCAAGCTTCAAAGTACTAGAGGGGTGTCCCTAGATCAACTTCTCGGATAATGAGCTGATGTCGACAAGAAGCGATTCGTCAAAGGAGGGCCTTAATGAATCCCACATCAATGACACGGAATGGAGCAAATGATTTTAATGGAAGTGAAAACGATCTGGTGACATACGGTTCAGGGTGGCGGTCATGAAAGAATGAAGTATAATGTATGGTAGTGGATGGGACACGGGTGACTTCTCTGGATGACTTCTCTTGAACATGTTGGCGACACTTATGCGATGGATCGGTAGCATTTACCCCAAATGTGGATGGTATGGCGTGACCATGGTGATGTGACCGGTGAATGAAACAAGCCAACCCGACTCAAGCACGGAGTGGAAGTGTCATGTTCAAGAGCGACTTGCTACCAATAAAGTTTCTTTGAGTTTTCTTCCCAATTTTTCCCCAGTCATTGCTGACCAGTACCTCTTTATTTTTGTCAAGCTTGAGGAGGATAACATATGCTTGTTCTATAATTTTCCCTTCGGGCAAACCCATCGCTATGTTTTAACGAGCCTAGCGATAGTGAAACTCGTTCTCGTCTAAAGACAAGTTTGTCGCTATTAATCTTTTTAACGAGTTTAACGACAAAGATAACTCGGTCCTTTTCACTTTTAGAGAGTCTGAAAAGGTACGTAAAGGTAACTCCGAAATTCCTTTTTCGTCATCTAATCCCTTAAGTTCGAAAAAGTATAAAATAATACAAAAGGGATGAATTTTCGATAGTTTTAACGAGCCGAACAAAACAAGTGCTCGATCTTTTTGTGCAATAATCCCTCAGGTCCAAAAAGATTAAAATCTAGAGGAGGGATAGCACTTCCGGTCGCTTTAACAAGCTGGAAGGCCAAAACTCGGCAATCTTTTCATATTTTACGAGTCAATTGAAAAGAGCTTAAAGAAGACTCGTCTTTTGAGGAACGAGTGATAAAATGGGTAGCAGCTAATTCCAGGTAAGGGTTGGAATTTTCCAATCACGGCAGTGTCACAAGGATGGCTAGTGAAATCACTTTTCGCAGCTGTTCCTCAAAATGGGTAAACAATCAAATGGAGGTGAATGATCGGCCAATGGAAAAGTGGAGGTGATGGTGCAAACACGACCAAGGCTTTAATGGCTGAAATCTTCATTCACGGTGGTTATTTACCGGAGGATAGTTCATTTTTTAATGAGCTTAAATGCGGGTGGAAACACTTGCTCATGTCTTATGTTTATTTTTCAATGAGCTTGAACTATGTGCTAAAACTGCTCGATCTTATGTTTATTTTTTAACGAGCTTGAACTATGCGCTAAAACTGCTCGATTAGATGGTCTTGTTTTGATTTTTTACCATAAACAGCTTCGTCTTTTCAGAGATAGTACTGCATTTTCAACTGCTTCATCAAACTAGTTAGAAATGAACAAAATTTGCTTGAAAATGAGATTAAAACGCTAATATTTTACTTTGAACTACGTAAAAAGCAATTAAAAAGTGTTTTTACCTCTCATTTTACCATTTCATTTGAACTTGGTTTGTTGGAGCTTTGGAGGTGCCTTTTCCCCCTTGATTTTCATCAGCTGATTTCGGGAGATTCTATGGACGATTCTTGGCGCTGTTTGGACCAGGTAGGAGCTAAACCTGGGCTCTTTCATTTCATGGTTTCCTTTTTGCATTCTGTGCTTCATTCTCTGCTTTTCTGAGCCCCTGGGGTTTGATGGGTTCGTTCTGCCATCAACGCACCCCAAGTACATCGAAACCTGCGCTAAATGTTGGCTAGCATGAAGGCAGTTTGACATTCAACGCAGGTGGAACACTTCTGCAGGTGCGTTGGGCGCAGAAAAGGAATTTGTTGCACAGTTCTTTATGGAATTTTTACCTGTTTCTCATCAAAATCAGGATCTAATCTCCTCTCTTGTTTGTTCTTGCAGAGATATTGGAGCAAAATGACCCTTACATGGCGAGAACGAGAACATGAAGAAGAGGACATGATTGCCCTACATGATCCTGTTACAGTGAACGCGCTGCGGAACTGTGGCTTGCTGAAGTTCTTCCGCATCTCTAGCATGAGACAACAGATCAACCTGCTGCAGTATTTGCTCGATGCTTGGGATCCTATCAACCAAGTTTTCCAGATTAGGGGCAAATCTATCCCCTTGACTGCAGTAGACATTTACTTCTTGACTGGCTTGTCGAGGCGGGGTGCGCCCATCTCTTTGTCAGGTTCGTCCCGAGGAAGTGACTTTGTGAGAGATTATGTCCGCCAATATTGCAGGGAAGGATCTCAGCCGAGTAAAGACGGCAAGATCATCATCCGTGATGTTACTGACAGGTCCCTTAGGTCTATCCTGTTTACTTTTGGTAGGATGATCGGTAGTGCGTCTCTTCACGTAGCCAACAGATCTTATATGCAACATGCTTTGGAATGCCTCCAACTGAAAATATTCAACTGGTGCGATGCAATACTTCTTGTGATGAAAAGTCAGTTGACCAAGATAAAGGACGGAAGGTTGAAGAACTTTGGGTTCAGTTCTATTTTGACCGCCTTTGCCTTGGAGAAGATACCACTGATGCAGCCGCAGTACATTGCACTTGACTTACCTTCTCCTACTGAACCACGTATGCAGAGATGGGTTGACCATATGTCTAGGCATGCTGGCCAGTCTCAGATTTCATTTTCTGATATCTTCTTCAGGTGGTTTGATCGTCAGGAGATGGTCTATTCCGAGTATCCATATGCCGGCATGGACTTCCGGGGTGATCCAGATTTGGTACTGTCGGATGGTGAGCAGTGGGGCGCTATTGGTAAAATATTTGACCATATCACTGTTTACTGTTTTTGTTTATAATGTCCTTGTGCTTTGTTCTATCAAGACTCTAATCAAACTCATGTGTACATGCAGATGTTGGTCCTATTCATCCAGTAGTTCGCCTGAGAGTGCCAGCCGTTGCCCCAGCAGGAGAGGCTGCCGGGAGGGTTATTCTTCGTGACCTTGATGTGGCCGAGACTCTCACAGCTGTGCAGAAGCAGGTTGAGAGCCTTACTCTCGGTATTCCAGATGTGAGGATCGACGAGCTACCTTTGCAGTTACAGCGGCATACTACTGGTGTGCCCAGTCGATGGACTCGTCTCTTACGCATGATCGCACAGGTTGTGACTTGCTATCACGAGCATCATTAGACTAGGGTGCCCCCTAGTATTTTAAGTTTTGGGTCGTGTGACCGATTTTGTCTTAGTTACAGAACATTATATGTAAACCATAAACAACTATATATGTATTTTTGATTTTCGGAGTTTTTATTCTGGTTGAGTTATGTGATCCACATGTAGAACATTGATGATGTGTTTCTTTTTATAAATGTTGCAAATGTCTATCTAAGACATAGTTTTCTAATGAGTCTGTTAGTGTGTTTAAGTTCCTGGAAATATGCTGGTATTGAATAAGATCAAATTGTCTTTCCAAAATCTTAACCCTTAGGAACATGCGATAAATAGCTGGGTTTCGGACGGAATATATACCATTGAGTTGTAGTATTACGAGCTGTGAGTCTAGCCTGACGATTAGCCGGCGTATACCATGAGTGATGGCATCAGAGAGAAGTTCTATCAACGCACTATATTCAGCAATATTGTTTGTTGATTGACCAATACATACACCTCTGAAACTTACTAACTCGCCGCTTGGATAAAAAATGGCCTAGGCTGCGGAGGACAGGTTCCGCGAACTATGACTCGCTCCGTTGGCATATCCAACACATGGTTCCAATGGGTTTGACATCTGCAATAAATGTAAAAGGGTGGATTACTCGACCAAAACAAACACTCTTAGCGAAAACAAAAATATAACAAAAGCATATTGGTCACTACTAGGCGTAGTAACGCTTGAGGTACAACCCATTACGAGGTTGCGCCAGTGGAATCCCGTCGTAATCCATCAACTCGTAGGCTCCTTTTGCTAACACCCGCTTAACAATGTAGGGGCCCATCCATAAAGAGTTAAATTTACCTGCTCCCAGTTTATCGGATTCTTGGTCGTAAAGCAGGACCAAGTCACCTTCCGAGAAGACACGGGGTTTGACATTTTTGTCGAACTACGCCTTGACTCGTTTCTTATGGGCTTCGTTAGCCAACGCGGCGTCACAACAGGTTTCATCCAATTGGATTAATTCCAAGAAACGAGCTTCTTCTTCTGAAGTTCCAGGGAGGAGGTTGATTGCGAGTTTGAGAGACGAGATTTCACACTGGACTGGTAAGACTGCTTCCAGGCCATATACCAATTGGAAGGGTGTGAACCCGGTCGCATTCCTTACCGACGTTCGGTAAGCCCACAAAGTTGAGTACAGGACTAGGTGCCATCTTCTTTTGTGAACTCCGATCATCCTTTGCAGCATGTGCTTCAGGACCTTGTTGATTGCTTCAACTTGTCCGTTGGCCTGTGGATAATATGGAGTAGAGCTGTCGTGAGACAGCCCTAGCTTGGCAGCTAATTCAACCATCATGTGATTGCGAAAATGCGATCCATGATCTGTGACTATAGCCTGTGGTACGCCGAATCTGGTGACTACATGATTGAAAAAGAAAAGGGCAGCTGTTTCACTAGTATTATCTAATGTAGGCATCGCCTCGGCCCATTTGGTAAAATAGTCTACGGCGACTATAATATACCCATGCCCCCCGGTCGAGGTGGGGTTACATGTCATGAAATCGATGCCCCATTTGGCGAATGGCCCAACAACAACTATTGGCTGTAAAGGTGTGGGTGGTCTTCTGGTTTTGCTATCAAAAATTTGACAGGCATGGCAACTTCTGACTGCGGTTATGCAATCCTTGAACATGGTTGGCCAGAAGTATCCTGCTCGTAAGATTTTTGTGCTGTAGCATATCCAGATTGGTGCCCCCCACACGCACCTGAATGACACTCATTCAGGGCTTTTTCGGCTTCCTCATGGGTGAGGCACCTCCTCAGAACCGTATCAATACCACGACGGTAAAGAGTATCACCGACGATCATGTAGTCTTTTGCTTGGTATCGAATACGTTTTTGTTCAGAGTGAGAGGTATTTGGCCTGAATTTTTGGGTTTGGAGATAAATGATTATGTCTCCATACCACTCATTGCTTGCGGATATCAGAAACAAACTCTCGTCCACGATTGATTCTTCGGATGTTTCATCGTTGGACGACGATGGGAGATCGCATAATAATTCTGCGAAAACTAGAGCTTTCTTT
Source organism: Pinus tabuliformis (assembly GCA_031772625.1). Taxonomy (NCBI): domain Eukaryota; kingdom Viridiplantae; phylum Streptophyta; class Pinopsida; order Pinales; family Pinaceae; genus Pinus; species Pinus tabuliformis. The sequence goes on along the minus strand of CM062814.1, from coordinate 715,511,135 downwards.
GACTTGGATTTTACAAATTCCAGATCAAACTCTTGAAGGATTGCTATCCATTTTGAATATTTTCCCCCCAGCAACTGTCGCGACAATATATAAGTCATGGGGTTGCAATCTGACAGAATGGTAGTTTTCTGAAAGAGGACATAGTGTCGAAATCTTTGCATTGCTTGAACCGCTGCAAGCGCTAGTTTTTCAACATAAGAATATTTGCTTTCTGTATCATTTAAGTTCTTACTTAAATAATAAATAGGATGTTCTGTTCCATCGACTTCTTGAACTAAAACCATTGCGATGGTCGTATCTGCTGCAGCCAGATACAGGTTAAAGTCTTTTTGATAATCAGGGGCATACATTAATGATGCTTTCATTAGGGAATCTTTTAAAGCATCAAAGGAAGCTTGCGCAACCTGATCCCAGTTAAAGGGTACCTCCTTTTTCAAAAGACGTGTATAACCTTTAGCAAGTTCGGCGTAATTTGGAATGAACCTCCTCAGAAAGTTTGCTTTCCCTTGGAGTTTCTGAATCTGAAGCAAATTCGAAGGTGGAGGCAAATTTATGATTGCCTGGACCTTACAAGGGTCGAGACGAATCCCATCCTTGGAGACTACAAAGCCAAGTAAACGACCAGAACTGACACAAAATACACATTTGTGCGGATTGAGTCGTATCTTGTAGTGTCGGCAACGTAGAAATATCGCTCTTAAATGCTGCGGATGATCAGTCCGCTTTCGCGAATGAGCCGGAAGGTCGTCGAGATAAGGTTGAACGATGTTTTTGATGTCATGGAAGGCATAATTCATTGCCCTCTGAAACGTTGCCCCTGCGTTCTTTAAACCAAAGGGTAATTTTCGATATGCGAATGTGCCCCACGGACAAATGAATGCAGTCTTTGACTGGTCTTGTGGGCGGATATTTATTTGATTATACCCGGAGAATCCATCCATGAATGAAAAGATTTCGCATCCGGCGCATTCATCAATTATCTGGTCGATAAAGGGTGTAGGGTAGTTGTCTTTTGGACAAGCTTGATTTACATCCCTATAATCGACACACACTCTAATTGTCCCTTGCTTTTTCATAACCGGGACAATGTTCGATACCCAATCGGTTAGCGGAACCGGGTAGATGGAACCAGCATGCAGGAGTTTTTCAAATTCTGCCTTAGTGGCAGCGGCTTTCTTGGGGTGCACCTGCCTCAGTCGTTGCCGTACCGGTTTAACATCTGGATACATCTTGATTTCGTGTTCAACGATACTCGAGTCGATGCCTGGCATTTCACTGTATGACCAGGCAAAGACATCTCTGAATTCGCGAAAAAGAGCGTTATATATTTCCAGTTCTGAAAGAGAACAACATTTGCCGACATAAATATTCTCTACAATATCTATTTTGGTCGAGATATTTATGGCTATAGTCTCTTCAATGTTGGACAAGTTTCGCTCGGAATCCACCGTATTTACAGTATTTGATAGAAAATCAATTACTGAAGGATGGTAGAGGTCATTTTGAGTATCTTCTTCGTAATTCGGAAGAAGAGAACGATGGTGGGAATCATTCCATGGTGCTCCTTCAACTACCATGGCTTGGAGAATTCCTTCGTCGGTGTCATGCATTTGCGACCAAGGATTTGAAGGAGTACCATATTCTCTAGAGCTGTCCACCCAAACGCTTGATGAGCGTTGATTTGGGTTTGCCTCCCATGCCAGAAACATTGATTGCTATAATATTTCTATTGGGCTTGGGGGCAAAACCATTGCATGATCCATGCTGATATCGTTTTCTGAGATCTTTGCGGAAGATATCATATTGCAGGTTCCTATCGATGCTACTTCCGCCAAATCAATTGGAGGTGGAAGAGCGAAAGTTCCCATTAGTATAGGATCTTTTAGTAGGCCTACTCCGATATTCTGAAGCGAATGGGGGCTTCCATGGATCATGGGAATGCTTCCCATAACTTGTGAACCATTGGGGAGGAAGTTTTGTTGGTCGACGATTGTAATCTCTCCCTGAAAGGGAAATGCAATCTTTCTAAAATAGGTCGACACAACAGCTGCCATGGCATATATCCATGGTCTTCCTAGTAGGATGTTGTAATCAAGATTCCCATCGATGACTTCAACATCTATTTCTACTGTTTTCCCTCCTAGTTCAACTTTCAAGTTATTTAGGATACCGTACGGGCTATACGTCCTTCTGTCGAATGCTTTCAATGTTGTCACAGATCACGACAAGGTTGGAGATCCTAAAGTTTTCCAGCAACTCATCGACATAATACATGTAGATGCTCCCTCATCAATAATCGTTCGGTGAATAGTTTTGTTGAGGGCTTTCACTTGAACAAGGAAAGCTAATTGAGCTGGTAACTGAGGATCGTACCCTTTGTGGTCGAAGGATACAAGATTGGAATCCTTTGGATCAATCCCACCAATGGATGATAACAAAGCCTGCCTTTGGGATGGGCAGTTTTGTAGTACTTCAAGAGTCGACATAGCGGATGGCGATTGGGCCAAATCTTCCACTATATTATAATGCTGCGCCACTCTAGCGCGAGGATTAAATGTCAACTTGTGTACTACTCCCTTCGGCGGTTTTATTGTCAATTCAGGGATGGTGGGTGGTACAACTTCTGTTGAAGTTGTTGTCGAACTACTTGGTTGATCTTTATCCTTGTTGTTCGATAGCTGAGGATTCCCGTAATCTTTGTTCCTTGTCGAGATCAAAGCATCATTTTGCTGTTTCGAAATTGACAACATTAGCACTTGAGACAGGGAAGCATTTCCACTTTCAACCAGGTTTGTTCCTGGATTCGGAAACAGATCGGTTAACACTGCTGAGGTTTTCGAACTTTTAAAGAATCTCTTAAGCTCAGCTTTGTATGGACATTCTTTTGTCCAATGATCCTCGTCGCATATCATGCAACCTGTAGAGGGTTTCCTATTCCCAGGAGGGTTTGAAGAAGATTTTTCGGGAGATTGCTCATCCTGTTTCTTCTTCTTCCCTTTTCCTTTCTTCTTGCTTCCTGGTTGTTTGGTTTCTTTGCCTTTATCTGTCGATACGACATTTACTTCCGAAGCAAGAAGTTCGTCTTTCGCATTTTGACCTGAAACCTTACGAGCCTTTTTGGTTGCAGCCCTTGTCGATTTCGTGTCTGTTGTGCCAATCACGCCATCGCCGGCATGAGAGTCATTGTTTGATTTAGGAGGAGGAGGAATTGAGAATTCCGGTCTAGGGGCGTCAGGTATTTTGTCGTAGAGCGTGCCAGACTGGGTATAGACCAAGTCCAAATATTGCGCACGAGCGATAACTTGCTCTTCTGTTACAACTCCCCCTTTTGCCACATCTTCCGTGACGGCAGGAAGTAATGATTTGATAAACCATTCAGCTAATAGCTGATCGGGGACGTACGTTTTTACCATCCTACGACGATGCCGCCACTCATGTATATGATCAGATATGTTAGTGGCTGTTGTCTGTTTAAAGTTGGTAAGCAGTTCTGTTCCCATTTCATACCTTATCGATAATTGAAAATGGGTTAAAAAGGTTGTGGCTAAGGTGCTGAAGTTGTCGAACGAAGCTCTAGGCAATTCAATGTACCATTTTGCTGCCGGACCTGTTAATGTCCTCTGAAAAAGGCGAAGCCTTATTGAATCATCATTTAAAGTGTTTGATGAACACCATAGATGAAATATCATCACGTGATTCGATGGATCTTCACCCGGATTTCCATTAAATTTAGGAATATCTAATGGAAGTTTGTGTGGAATCGCTGGCCACCAAGGGGCGTAAGCAATTGGATCGTTTGTTAGCCGGTTTAAATCAGGTAACTCTAAAGTTGCCACGAATGGTAACTGTTGATTCAGGTTAGGTGAAGCATACCCAGGATACGATGGAATTGCCTGAGCAATTGGTCTTTGCATACCGGCATAATGCATTTGATGCTGGTATGTTTGGTAAAATTGGTGGACTTGACCATTATAAAATGGTTGATTTTGACCGTTTTGAATGTACGGCTGCCCACTGTTTGCAAAGATCTGTTGCTCAGCACCTTGGTATACTTGTTGGAATTGTGGTTGTTGGTATTGCACCAGCCACGGTTGTGAAGCCATGTGCTGTTGCCCGATAATAACCGTTTGACCAAGGTGAGGGGTAATTGTACCCGTCTGTGCCTGTGTCGCCCCACCAGTTGGCAATTGTGGTTGAGTCGCAGGGTCAATGGGCTGTTGCATTACAACCTGAGAAACTTGAGGTTGACACACAACAAGCAATGCTTGAACTTGCGACACAGTCACAATAGCTGGCGTAGTGGGTATGTTCGACACAGGTACGCATTGTTGCATCGAATATACAACCCTTGGTTGTTGGGGTAGTATAGGTACCCAACCACTTGATGTAATTCCAGTATAACCTGAATACTGTTGTGAACTCCTGTACGGATATCCTCCCGGAGGTGGTAACGAAAGGGCGTATTGCCCCCCATACGGTGGTAATCCAAAACTCAAGGGAATTGTTTGCCCTTGGGGATCGGACTGCCCAAATTGACCTCCAAATGGATCAATTTGTTGAGACTCAACATAAGAGTTTCCGGGTATAATTCCGGATGAACAAATAGGAACGGACCAGACTGTCGAAATAGCCCCTGGATGGGCTCCTTCTAGCGGTTGTGAGCTAGTCGGGACAGATGGTACGCCGACAAACATTGTCGGAGTGATAGCAGGGAGCTCCGCCGTCGCTGTGTCAGAAGACACAGTCCTAGATGTTGACGGTTGTTCAGACATTTGTAGTCTATCCAAAATATTACCTAGCGATTCTACAGGAACTTCTGCTTGTGGTAGACTAACTTTTGATGTCGAAGGAAATAGAGTGACCCCGACTCCAAAATGCGTTGGAGTACTTGCTTGCGGATCTTCTACAATTTCCTCTATCGCAATCAAACCAGGTGGAAGGGGAAGACCATCAGGTCCGTAAAATATTTCTGGTGCCGAAGAGACAGCGACAGATGTTTGAAAAGTAAGACTCTCTGAACCGGCTATGGATGGAACTGGTTCAGTAACACAAGTGCTTGTTCTCAAACTAGGATCAGTATCACTGTCTTTCTGTGGCTGTCGAACTTCTTCTGTTGAGGCAGGGATTCCAGAAATGCTTGGAGTAACCGGAGTCTCTAATGTCGTTGGAACACTCATTCTAACTTTGATTGGAGACTTGGATCCGGTTAAACGAGTCTGCTTTGTCCGTACTGGTTTCGCTTCCGGAGACAAAGACGGTTGACTCTTAAGCCTCCGCGAACGACGGGGTTTTAATTGACTTTCTTCCACGATTGCGGATTACTTGATCAACTAAAATAAAAGGGAAAGTATGTTTCCGTGTTAAATGAATTTTAGACGCTTTTGACACAACTTGCTTTTTCAGTTTTAAAGAGTCGAGAAAAAACAAAAGATGACTCTAGTCTCCTTCAATTTTTAATGAGCCTGAAGTGACAAGTGCTCAGATGGACCTTTTCCGTTAAGGAGTCTGAAAAGGAACGAAAGGGACTGCTCTGGAGGTCTAGGTAGAGGGAGTGCCAAACCAATCACAAAACCACAGAATACTTTTTAGGGTACGGGCGGTCAATCTTCCCGAATGCTGTGTTCAGTGCATTGCGATCAGTAGGGCGGCCGACATGGCTTCCTATGGATAAAGGTTTTATGCCTATAGGGGTCTCCCAATATATACTCGACGGTACGTGGGAGCACAAGTCCGTACTGGCACTCATCGTCTCAAAGTGGAGGAATCACCCAACCAACAGTGAGGACAACAGTTACCAGGCTTTACGACGTCGGAATACGTCTCTAGCCTAGACCTCTAGATGTTGTGCGTTAAGTTACAAAGCGTTGTTAAGTTCATTGAATTTATTTTAGGTTGATCTTTCTTATGAAGTTTTCCTTTTGGGTTCACCACGAGATGTAGATGTAATTCCTAAAATGCAGTCTAAAGATGATAAGCAAGCTTTTATCTCTTTTCAGCAATGAAAATCCTAGCTACAAGGGGAAAAGAAAGACACAATCTTTTCTCAAAGAGCAAAGAGCACACTGTAAATGCACTTTTCCTAAATCAAGCCATACAAACTGTCAATATGCAAATGCACTTGTGCATGTATTTGTTTTTCACTTTCTTAATATTGATGCCTAAAAAGAAAGTTGTTGTATAAATTTGAATTCGATTTCAAGTGAAAAACACAAACAAGCTTCTTTTCGAAATCAAAAGGTAGAGACGATTACGACACTTTATGATTTTGAAGTAAACACTCGTTTCGACACTAGAAATTCACAAATTCAAACCAAAGGCAAAAGTAAAAGCGTAATCAAATGTCAACAGCAAATATACTTTCTCCTAAGATCAAAACGACACTTACGACAGGTCTAGATCTAAGGGCGACAGTATGACCAGTTTACTTTTGCAATGGGAAACTGTAAATGACGTAACAAATACACAAAAACAAATACAGTTTCTTTTATACAACTGAGGCGGAATTAAGGCAAAGAAAAGGGGCTTTTAGACAGACAAACACACTGATCACAGGTTGCAAAAATTAGAGGCAAAACTGGAAAAAAATGAGCAAAGAACCTCAGCTAGGTAGGGCTAGGCTGATCAACGCACCTGCTACACAGAGGAACTGAATTGCAACGCAGGTAGCCCTCTTGGGAACTGCGCTGAAATGTAGAGTCTCTTCACAGAGCCTGCGCTGAAGCAGAAACGAGAATTGTCTCTGGGTTCTGGGTCACGGTTTGCAGTTTAATCTATGGTTTTTGGCCAGATAAAAGCAATCAAATGTGCACAATCAGAGGGTTGATTTACAAGAGGTTTGAGAGCTATCACAAAGGGTAATCAGATCATTTGTGAGTCAAATGTTCAGATCATAAACAGGCCCAGTGAATGGACTAGAGTAGCAGATATCTACTTTGCATTTGTAAATGGCAAATGCAGTTCGATTCGCTACTCCTAAGTTTATGAGATGAACAACAATAGAAACACAAATAAACTAACTAGACACGCTCCCCAGTGGAGTCGCCATTTTGTTTTCGGGAAAAGTGTTTATTCAGAATGACCCTATCCCACAGGGTTGTGACAGTGACCTCAAAAACAAATAAGGAAAACTACTCTTGTATTCTTCTTTATGAACTATAAACGAAGATGATTAAGATGAACCGACCTGTGTCTTGCACTAGTTGTTCAATCCAATCTATCCTCTCTTTGTCAACTTCCACCGAGCTCCCTCACTTTCACCAAGTTCCTGCAAGTTCACAGAAGAGAGAAACTACACAAAGACATAGATTTATGTTCATAAAAAGCTTAGGATCATATTTAAGCTAAACATACAAATATAACACACATCAGATATACAAGCATGTAGGAGAAACTCAAGCAGTTTTATTGATAAAACAAGAAGATCCAGGAGGAGTTACAACCGATGAGTCCTGATCCAACATCAACCTCCCAGCATAGAATCCCTTCTTCACCTCCAACAAAGCATAAATCACCCAATACTCTAATGTCAATCACAAAACCAACAGCAATTCTCTGCAATGTACAAAATTCCAGCCTCTGGATCTCTTGGTGAGGGATCCATATATAGATGTATGCAAAGAGGATGAGTCATCCCATGAGTTGATTAGTGGCTTCTCTCTGTCAGTTCTTGCTTCCACTTGGAGACTGAGAGCCTCTTACTCATCACTGGTCGAATTCAGTGAGGCAAGTGTCATTGGAGAAGATTCTGGAAGCTTCCATTGTCTCTCCACCTCGTTGAATGACTCTGCCACTTGTCATTTCCCGCTCAACGCACCCTGGTAGTGCATTCAAGTGTGTTGCAACACACCTAGCTAGTGTATTTGGGTGCTTTGCAACGCAGCCAGCTAGTGGAGCATCTGAATTGATCCTGATTTGACTAGTTTTGAGCAGTTTCTGGTGGAGAACTTCTGGGAGAAGCTGTAATTTGTTGGCCTTGTTTATTTAGGAGCTGGAACAACATCTTTAGGGACTTAGGATCCCTTGGTTTATGGACATTTCATGCTTATAGCTGTAAGGCACAAAAATGTCTATAACAGGGAGGGAGGATGTCTTCAGGGGGAGATATGGTGGGAAAAGGATTGGATGAGGTAGGGGGAAGGAGAGAATGGCCTAGGGAAAGGGAGGCAGAGACAGGGGGAGAAGAGGAAGAGGGGGCGGATGCAATGGGTGTATTGGATTTAGAGAGGGTGGCTTCAAGGTTTGACTTGGTGCTGGGAGTAGTCTTCTTTTTCTTGACCATTTCCCATTGCTCATCTTGAGAAGAATTTTCAACATCTACTAACTTAGAGCAATGATTAGCAAAATGGCCATATTCGTGACATACCTTGCATTTAAACGGGATCTGCTCGTAGTCCAATTGTTGAATGTGTGTCTAGTCATCCACTTTGAGTTTGATGGCCTCAGAAAGGCCTTTGCCGAGATCAACTTCAACACATATGCGGGTGCAGGCTTGCATGTTATCTTTTGGTTCACTACGGTCGATAAATCTTCCAACAGAATTCCCGATGGCTCGAACCGATTAATCTCCCCAGTAGTGGAGAGGAAGGTGAGGGAGCCGAACCCAGACTGGAACTGCGCTAGGGACATCCATTTTAGGGTTGAAATCTGAAGTCCATGAAATATGGTCCATTTCTAAAACTTAGATCCTTGTCTTCTCTTGATTAAAAATGGAAGGTGAAATATCCTTTCCCGCAGAACCGTATGGAGATTTTGCCTTGTATTTTATCAGACCAGTTTCATTCAACCCATCTTTGCACTGTCTTTGGTGAGGGCCAAAGACCAGTGAACTATTTGATAAGACCTCGTTTTGATAATGAAAGTGCTGGCATGCGAGGAAGTGTTGGAGGAAGGATTACCTCTTGCAGAATATCTAGCTTATTGACGAACTTAGAGATTACTGGGCAAGGTCGTTGAGGGGGCAAGGATTTAACTAGCGCAGAGAAGGCCTATTGGGTGGCTGCCACCTCTAGGGTTGCATCTGGAGTGGCCATGGCTAAAAGTCGAGGGCCAAAAGAACTCAGCAGCAATGGCGTGACCTAGCAGGTCAGATGCAGAGCACCGATCGCGAAGCACTGATGGATTATTTTTAAGTCTATGGGTCATCTTCTATTGAAATCTCCTCCCATTTCTTCTACCACTCCTTCTCTAGGATATCTTAGGTGTAACTTCAATATTTTCCTCGGAGAAGTCTTGGGTACAAAGATAGTGGTTAGTTTTCCTTTTGACAAAGGAGGAGAAGGATGATAATTTTTATTATAAAAAAAATTCTCCATCCCTAATTTTCCTTCTTATATGATAAATTTTCAAAGTAAATTGTTGCACAATGGTTGATACAAGGTACCCAATTTAAGCATAATTCTTCATATAGGTGTATGAAAATTAGAGAGGGAGGAGGCCACTTACCCTTTTCAAGATGACTCTTTCATGTGCATGAGGGTTTGAGGAAAACTTCTGGTTGTTTTGGCTCCATTTCTCCCCTTAATTCATCCATACAAATTCCTTTCTATGCTCGTGTAGCAATTGAGATCCTCCTGTAACACATCATATAGCACATGAAAACTTGGCCTATAGTAGTTCAGTGGAACCCTAGGCAAAATTTGGTAGCATCTAGCTCGTCCTTCAGTACCTTGATGAGTCTCTCCAACTATTTTACAAAAATGAGCAATTGTGTAAATGGAATCAATCCTCATACTTTTGTTCCCTTTTGTGGTAATGGCATAGAGCACTTTGGTGACTTGGATCTTACAAAAATTTCCTTTTTTAACCGTTTCCCCCACTCCTCATAATCATCACCCTATTTAATTTGAATTTTCCACGTTGCATGGGTGGCTGAGTGAATTGTAGTTTACTAATCGAAGGTGGTCAAGTTTACTGGCCACCTCCAACCCATGAAAAATCCATTCTCGGTCATTAAACACATTTATTTACCATTATGTGCATAGGGAAGAGGAGAGGGGTGTCATACTGGAGCCTACTTGTGATATCTAAGTGCTAGAGATGCATGTAGGCTACTGCTGAGTTGATGATTGATTAAGTGATCTCTAGAGGTGCTAACTTTCCTTGTTTACTTATGCATAGATCTTCACAACATGATGATGTAGTCGACTGATGAAATCTTTCTTCCATGCAGGCCTCCTTCTAGTGTTTGAGATGCTGCTATTGGAGTGGATAGATGACCTTAGATCTACTCTTTAGAGATGGTGTGACCTTTATAAGCTTTAGGAATGGTTGCATGGTGCCTCAAGGTGGCTGGATCATCTACTCTGGAGTTGTAAAAAATGATCTGGTTCAAGATCTTGTTTGAATTGCCCAATTTTCTATAGGGGTGATCTTCTTCCTATAGCAGTCACTTAGTTCCCCCTCAAGGCATCATATTTCATTCACGGATTAGGAAAAATCATGGTGGGTCTAGGGACAAGATTAGAATCATAAAAGGGTGGTGAAAAATGTGAAGGCATAGTCATTTTTCTATGCTTGTTTGTTTTTTGTTTTGTTTTGTTTTTGGTTTTGTTTTTGTTTTTGTTTTTTTTTTTTTTTTTATGTATGGCAAAAGTGGAATTTTGAGGATGATTTTGGTTTAATGCAGTGTATGAGTTATTAAGGAATCTTAGTGGACCTCTCCCAACATTTACCAAGGGAAAAAGTACCTATTGGCCCCTTTTACCAAGTGGATCTCCCTCCTGTAGCATTTCATGTTGCTCTTGTAGCAATTTAGGTTGCTCCTGTAGCAATACAAGAAGTAGGAAAAATATGTTTTAGCTTCTTGCTAGATGATGGAGAGAGGTAGGGAGGTGGATAAATGAGGATGAAAATGCAGTGGGTGGCTAGGAAAAATAGATAAATGGGTTGTGCGCTTTGTCTTGTAGGCACTGTCCTTTTGACAGTCTGGAGTCCTGCAAAAAACAAATGTTAGCTGAATTGATGTAAGGACTCCTCCTTGTGTTTTTTCTTTTCCCTTTTTCTTTTTTTATTTTTATTTTGAGACATGAAGACTGCCTCAGGAGAGGTTTTCAACCTACATGCCTACCCTAGGCGCCTCAAATGATGTTTTCACTGGGGATCTTTTTATTTTTCTCTATTATGTTTTTGCTCTTGTGTTATCTCACATAGGCTTTCAACCCAAGAGTTGGCATCAGATGCCTCATGGATTTTTTCCTCTAGGCCTCTTTATTTATTTAATTTAATTTAATTTAATTTTAATTATTTAATTATTTAATTTATTTTTTTTAGAAGTTTGATGGATTGAGGGCTATGAGCCTCCCAATCACATTCAATTATTTTTTTGGTTAAACTAATAAAATCTTCCTTGGACATAGGTCTTTTGTACAACTTCAACTTGTAACCATTGACAAATAAGAGAATGCCGTCCTCATCAATTGTTCTGATTTTTATAGACCCATTACAATAACATATTTCCACCAAATAAGGACCCAACCATATTGTCATTAATTTTCCCTTGAAATACTTGAATCTGGAATCATATGGAAGGGCCCAATTACCTTCTTGAAAATTTCTCTCCCTAATGTGTGTAGGAGAACTTGTAGCCTCAATTCATATAAACCATTGAGTTGGAGAAACCTCTCTTACTATGGTGTAGTGAGGTCCAAGTCTAATTGAGTTTCCATCCTTAAGGTATTGTACTCAAATTCAATGGACAATAGGGCTTTCTTCCCATAGACTAGTTTAATTGGACTAAATCTAGTGGTGGTCTTCCAAGTGGTGTTGTAGGCCCAAGTGGATTCTACAAGTTTGTCTGCCCAATCCTTTCTGTTATTGCTAATAACTTTGGTTAGGATATTCTCCAATGCTCTATTTTTGACCTCCACTTACCCATTTTCCTGAGGGTGATAGGTAGTGGATCTCCTATGCTTGATGTGGTGCTGCTTCATGAGATATTCAATCATATTTGATGTGAAAAGTGTTCCTTGATCAGTAAACAACTCTCTAGGAAAACCAAACGTGTATAAGATGTTCTCCCTAAGAAACTAAACCATATTTTGCTCAGTTACTGCCTTAAATGCCTTTGTTTCAACCCATTTAGTCAAGTAATCAGTGCACACAATGATATACTTCTTCTGCCCTAATGGGGGATCAATGTGCCCATTGAAGTCCATGCCCCATTTCTTAATTGTCTCTAGAGTTGATTGAGGTTGTAAGAGAATTTAATCCTTAGGCATAGGCTTACCCATCCTTTCAACTGGTCACACCTAGTGGTGCATCTTTTTTCATCTTGATGTAGAGTGGGCCAATAGTAACTTGCTTGTAGAACCTTGAAGGTTGTTCTCTTGGTAGAAAAATGGCCTCCACAAGGTCCATCATGACATGCTAAGAGGATGTCAAAGGCCCCCTCTTCCCGCACACATCTCCTCAAGATCTAATATGGTCCTATTTTGAAAATATTTGCCCCAATCCACGTGAGTGGGGAACTTTTCCTAACAATATTGTTTTTATCCTTGGAGGATAGATTAGGAGGCAACCTCATAGTAATCAAGTAGTTTCTATATTAGCAAACCAAGGAGAGAAAACCAAGATGGAAAACAGGTGTTCATCTGGGAGTTGATCATCTACCATTTCTTCCTTTTCTATAGGCAATGTCAGCCTTGATAAGAAATGTGCAACCACATTCTCTTTTCCTCATTTGTCAATAATAGTCAAATCGAATTGTTGCAATAACAACAACTATCTAATTATCTTGGCATTGACATCAGGTTTATTCACTAAATACTTAATGGTTGCATGATTAGCGTGAACAAAATTTTGATAACTAGTGACGTAATGCCTATAATTGTTCAAAAAATGTACCATAGCCAAGAGTTCCTTTTCAGTGACTATGTAATTCAACTCATATTTAGAAAGGATCTTACTCATGAAATAGATAACATAAGGGAATTTATCTTCCACTTTTCCTAAGACAATCCCTACAACTTTATCTAATGAATATATGTGTATATGGAAAGGTAATGCCCAGCTGGGACCTCTAATGATGGGTTTCATGGTCAGATTTTCTTTTAGCACTTCAAAGGCCTGTTGACAATTATTTGTCCAACAAAACTCTGAATCTTTAGCTAGCAGTCATGTTAGGGATTTTATATGTCATTGGATTCCCTAAATTAAATTGTCAATCAAAGTTCGTAAACTTTGAGTTGCAATGCATTTTAGTTTAGATTCAAACTTACCCTATACAGTTCTAGTATGAAATTAAGTACGAAATGCTCAAATTTATGTATAATAATCACACCCAGAATTGTTGAAGTGAAGAAGCCTATTTCATTGTAATCTAAATTACTGTTAACAAAATATATTTTATATTCAAAACTCAAATCACTATTCCATTCTTAACTATGATATATTAACTCAAAAACTCATTCATAAATAAGATGGACAACTATCACTAATTATGTTCTCAAACCAATTTAACATTAACCCTATTCAAAACCATTCACAAAGCTAATCCGCAGGGTACTATCAACCAAGAGTAAGCTCAATGATAGCTCAAATCAATCCTTATGTGCTAATTAATTCAAAGAAAACTCAACATTTGAAAGACAACTGAAAATTTCCCAATCTTAGATATAATCTAAATCAACACACACAACTTCCAGATATCTAATGATGAACCTAAATAAATCTAATTTACTTCTTGCAAAATCAAATAAATAACCAACTATCTATTCAAATTTTTGTTATACTATGATTCAAGTAAATCTCACACATAAAATCAAACAAATGTACTACAAATGACATACAATTTCAGAAGAATTAACACACAATCTATTCTAAAAATGATACTCTGTCTCTAATCGATTCTGAATATTCAAACAAAGAATAAGCTACAAGAGTCTCGTGCTACTGATATATATAAATTCATAAGAAATGAAACACTTCCATTCAAGACAAGAGATTCAATTTAAAACATACTATTTTTCTCCTTTATAAATTCATTTTAAATCGAAACTTCCTTCTCCAACATTCATGAATTTGGAAGAGTAATCATAGAGTTAACATGTACAAAGTATGTTCATAACAATGTTCCATGACTTTGTGAAGACTCAACAACATTAAACTTGTTATCTTTAACTCAGATCTATGAAAACGTTTGAAAGAAACTTAAGTACGGAATTAAGTGCAGGAATTATGTAAGTCACTAACGAAAGAAAATGAGAGATTAAGTGTAGTTATATCAACTGAATCGAAACACACTTCCTACACACTAAAATGGTTACAAGACTCGTTCAAGGTTCATGGTGGTCCCTTGCTACAACCCAGAGAAATCCTAAAATAATTCAATACTTGCAAATTATAGAGACATGAATGCTTAAATAAGAGTAAAAGACGAGAGAATTGAAGGGATTGTCGACAATGGGATTGTCTCACGTAAAGTATGTTGAAGGAAAAATCTGGAGCCTTTGCATTGTGCCAGATGGGTTAGGGTACCTTGGGTTTTCCTCCCAACCTCTTTCGCTTACGAGATCTGATCTTTTTAAGGTTTGTGACATAGAGGTTAATATTTTTCTTTTGATTGATTTTTTTATTTGGGCTAGATCTGCACTTACTGAGCCACGACATAGCTCACACTAATCTCTCTTCTGTGATGTAAATGGGTGGATATATGCATCCATAACCACACCCACCATGATCTCCCAACAAATCATTGGGGTTTTTATTTTTGTTGTCTCAGTTGCTCAATTGGCCCAGGCATTATTGGAAAAGTAGAAACCCTATACATTAATAAGTTGATGCATGCTAGATATATCCTTACAATGGATGATTAGCATAGATTCAAAGACCTTTTCAGCTCTATCTCCTATCTTAGAATATCCATTAAAATAACATAAACAAAGGATCGAATGCAACATAACGATATCCATATTTTCTACAGAGGATAGATCTATCCTTAGATGCGATTTATATATGCATGGGAAAAAGTCAAATTGTTGGATCTACACATTTGGTTCACATTCATATGAAGAAGGGGTTGGAGCTCAATGCAGTCTTATGGATCTCATGGAGCCATGCTTCTCAGTACTATATACGAGATGCGGAAACCCCAATACCTTGGTGATAGCCTCAGCTGCGGACACTTGTATTGTAAGGTATACAAACCTTAGAGCTACCATATTGGATCTAAGATATACACTCATCTTGGGCGTATCTAATTCTAGACAAGAAAGATTGGGCCCTAATCTAAGGTCTCCGGAATGCTTCTCATCAGATCTACCCTCAAACTTAATTGATCACAAAGCAGCAAGGATCTTGCAGTCAATGAATGTACCTACAATGCAATCCCTGCTACAAGAAATAGAAACAATCACACGACACTTATATAGATTATAAAACATTTGATATCCGAGAGAAGAAATAACATAAATCCTTCCATTTTTTCTTAAAATCCCCTACTGGTAAATCATCATTACTATGGGTACATGATTCTGACAAGGTCTTCCAATTGAAGAAAAATATTATGCAAAATCCGGGCTATCCATCACACTTGCAAAACATGACATGTGGTGGAAGATCACTGTAGGATCATCATAGTCTACATGAATACAAAATTTTACCTACGACCACCATCATCCTCAAACTGAGATTGAGAGGAGGCGCAGTGGGATCAAGTAAATCAAAGGGAGCAAGAGGTGTTTCTAGATCTAGCTTACCCAAAGGTACAAAACCGAATAAGGAACACATAAATGTTGGTATCTCCTTCAAAAACATCCTCCAAGGGAAACGAACAGCTACAACAAAACTAGAACAAACACATAATACTCCCAGCCCATACATAGGTGAGCAAGCAAATTATGTCCCATAACTAATCGTAGATATTCCAGAAACAAATGATCTTCGCACTACCTATGAAACATAGGCCATCATCTGCAGATTCAAAACTTTTGGCCAAAACCAATGGATCTTTTCCACTAGATCTTCACCAATTGGAAAATAAATTGTGAAATACACCTCTGCTCCAAAGTTTTCTTCATTGTAAAGTTTGCATCATCATAGGAGTGAGAAGTTATCCTTTAGAAAGGCCTATGGTTTTTGGGATCGACAAGAGTTTTCATTACTCCATTTTTCTCATATTTCGATGTGATACCATGATTGTGTCAAGAATGTTGGTTTGGGTTAGGCTACATAAAATTCCCCTTCATTTCTAGCATAATCAAGTGGTATAAGGAATTGGGAATATCTTAGGACAATTCATAAAGACAAACATACAAAGGATGGAAGAAAGGATCTATAATTTTGCATGAATATGTGTGGATTTGGACCTTAGTAAAATCCTACAAGATTGCATTCAAATATCACACAACAAGAAGGGTTGGACTTAATTCCTAGATTTCAAGAACCAAACCTTTAGATGTTGAATATGTCGATAAATAGGACATCTACAAAGTATGTTTCCTGATTCCAAGAAAGAGCAGTGAAGGAAGAGGAAACCAGGGAAATAAACCAAAGGATGGAAATTTCCACCAAATGAGCCTAAGGAGGAAGAGGAAGAAGGAAAAAAGGATCCCATCCCAAATGTGGAAGAAAAAAATATACAAGAAATAGAAGGGAAGGGGGAAATATCTCAAGAACCATTAGAATTACAGATCACTACGACACAACTTATGAGGATACCTTAAGCAAAGGACACTAGAGAAAAAAAAACATCATCATGCATCTGATAATTCATATTTAGACAAGAATAGCTAGAAATAATCTAGCTATTATTTCATCCACTCCATCTCAAGGAGAATGGCAGAAGGTTGAAAACAAGAAATGGAGAAAAGTTGAACTTTTTCTCTCCATTTGTTAGTTTATTGTTATGTATGAACTTATGATCAATTGACTTTTACTAGATGATGGAATGATTGCAAGCATATACAACATGTATTTTTTTTTTTCATTAATAAAATTACGATCTTTTCCTTGGAAAAGAAAAGAGTAAAATATGAGACAATAATTATATTAAAACTTCAATAAAACATCAGTTCAAGTGTTCAGTATTAACAAAACATAATCAAAGAGTGTCATGTCACAATCACTAGCTCAGCCTAAACATGTAGCTCTGTGTGCATATATATGTGTAGTTTTACATAAAAAATGTTGGGCCTTTTAAAGAATTCAGGTTGATAAAATAGTTACAACCGATTGACTAAGTAGAGTAAAAAAATATGGGATTCAACTAAGTTATTGCAAGTAAAATCTTCAAGATTATTTCTCCCAGATTATAACCGAACTTGTCCCAACCATGGCACTATCCTTGAACCAAAGAAACTAATTCCATATTCGAGAAGAAGAAGGACTATTCTAGGATGCTGATGATTGGCTGATTTCCCACTACTAAGTAGAGTACTAAATTAAGTGCAATACTGAGGACAAAATGGATGTTCCAAAAATGGATTCTTGATGTGTTGTTGGACTATGTGTTGGACCATTTGATGATCTGTCCACGTACTTCAAATGTCTATCTGTATTCAAAAGTTCTTTTATAGACCATTAAAATTGAATCAAGAGTTATAAATATATTTAACATCTACCTAAACCAAACAAAGACATACGAAAATAACACTTATTAATAAATCTTACCTCCATTGTACAATAATGCAGTTTAACTAGTGTGGAGTGGTTTTAGGGTACCAAAAAGGGGTAAAATAAGGTAAATGATAGTAAAACCAATGGGATAAGATGTGGAAAAAGGGTACAAAAGTAGGGCCCAACATCCCCCCATGCCATAGGGGATGCATGTCCTCATGCAACTATCATTTTCAAACTTCAACCAGTCATAAAAAATTAGGTCATCCCTTCCTTCAAATTCCCACCACACTTGCTAAGACTTTAAAACCATGATTTTCCTTCATTAATGGATATCGAAATCTCAGGGATTGCTCTTGGGCACTAAGCCTCTTCACCCACCTTTGTTGTTTTGCCTTCCAACCAATAAGGAACTTGTTCCCCAGGATGAGCACATTGTTCTTGGAAACGAGGGATAAATTATTGTTACGATATTACTCGTTAACTATTCACACATAAAAAAATAAAATCTTATAATTATGAGCCTTTTCCTTAAGATTTGAATTCTTTTTTCTGTAACTTAGCCACCAGTAGTTGTAAATCTCCATCACCACAAACCGAGGTCTTTTAAGTAGGTATTGTATATTTCCATGAACCACTCCCTCTGTGAGTCAACCCATCAAGTGTCTAGCTCTTCTTAGACTTAGATGCTCACTTATTTTTGCCTGGACCCTTGTTAAATGGACCCAGATGTGGCGAACCGCTGAGAAGATCTTGGAAATTATCTATCGATCCCTCTTCCTCGGGCGAAATATCCCCTGCTTCTTCGACTACCTAAGAAGGGCTCTTCGTTTCCTGTTCAGGAGAGGACAAAATGGTAACAAGTTCTTGGTCTTGAGTCCTAGAAATGGAGGATTTTTGTTTAGAAATTATTCTCGTAAACCTTCAACCTTGTGACGAGTTCAAAATATCTGATACTTTCTCCTTCTGCATTGGTGTCATGGGCACTGATGCCACATCCTTGTCTTCCTTGAATAGCTTTCTCTTTCTCTTATTAGGGGCAACATTAGCTCCCTTAGAGACAACTTTTATGTTGGTTTGATAATAGGTTCTACAACCTCCACCTGAGGCCTTTTCCATTTTCTCGGCTTGGCTTATTCGATTGCTACTTCATTATTAACAGGTTCATTCTTTTGCTTCTTACTTCTCTTGCATTTCTTTCCTTTCAAAGCTAGGGTCAATTTCTCTATAGATAAACTAGGGTTTATAGACTGCTTCAGGGGTTTCACCAAATGGCTTTCCTCCCTTGTAGAGACATGTTTTATCATAGGGCTCTGGCCTTGTTTAGAACTAGAATCAAGAGGAGCCTTAGATTATTAACTCAGTTTCTTCGATCCGGGGATAATGAGTCTTTGTCAGCCTTTAACTTGGGTTTCTTCCCATAGGAAACTTTCCACTAAAAACGCTTCCCAGGACTTCTTTCATCAACAAAACTAATGAACAATCAACATCTTGATAAAATTGTGATGACACACTCTAGTATCAAGGTTTTTTATAACGAACTAAACACTCCTAGTGACCTTATACAAATTTCTATGCAGAAAAACGAAAAAATGACTTCTCGTCCATCTGAAAAATCCAAGGGAAGTATAATATGATAAAGGAAAACAAAGGCATACCTCCCCTCACAGGTAACAAATCTCTATAATGCAGTGATGAGTGGATGATATTCCTCCTCCAGGTAGCTCTGTAGGACCCCTTTCGACTAGTTAATGGACTTGTATGCCAACTTGAGGAACTTAGCACAATCATTTGGCTTGAGCGACCCTCCTTTAAAATATTTATCACTAGTAAATGGTAATCCAGTTGCCCTGCTTATTGAATTGTCGATCACTTTGATTTTCAAGCTCTCGACCCTTGCAATTTTCCCATCAAAATTATATGCGAACGCCATTGCTACTCTATCATTATAACCCTAGAATTTATGAAGAAAACACATCCATCCCTTCTCCTCGAAAAATTCCTTACACTTAGCATATTCTAGGCTCTTGGAAAATTGAGTGAATGTGGGTTCATGGTGGTTGGCCCCTAAGCTGAAGGTGGAGCAATACTGAGAGTTAGACAAAAAATACGGGGGCTCACAAGTTGGTTCTCGATTGAAAATTAGCACTGAGACAAGCAACTTTCATGTCGCAGTTCACATAAATTTAAATTTGTTTGGAATGGCGGCTATATAATTTTAAGTTATGGTGCAGATTGGTTGTTGTAATGATGACTATGTACTTGAAATTTTTATCACATGAGTAGAAATGAACGAGAAGGGTAGTGGGATAGGATGTTTTAGGATCAAGTGAATATGGAGAAGATATGTAAATCATTACAATGAGTGGAGGTAGATTATCACTAAGGTCTATCATTCATATACTTTGAATTAGTCTAAGAAAATGTAAATTTACCCATACCTTGATTTGATTGCACATTAATATTCAATAATTCAAGAATGGAAAGATGGTGTAGAACTCCACGAAGTACGGGTGCAGAGCGCGAATTGTATAACCAAGTCATAGGGTTGTCCGCCCTAAGAATTGTAATTTAATGTAAATTTGTGTCAGCCTACCCATGGTCCATGGAAAATGGGATTGTATAAATAGAGTGAGGCTCTAAGTGTAAAGATAGCTAAGCTTACTAGATAAGAGATAGAATAACGAAGGCATGGTTAGAGCATAGAGTGGAATCTGAAGTGTACTGGGTCGTAGTAGTAGGAAGAGGCTTTGTAGATAAGTGTGCAGAGGCCTAGTAGAGTCTGCAGTTGAGTGCGTAGGGCGGAGTTGGGTCTGTACTTGGAATTGAAAATTAATAAAGAGAAGTTTACTCTGTGCATCTACTCTTGAATCTGTCTTTTGATGTTATGCATTACTTTTACTCTGTTTATTTATTGCGCACACTTGATGAATACTCATATGAATGCTTATATGTGAATTTAATCTAAGTAATATGTTAATGGAGACTAATTAAGGAAGACTTGGGTAAATAACATGGGTTGCGTTGTGGCTAGAACTACGCAAAGATAGTATCACAGGGCGCAGGGTGCTGGCAGGTGCACGTAGCGCAGTAAGTGTGAAGGTTGGACAACATTCCAATCGCCTCATATCATACATCTCTAGGGTGCGGAAACTTGGTTCTATCACCCTCCCATACTACTTTGGGTGAGACCTCAGTCTGCGCTCCGTGGACTATTGCCGAAAGGGCCAGTGGTACTGGGATTCGCTTGGCTAAATCACTTCCGAACCTGGGTCAGGCCCCACTAAGCCAACAAATGGTTCCATTGCCGGTACCAGGATCTGCATAAGGGATGTCTGATGTCATGCCACTGGAACCCAACAAAGAAGTAAATTGAAGAGTGGTTGGACAATAAGGTTAACGAGTTCGTGACACAGAAAAAACAGAACTTCATAAGTATCCAAGGAAAAGTGATTGGAGCGCTACGCATATATGGAAATCCATGAGATTTTCTTTATGTCATTTCCTTTTGAGCTGTATGAGTGGATCACAAAGTTAGTCGATAGCCAGGGAAGGTGTAGGCTTGACAAACCGATAGTGTGGACTCCAGAATTGGTGTGCATAATAGAAGCATCAGAGGATAAGATTGCGCGGGCTGTCGTCCATTGGCTCGACCTGATAATAGAGGGACACGACCATGAGCTACATCGAAGTAGAAAAAAGCTTTCTTAAAGGACCGCAAGGTAATTATATTAAGTCTTTGATTACTTGGATTAAGATGCTATTATGTGAAAAAAGGGTCATGCGAATACATTAATGTTTGGGACTGCGCGGAGCAGAAGAATCTACAAAAGCAACGAAGAATTAGAAAACAATCCCTTAATTTCACCCTCACAAGAGAGTGAGGAAGAGCTCGTGAAGGCCTCTCCAAGAAGCGTGGTCAGTTTGATAAGGCAGCGCATTCCAAGGTTACCACTTCCACCCACACTGCCACCCGCTTCACCTCCATCACCTCCATCGCCACCCACTCCACCTCCACCACCTCCACGGTTCAGTATGGTGAGCGTGATCAAGCTACTAGTATTCAGAGGAGTAGGGAATGAAGATCTGGACCAATTCTGGTTCGTGATAAGAGCAGTATGGGAAGCATAAGGTGTCACAGATGACAACATTAAGAAGGCTACATTGGTGAGCGCGCTCCAGGATCGTGCATTAACATGGTATATCAAGCACTCCAATGACCACCCAAACGTAGGGATAGCAGAGATCCAGAATGTGTTGAACAAGGAATTTAGCATGCCAAAGTCAGAAACACAATCGATCATCAGGTTTAAAGAGATTGCGATGCTCTCGGGCAAGACCCCTTGGGATCTGGATCAAATGCTGAAGAGTACGATCCGCGAAGCCAATATGACATTGACATATGGACAACATCGCGCACGATTTGTTGCATCTCTGGTGCCGCACTTGAGGATGACGCTGTCACAACAGAAACTTTCCACCTAGGCCGAAGCATTGGAAGAGCTTCGCGGAGGCCTCCACTTCAGGTAGTAAGGATCCACGAGAGCCGGGAATGGATCCTTTAATGATTACTACCTTTCTGGAGACATGCATGAAACTGTTGTGCGACAACAAGGCAGTTAAAGGACTACAGGAACTGATCACCAAGTGCGCGGGGTCAGGAGAACCGCGCATCGTCTGGAAATTTGGGAAGCATGCATTGCACACTGGAAGGGAAATGAGGTTGACTGCATAGATTGGTGAGTATGAATGGATCAGGTAATCCTAGATCTAGGTTCGTATGCGAATGTATTACCAAAAAAAACATGGGAACGCATGGGTAGGCCCGCGCGACAATGGTCCCCTATTCAATTACGAATGGTAAACCAATATAATATTTTGCCCATGGGAAGGTTGCAAGGGGTAATAGTTGATCTTGAAGGCACAAGCGCGCAAGCGGATTTTGAAGTAATAGAAATTGTCGATGACAACAATCCCTATCCCACATTGTTAGTAATAGACTAGGTCACCGATATGAAAAGAGTCATCAACCTGAAGAAGCGCAAAATGATCTTCGAGAAAAAGTCACTACGCATAGTAGTCCCACTGGACCTAGCCAAAGGAGCGCGCTACAACGAACCAGTGCACGACGATGATCTTGATTGTATTTACAAGATAACTGCACGAGACCAGGATTGGGTGAATTCGACTGCAGATGGGAAAATCTCGTGGGAGAGAGAAATCTCCTACACTTCGGATTCAGACGAAGAAGTAGAGCACTGGCAGAATCGGTTGCACAAAGTGATAACGCTGAATTACAACATGTTGGTTAGATCATTGTGCTGCGTGACAACAGAAGCAAGACAGTTTCCGACACATGATGGATTGACAGCGGTAGATAATTCTTGAGAAAATTTGAAAGCACAGTACCGGAACAACAACGGTTCAATGAGTTGAAATGGGCACTACGCGCAACACCCGCACGATGGTGGGGTACACACCAAGGAAATTTTGAGGACTAGCACGGATGCAGAAGGATGATGCGCCTATGATTTGGGAAACTACAATTATGATTAGAAGACAAATATGAGTGACGAGATAACCCACGCACACACCTCGCGAAATGGACCAAGGCCTACGGGGAAGAACCACAACTTGAATGGGTGCACCTATTATACTATACCCTAGATATCATACCCATGAATTGGTATACAGAGACAGAGCTCCACCGTGGTACGAGAGAATGGGATTTGTTGCACGAGGGTTTCTTGTTAACATTCACATTTTAAGATCATTGGTCAGATACTGTGGATGATGCGCTATAAGTGGTGAAAGATGGTATCTTTAAAATACCACAGGAGCTAATGGAAGTGCTTTAGTCAGAATGGGCGATGCAGTTAAGCAGTGCACTGGAGTGTTATAACATGAATGTTGAGGAAGATGATGAGGACCTATAGAACATTAACATTGCAGAAACAGAAGGCTCGTGTGAAGTTTGCAGACCACCACTTGAAGACCCCGACATCACCATGCCACTAAAAACAAAGCAGGTAAACATTGGCACGGAAGCGGAGCTGAAGTATGCAATGCTGGGGGACTATTTGGATGATGCTACGATAGAAAAGGTCGCTTAGTTACTCCGCGAATACCAAGACTTGTTCCCAACCAAAATCATGGACTTAAAAGGGATCATTGGTGACTTAGGCATGATGAAGATCATTCTGAAACCGGATGCAAAGCTAGTTAAGCAGTGGTCTTACTGCTTGAACCCAAAGTATAAAGAAAAGGTCCGCGATGAATTAGACAAAATTCTCATAGCCAAAATTATTGAACCAGTGGAAGAATCTGATTGGGTCAGTCCTATGGTAGTGCAGGAGAAAAAATAGAAGGGTGAAATCAGAATATGCATAGACCTAAGGAAGCTGAACGATGACCATGTACACGATCTAGTCCCAACACCATTCACAGATGAATTACTAGAGAATGTTAGCGGCCAGGAAGCATACTCATTCACAGATTGGTTCCTGGGATACCATCAGAACAAGATCGCACCAGAAGATAGGAGCAAGATGACCTTCACAACATAATGGAGCTGCTTTCAGTACACCGTTATGCCCTTTGGACTGAAGAACGCGCCAGCAATATTTTCGCGCATAGTGGTGGTGGCGTTCCAAGAATACATCCACAAGTTCTTGGAGGTCTATCTAGATGATTGGACTGTCTTTGGATTAGTTAAGCACCATGTAGCAAGCTTACATTTGATGCTGGATACTTGCTGCCGACATCAGATTGCGCTGAACCTTAAAAAGTGCACTTTCCTCATTCCCTTTAGCAACCTGTTAAGCCATGTGGTCTACAAATAAGGCCTGATGGCGGACCCTATGAAGATTTGTTATTATTTTGAATTTGGAAGCACCGTGCAGTGTTAAACAATTACACACTACTTTGGGGCACACTGGCCACTATAGGAAGTTTATCAAGAGTTATGCCCAAATAACTGCACTAATGGAAAAGCTATTGAAAAAAGATGTGACATACTGTTGGAATGATGATTACATGAAGAGTTTGGATGTCCTAAAGGGGAAACTGGCCTCCGCGCCAATTTCGGTCTTCTCGAAATGGGACGTGGAATTTCATGTACATGTTGATGCGTCGTGTATCGAGTTGGGAGCCGTACTCACACATGAGGGTGAGGAGGGTATGGATCACCCGATCGCATTTGCGAGTCGAATATTGTCCAAAGTAGAAAAGAACTACTCTACCACCAAACGCGAGGGGTTGGCAATGGTGTACACGCTCTAGAAATACCGACACTATTTACTTGGAGGACATTTAAAGATGTATACCGACCATTCCGCGTTGAAATACTTGGTGAAGAAGACTGTGTTGGGGGGGCATATATGTAGATGGCTCTTACTATTTCAAGAATATGATTTTGAGGTCATAGTCAAGCCGAGACGCTTAAACGCAGGACCAGACCACTTGTCATGAATTGAGATGGGCGAGGAACCAACAAATTTGGAGGAGGGACTACCTGATGCACAGCTCTTTGCAGTACACGTCGCGGATGGACACTTCGAAGATATAATCCATTTTCTAACAACAGGGACTGCACCAAAGGAGTACTCAATCCAACAAAAGAAGGAATTGGTGGTGCGCACTACAGACTTTTCTGTCACTGTGGGGCACCTCTACAAGATGGGCAATGATGAGATATTGCGAAGATACATACCTGAATTTGAACAAGGTCAGATCCTCGCAGAAGTGCATGGGGGCGCTGCAATAGGACACTACGCTAGATGTGCGACTGCACAAAAGATTCTTCGCGTAGGGCTATGGTGGCTGACCCTACACTAGGATTTGAAAGCAGACTGTAAGGCTTGCGACAGACGTCAACGGACAGGAAAACCATCACGAAGGGACGGGATGCCACTCAATCCAAAAATGACACTACAACCTTTCGAGAAGTGGGCAATCGATTTTGTGGGCCCAATAAAACCTCAGGGAAAAACGAGTGCGTGCTACATCATCACCGCGATGGAGTACCTGACATGATGGGCGGAAGCATAACCAGTCAAAGACTGCACGGCCGCTACGACTGCAAAGTTTTTGTTCGAAAACGTGTTGAAACAATTTGGCTATTCGAAAATATTAATGAGTGACTGCGGGACACATTTATTGAATGAAACCATCAGTGTGCTCACAAAAGAGTTCCAGGTCTACCACTAGAAAAGTACACCATACTACCCACTGGCTAATGGAACATTAGAAGCATTCAATAAAATACTAGAGATTGCGTTGACCAAAATATGTAATGCATAGCAGGACAACTGGGACCTGTGCGTACCCGCTGTGTTGTGGGCATATAGGACAACGTGCAAGAAATTGACAGGACATAAACCATTCTGGTTGGTCTATGGTATGGAAGTAGTCATGCTGATGGAATACATCATACCTAGTCTGCGAAAAACAACACTCACAGGCATGATGGACTGCAAAGCTCTGGAAGAAAGGCTCGCGCAACTAGAAGAACTCGAGGAAGAATTATTTTTTGCTGGATTTCATCAGCGGGTACAAAAGCAGTG
Source organism: Pinus tabuliformis (assembly GCA_031772625.1). Taxonomy (NCBI): domain Eukaryota; kingdom Viridiplantae; phylum Streptophyta; class Pinopsida; order Pinales; family Pinaceae; genus Pinus; species Pinus tabuliformis. The sequence goes on along the minus strand of CM062814.1, from coordinate 715,485,021 downwards.
TGAGAAAGCTTGGCATGACTGCCATATCAAATTGTGCACATTCAAGGTAAACGATTTAGTGCTACTGTATGACAGCAAGTTCGAAAAATTTCCCAGAAAATTCAGAATGCACTGGTTGGGACCATATGTGGCAAAAGATGTCATAGACAGAGGCACAGTCCAGCAACTGTCATTTACTTAGGATGAGTCATGATGATTGTGTTGGGGGCCTGTTGGGCATGGGATCCCCTGCAGCAGGTTTTGGTCAAAGATGGTGTAGAACTACGCGAAGTACAGGTGTGGAGCGCTAATTATATAATCAAGTCATACGGTTGTCCGCCCTAAGAACTGTAATTTAATGTAAAGTTGTGTCAGCCTACCCATGGTCTGCGAACCATGGGATTGTATAAATAGAGCAAGGCTCTAAGTGTAAAGATAGCTAAGCTTAGTAGAGAAGAGATAGAATAGCGAAGGGATGGTTAGAGCATAGAGTGGAATCCGAAGTGTACTGGGTCATAGTAGTAGGAAGAGGCTTTGCAGCTGAGTGTGCAGAGGCCTAGTAGAGCCTGCAGCTGAGTGAGTGGACCCTTGCAGCTGAGTGCACAGGGTGGAGTAAGGTCTGTACTTGGAATTGAAAGTTAATAAAGAGAAGTTTACTCTCTGCATCTATTCTTGAATCTTTCTTTTGATGTTATGCATTACTTTTACTCTGTTTATTTATTGCACACACTTGATGAATACTCATATGAATGCTTATATGTGAATTTAATCTAAGTAATCAACTAACGAAGACTAATTAAGGAAGACTTGGGTAAATAACACGGGTCACGCTGCGGCTAGAAATGCGCAAAGACAGTATCATAGGGTGTGGGGTATCTACAGGTGCGCATGGCGCAGTAAGTGCGAAGGTTGGACCACATTCCAATCGCCTCATATCAGACATCCCCAGGGTGTATAAACATGGTTCTAGCACCCTCTCATACTACTTCGGGTGAGACCTTAGTCTGCGCTCCACGGACCATTGTCGAAAGGGCTAGTAGTATCGAGATTTGCTTGGCTAAATCACTTCCGAACCTGGGTTATGCCCCACTAAGCCAACACCCATCTCTATGCGCATCTTGAGGTCTTTCTCCTCAAAGGTACTAAATAACGTTTTATTGCCGGTCATGTGGAATGAGGTTCCACTGTCAAGATACCAAACATAACCCACCGTTGATGACACCATGCATGCGATGAAAGTAAAGTCCATTTTGAACTGAGAGGCTAATGCCTCACCTTTCGATCCTTTCGAGGATACCTTCTTGGACTTCTTCGATGGGAAATTAGTTCCATAATGTCCCATCTTGTGAAAATTAAAACATCTCAATTTAGACTTGTCAACCTTCTTCCCTCCATGACAAGAATTCGATTTGGAATGGGAACCCTTCCCCTTCCCTTTCCTTGCCTTACTTTCTAAGGCCATATTTTCTGCATCATCATTCTTGGATGAAGAACAATATCATGTACTCCTCCTGATCTCCTCCTGCATCAGATCTGACCATGGTCATTCCCAATCCAATAGTTTCTCCCTTCCATTCACAGAGTCCTGGTAGCTATTGCAGCTCTTTGGAAGGTCGAGTAGAGCGAGGCTCACCATATCATCATTGGTAGTAGTTATTCCTACACTACCAAGATCATCTCTGTAGGTGGTGAGCTTGTTTAGATATGTGGAAATAGTATCACCCTTCTCCATCTTGATTTTCCGAAGCTTATCCTTGAGTGCCAATTTCCTCTGGTCGCTATTGTTCTGGTAGAGGTCCTTCAATGTCTTCCACATTGAAAATGAAGTATCCTTCCCATGGAGACTCGAGACAGTATGTCTCGAACTCCCTCTAGGATGATCTGTCTCGCCTTTGCCACACACTTCTTCCACTCAACCAATTCTTGTGCATTAGCTGCAGCTAGCTTTGGGATTTCTTGATCAATGATATCCTTCAAGCCATTGTCTTCTAATACAACTTCCATTCTATCTTTCTATGCTATGTAATTCGAGCTGCGTTCCAAGGCATACTCGAATCTCAAGCCATAGAATGCCATTGACCAACCTGAAGTATGAGATGAATTCGATTTGTGTACCTACAACCTTGAACTTCAAACTTTGAATTCTCTTCTCCTTAGTATAATGTTCACCACTCTGATAAGCTTTGCTCTGATGCCATGTAGAAATTCTGACTGTAGATCAACCTGATAATGCAATATAACTAAAGAAAGATACTTTAACCTACTTCTACAATTAAACTTGTGAAAGCTTAATAGATTTGAGAAAGATCAAGAGGAACGAATATAACCAGAAGAAGAATCAATGCACATGAAACATAGAAGAATACTCTAGGGAAAGACTCAGCTAAAAACCTTGCTATCTGTATTATCATACAAGTGGAAATATATCAGGATTACACAAAGCTTTAGCTCTCATAGCTAACCAGCTCTCAGTACAATCCGTCATTGATGCTCACAGACAAAATAGATTGCTCATATGCCTTCTCCTCTGCCCTCCAAGTTCCTATTTCCTTGCGCTATTTCTCCTGGGTGATCTAGCTATTACCAAGTGTAACACTGATCACTCACACTGATATTACACCCTGTAAAACTATGCAAATCTCAAGGAATGAATTCCTTCTGCATGCATGAGTTTTGTTTATAGGAAAACTCATGCAGCTGATAGTACACTTTCCCTATCTTTAATCTCAACTGGGTCTTTCTCTGAATATACATGCATGAGTTACTAATGAGAGAATCTTCAGTTATCTAGAGTACACTAGTTGGATGCATGCATGCATTAACTGACTGAAATCACAATTAGTTCCTCAAACAGTTTGGAACTAATTTAACTAGACTTAACTCAATTAACTGAGCTAACTAATTACAATTCAAATATAGCTCATCCTTATATCCTTAATTAAGGGATAATCTCCTTAACTTAAGGGATAACTGTTGCATGACTTCAGAAGGACTTCTAGCTTGAATTTCTCTAACTAATTAACCCAAGATGAATTAATAAATTATTTTTCAAGCAGCTGGTGAGACTAAATTCGAATTTTAATTCAAGGACAAATTAAAATTGGAATATTCTTGTTGCCACATTTCAACAATTGGCCCCACCATTATTTATGTCTTTTTTTTGGTCACCATTCCTATTCTCCTCATGACTTCCTCTGTTAGCCATCTTTATTACATGTTCATAAGTAAGCCCAAGCACAATATTCTAGCTAAAATAAGATTCAATTGGATTGGTCCTAATGTAACGAGGTCCCAAGTCACTTCGAGATCCTCTTACTACTGATTCTACTTGTGAAATTATCACCAATTTTGTACCTACAACAACTCCCAAGACAATTTTTCCTTGCTGTGGTAGTAGGGGAATTTTGAGGTCTAAAATGGGCCTCCTAAGGAAATTATAAAATAATAGTGGAAATAATAAAATAAGATTAGATTACATCATCAAATTCTAGAGGGCAAAAGAAAAAACTATTTTTTCAACTTGTATTTTCAAGTTATCTCCCTATGGGTTTACTCAAAGTTTGAGAGGAAACACTCATTGGATGCAAAATTTTATTCCTCATCCAAGGAGTACCTAGGTTGCATACTTTCGATGGACCCTACTACACAGAAAATGAGATATACATGAAAAATGTGACTGCAATCATGTTTTTCCATGTATTTCTCATTTTTCATGTATTAGGGTCCATCGAAAGTATGCAACATGTGTACTCCTTGGATGAGGAATGAAATTTTGCATCCAATGAGTACTTCCACTCGAAATTTGAGTAAAACCTTAGGGAGATAAGTTAAAAATACGAGTTGAAAAAGTAGTTTTTATTATTTTTTAATTTTTTTTACTTTTTTACTCATAAAATGGTGAATCATCCCCCATGGTTGACATCATCATCTTGAATCCCATTGGTTCTTATAAAGTTTATTTTTTTTGTACATTTTTCTTAGGAGGCCGATTTTAGACCTCAAAAGTCCCCTCCCCTAATGCATACTTTGAGACCCTTTTGCCTCTTTTTGATGTGGTATTCCTTCTTTTGATGCCACCTTGTTGGTAGAGCTTTCTCCCTCATCTTTGATACCTGCATAGAGATCAGTTGGATTAGTTGCGGGTCTCGTGGGACCAAATAATTCTGAAAATGATTTTGTTCTTTGAATAAATCTAGTCTTACTATCTCTAGGTCTACCTTTACTTTTGCGCATAAGAAAAAGAAAACACTACAGAAATTCACTAGAGACAATTAGATTTTGGAGCAACCCCACTATAGTGGATGCATGGCTCTTCACTCACGTCTTTCCGTACACGATCCACCCTCTGATCATCCTGAAAAATCCTTATCACACATAATATCTAAAGAAAAATATTACTTGGACTATTTACGACTCCCCGAAAATGATGCCAAAAATGTTAGGGATTTTATATGTCGTTGGATTCCCTAAATTAAATTGTCAACTGGAGTTCAAAATATTTGAGTTGCAATGCATTCCAGTTCAAATTCAAACTTACCCTATACAATTCTAGTACGAAATTAAGTATGAAATGCTCAACTCTATGTCTAATATTTCACACCCAGAATTGTCGAAGTGAATAAACCTATTTCATTGTAATCTAAATTATTGTTAATGAAATCTATTTTCTATTCAAAACTCAAATCACTATTATGTTCTTAACCATGATATATCAAATCAAAAACTCATTCACAAATAAGATGGAAAACTATCACTTATTTTGTTCTCAAACAAATTTAACATTAACTCTATTAAAAACCATTCACAAAGCTAATCCTTGGGGTACTATGAACCAAGAGTAAACTCAGTGATAACTCAAATCAATCCTTATGTGCGACTTAATTAAAATCAAACTCAACATTTGAAAGACATAACTAAAAATTTCCCAATCTTAGAACTAATCTGAATCACACAACTTTGAGTTATCTAATGAAAAAAAAATCAATCTAATTAAAACTCCTTGCAAAATCAAACAAATAACCAACTATCTATTCAAATGTTTATTTTACTATGATTCAAGTAAATCTCACATAGAAAATCAAACAACTATACTGCAAATGACAAAATATTCTGAAAGCATTAACACACAGTCTATTCTAAAAATTATACTCCATCTCTAATCAATTATGAATATTCAAACAAAGCATAAGCTACAGGAGTCTCGTGCTACTGTTATATATAAATTCATAAGCAATGAAACAGTTCCATTCAAGACAAGAGATTCAATTTAAAATAGAAGAATTTACTCCCTCAGAAATTCATTTTAAATCGAAACTTCCTTCTCCAACATTCACGAATTTAGAAGAGTAATCACAGAGTTAGCATGTACAGAGTATTCTCATAACAATGTTCCATGAATTTGCGAAGACTCAACAACATTAATCTTGTTATCTTTAACTTAGATCTACAAAAACATTTGAAAGAAAGTTAAGTACAAAATTAAGTGCAAGAATTATGTATGTCACTAATGAAGGAAAATGAGAGATTAAGTGCAGTTCTATCTATTGAATCGAAACACACTTCCTACAAACTAAAAATAGTTACATGACTCATTCAAGGTTCAAGGTGGGCCCTTTCCATAACATAGATCAAGCCTAAACTAATTCAATAATTCAAATTAAAGAGACATGAATTCTTAAATAAGAGTAACAGTCGAGACAATAATTATATTAAAACTTCAATAAAACAGCAGTTCAAGATTTCAGTCTTAACAGAACAAAATCAAAGAGTGTTGTGCAACAATCACCAGCTCAGCCTAAGCATGCAGTTTTGTGTGCATATGTGTGTAACTTTACATACAAAACATTGGGAATTTTAAAGAATTCAGGCCAATCAAATAGTTACAACCGATTGACTAAGGAGAGTAAAAATATATAGGATTCAACTAAGTTAAGCCAAGTAAAATCTTCAAGATTATTTCTCCTAGATTGTAATCGAACTTGTCCCAATCGTGGCACTATCCTTGAACGAAAGAAACTAATTCCATATTCGAGAAGAAGAAGGACTATTCTAGGATGTCGATGATTGATTGATTGCCCACTACTGAGTAGAGTACTAAATTAAGTGCAAAAATGAGTATAGAATGGTGGTTCCAAAATGGCTGCTTGATGCGTTTTTGGACTATGTGCTAGACCATATGATGACCTTTCAACGTACCTCAAATGTCTACCTATATTCAAGAGTCCTTTTATAGATCAGTAAAATTAAATCAAGCATTATAAATATATTTAACATCTACCTAAACCAAACAAAGACATATGAAATAACACTTATTAATAAATCTTACCTCCATTTTATAGTAATGCGGTTTAACTAGTGTGGAGTTGTTTTAGGGTACCAAAAAGGGTTAAAATAAGATAAATGATAGTAAAAACAATGGTATAATATGTGGAAAAATGGTAAAAAGTAGGGCCCATCAAGTCCAAACAAAGGTGAAGCAAGTTTACAAAATTCTTTAATGAACCTTCTTCAATATCCAGCCTATCCATGGAATCTCTTGACATCTCTTTTCTTTTGAGGAATACAGACCCTTTTAATGATGGAAATTTTTTTGGGGTCAAATTGTATCCCTTCTATTGATGGTGTTGGACCTACCAACGATCAAGGCGTCTCCCTGATATGTGGTATCAATTAGGCCTCACAAAGTTTGGGATAGGAGCCGCATCTGAAATATGGCCCAGTTGCAAGAAAGAGGAATGTAGATGTGATGTTGAAAATCAAGTGAGTGTGCCTAGTGAGTGTTCAATTGTAGGAGTGTCAAGGTTCTTCTACCACGAAGAAAGAAAGAATGCGAGCCTCTAAGATAGAGGTAATAGTATGGCCCTAGTAGAGACACATGTAACCAAGAAGGATTCGTCTAACATCCAGCAGAATTGTCCACAAAGATGCTGTGGTCATAACAACCAATCAACAAGAAAGAACTATCTAATATCCAACAAAATATTCCATAATCATGTGCCAACGATAGTAACCATTACAACACATTATCAATATGATAAGTACTAAAATAACCAAAATATTCCAACTACTTTAGCACAGATGAAAGCAAACATGAATTACAAACTTCCACAAAATAGTCTTCCAAATACTCATAGTCCATGCAGGAAGAACATGCTATCCATGGGGATTCTAATATTAAGTAAAATTTCCAAGACTCATGTACACATGTATACAATGAACACCACTAGCTCCAGTAGTGGATCATTGGAGCAACTCCTTTCTCCCCAAAAGAATTGGATTGTCTCTCTAATTCCTTGCGGGAGGAGCCAAGGTGAAAAATACTTTTCTTATACAATGAGGGTGTATATATAACCAATGAGGTGATGCTTCACCTTCCTTGTGACTCTTTTACTACCCTCAGGACTGTTTGACTTCCTATGACTTTTTGAATTTACATGATTCTCCATATTCTAAATGTATCCTGGACTTCCACTTTACAACACATTTTGAATAAGTAATTACATGATCCACAATAATGATGTGGCATATGAAAACTCTTGAAATGACACTGCTAACATGGACCACTTGATGACATGGAAATTTCAATCCACTTCTCCTACAGCTTCCTACATGTCTTCTTGAGGATTATCTTCTACCCACCTCCTTATGGCTTAAGGTAAGGAGTCTTCAATGATATCAAGTCTTGAGTTGTGGTCACAGAGTGATGTCCACTTTGTCTTCTCTTGATTGATCAACTTGTGTAGTTAGCTACAAATATGCCTTTCAACCTGTTTCCCTTCTCCATATACTCCATCATATTGTCATGGTGTGATAGAGTACCTGCATTTTCAATTCACTATGATGAGATGACATCAGTCCGATAAACCCCTATTCTAAGATGGTGCATGTTGATCCACTAACTGAGATAGAATTGGGTGGCAGGTTGAGGGAGAGGCTTAGTGGCTACACAATTGCGTAGCTCAGGCAGTTAGGTGTGAAGCTTGAACCTTGAGACTACACAATGTGTAGTTTAGGCTAGACTGAGGAAGGAAACTGCACAATCTGGGGGGTCACTATGACAAGCTGAGGGGATGGGCATTGGTTCAACCAATTGCACAAGTTTGGAAGGAATAGGAGGCTGGGTAACTACACAATTGCACAGCTCAGGGGATCAAGGAATGAACTTGAGCTCAAAGACGGTGCAATGTGCAGTTAAGGCTAGGCTTGAGGAATGTATTATGCAATTCTAGGGGCCAAGGTCCAGGTTTTAGCACTGGAATTGTGTAGTGCACAGTCCAAGGAGGCAAGAGTTTCACATTGAATAATGTTAAGGGACAAGGTTGTAGCTTGAGGGTTGGAACTACATAATGCACAGTTTGGGAAGGCTAGATGAAGCCAAAATGCTGGGAAATTTATGAAATTTGGCTAAGTGTGGGGTCAGTAAACTGATGTGATAAGGGATATGACTTGACTATGACCACACACTTAGTTTGTCAAAACATAGATCAACCATGACACATGAATGTTGCTCCACTTCCATCAGGTCTAGATAGTACCCCAACAGAGTCACTACAGGAAGAAAAACATTGCTTTGCTGCCAGCGAGCCTAGACAGTACCTCGGCAAAGTTGCTTTCTCAACCTCTTTATGATAGAAGCCTTTCTCTTCTTTCGTCTTTATTTATATATTTAAAGAGGACTATGCATTGTCACTTATTTATTTTATAGGCAGAAGAGGGATCACGACTTATTGAGAGTAGGAGAGGTTATTCCTTCAGAGAAGCATATAGAGACCTCAGATTTAGGTTTTCTCTTTTAGATTTTTCCCTTTTTCCTCTTCTAGTGGTTGGATAGTCATGAAAGCACTAAAACATAAGAACCAAGTGTTGCATAAGGTTTATAGAATAGACACAAGGATCATGGTTTGACCAAAACTTTCCTTACAGACATATTGTATTTTCTGTTGGAACTTCATTAACCAAAATATGAACAAAACAAAGAAGGAGGATGAAAGTTAGCTAAATTTTGTGGTGTCAGAAGACTCTTTTCAACTCAATTGCGAAGAAGTTGGAAAACACTTTCACACATGAAGCTTATTTACACAATTGAAAACAAAACGAGGCCAACAAACAAGCAAGAAAATAAACCGTGTACATAGGGAAGGGAACAACCCTAGATCGTCATTAAAATAATGTTTAAAGTATTTCCCATTAACAGAAAGAGAGACAATCCCCCCATCTAGTGATTGCAGATGATATGTGTGTTGGACAATTTTTTCGTGTATGGTGAATGGCCTGATCCATAGGGATTGGAACTTAGCGTGTTTCCATTTCCTCCTCATGAGTTTTGTCCCACTTCAAGACTAAGTCACCCACACTGAATTCATTCTTCCCGGCAGACTTCTTATCGAACCACCTCTTGATATGAATCTCGTGAAGTGAAATTTTTTCTATTTCTTTTTTCCTTTCTCCCTACAGCTTATGAAGAGTGTCTATCGTACACTCAACCAATAAACAAGGCTTGCCCCAGGATTCCTGTGAAAGTTGAAGGGAAAGAAGGTAGATTTTCGAGGGTAGGATGGCTTCTTTTCCATAGACCAGGAAGTAAGAAGACGTATTCAAAGATGGTTTCGGCATGACTCTTTCAGCCCATAAGGCATTCGCCAAAGCAGAATTCCAGTTCCTTTGTTAAGAGAAAATGGTATTTTTGATAATGGGGATGAGGTTCTTATTTGTAGTCTCAGCAATACCATTCCCTTGTGGATGATAATTATATGAATGTTTCAATACGATTCCATTTTCTAGTGAAAAATGATATAATTTTAATGATGAAAAGTACGTTGCATTTTCAAAAACAAGTGAAGTCAGAATGTCAAACCTGGAGATGATATTCTTCCTAAGGAAGCTGATGATTTCTTGATCATTCACCTGTTTGAGTGGAACTGCTTCATTCCACTGTGTGAAGTAGTTTGTAGCAGTAAGGATATAGCGATGCTTCTTTTACGAGTGCAAAAAAATTTCACCAATCACATCTAAGCCCCATTGTTGAAATGGTTCTTCCACTGCAATAGGCTACAATAGGGTGGTTGACTTCTTTCCTCTGCCAGCACACCTTTGACAGACTAGACAATTGCGAGCATAGGCATGAGTATCTTTGAATAATGTGGGCCAATAAAAATTGACCCACATAACCTTGCATGTAGTTGTGTCACTCAAAAAGTGTACCCTAGCTAGTCTATCGTGGATATCAAACAATACATTTTTTTAATCGTGCGCTTCTACGCACCTGAGCATAACTCCGTTATGGTGCTTTCTGAAAAGAACTCCATGCACCAAATGATAATATAATTATTTTAAATTGAGTTCCTTCTTCTTTCATGCTAATAAGTGAGAGGGAAAGGTGTCTTGCTCAGGATACTGGCGCACATTATCATACCAAGGGTTTGCGATGGTAGTGGTGGAAGCTTGCTCAACATTATACATTTCGATTTCCTGCTTCGATATAGATAGATCTTCTTCTTTTCCAATCACTTCTTCTGCTAGTATATGACAAAGACCATGTGTAAACTGGCTTGAACTCTAATTCATACTCCCCCAAACTACTCATCCAGTTCGCTCTTCTTTCACCCAGCTCTTGTTGAACAAATAGTGGCCCAATGGCTCGGCGGGGCACAAAGATAATACAATGATTTTTCAAGAGATAGGATCGAAAGTGATTCACCACCTTGTAGACTTCATAAGATTATTTGTAAATGGAAGGGTAGTTGAGTTAAAGTCCATGAAGGCTCACACTCATGAAAGATATAGGCCACTCATTATTTTGATCATCCTTCTGTGCATAGAAAATTTTAGGGGCGAATGTTCGCCCTTTGGCAAAATTAAGCGGTTTTAAATTTTTAGTGGGCGAATATTTTGTATAATAGTACATTTTTACAAATCACCTCAAACAACCCACCTTATTTTAAGGGAGAGGGTAGAAAAGGTAAATTTAGCCCTTGAAATTAGGAGTTACAACCTTCCATTCGCCCATTTTCAAGAATAGGTTTTATTTAAGTGAATCCATTCGCCCATTTTCAAGAATAGGTTTTTATTTAAGTGAATCCATTCACCCATTTTCAAGTATAGGTTTTATTTAAGTGAATCCTATGGGCCAAAGGCCCAAATACCATATTTATAAAAGAGGTATGGTAAATTAATAAAAATATAAATAAATGAGAGGTATGGTAAATTAATAAAAATATAAATAAATGAGAGGTATGGTAAATAAATAAAACATTTTTTATATTTACTCCATAAGTCACCTTATATACATGCAAGGGTGTACACAAATAAAAATATAAGTGGAGGTATGGTAAATAAATAAAACGTCTTTTTATACTTACTTAAAAGGTATGGTAAATAAATAAAACTATAAATAAACTAGACACATGGTAAATAAATAAAACCTCTTTTTATATTTAGTCCATAACCCTCGTTCTATTTATGAAGGCTCAAGAAAGAGGTTTTATTTAAGTGAATCCTATGGGCCAAATACCATATTTGTAAAAGAGGTATGGTAAATTAATAAAAATATAAATAAATGAGAGGTATGGTAAACAAATAAAATATTTTTTTTATATTTACTCCATAAGTCACCTTATATTTACGAACACCCAAAAAATGCGCTATATTTAGGTGAAACCTATGGGCAAAATACTATGGGACAAATACCATGGACTAGATTGTTATAATATTAGTATTAATAAAAATAAAAATGGCACATGGTATTGACCCATGGTATTCACCTGGAATGTAGCCTATTTAAATGGGAGAATTAAACCAACATAGATCCATCTTTACTCTGGATCTACTAACCCCCAAGAGGTATCAAATATCGTGATATGCAAACTAGCATAGAGTGAAAAAATATTTGATCCGATCAAGAGTAAAAATGGATGTTGTAATTTAATGTATGTTAAACATTTTAGCTTGGTTAAAAAAAAAAATAAAATAAAAATCAACTACTAATTTTATTAATTTTTATAAATTACTAATAGTAATTTTTAAGCTCCAGGTTTATGATAACCCATGGTATTGACCCATGGTAATACCGTGGTATTCATGTGAGCATAGACTATTTAAAGGGGAAATTCTATCATCTTAGATCCATCTTAATTCTGGGTCTACCAAGTGCTCAGAGGGATAAATAGATTTCATTCCCCTAAGAGTGGTAGATGTGGAGTTAAGATGGATATAGGTTGTTTTTTATGATAATGAAGATATTAAATAGACTTAGGAAATTATATTGTAAAAACATCTTAAGGTGAATGGTTAAAGCATAGACATTGGACAAGTATATTTGTATACTTCTGTTTTAAACTGAAACAAATCCAGGGCTAAAAGGAATGAATTGATTGCACTAGTCATCCTTTTATAACTTTCCAACATATGTTGGAGTAAACAGATTGTAATTTGGGTAATTTTTCTAATTGCAAACAGGAACATACTTGTGTATTGGTAGGGTGGTTACGAGGTCCCTAGAAGTGATGAATTTGAATTTTTCTTGGTTTTATATATAGTATTAGGTTTTTTCTCATGCTTTCTGTGAATGGCACGGGTGAATTTTATCCTACACCCACTAGGTTATCGATATGGAATTTCGGTAATTTTTATTTCAAAAGATATTTTAAAGAAATGTAATGATTTCATTTGTGTATTCAATAAACACAAGATTTTATAATTGAGTAAAATATTCGCCATGCCTGGTGAGAGATTGGCCAAAAAATTATATATACATATCATATTATTGATAAAATCGCCTTCCACTTTTCCTATATACCATGGAGATTCGCCCATTTATTATACATGTAAATTTAGGGGGGGTTCTTAAAATTTTCCCTGCTTCTGTGTCAGCACAACAATGAGAGAAGTATCAGAAGCGAAAGTGTAGAGCATAAAACATTCATTGAAATCTACGATGTACGAAGTAGGTGCATCTACAATAGATTTATTGATAAGGGAGAATGTGTCCTTTTCCATTTTATCCCATTTATATATCACATCCTTCTTCACCATCTCTTGTATGTGTTTGACGATATGAGCTTAATCAAAGATGAATTTGTAGAGAAAAGTGATCTTTCCCAGGAAGGATTTAATAACTTTCTTGATCACTGGGAAGGGAATTTGCATAATGGCTTTGACACTTTTCGGATCTATTTTAATCCCACTTTTCACAATAATATGGCCAAAGAGATTACCCTCAGACACTGCAAAAATTATCTTCTTGGGATTAAGGGATATCTCGTGTTTTTGACATCGCTCGAAAATTTTCTTGAAATTGCGCAAGTGGTCATATCTGTTCTTGGAAAACACCATGACATTGTCAAGATAGACCATTACGCTCTACTTGATTAGTCCACGAAATGTGATTCCCATGACACGCTAAAATGTCACACCGACATTGACCAAACCAAATGGAATTATTCTAAATGTGAATGTGCCCCATTTCATTCAAAAAGTTTTTTTAGTTCTCTTAGGATCTGAGACTAGAGCTTGGTTGCAACCTGAATATCCATCTAGAAAAGAAAACATCTCTGACCCCGATACTATCTGCAGTATCTGTTCCACAAATGACACAGGGTATTTAGCTTTGTCCGAGGCATGATTTAAGTTTCAGAAATCAACACATGAGCAGATTTCCCCAGACTTCTTTCTTATTGGGACCAGATTTGATACCTAGGTTGAATGTCTCACTTTGTATATGATTCGAGCATCCAACAGTTTCCTTAACTCCTATTGAATGAGAGGCTCAAGCATTGAATATAGCTTCCACAACTTCTATTGGAAAGGTTTGGACCCTTCTTTAATTAGATTTACGTGTTGGATTATTCGTGTGTCATAACTTTTGAGATCGTCATATGTCCATGCGAAAACACCTTGGTACTACCTGATTAAGTGGATGAAATATTATTGCTCCTGTGGTGTGTAACAAGTATCAAGATGAAAAAACTTTGGATCTTTTTTAGTTGTAAGATTTATTTTCTCATGTGACAACGTTGAGCTATTGGTTTTTGTGTTAATTAGACATCTTAAGCGGTTTTGTAAGTCACACGACTTCTCTGGTGATACTACACTTTTTGGCATTGAATTTTATTTATTTACATGAGTTATATCCTACACCACTTTCTTGTGCTTGTCTTCATCGATAGCCACATTTGAATACATCCGTGTTCGCCATATAGTACAATATCTGTTGGTCATCATCGAAAATGCATAAATTAGTAATATTGTCATGGATGGATGGTTTATAAAGATTTTATACAGAAAAAAACATCCCTAAGTGGTGATAATGTAGCAGTGGTATTTTCCAATGCATTTGTCGCTGCTGTTGGGCGCAGCCCAACTTCCTAGATTTTGATGAACATGCCGCATTTTGGGAGCGAAGTGCGAAGTAAAATATGCAGTAGAGTGTGAACTGGAGCATCAAAGTGGACCGTGCAGTAGAGATACCGTGAAGTATATGGGCTTAGGGACAGGTCAAAGCCCCTGCTTTTTGTTAAAAGAATGTAATGTTGTAAAAGATGAATGGTTTTTTACCATAGTATCTTGTATTAGGGAAGTATATATTATATGGACCATGGTATTGCGATGATATATCACTCGATTTAATAATATATATAGGGATGAATAATAAAGAAGAGAGTAGTCATCTTGAAGAATCACATCATGTATTGAATGGGTGTATCTTTGTGAGTTGTGGTTTGGGAAAGAAAGCAAGGCTCTACAGCTGAGTGTGTAGAGGCCTAAGTTCGTAGCTTAGTGCGCGAACTACTTGCAGCTGAGTGCACAGGCCAAGAACTATTTTTTGTGCAAATTCTCTATTATAAGCAACAATTATTGTGGATGTAGTCCCACATTGGGATGAACTGTGGTAAATTCTATGTCTTCATGTGTTTATTTTCTTATTATCTATGGTAGTGTAGTAGTTTATTACAGTTTCACTTTATTTCAGTACAACAAAGTTTTATGGATGTATATGATATGTTCGCATCCGTCAAGGTTGTAGAAACTTGGTTCTGCATCCTCCCATAGTCACTTTGGGTGAGCCTGCGATTTTCTTGTAGGTCATTGCCGAAAGAGCCAATGATTGAGGGATTTGTTGTATGCAGTAAAGAACCAAACCTGGATCAGCCCAACCTAAGCCAAAAAATGGTTCCATTACCGGGACCGGGATTTGTTTGAGGGATATGTGGATGTGGAACCTGTCAAAGAAGGAAATTCGAGATTGGGTAGAACAGAAGGAATGAGAATTTGTAGATCAAGAGAATAGAAGCCCTCATATTTCATCTAAAAGGTGGTTACAGAAGTATATTTTTGAAGATCAATATGAATTTTCTTTGGTTCATTTCATGTTGAGTTGTATGAGTGGATATCAAGGTTGACCAAAAGAAAGTACTGTTTTAAAGGAGGCAAACCTAAGGAGTGGACTCCTGAATTAATAAAATGACTCAAGAACATAGACAATAGGATTTCAAAAGCTGTTGATTTATGGATTGATAGCATCTTGGGAGGATTCATTACTGAGTTCGTGGTAGACTTGACTATGTCCTACAACAAATCATAATGAAAAATTTTCAAAGGACCGTGAGGTAAGTACTTGAGATCTTTGAAACTATGGATTAAGATTCTTTTGTGTGAAAAGGGAGTTTTATGAATGAAATTATATTATTAGATTACTTATGTTTGGGATATGATATTAAGAAGAGATTGGAACAACGCTAAGTGGAAAAAGATATAGAATAGACACTAGGAAGATATCTCATGGATACGATCCGAAGACTTTCATAGAAACTCACTATAGCCCTCTATTGAGTAAATATGAAAGTGAAGAAAGCCTCCCTGAAAACCCCGAAGTAACTCTACAGTATTGACCCTTTCAGCCTGAAAGTTCGCCGAATCTGGAATCGAGTAATAATCAGGGTGCTTTTGGTTTTTCCCATCCCCCTACCCCCGCCACCCCCCCACCCCCCATCCCCATCCCCATCCCCCTCCCCCTCTGAGAAAAAATATGGCGAATGATATTAAGCTACCTGTTTTTAAAGGAACTGGATCAGAAGATCCGGAACAATTCTGGTTTTTATGCAAAGCAGTATGGACATCGAAGCAAGTCCATGATGAAAATATAAATAAGGTGCAACTCATCACGACATTCCGAAATCGAGTGTTGAGATGGTACATGAGGTATTCAAGAAATCGGATCAGAACATTCACAGACATTAAAACCACGTTGGTAAAAGTATTTAAGAAACCGAAGTTTGAATCACAGTGAATCAGGGAGTTAAAAGAAATCAAACAAAGATATATTGAGTCTGTTTGGGAATTCAATCAGAGATTCAGGGTATTATTGGATCAGGTGAGCTTCGACATAGCTCCGCAGCAACATGAGGAATAGTTCATAGATGCACTTCTACCACATATCAGATTGCATTTGACACAACAAAAGATAGAAACTAAAACCAAAGCTCTAGCACTTGCGATGAAATTAGAAGCTTCACCTATAGGAGATACTAATGCAGGTATGCAACAGATCTAGAGTGAACTAGAAAATTTGACTATGTAGTTACAAGATATGAAGAAAAGAAAATACGTCAGAGAAGAAATGTGGTGTATGAAATGGAAATCAGAAGGCCACTCTAAAGAACAATGCCCTCTATTCAAAATTTACATGGCTATTGGAGCATTGAACCCTTTGAATGTCGGATCTAGCTTATGCTGCGGGAACAGTAATAACAATAAGGGGACAATAGGGGCACAAAAATATTAATAAGGGATTTAACTACAATAGTAATGGGGTAATCACTAGTATTATAGGGACCTAACAGTGAGCGAGTGAACTCGTGTATACATGACCTTGCGAACACACACTCAACAAGACTTGATGGCAAGACATCTCGAACCAACACGACAACATATGCTCAGTCTGACCGACTCCAGCACTGTCTAATGGTGAAAGCGACAAGTGTGAAACTTCATATAGACCTTCAGATGACTTTGATGACATTTGCGTGGTAGTGCTTACAACATCATGTGTGAGTGCAATAGATGTTTACATAGTGAACAAAAGTCAAACAAAAACCTTTAAGATCACTAAAACAAGGTCGCAAGCATGACATGGAAATCAACATGCTGAAGACGACAGTTGGTCCAACAGGTGAAAAGGAAGCAAGACGTGTAGAGGAAACACATGAAATGACTTTTTGTGTTTGTGCACATGCATGTTACTGAGGATAGGATGATATTACAATGAAAAGAAGTCTTAAAAACTCAAGTAAGAGGTGTACTTCGAAAGGTGTTCTTTACTTACCATGCCTACCCTTGAGATGATCATGCATCCAATGAAGTTTTCATGCGGTCCTGATATTTTCCATTACTTAGTCTCTTGGTCCTTCTCCTCAAATTCTTGGGAGTGATCTCAGCATTTCAAATTTTCCTGTTGTCACTGAGCGATGGATCAATGCGGCTTTAGCGAGAAGTGACTATTTCCAGGATGAGGCCCTGGGAGGCCCATCTGCGTAGTTTCTGCATGCAAGACCAACAAGAAAACTTGGACAACAGTGCACAATTTTTAGGAATAGGACACTGTTGTAGGATGGGGGTCCTCGGAGGACACCTTTGTGCACTTTCTGAATGGAGGGTAGCTGGACTGCTCTGCGCATTTCTAGAGAACAATTTTGGCTGCCTAACTTCTCTACACATTTCTAGAGAGTAGTGTTGGCTGTGGTATTTGTAGGATATGGGGTTTCAGAAGGTAATTGAGGGAGCTTGATGGTTGCAGAAGCAAAGTGCAAAGTTCTAGGAAGCTGAATGAGGCTAGGTTTCTTAGGAAATGTCTAAGTGTGAGATTAGTGACACATATGTAAACAATGATAGGACTCGACTGTGATTGCACATCGACACTTAGTGGCATAACGTAGACCATCCAGAATGCATAAGAAATACTTTTCTTGACTCAACAACCTTCGTGACAAGAGTGTGTGAAGTGAGTGTGAAAAACATCTATGTGATGACAACCACTCATGCGCACATGCTTTCCCTTGAAGCAAAACAACATCCCCTTTGCATGAAAAACAACGACCCCTATGCCCAAAGATGACGCATGCTGCATAAGGATGAGAACACGGAAAACTCTTGAGATCAAGGAGGGAAAATTGAAATCATCAGCTTACCAACAAGCGACCAAGGATAATCGATCGTAGGATCTAAGGTAGGCTCTGAAATTTGCATGCGAGCCAAAATTTTGGAGGGTGTTGTAACCGCAACAACATTGGCAATGTACTGGTAGAACTTCAACTCTCTGTATGGACCTTGTTTCGTGAAAAGTGATCCTAACCCTTTCAGGAATATTTCTTGATTCTTTGATCGTGATTTCTTTCACTCTAGCTTGTGTGAAAGATGCAGTCCCTATGATTTTCTTGATCGGTCAGAACACATTCCAAGATAAGTCAACTTAGTTGTTTCGATTGGGGATGAGGGGTATCTGGTGCACATGTGATATAACTGTCAGAGTTTAAGTTTCATCTCTGGTGTTGCTCCATTACCAGTAGGCCTATATAGTACCTTGACGGAGTCACGCAAGAACACAAGCATCGCTCCACTACCAACGAGCTTGGTCAATACCCCGACAGAATTACTTGCATCAACTCTTTGCACATGAAGCCTTTCTCTTCTTTCTCCTTATTTGATTTTCATTATTTTATTTTTGGAAAGAACTGTGCATAGGCACTTATTTATTTCAGAGGAGGAAGAGGGATCTCGACTTATTGAGAGAAAAATAGGTTGTTCCTTCAGAGAAGTATTTAATGTATACCTTTGGAATACTTGTTAAGTTTTTCCTCCTCACGTTACTCTACTTGATTGATCTGACAAGGGTTAACCCAAAATAACCGATTAGAGTAGGCGGTACTAGTTAACAATGAAAGTGTTGCATTTTCACTAAGAATAACTCTGAACAAAATGTATTTTCTATCAAGGCATCATGAACTGAAGACAACAAGCTCTTCATAAAGAGAGAGGAAAAAAAGTAACCAGGTGTTGATAGTTGTACAAGTCCTCTTAGATTTTCCCAACTTGTCTCGAGAGCCAAATATGGTTTCACAAGAGGGTAACCTATGGGTACAAGCAAGAAAAGAAGGTAAAAAGAAAAAAGCATAAAAAATGCAAAAGAAAAATAGGTAAGTAAAACAAGAAAGCAGGCAAACCAAACCAGGTAACAGACATGCACATTGGAAAGCAAAGAAAAGCAAGAAGCCAATACTATTGCTACTCCTACGCTAAACAGCACATGGGCCTACTCACGTGATGTGATATTTCCAGTGAAGCCACTGGCGCATTGGATGGCCCATGTTGGTGAAGGCATGGTAAACGAGAAATATATGCATGTAAACCACTAAACAAGAAAGATAGATCAGTGAAGACCAATATGCTTCGAGTTCTAAACCATCCACAAAAAGGAAGAGAGTGACAAGACAAGCATTCTATGGACTTAACATGGTGATGTGACACATTGCATGTAGATGATAAGCATGCATACTCTTTTGACTGTGACAGACAATCAAACATGAGAAAGAGAGACAACATATGCTTTGCAAGTGTGCTTGTTGTGTATGATTCCTCCAGTGCATAAGCGATGGGATCATGTGATTTCGGTGGAGGAAGCGAAATCTGTGTGTTGGATTGATCTTTAGTGCATACAAATGAGTGATGAGGAGCCTTGGGTGTTTCAAAAATTTTCTGATCGGAAGTGGAACCAACATCAGGACAACAAGGGCCTAACATAACCATCAGCTTAGGTTGAAGTTCTTTGACAGCCTACGTCGTTTCCACTTCTTCAATAGATAGATCATCAGAGACTGGTGGCTTATAAATATTAACAGCGAGTGAATTGACATCGTGATCAAATAAATAAGTACAGAGATCATGACAACCACGATTAGAAAATTTAGTATGTTCTTTGGCTTTCTCATGATTTGATGAATCATGCAGAGGGGTAGATGAAAAACAAGTATGTTCACCCTATGTGTTTTTAGAAATGATAGATGATAGATGACAAATGGGATGGATTTTCAGAGGAAGATGTGTCCTCTCTGCAATGTAATGAAAGACTTACATCCAGTGTGTCGCTTGAATGATCAGAAGTAGAAACATCCAGCGATGAGTTTTCATAGGGGATATCAAAAGTGGCAGAATCACAAGGGATGTCAGGATAGAGCGGATGACGCGCGGATGGAAGGGAGTCATCTTTCACCACATGTTATTCTTCAGATTCCCACACACACTCATCATGAATGATAACGCAGGTTGGCTGCACAACACGAACTCTGTCGAGAACTTGATCCTTGTTCACAACAAGTGTGGAGTCTGGAACGAAAGAACACAATACGATGCAATTCAGAGGATCAACAGAACGCTGGGAGGGAGATTGAGGTACCAAGTCCACATGATAACTAGTAGGCTTGCAAGAAAAATCTACATGGAAATCTAGAGCAGGAGGGGTAGGAGGATGTGACAGTTCAACAGATGTCCGTGCACCTTCTCCCACCTCACACTGTGGAGCTAGAGCTATTTGATGAGAAGAAAACAAAAAATAACTTGTGACAACAACCTTGTCCATCTTAGATTTAGCAGCCCTAATACTGAGGTCTGTTGGGATGTATTTGAATAGTGATTCTAAGAATTGCAGATTTTCAGATATGTAAAGAAGATACTTAATTATTCTATTGAGAAATTCCTAATCAATTTCATCTTCAACAAATTAATATGCAAGATTATAAAAGTGTGTGAGTTCTTGACGGTTGAAATGATGGAAAGCACGGTCTATCTCTATGGTCAACTAACTAAGAGAGTGAATAGAGTTCTCGGGTAGCGTGGCACACCAATGCAGTGGGTGCCCTTGAAGCGTGTGTGCGAACAATGCACACCTCATGTAATCTTCATGGATTTTATACCTTTGATATATAACTACTAAGGCCATTCTGTGTTCAAGCCAAGCCATTCCATCTTCACCTTCATATGTGTATTGTGACAAGAAATTCCAGAGCTTATCTGAGATTTCAAAGTTGTTCCCATAGGACATACATTCTAGAAGAGAAATTCTATGTTTAGTCATGATAATTATGTAGAGATTCAAAACAGATTGTGAGGACTCGGCTTGTCATTTGGCCCTCATTCTAGCACCAAAAATGTTGATGGTGTTGGACCTAACAACATTTAGGGGATCTCACTGATATGAAGTCCCAACTAGACCTCACACCATTTAGTGTAGGAGTCCCATCCAGTATGAGGGCTCGGTTTCCATTATCTTAAAGATTTTCCTAAGCTCTTTTTTGTTAGCACATGAGCATGGTTTACTTTTTCTTCGAACAATGAGATTCACGTTCATGGTGAGTGCTTAATGTCTCTTGTTTCAAAGTTCTTTCACCGTAGAGGGACAGTTTGAGAGTGTTTATCAAGTCGAAAGGGAATAGTCCCAACTCTATTAGAGACACACAACACAATAGGACATGTACAGCTTTCAGCGGAGTAGTCCACACGAATGCGCAGTCACAAACACAAGTGTTATAGACATTTTTGGGCACTGCAACCCCAATCAAACATGTCCATAAACCAAGGGCTCCTAAGTCCCTGAAAGTCTTGTTCCATCCCCTAAAAGAACAAGGTCAGCTGATTACATCATCTCCCAGAAGTTCTCCATGAAAAACTACTCATAACTAGTCAAAACTGGACCATCTCACCTGCTCCATGGTCAAAGTGCGATGCATCCCACCTAAATGCACATAGGAGGTGTGATGCATACTAAAAAGCCCTTCTATGGGTGCGACGGGTGAGAGTGTACAAATGGCAGAGGCATTTTGTGAGGTGGATGATCATGGAATCTTCCAGAAACTTCTCCTATGACACTTGCCTCTCTAAATTCACCCAGGGATGAGTAAGAGATCATCAATCTCCAAGTGGAATCAAGAAATATCAGAGAGAGGACACTAATCAAATCCCAGAAGCTGACTCACCCCCTTACAATCATCTATATATGGATCCCTCATCCCAGAGATCCAGAGGCTGGAATTTTGTATCTAGTAAGGAAGTGCTGTTGGCTTCTTGTTGGAATATCATAGTGTTGGGTGATCTAAGCTTTTCATGAGTTGAAAGAAGGGATTTCATGCTGGAGGATGATGCTGGGTTAGAACAATTGGTTGTAATCCTCTTTGCTATTCTTGATTATTAATAAAGCTATTCAAGTTTTCCTCCACATTCTTGTATGTTTGATGATATATGCATTTGTGTGGTCAATATATATCTGGTCCTATATTGTTTTTTTTTTTTTGCTTGTTAAGACTAACCTACGTACCCACGGGGGATTTGAACCGGTGACCTATCGCAAGGAGTGCCTTAACAAGGCACCCATTCACCGTCAATCCAAAGCCCCGTGGGCATCTGGTCCTATATTGTTTATGATTATAGATCTCTGTTATTCGATAGTATTGTGCTGCTTTGATTCCACAGGTGCTCTTTGAAGCTGGGTAGACGAAGGAGAATCGACAAGGATCTGTCAGAAAGGAGAGGAATCAAGCAAGGAACCAAGCGCAGGACTGAGGTTGGTGTCCTTCATTCCACTCTTATCTACTCTACATAAAGGAAAACAAAAGTGGTTTTAGTTTGTTTGTTTCTAAGATAGCTACCAGTCTTAGTGGGACTAGCAGATCCGAGTGGACACTAGATTTCCTGATAAGAAAATGGTGACTCCACTGGGGACCGAATAGATTGTTTGTTTGTCTATATTTGTTTGTTTTATAAACTTACAGACGGAGCCTGAAGTCAAGCCAGCTAGCCTTCGAACTGCATTTGCTATGCAAGTGCAAAGTAGATAAATGCTACTTCAGTCTATCTCCGGGTTTTGTTTATGAACTGAACAATCGATTTACAAACTTTCTAATTTCCCTAGTGGTGGCTCTACTAACCTCATTAGATCAGCCCCTGTGATTTCTATTTATTGTACATCATTTGCTTGGCCTAAATCCCTGAACTGAGTTGCAAACTGTGACCAAGAGCCAAGTAAAGTCTCGTCCTGGTACCATCGCACCCTCTCTTCAAGGAAACCTGGATGCATTGCACTTCCCATGTGCAGTAGGTGGGATGCATGCCTATTTCCCTGTGTTACAGGTGCGATGATTAGAAAAGGCTAATTTTGCCTCCAGGTTTTGGTTTTTCTTCACTCTTTTCAGCTCTATTCTGGAATTTAATGTCTGTGATCAGTATATCACTATAGAAACCCCTTTCCTTTCCATTATTCCGCCTCCATTGTGCAAAGAACTGTGAATTTTTTTATGTATTTTTCCGCCATTTTCAGTTCTCTTTTTCAAAGTAGTAGCATAGTCGAACTGTCGTCTTTTGATTTGAAAGTGTCGCTAGTGTCGTTTTCAGTCAAAGAAAGGAATTATATTGTTCTTGATGGTTGATTATATAGTTACTCTTGTATTTGATTTGAATTAATAGTTTTTCAAGTGTCAAAAGCAGTTTTCAATTCCAAATAGTAAAGTGTTGTCATTATCTTCCTTTCGTTTTTTGAAGAGAAATCTATTAGTACTATCGCTTAGAAAAGATAATTCAGATTTGTACTTAGCATTCTTCTTGTCATTCACAAATTAAGAAAGCTAAAAACAAATACAATCATGTGCATTTTCATTTAGACTGCTTGTTGGTTTGATTCAGGACAGTGCATCTAGTGTGTGCTCTCTACTCTATGTTGAAAGAATACCGTCTCTCTTTCTTTAGTAGCTAGGATTTTCATTGCAAAAAGAAGATTAAACGATTGTTTATCATCTTAGATTGCATTTTAGGAATTGTACATCTACATCACGCGGTGAACCTGAAAGGAAAATTTCTTAAGAAAGATCAACTGTAAAATAAATTTAATGAACCTAAAAATGCTTTGTAACCTAACGCACAACATCTAGAAGTCTAGGCTAGAGACGTATTCTGGCGTCGTAAAGCCTGGTAACTGTCACTTTCACTGTTGGTTGTGTAATTCCTCCTCTTTGAGACGACAAGTGCCAGTACAGGCTTGTGCTCCCACGTACCATCGAATATATATTGGGAGACCACAATAGGCTATATCCTTTATCCAAAGGAAGCAGTGTCTGCCGCCCTATCGATCGCAATGCACTGAACACAGCATTCGGGAAGATTGACTGTCGTACCATAAAAAGTATTCTGCAGTTTTGCGATTGGTTTAGTAATCCATCTGTCTAGATTTCCAAAGCAGTCTCTTTCATTCCTTTTAAGAATCCTTAAAGGAAAAGGTCCATCTGAGAACTTGTCACTTCAGGCTCATTAAAAATAGAAGGCGACTAGAGTCGTCTTTTGTTTTTTCTTGACTCTTAAAAATTGAAAAAGCAAGTTGTGTCAAAGCATCTAAAATTCATTTAATTCGGAAACATTTTCCCCTTTATTTTTAGTTGATCGAGTAATCCGCAATCATGGAAGAAAGTCAATTGAAACCCCATCGTTTGAGGAGGCTTACGAGTCAACTGTCTTTGTCCCCAGAATCAAAAATATTCTGAACAAAGCGAACTCGTTTAACCGGCTCAAAGTCCCCTGGTCGGGTTGGAACAAGTGTTTCGACACCCTCGGAGACTCCGGTTACTCCAAACATTTCTGGTACCTCTGCCTTTATAGAGGAAGTTCCGCAACCACAAGAGGACAACAGAACTAATCCTAGTGTGAATGTAAACACTTCTATACCTGAACCAGCTACATCCATAGCTGATTCAGAAGGTGTTGTTCCCCAAACATTAGTCGCTGTAGAATCTATCCCTTCTTTGGCACCAAAAATATTTTACGGACCTGACGGTCTACCTCTTCCACCCGATTTGATTGCTATAGAAGAGATTGTAGAGGATCCACCATCTAGTACTCCATCGCAATGTGGAGTCGCAATCACTCTATATCCTTCTTCATTAGAAATTAGTCCACCGTTATCAGAAGTTCCTATGGAATCTCTAGGAAACCTTTTGGATAGACTAGATATGTTTGAACAACCGTCGACATCTAGGACTGTGTCATCGGACACAGTAGCAGCAGAGCTTCCTGCTACTACTCCAACAATGTTTGTCGGCATATCGTCTGTCGCGACTAGCTCTCAATCACTGGATGGGATCCATCCAGGGGCTGTTTTGACAGTATGGTCTGTTCCCGTTTGTTCGTCCGGAAAAATATCTGGAATCTCTTATGTTGAGTCTCAACAAATTGATCCTTCGCAATGTCAATTTGGGCAATCCGGTCCTCAAAGGCAAATAATTCCCTTAAACACCGGATTACCACCATATGGGGGGCAATATGCCCTTTCATTGTCTCCTCCAGGAGGTCAAACATACATGAGTTCCCCACAGAATTCAGGTTATGCTGGAATTACATCCAGTGGTTGGATGCCAATACTACCTCAACAACCAGGAGTTGTATACTCAATGCAAAAAAGTTTGCCTATGTCAAATATCCCCACTACACCGGCTATTGTGACGGTGTCGCAAGTACAAGCGTTACCTATTGTATGCCAACCTCAAGTCTCTCAGGTCACAATCCAACAACCCCTTGTCCCTGCAACGCCACCATAATCATCGGTTAGTGATTCCTTAACTGGAATGACCCTGGCTCAAACAGGTACCATTACCCCTCATCTTGGTCAAACAACCAGTATTGGACAATAGCACATGGTCTCACAACCATGGCTGGTGCAATATCAACAACCACAATTCCAACAAGTTTACCAAGGATTTGAGCACCAAGTCTTTGCAAGTAATGGGCAGCCGTATATTCAAAACGATCGACATCAACCATTTCATAATGGTTATGCCCATCAACCTTATCAAATTTATCAGCATCAAATGCACTATGCTGGTATGCAAAGACCCACTGCTCAGGCAATCCCATCTTATCCTGGGTATGCTTTGCCGAACCTGAATCAACAGTTGCCCTTCGTGGCGACTTTAGAGTTACCAGATCTAAATATTCTAACAAACAATCCAATCACTTACGCTCCTTGGTGGCCAGCGATTCCTCATAAACTTCCGTTAGATATTCCTAAATTTAATGGAAATCCGGGTGAAGACCCGTCGAATCATGTGATGACCTTTCACTTGTGGTGTTCGTCTAACACTCTAAATGATGATTCAATCAGGCTTCGCCTCTTTCAGCGAACGTTAAATGGTCTGGTGGAAAAATGGTATATCGAATTGCCTAGAGCTTGTTTGATAAGTTCAGCGCTCTAGCCACAACCTTTTTAACCCATTTTCAGTTACCCATAAGGTACGAAACGGGAACAGAGCTTCTTACCAATTTCAAGCAAACAACGGCCACTCACATATCCGATCATATTCATGAGTGGTGACGTCGTCGTAGAATGGTAAAAACATATGTTCCTGATAAGCTATTGGCTGAATGGTTTATTAAGTCATTGTTACCTTCTATTATGGAAGATGTGGCAATGGGGGGAGTCATCATTGAAGAGCAAGTAATTGCTCGGGTGCAATATCTAGACTTGATCTATACTCAATCTGGCATGCTCTACGATAAAATCCCTGATGCTCCTAGACTGGAATTTTCTGTTCCTCCATCTCCTAAATCAAACAAAGACTCTCATGCCAGGGACCGCGTGATAGGAACGACCAACACGAAAACCGCAAAGGCTAAGTCGAAAAAGGCCCGTACGGTTTCAGGTCAAAATGCAAATGAAGAACTTCTCGCCTTGGAAGTAAATGACGTATCGACTGACAAAGGCAAAGAAACCAAGAAACCAGGAGGCAAGAAGAAAAAGAAAGGGAAGAAGAATAAACAGGGAGAGTCGTCCCCTGAAAAATCTTCTGCAAACCTTTCTGGAGATAGGAAACCAAAAAGTCCATGCCTAATATGTGATGAGGATCATTGGACAAGAGAGTGTCCATATAAAGCTGAGCTTAGAAATTCTTCAAGAATTCAAAAACCTCGACAGTATTAACTGATCCGTTTCCAAATCCAGGAACAAATCTAGTTGCTAGTGATAATTCTTCCCTATCCCAAGTGCTAATGTTGTCGGTATCGAAGCAACAAAACGATGCTTTGATATCGACAAGGAATAAAGATTACAGGAATCCACAGCTGTCAGTCAACAATGCCAGTGATCAACCTAGTAGTTCGACAACAACTTCGATCGAAGTTGTGCCACCCATCATTCTTGAAATAACGATAAAGCCACCAAAGGGAGTAGTACACAAATTGACATTTAATCCTCATGCCAGAGCAGCACAACATTATAATATAGTGGAGGATCTAGCCCAATCGCCATCCGCTATGTCGACACTTGAGGTAATGCAAAATTTCCCCTCCCAAAAGCAGGCTTTGTTATCAGCAATAGGTGGGATTGACCCAACGGATTCCAATCTTGTGTCCTTTAATCATAAAGGATATGACCCTCAGTTACCAGCTCAACTAGCTTTCCTCATTCAAGTGAAAGCCCTCAACAAAACTGTTCATCGAACAATTATTGATGAGGGGGCATCTACATGTATTATGTCGATTAGTTGCTAGAAAACTTTAGGATCTCCAACCTTGTCGCGATCTTCAACAACATTAAAAGCATTTGATGGATGAACATACACCCCTTATGGGATATTAAGTAACTTGCAAGTCGAATTGGGGGGAAAAACAGTAGAAATAGATGTTGAAGTAATTGACGGAAACCTCGATTACAACATCATACTGGGAAGGACCTGGATATATGCTATGGCAGCCGTTGTGTCGACCTACTTCAGGAAGATTGCATTTCCCTTTCAAGGAGGAATTACAATCGTTGACCAACAAAATTTTCTCCCCAACAGTTCACAAGTTACGGGAAGCATTCCGATGATCCATGGAAGCCCTCATTCGCTTCAAAATATCGGAGTAGGCCTACTAAAAGACCCTATATTAATGGGGACTTTTACCCTACCACCTCCAATAAATCTGGCGGAAGTGGCAATGGTGGGAACCTACAATATGATATCTTCTATTCAAAAGATCTCTGAAAACGATATTAACATAGATCATCTGCAGTTATTGCCTCCAAGCCCAATAGAAATCTTGTAGCATTCAATGTTTCTAGCATGGGAGGCAAACCCAAATCAACGCTCATCAAGCATTTGGATAGATAGGTCTAAAGAATATGGTACCCCTTCAGATCCTTGGTTGCAAGTACATTATACAGACGAAAGAATTGTTCAGTCAATGATGATTGACGGGGCACCATGGGAAGATTACCACCATCGTTCCCATCTTCTCAATTACAAAGAAGATACTCCTAGTGACCTTGATAATCCCTCAGTTTTTGATATTCTATCAAATACTGTAAACACGGTGGATTCCGAATGAAACTTGTCCAATATTGAAGAGACTATCCCCATAAATATCTCGACCAAAACAGATGTTGTAGAGAATATTCATGTCGGCAAATCTTGTTCTCCTTCAGAACTAGAAAGATATAGCACTCTTTTTCGCGAATTCAGAGATGTCTTTGCGTGGTCGTATGATGAAATTCCAGGCATTGACTCGAGTATAGTTGAACACGAAATTAAGATGTATCCAGATGTCAAACCGGTACGACAGTGGCTACGATAGGTGCACCCCAAGAAAGCCACTGCCATCAAGGCAGAAGTTGAAAAACTTCTCCATGCTGGTTTTATTTACCCGATTCCTCTAACCAATTGGGTATCGAATATTGTTCCTGTGATGAAAAAACAAGGAACGATTAGAGTGTGGGTCGATTATAGGGATGTAAATCAAGCTTGTCCGAAAGAAAACTACCCTACACCCTTCATTGACCAGATAATTGATGAATGAGCCAGATGTGAAATCTTCCGCCCATAGGACCAGTCAAAGACTGCATTTATTTGTCCGTGGGGCACATTTGCATATCGTAAACTACCCTTTGGTTTAAAGAACACAGGGGAAACATTTCAGAGGGCAATGAATTATGCCTTCCACGACATCAAAAACATCATTCAACCATATCTTGACAATCTTCTGGCTCATTCGTAAAAGCGGACCGATCATCCGCAACATTTGAAAGCGATATTTCTACGTTGCCGACACTACAAGATACGACTCAATCCACACAAATGTGTATTCTGTGTCAGTTCTGGTCGTTTACTTGGCTTTGTGGTCTCAAATGACGGGATTCTTCTCGACCCATGTAAGGTTGAGGCAATCATCAATTTTACTCCACCTTCAAATTTGCTTTAGATTCAGAAACTCCAAGGGAAAGCAAACTTTCTAAGGAGGTTCATTCCAAATTACGCCAAATTCACTAAAGGTTATACTCGTCTATTGAAAAAATAAGTACCCTTCGTTTGGGACCAGGTCCCGCAAGCTTCCTTTGATGCTTTAAAAGAATCCTTAATAAAAGCATCATTAACGTACGCTCTTGATTATTGTTATTGGGAAATCTAGTGTCTATGCAGAACTGCTAGTCCCACTAAGGTTGGTAGCTACCTTAGAAACAAACAAACTAAAACCACTTTCGTTTTCCTCTATGAGAAGTAGATAAGAGGGGAATAAAGGAGACCAACCTCTATCTTGTGCTTGGTTCCTTGCTTGATTCCTCTCCCTTTTGATAGATCTTTGCCACTCGCTTCCTCGTTTACCCAGCTTCAAAGAGCACCTGTGGAATCAAAGAAGCATAATACTATCCAAGAACAAAGATCTACTATCATAAACAATATAGGACCAGATATATATTGATCACACAAATGCATATATCATCAATCATACAAGAATGTGGAGGAAAACTTGAATAGCTTTATTAATAATCAAGAATAGCAAAGAGGATTACAACCAATTGTTCTGATCCAGCGTCATCCTCTCAGCAAGAAATCCCTTCTTCACCTCATGAAAAGCTTAGATCACCCAACACTATGATTTTACACCAAGAAACCAGCAGCACTTCCTTACAAGATACAAAATTCTAGCCTTTAGATCTCTGGGATGAGGGATCCATATAGATGTTTGCAAGGGGGGTGAGTTAGCTTTTGAGATTTGATTAGTGTCCTCTCTCTGATAGTTCTTGATTCCACTTGGAGATTGATGATCTCTTACTCATCCCTGGGCGAATGTAGATAGGCAAGTGTCACAGGAGAAGTTTCTGGAAGATTCCATGATCCTCCAACTTGTAGATTGACCCTGCCATTTGTCCACTCTCGCCCATCGCACCCCATACAAGGGCTTTTCAGTATGCATCGCACCTCCCATGTGCATTTAGGTGGGATGCAACGCACTTTGACCATGGAGCAGGTGAGATGGTCCAATTTTGACCAGTTCTGAGTAGTTTTTCATGGAGAACTTTTGGGAGATGATGTAATCAGCTGACCTTGTTCTTTTAGGGGTTGGAACAACACTTTTAGGGACTTAAGAGCCCTTGGTTTATGGACATTTATGATTGGGGTTGCAGTGCCCAAAAATGTCTATAATAGTTTCCCCCTAAAGCACGAGGTCGTTAATCTTTTGATGTCGGGTGAAATGCTTTATCAAGAGGATCCGAAGTTTTTTCAAGATGGAAGGAGACCTGTAATAAGATACAATACAATACATTGTCTGCATAATATTTTCATGATCTAGCTGAGGCAGGCATTCCCATGCTTGGCTTTATAAATTCATTTTCATTTACATAAGACAGACAATCGTCTGAGTGCAGACTGATGATTCTGGTAGAGCTATCATCCCTTGGATTGGATGATTGTAGCAATGATGTACATTTGATGTCTTTATTCTCCTGAATATATATCGCAGCCCATATGGATGAAACTAGATCCGGGGTCTTCAATCTCGCTTGATCTTCACTCAAAGTACAAGTCGATCCATGTGAGAGATGTTCTAGAGTCGAACATGGAAAGACATCGCCTGATTACCAACCAATGATGTAAGCTGTTAATAGGCGTGAGAGGAATCATCGATAATTATGATGACCCTCAAGGTACTATAGTACAATTCACATGGTGTGAATAGGGGACTTGGCGTCGAACACCACGCAAAATCTTTCGGTCGAAGGCCATTGATGTAAACCTGTCGCCGGAAGTGAGAAACTTGCCATTGAGGCATGCAAGCTTCAAAGTACTGAAAGGGTTGTTCCTAGATCGACTTCCTAGATAATGAGCTGATGTCGACAAGAGGCGATCCGTCATAGGAGGGCCTTAGAGAATCCCACATCAATGACATGGAATGGAGCAAATGATTTTAATGGAGGTGAAAATGATTTGATGATATAAGGTTAAGGGTGGCGGTCATGAAAGAATGGAGTGTAAATGTATTGCAATGGATGAGACACAGGTGAATTCTTTGAGCGACTTCTCTTGAACATATCGGCGACACTGACATGATGGATTGGCAGCGTTAACCACAAATATGGATGGTGTGACGGACCAATGGTGATATGACCAGTGAACGGAACAACCCAACCCGACTCGGATGCAGAGTGAAAGTGTCATGTTCAAGAGCGACTTGCTACTAATAAAGTTTCTTCAAGTTTTCTTCCCAATTTTTCCCCAGTCATTGCTGACCAATACCTCTTTATTTTTGTCAAGCTTGAGGAGGATAACATATGCTTGTTCTATAATTTGCCCTTCGGGCAAACCCATCGCTATGTTTTAACGAGCCTAGCGATAGTGAAACTCGTTCTTGTCTGTATGGACAAGTTTGTCGCTATTCGGTTTTAATGAGTTTAACGACAAATATAACTCGGTCCTTTTCAATTTTAGAGAGTCTGAAAAGGGACGTAAAGAAAACTCCAACAATCCTTTTTCGTCATATAATCCCTTGAGTCTGAAAAAGTATAAAACAATACAAAAGGGATGAATTTTCAGTAATTTTAACGAGCCGAACAAAACAAGCTCTCGATCTTTTTGTGTAATAATCCCTCAGGTCCAAAAAGATTAAAATCTAAAGGAGGGATAGCACTTTCGGTCACTTTAACGAGCTAGAGAGGCCAATTGCTTGGCAATCTTTTCATATTTTACGAGTCAGTTGAAAAGAGCTTAAAGGAGACTCGTTTTTCGAGGAACGAGTGATAAATTCGGGTAGCAACTAATTCCAGGTAAGGTTTGGAATTTTCCAATCATGGCAGTGTCACAAGGATGGCTAACAGGATCACTCTTCACAGCTGTTCCTCAAAAATGGTAAACAATCAAATGGAGGTGAATGATCGGCCAATATAGAGTGGAGGTGATGATGAGAACATGACCAAGGCTTTAAAGGCTGATGATAATACATTCACGATGGTTATTTACCGGAAATTGGTTCATTTTTTAATGAGATTAAACTCTGGGGGAACGTTTTCTCATTGCTTATGTTTATTTTCTAATGAGATTGAATTCCGCGTTAAAACTGCTCGATCCAGTCATATAATAAGGATGTCTCATTTAAAATGGCATTTTTTCAAAGCTTTGCCCTGCATCCTTTCTTTATGCAAGTTAGGAAATGACCAATCCTACGAGTTTAAAGGGTTAGAAGACCTACAAATTTAAAAAATAAATGGTTGTTCTTTGCTTGCATGCCAAAAGGTTTGCATGCCCTCGGGTATAGCAAAAAATTTCCGGGTTACCAAAGACTGTTCTATCCATACTTCAGACAAAACACTTCCTTGGCGATGTCTACCGAAATAAACAAAGGTGAGTGGTGCAACTGGCTCCACTCACATAACTTTGACAAAGGAATCTTATTCCAATCTAATCTCATAAACCAGTCATATATCCTTCGTAGAAACCCACCCTATACCCAAGGTTTTCCTGTCGAAATAGGCCAGGGTGCATGCCCCCTGGGTTTTAGTCATGTCCTCCGAATCACTCGCACTCATCAGGTGGACGGACTGGGGATTGATGAGACATTCTTCATGTGAAAAGACCATTCAGGGATGGTATTTGACTATTTTCTATGTGTGAACTGGGGAATGAAAGCTGGTCTACGAGCTTGACCACTCTTCCTTCATGCAGAAAACACATTACTCTAAAGAGTGAGGATACAATGGCTCCCATGCAATAAATGTAGTCGTGTCCAAGGAGTAGATTATAATCTGGGGGTCCTTGGACTACTATTATGTTCATGTGAACAGTTTTCCTTCTTAATGTTATCAACACATTGGGAAGGATCCCTAACGGTCGACTGGTTCCTTTGTCAAAGCCTGTCAGATTTCTCATTTCAGGCAAAAGTGCTGGCGAACCAAGCGCTTTCCAAGCAGTTGAGGAAAGGATACTCATAGAAGCCCCTTCATCTATGATGGTACCGGCCATGACCATTCTATATATTTGAGCAATGATTCGAAATGGTACACTAGTCGGTAAACGGGGTCTGCCTAGTAGATTCCAATCGAAGGAAACAACTAGGTTGCTTGGAGGTGGGACCGAATAAACGACCGGATATGACTCTGACGAACTTCCTTCCTACGGTAAAGGAACGGGTAGACTACCCCCATGTTCATTGGAGTCTGTGCTTACGAAGAGAATTTGGACGGTGTCGTTCTTGTTCTCTTTGGTGACTGTATCATCTGAAGATGGACCTTCTGAAGGCAAGACCGGGTCAACTGCCGCCTCGACCTTTTGACTTTCTACTGGTGTGGATTTAGAGGGTTCATCTTCAATGATAGATGCTTTAGTCGACCACAATGGCGTGTTAGCCAGATTTTCAACTAGTGACGGACTTGGCAAGAGTTTCTTATATCCAGGAGGAAGCCGTAACGGTGAAACCGTACGGTCGTCCAAAACTCTTTTAGCCTCATCTAAGAAGGGACAACGGTGGATGACGTGATCGCCTTCACACAATTTACAAGGAAATTTACAGCTTCCTTTTTGTCCAGGGGCTTCACTTTCACTAGTTGATGGTGTATTTTCAACATGACCATCAGAGGTTGATGACATCGGATTGTGCAAACGAGGAGACCAGTCCCTTAAGATCCGAGGGATGCAAGGACAATCTCAATGATAGTGGTATCCTTTGCAAATGACACATAGCGATTTAGGCTTGGACAGTGCAGTGTGTGGATTTTCGCTAGACGATGCCTGGTTGCTCCTTTTCGCCTTTGGCTCCTTCTTCTTCTTCTCCTTCTTCTTCTCAGTTGCTTGATTTTTAGCTTTACCAGCTTCATTAAGCAAAGAGGAAGGAGGAGAGGGAGAATTGGATGAAGTAGAAGGTTGGGGGGTAACTCTGGTATCGTTTAGTTGCTGACTTGATTGTTCAGGAATCACGGTGTTCTGAACGACAGAGGTCGAGAAGAGCCATACGGGCAAGCCGATTGTCAATCCTAGAAGCGACAATGTGGCCATATGGGGTGCACCAACATCTCCCCAAGAGGAGAAAGGACTAGGATTTCCTTCAAGGGGAAATCCTTGGTTGGTGGACTCCATTTTTCTCAACCTAAGACCAATGTAGGAAAGGTGATGTTTATTCCGATTAAAATAAATTTTAGACACTTTGACACAACTTATTTTTTCAATTTTTAAGAGTTGAGAAGAAACAAAAGATGACTCTAGTCACCTTCAATTTTTAATGAGCTTGAAGTGACAAGTGCTCAGATGGGCATTTTCCTTTAAGGAGTCTGAAAAGGAATGAAAGAGGCCACTCTAGAAATCTAGACAGAGGGATTACCAAACCAATTGCAAAACTGCAGAATACTTTTTACGGTATGGTAGTCAATCTTCCCGAATGTTGTGTTCAGTGCATTGTGATCGATAGGGCGGCAGACACGGCTTCCTATGTATAAAGGATAAAGCCTACTGTGGTCTCCCAATATATACTCGACGGTACGTGGGAGCACAAGTCCGTACTGGCACTTATCGTCTCAAAGTGGAGGAATCACCCAACCAACAATGAAAACTATGACATCGGAATACGTCTCTAGCCTAGACTTCTAGATGTTGTGCGTTAGGTTCCAAAGCGTTTTTAGATTCATTAAATTTATTTTACAGTTGATCTTGCTTAAGAAATTTGCCTTTCAGGTTCACCGCGTGATGTATATATACAATTCCTAAAATGCAATCTAAGATGATAAACAATCGTTTAATCTTCTTTTTGCATTGAAAATCCTAGCTACTAAGGAAAGAGAGATGATATTCTTTCAACATAGAGCAGAGAGCACACACTATATGCACTGTCCTAAATCAAACCAACAAACAGTCTAAATGCAAATGCACATGCATGTATTTGTTTTCAGACTTCTTAATGTGTGAATGATAAAAAGAAAGCTAAGCGCAAATCTGAATTATTTTTCAAAGTGACATTACTAACAAGCTTCTTTTCAAGACAAAATGAAGACAATGACGACACTTTGTGATTTGGAATTGAAAAACTTGCTTTCGACACTTGAAAAACTATTAATTCAAATCAAATACAATAGTAACAGTGTAATCGACTATCAAGAACAATCGGATTCTCTTCTATGACTCAAAACGACACTTGCGACACTTCCAAATCAAGAAACGACAGTTCAATTACGCTACTTCTTTGTAAAAGAGAACTGAAAATGGTTCACAATACATAAATTTTTTTACAGTTCTTTGCACAATGGAGGTAGAATAATGGCAAGGAAGGGGGTTTCCAACAAAGGTATATTGACTACAGACAACAAAACTCCTGAATAGAGCTGAAAAGAGTGAAGAAAAACCAAAGTTTGGAGGCAAAATTAGCCTTTACTGATCAGCGCACCTGTTACACAGGGATTCCAGTATGCGTCCCACCTACAGCACACGGGAAGTGTGATGCATATTGATATCCTTGAAGAGAGGGTGCGATGGTACAGTGCGAGACTTTTGATCCAGTTCTTGATCACAGTTTGCAGCACAGTTCAGGGATTTAGGCCGAACAAGTGGTAATCAGTAAATAAATCACAGGGGTAGATCTAAGGAGGTTACTAGAGCCACCACAAGGTCAATTAGAGAGTTTGTAAATCAATTGTTTAATTCATAAACAAAACCCGGAGATAGACTGAAGCAACATTGATCTACTTTGCACTTGCATAGAAAATGCGGTTCGAAGGCTAGCTGGCTTGACTTCAAGCTCCATTTGTAAGTTTATAAAGCAAACAAATATAGACAAACAAACAATCTATTTGCTCCCCAGCGAAGTCACCATTTTGTTATTGGGAAATCTAGTGTCTATGTAGAACTGCTAGTCCCACTAAGGCTGGTAGCTACCTTAGAAACAAACAAACTAAAACCACTTTCGTTTTCCTTTATGAGAAGTAGATAAGAGGGGAATAAAGGAGACCAACCTCTGTCTTGCGCTTGGTTCCTTGCTTGATTCCTCTCTCTTCTGATAGATCTTTGCCACTCGCTTCCTCGTTTACCCAGCTTCAAAGAGCACATGTGGAATCAAAGCAGCATAATACTATCCAAGAACAGAGATCTACTATCATAAACAATATAGGACTAGATATATATTGACCACACAAATGCATATATCATCAATCATACAAGAATGTGGAGGAAAACTTGAATAGCTTTATTAATAATCAAGAATAGCAAAGAGGATTACAAGCAATTGTTCTGATCCAGCATCATTCTCTCAGCAAGAAATCCCTTCTTCACCTCATGAAAAGCTTAGATCACCCAACACTATGATGTTACACCAAGAAACCATGAGCACTTCCTTACAAGATACAAAATTCCAGCCTCTGGATCTCTGGGATGAGGGATCCATATATAGATGTTTGCAAGGGGGGTGAGTCAGCTTTTGAGATTTGATTAGTGTCCTCTCTCTGATAGTTCTTGATTCCACTTGGAGATTGATGATCTCTTACTAATCCCTGGGCGAATGCAGAGAAGCAAGTGTCATAGGAGAAGTTTCTAGAAGATTCCATGATCCTCCACCTTGCAGATTGACCCTGCCATTTGTCCACTCTCACCCATTGCACCCCATAGAAGGGCTTTTCAGTATGCATCGCACCTCCCGTGTGCATTTAGGTGGGATGCAGTGCACTTTGACCATGGAGCAGGTGAGATGGTCCAATTTTGACCAATTCTGAGTAGTTTTTCATGGAGAACTTTTGGGAGATGATGTAATTAGTTGATCTTGTTCTTTTAGGGGTTGGAACAACACTTTTAGGGACTTAAGAGCCCATGGTTTATGGACATTTATGATTGGGGTTGCAGTGCCCAAAAATGTCTATAACAATTATAAAAAAGACTTTAACCTATATCTAGCTGCAGCGGATACAACCATCGCAATGGTTTTAGTTCAAGAAGAAAATGGAATTGAACATCCTATATATTATTTAAGTAGAAACTTAAATGATATAGAAAGAAAGTACTCCTACATTGAAAAGCTGAGTCTCGCAACTATTCAAGCGATACAAAGATTTCGACACTATATCCTCTTTCGAAAAACTACCATTCTGTCAGATTGCAACCCCATGACTTATATATTGTCTCGACAATTGCTGGGGGACAAATATTGAAAATGGATAGCAATTCTACAAGAGTTTGATTTGGAATTTATAAAATCCAAATCGAAGGAATCCTTGGTTTTCGCGGAGCTACTATGCAATCTCCCATCGTCGTCCAACGATGTAACATCAGAAGAAGCAATCATGGACGATCTTTCATTCTGATATCTTCAAGCAATCCGTGGTATGGAGACATAATAATCTATCTCCAAACCCAAACATATAGGTCTAATACCTCCCGCTCGGAACAATGACGCATTCGATACCAAGAAAAAGACTACATGATCGTCGGTGATACACTTTATTGTCGTGCGGCCGATACAGTTCTGAGGAGGTGCCTCACCCACGATGAGGCTGAAAAAGTCCTGAATGATTTCCATTCAGGCACATGTGGGGGGCATCAATCTGGTTATGCTACGGCACAAAAGATTTTATGAGTAGGATACTTCTGGACAACAATGTTTAAAGATTGCATAACCACAGTCAGAAGTTGCCATGCATGCCAAATCTTTGATCGGAAAACTAGAATACCACGTGCACTGCTACAACCAGTAGTTGCTGTTGGGCCATTTGCAAAATGGGGCATAGATTCCATGACATGTAACCCCACCTCGGCCAGGGGGCATGGGTATATCATAGTCGCGGTAGAATATTTTACCAAATGGGTCGAGGTGATGCCTACAGTAAACAACAGCGGCGAAATGACTGCCCTCTTCTTTTTCAATCATGTAGTCTCTAGATTCGGTGTTCCATAGGCCATAGTCACAGATTATGGATCACATTTTCACAATCACATGATGGTTGAGTAGGGTTGTTCCACGATAGCTCTACTCCGTATTATCCACAGGCTAACGGACAAGTTGAGGCGATCAACAAGGCCCTGAAGCAGATGCTGCAAAGGATGATTGGAGTCCACAAAAGGAGTTGGCACCTAATCCTGTACTCAGCCTTGTGGGCATACCGGACATCGGTGAGGAATGCAACCAGGTTTACACCTTTTCAATTGGTGTATGGCCTGGAAGCAATCTTACCAATTCAATGTGAAATCTCGTCCCTCAAACTCGCAGTCGACCTTCTCCCCAAAACTTTTGAAGAAGAGGCTTGTTTCTTGGAACTAATCCAATTGGATGAAACCCATCGTGATGCCTCTTTAGCTAATGAATCCCATAAGAAATGATTCAAGGCGCAGTTCGACAAGAATATCAAACCCCGTGTCTTCTTAGAAGGTGACCTGGTCTTACTTTACGACAAGGCATCCGAAAAATTGGGAGCAGGTAAGTTCAAGTCCTTATGGATGGGCCCCTATATTGTTAAACGTGTATTAGGAAAATGAGCCTATGATTTAGTAGATTATGATGGGATTCCACTGGCGCAACCTCGCAACGAGTTGTACCTTAAGCGTTACTATGCTTGACTCAAGATAGTAACCCCTATGCTTTTGTTACATTTTTGTTTTCGCTAAGGGTAATTGTTTTGGTTAAGTGATCTGCTTTTACATTTGTTGCAGATGTCAGACCTATTGGAATCATTTGTTGGATATGCCGACGGAGCGAGTCGTAGTTCGCGGAACCTATCTTCTACGGCCTGGGCCATCTTCAATCCAAGCAGCGAGTTAGTGAGTTTCAGAGGGGTATGTATTGGTCGGTCAATGAACAATATTGCTGAATACAACGCGTTGATAG
The DNA here is from genome assembly GCA_031772625.1 of Pinus tabuliformis. Classification (NCBI taxonomy): domain Eukaryota; kingdom Viridiplantae; phylum Streptophyta; class Pinopsida; order Pinales; family Pinaceae; genus Pinus; species Pinus tabuliformis. Next base: position 715,445,928 of record CM062814.1, on the reverse strand, counting down.
AACTCCTCTCTGATGCCATTACGCATGGCATACACCAACTAGTCGTCAGGCTAGACTCACAACTCGTCATCCTATAGCTCACTGGTATCTACTCTGTACGGAATCCAGCTATCTATCGCATGTTCCTAAGGGTCAGGATTTTGGAAAGGCAGTTTGATTCTATTCAATATCAGCATATTTCCAGAAACTTAAACACATTAACAAACTAATTGGCAAATTATGTGTTAGATAGACATTTGCAACATTTATAAAAGAAGCATTTCATCAAATATTTGCATCAAGATCATGTAACTCAACCAAAATAAAGCTCCGAAAATAAAAAAAAATATATATATACATATAACTGTTTATGGTTCATACATAATGTTCTGTAACCAGGACAAAATCGGTCAAATGACCCAAAACTAAAATGCTAGGGGGCACCCTAGTCTAATGATGCTGGTGATAACAAGTCACCACCTGTGCAATCATGTGTAACAGACTAGTCCATCGACTCGGCACGCCAGTAGTATGTCGCTGCAACCTCAGGGGTAGCTTGTCAGTCCTCACATCCGGAATACCAAGAGTGATGCCCTCAACCTGATCCTGCAATGCTGAAAGAGTCTCGGCCACATCAAGGTCACGAAGGATAGCCCTCCCTACAGCCTCTCCTGCTGGAGCGGTAGCTGGTACTCTCAGACGTACTACTGGCCAAATTGGTCCAACATCTGCATGAGCACATGAGTTTGATTAGTCCTGATAGATGAAAGTACAAGGACATTATAAAAAGAAACGATGAACAGAGATATGGTCAGAGAATTTACCGATAACACCCAACTGCTCACCAGCGGGCAGCACCAAATCCGGGTCACCACGGAAATCCATACCAACATATGGATACTCGGAAAAAACCATCTCCTGACAGTTGAACCAGTTGAAAAAGGTATCAGAAAAGGAAACTTGGGACTGACCAACATGTCGGGCCATAAGGTGGACCCATCTCTGCATCCGTGGCTTAGTCGGTGGAGGTAAGCCAAGTGAGATGTACTACAGCTACATCAGTGGGATCTTTTCCAAGGCAAAAGCGGTCAAAATAGAACCATAACCGAAGTTCTTCAATTTTCTGTTCTTTACCTTGGTTAGTTGTTCCTTCATCATAGGGAGTACTACATCACACCAGTTGAACACCTTTGGTTCATGGCATTCCAAGGCGTACTGCATAAAGGAACTGTTAACTATGTGAGGAGCCGCACTACCAGCCAGTCTAGTAAAAGTGAATAGAATGGTCCTCAAGGACCGGTCATTGACATCTCAGATGTTGATCTTGTCGTCCCTACTCGGTTGAGATCCATCTCTGCAATACTGGCGAATATAATCTCTCACGGATTCGCCCCCACGGGCAGAACCTGATAATGAAAGAGGGGCACCATGCCTCGATAAACCGGTCAAAAAATAGATGTCTACGATAGTCAAGGGGATAGATTTGCCTCGGATCTGAAACACCTGGTTGGTAGGATCCCATGCATTGAGAAGATATTACAACAAGTTGATTTTTTGCCTCATGCTAGAGATGCGGAAAAACTTGAACAGGTCGTAGTTCCGCAATGCAGTTACTGTAACCGGATCATGTAGAGCAAGCATGTCCTCTTCTTCATGCTCGCGTTCTCGCCATGTAACAACCATTTTGCTCCGATAAATCTCTGCAAAAAAATCAAGAGAAGAGTCAGGATCCTGATTTGGCAAAAAAAGGCAAAAATTCCATGAGAAAACAGTGCAAAAACTTCTCTTCTTGCGCCCATCGCACCCCCAGTAGTTGATGAGCCCCAAAAATGGATAATTATATGGGCTCATTCAACCTCCTAATTCGACTTAATCCACCATTCTCATTAGTTTATTGCATGTTTTTGATTATATTTATGCTAATAGAGTGAATTGGGTTAGTCATTATGCCAACAAGTTTAATGGGTGCTTTGTGCAGATTTTTAGTCAATTTTGAGACAAAATCAAAGGTTTTAATGAGCACTTAGGAGCCAACTTCGTGGAAGAAAAAGGGAGAGGATTTGTAGGAAGGTGTCCCCTTCATATATGGGACCTTACCTCTAATTCTCCACCATCAGCTCGGAGTTCAAGGGCCGCCAAATCAATTATCACAAGGGCAACCAAACAAGTGCTAGTAAAAGTGCTGTTAACTACAAGTTTTGGCAGCCGAGTTCCTGAAGTTTAGGAGGGCTATTGGGGTCCTCAATTTGTATAAATAAGAGGGCTTAGGGCCTCATTTCAGTTACTCACTTTGTAGGTAGAAGTTAGCTAGTTTTTAGTTCAATTTTAGTCATTCTTTCAGTCATTTTTTAGGCAGTAAGTTAGCTCTGCATTTTAGCACATTTTCAAGCTTTTCCTTGTGGACGGTTTTTGATGTAACTATTATTTCTTGAGCAATAAAGATGAATCCAGCTTTGCACCAGCTCTAATCTTCCTTAGGAGGCTGTAGCTCTTGGGGTTGGGCCCATCTCAAGTGCCCAGTACCTCCTTTGTTTACCTTTATGTGTTTTTGCTGCATTCTTAGAATAAAATCTGCTATTTAGATTTAAATCGTGTTTTGTTATTTAAATTATGTTTGATGATTAAAAAGGATTTTTATGTTTAGATTGATTTGACAGGTTAATAACAAAGAAGATATTCAGAAAAAGGCCATCAAGCACCTCTGATCTCACCTCTCCCTCAGTGGGATCGTGAGATGGGACAAAGGTGACCTTGCTGCCACCAAAAACACTGTCTTTGCTTCACCATGCAATTAGTAGTGTTAGGTTCGTATTTGCTAAACTTGATATCAGTTTTGGTCGCATGCTTAGGGTTATGATGGCTTAGTTTCATATTTATTTCATCTGATTTTAGTGCAAATAAACTTCTGTTCCATTTCTTTGCTGTTATCTAGGTCAGAATAGACTAACGTAACTAGGTCTTTGATTTTCCAAATCCTTGTTTGTTTCGTTTGAAAAACAACTTGCAGAGCACCTGTTATCCTTCTTTATCTGCCCATTCTCCATCAATCCCACTTGCTTCATCCTCTACTTAGAATCCTTGCCTTATATTTGCCATTTGCTCACTATGCCCTAAATTTCCATATTGTTGTGCAACATTGCTCTACGTCTCCTTGAACAATATCAACCATCTTCATGTCTTCTCAGCTCCATTCCCCAAGTCCTAGACCTCCTCATAGCCATATCTCACCTCCATACCCACTCCTTCATCTTTCTTCCTCCATCCATCCTCCAGAATCCCATTTCTGAACATCCTGTAGAAAATTACAGACATCCTGTAGAAATTCCAGAACATCCAGTAGAATCCCTGCAGACTTCCTGTAGAAGCTCACGAATGAGGTTTCTTGATAGCCAAACTTTGTGAAACTCTCTGGAAGGCTGTTAGGGACCCCTTAGGCCCTCTCCAAACCTTCCCGACCTCCTCCAAGAATTTCCTCTCGCATATCTACCTCTGCATAGTCGAAAACAGTTAAATCGCATGCGTGGTAATTCTGATAATTTATTCAAAAATACAAAAAGGTGTTTTTTTTCAGATGTCACTATAGAAGTAGCTTAGACACATGCATTTTACCTTCCTAGAAGTCAATGGCATCTCTTTCAGTAGCTTGCATCCTCTTTCTTGCATCAGTAGGGCTAGCTGGTAAAATTAGGGTTTGCTAGGGTTTACATTTCCTTTCAGCTTTCCAGTTTCTTTCTGCAAGTAGATCAACCTTCTTTGAGTTAGCTTTCTTCCATCAGTTAAAAAGATTTTTCTTAGAGCTCATAGAAGTTGGCTTAAACTCCTAGCAGACTTGTGCCAGTTGACCAAGTGACAACTACGGCAAGAGCTAGTACTTGTGAATACAACACCGTTGCTTCCAAGTTTGTTACGAACTACCAGGTCGATAAAATTAAAGAAGGGAGTTCCAGGAGTTGCAGCATTATTGCTGCAATACTGGAGCCCACCATTCTTTTTGGCGCCATTGTCGGGGAAGTGTCATAGTATTGGTGATTGCTGCTTTTCTTCTATTTTCCACTACAACCTTCTGCTAAGTAGTTTATTTCATTTCCATTATGCAATTTCGTTTCTGCAAAAGTAGATTAGCATTTCCCGCTTTCATAGATTAGCATTTCAATTCCGCAATTTCAATTCTGCAAGCGTAGACTAGCATTTCGTTCCTGCAATTTCATTTGAGGAAAATAGATTAGTCCTTTCCTGCTTTCATTTCAATTCCGCATTTTCATTTCAGCAAGATAGTTAGTTGCAGTTCAATCTATTTTAGTTTTTGCAGGTACAAGCAGAAAAAAAAGCAAAAATCCACCAAAATATTTCCTTTCATGCCTTATAGGAGTAGAGATAGTTCGGAAAAATGATTGCACAGCACCCCCACTGCTTCACACAGCCAACCTTCTCTCTTCTTCGATGCCTGTGAGTAAAGAACCCTTAGGTGGACAATAAGACATATTTGAAGAACCTCAAGGGAAGAAGAAGAAGAAAACATTCCTCTGGAGCAAATGGCTGCAAACAGAAATGTTGGGAGCAGTACCTTATCCAAAAACGAATTTGCAAATCAGATGGAAGATTTCAAGAGCGATATGAGGTAGTTTCTTGCCATGCAACTGGATACCTTACAGATCCAAAGGAAGCAAGAGGAAGCCAAGAGGGCTTTGGTCATCTTTTGTCCTAGGTGCACTAGAAAGCATCCTAGGAACGAATGTCCAATGCACTCCCTAGAAGTGTGTTTCGTCTGTGAAGAATACCATCCTACGAATCAGTGCCCTTCCTTGCCTAGACTTAAAGCTGCATATCAGAGAGCCAAAGGAGCCACTGAATCACTCTATTATATGAACCAAAGGAGGCCACATGGACCCATACCCTACCAGGAGGGAATGCAAGGGACATCCCAGACCCATTATAACCCTTATCAAGCCACTTCCATGCCTTCTTGGGGTCCCCCTGCTAATTCTTCCTGGTCCACACCCCCTCCTTGGTCGTATCCTCCTCAATACCATGCTTCTCCAGTTGATCATTTGTTTCATTCTTATGCTCAACCACAGCCTCAGTGGAATGCACCTCCTGAGGGGTGGAGGCCCCAGTACAACTCTCCTCCCGCTCATTTGCCTCCACCACCTGCCCAACCACAACCCCATCACCATCCATCTCAAATATACACCCCCACTCAACTACCCGTACCACCATTTCCAAACCTGCACATTGGAATAGCTCAACCCAATTGCAAAGCTGAGGCACAACATGTCTAAATGACTCCTCTTGAGCTCGATGATCTTCACCATAGCTCAGGAAGAGTATTTCAAAATAGAGATTATATTGACAACATTGAAGGACCAAAGGCAAAAGAAGATTCAAAAGAAAAGATCAAAGAACCATGGGCTGCACTTGATGAAGAGAAGGCATCGAAATCAGAGATCGAGAGAGTTCCCTCATGGTTACCATCAAATATTCCATGTATTCAAGAGAAAGATCAGCAAAAAGAGGAAGATGAGAAAGTCATGGTAGAAGGTGACATGAAACATGATCCAGATCAGCTAAAGGACCAAGGATATCAGAGATATGTTGAGATATGGTTCCAGACGGTCACTAAGTTGCAGCAGTACTCTCTTCCTTAGCTGTGTTTGATCCCTTCAAAGTTAGATCATTTGGTTTATGAAATCTAGATAGCTATCAAAGCATGCATTTCAAGCCTCCACATAATTTTGTCTCTAATCTCGATGTGCACATGGCTCCATTGGAAGTATTCTTAGACTTGAAAATGATTTTGTTTTTCAAGTAGGGTAGGGTAGAAAAAAAAAATAAAAAGAGAAAAAAAAGAGAAAAAAATGAAAATAAGAAGAAAATAAAAATCTAAGGTGAAAACCTCCTCGGAGGCACCTTAGATTGGCTCATTTATTGAAAACCTCCATGAGGCGGTCAATGGGTTGGAAAGAAGAGGAAATAAAAAGGGAATAAGATCCCTGGGTGAAAACCTCCCTTGGAGGCGCCCAGGGCAGGTAATTAGGGTGAAAACCTCCATGAGGCGCCCTAGTTGTTTTTCAAAAAAAGAGGAAAAGAAAAACAAAAATAAACCTAATTTCCATTGAATAACTGCAGGTTGCAACAAGGACATTGCAGGTTAGGAGGATCGCTCAAAACAAAGACAGAGGAAGTTCTGTGCCTTCTACAGGATGTTCTGTGTCCTCTACAGGAAGCCTACAAACAAGCCAAAATCAATCTCCGAAGAGGACCAAAAGGCTAGGAATATGTCCATGAGGCCTGCAAGCATCCATGTTTCCATCCCTCACCCTTCTCCATCATTTTTTCCATCTTATTGTGCTTCTTTCCTCAAAACTGCGTGTTCTACAGGAAGTTCCTATAGAAATTACAAGATTTCTACAGGAAGCTAGAAATGGATTTCAAAAAGGTAGTTTGGCGAACATGATAGCCTCTTCAAGGGTTTAGAAGTGCTCCTGCAATCTTCAAACTCCTCCTCCATCATCTCCATGCCTGCATCACAGCCCAAGCTCATTTTTTTTTACCATGCAAAATCTTGTAGAATGCTTTGAAGAAAAATTACATAGAACAGAATTTGTTTTTTTCCTAGCTTGAAAACCATGCATCCATTTGAAAAACTGTTACAGGGGGAGTTGTATAGGGATGATGGCAACATGCCCGAGCAATTTCAGCCAATTCTGGTGCACGGTTTCCAAGAAATCAACCTCCATCACCTTCAGCCATTTTTGCATTTTCTCCATATCCATGCATCTGTTTCAAAACCTATTTCATGGGGAGATGCACATGGGTGATATTAGCCTACCCAAGCAGTTTCAGCCGATTCTGATGCACGGTTTTTGAGAAATTGATCTCTGTAATCTTCAGCCATTTTCCATTTTTCTCGAAATATGTGCATCCATTGATTGCAATTTTGCTATGGGAGGTGCATAATGATGATAGGAACATGCTCAGAAAGTTTCAGATCGATCCAGTCTATCGTTTGGGAGCAATGGCGAAAACAAGTTTCTGTCCTGTGGAAATTCAACATCAGCAGCTTGAGGGTGCAGATCTGAACGTGGAAACAAATTCCTGCAGCATGGATCCGACCGGAGGATACCTGCACAAGAAAAAATAGCCATGAATCAGCCACCAAGCCATCATGCAACCACAAAAACCAATGCATGCAGCAAATGAAAGGCCACAGCACCTCACGGCAACCACATTTGACTTCCAGGTATGTGACTAAAACTCATTCCTCTATTGCATGAATCTAATTTAAGAACTGCATGAACGAATGAAATGGTGGGATTCAGCCAGAAAGCTAGCCCATTCAATTGCACTCATCCAGGGATCACCAGTGCATGTGTGTAGTCATTCACGGGAAAATAAAAAAAAGCAGACAATGGTGACCATTTAAACCTCAGTGCAATTGATGGCAGTGATTATAGGTAGAAAACATACAGTTCATAAACAACACTACCGTCTGCATGTGGCTACGTACACCTGGCCACTTGACTCCCTCACCACAAATCACGCCGTAATTAAAAATGCTCGGCTGAAACACCACTTGCTGTTCATTGGCACTTGCAACGTTCTCAACTGAAGTATGCATCCTCTGCTTCCACAAAGTGATTAACCCGTCGTCCTCCACTGAGCTTTTCAGCCTGGTTCAAAATTCTCCAGCATATCGAGCCCACTCAGAGGTGCAAGGGCGTTCTACAGGAAACGGGGGGGTCTTCTACAGGAAGTACGGCACAACCTTCTGGAACAGAGAAACCTGAGCTTTCCTTCGTCAAATTTGGAGTTCCGAGAAAGGTAGGCTCGAAAACACTCTTCCATGCATGATATATTTTGAAAGGTGGTGAATTGAACTGTCTGGAGTAGGAGAATTAGAGACAAGTCTGCCTGTAAGTCAAAAATAGCAGTGTGATTGTGTGTTGCACGGAATTTCTCAGTTTTTCTACATCAAAATTCCTCTCCACGTTTCCGGTCTAAAATTCTCTTATAAGGAAGGCATATGCAGCTGTGAGAGCCAGCCTATGGATGAAAATTTTAAAATTTGCATATCTGAATGTGTCTTGAGAAGAAAACTTAGTCTCTGTCCTCTGGCTGTAGAAGCAAAACTCTTCCTCTCATAACCAGATAGCTGAAGAATTTGTGATGTCCTTGAGATCTCTTCCTACCAAAAAAAAGAAGAAAAGAACAAACTTGGACATGGAATTTTGCAGGTATTAAGGAGGTTTTCTGGAAAAAAGAACTGAAGAACAAACTTGGTCAGGGTCTTTTGCAGGCATGAACATAATTGTTAAAACAGAGTAAGGTGTCATATCAAAATTTGATGCAGGTGATCCAGGATTGTAAAGGGATGGAAATCTTAAAGTTGGTGGGGGACTTGGAGGATGGAATTAGAGTCTCACATCAAAGGAGAGACATGAAGATTCTGTCACAGATCCAAGCTAGTTTGGAACTGTCTAAATCGAGAACAGGGGAACAATACTTTGAGAGTGCTTCTAAAAGCAAACAGGCGGGGAATGCAAAATTTGTTTACTGTGACAGATCAGGCTTGGTAGCTGACAACCGGCTATAGCTAGAAGGATTAATTGAAGGTGCCCAAATTTGTACAAATGAAGGTTTAGCAAACATTGGTGCGACTTAAAATTGACCATAAGACTAATGAGATGAAATAAGTGTAAGGTGGAAATCAGTCGTAGGATTGGACCATTCAAGGCATGTAATTAACCGACCAGGAACAATAAGTTTGTGTGTTGTCATAGTACAGTCATACAATGAACAGGTGGCTACAGGAAGCCAGAAAGTAGTTTCTATAGGAAGACAAAAAACAATCGACACAGGACTTTCTACAGGAAGTATGGAAACTGAGGAACAAAAAGGAGAAATCGCCTGAGATTTTAGCTAGGGAGGCAGTAGCTGTGCTGGCTACCCTTAGCACATCTCCAAAGCAAAAAGGGCAGCGAAAGAGGGAGCCTTCCATGTATTTTAAGGCAAGAAGGAGCATGCGGATAAAAACTGGCAGACCCCAACCACAGTCAAAAGAGCCAATTACAATTGTAGACACCCCAGCTACACAAAAGGAAAAGTCTCCCTCAAAGGCATCCATCACCTATGAACGGGGAAGCCCGAAGACATCCACCTGGAGAGAAAGAATGAAAATGTTGGACACAACAACCTCTCTACAGGATGCTGAGACTATTCTACAGGAAACGCTGGCTAAGATAAGAGAGACCGAGCAATTGGAGGAAAATGTGGCCAAACAATCATAGGAAGAAGGAAAGACAAGGAAACATCTGATGAACAACAAGGAGAGGACAAGCTACCAGCTGAGGTTGAAGCTTTAACAAAACTGCTACAGGAAAAGGAGCACAGGCAGCGGGAAGAAGCAGAGAGAAAAGCATGGTTTCATGACCGAGAAGAGGACATCACTTCAGAAGCTTGGCATGACAGGGAGGCCACCAGGGCCATCAAAGATGAGGAGATAGATTAGTTGCTCAGAGGATGAGCAACACTTTCAGTAGGGGGGTGATGATGAGCCCCAAAAATGGGTAATTATATGGGCTCATTCAATCTATTAATTTGTCTTAATCCACCATTCTCATTAGTTTATTGCATGTTTTTGATTATATTTATGCTAATAGAGTGAATTGGGTTAGTCATTATGCCAACAAGTTTAATGGGTGCTTTGTGCAGATTTTTAGTCAATTTTGAGACAAAATCAAAGGTTTTAATGAGCACTTGGCAGCCAAATTCGTGGAAGAACGAGGGAGACGATTAGTAGGAAGGTGTCCCCTTCATTTATGGGCCCTTACCTCAAATTCTCCACCATCAGCTCGGAGTTCAAGGGCCACCAAATCAATTATCACAAGGGCAGCTGAGCAAGTGCTAGTAAAAGTGCTGTTAACTACAAGTTTTGGCAGCCAAGTTCCTAAAGTTTAGGAGGGCTGTTGGGGTCCTCAATTTGTATAAATAAGAGGGCTTAGGGCCTCATTTCAGTTAGTCATTTTTTAGGCAGAATTTAGCTAGTTTGTAGTTCGATTTTAGTCATTCTTTTAGTCATTTTTTAGGCAGTAAGTTAGCTCTGCATTTTAGCACATTTTCAAGCTTTTCCTTGTGGACAGTTTTTGATGTAACTATTATTTCTTGAGCAATAAAGATGAATCCAGCTTTGCACCAGCTCTAATCTTCCTTAGGAGGCTGTAGCTCTTGGGGTTGGGCCCATCTCAAGTGCCCAGTACCTCCTTTATTTACCTTTATGTGTTTTTGCTGCATTCTTAGAATAAAATCTGCTATTTATATTTAAATCTTGTTTTGTTATTTAGATTGTGTTTGATGATTAAAAAGGCTTTTTATGTTCAGATTGATTTGATAAGTTAATAATAGAGAATATCTTCAGAAAAAGGCCATCAAGCACCTCTGATCTCACCTCTCCCTCAGTGGGATCATGAGCTGGGACAAAGGTGACCTTGCTGCCACCAAAAACACTGTCTTTGCTTCACCATGCAATTAGTAGTGTTAGGTTCGTAGTTGCTAAACTTGATATCAGTTTTGGTTGCATGCTTAGGGTTATGATGGCTTAGTTGCATAGTTATTTCATCTGATTTCAGTGCAAATAAACTTCTGTTCCATTTCTTTGCTGTTATCTAGGTCAGAATAGACTAACGTAACTAGGTCTTTGATTTTCCAAATCCTTGTTTGTTTCGTTTGAAAAACAACTTGCAGAGCACCTGTTATCCTTCTTTATTTGCCCATTCTCCATCAATCCCACCTGCTTCATCCTCTACTTAGAATCCTTGCCTTACGTTTGCCATTTGCTCACTCTGCCCTAAATTCCCATATTGTTGTGCAACATTGCTCTACCTCTCCTTGAACAATATCAACCATCTTCATCTCTTCTCAGTTCCATTCCCCAAGTCCTGGACCTCCTCACACCCCTATCTCACCTCCATACCCACTCCTTCATCTTTCTTCCTCCATCCATCCTCCAAAATCCCATTTCTGAACATCCTGTAGAATATTACAGACATCGTGTAGAACCCCTGCAGACTTCCTGTAGAAGCTCACAAATGAGGTTTCTTGATAGCCAAACTCTGTGAAACTCTCTGGAAGGGTGTTAGGGACCCCTTAGGCTCTCTCCGAACCTTCCTGACCTCCTCCAAGCATTTCCTCTCGCCAATCCACCTCTGCACAGTCAAACACAGTTAAATCGCATGCATGATAATTCTGATAACTTATTCAAAAATACAAAAAGGTGTTTTTTTTCAGATGTCACTGTAGAAGTAGCTTAGACACATCCATTTTACCTTCCTAGAAGTCAATGTCATCTCTTTCAGTAGCTTGCATCCTCTTTCTTGCATCAGTAGGGCTAGCTGGTAAAATTAGGGTTTGTTAGGGTTTACGCTTCCTTTTAGCTTTCCAGTTTCTTTCTGCAAGTAGATCAACCTTCTTTGAGTTAGCTTTCATCCATCAGTTAAAAAGCTTCTTCTCAGAGCTCATAGAAGTTGGCTTAAGCTCCTAACGGACTTGTGCCAGCTGACCAAGTGACAGCTGCGGCAAGAGCTAGTACGTGTGCATACAACACCGTCGCTTCCAAGTTTGTTACGAACTACCGGGTTGATAAAATTAAAGATGGGAGTTCCAGGAGTTGCAGCATTATTGCTGCAATACTGGAGCCCACCAGTAGTGTACTGGGTGGGATGCATCCCTACTGGCCAATGGCCAAGCCAGGATGCATCGCACTTTTCGATATAGAAATGGTGTGATGGAGCTAGGGCGAATTTTTAAAACCCCATAGGCTCAGGAAAACGGGGAAACATTCAAAGAATTCAAAAAGGAAGGAATGTAATTGAAGAGCTCAGGTTTAGCTCCTACCTGGTCCAGACGGTGTCGAGAATCGTCCACAGAATCTCCCGAAATCAGCTGGTGAAAATCAAGGGGGAAAAGTACCTCCAGAGCTCCAACAAACCAAAGTTCAAATGAAATGGTAAAATGAGGGGTAAAAAACCACTTTTAAATTACTTTTCACATAATTCGAGTAAAATATTAGTGTTTTAACTCGTTTTGAAACATATATTGTTCATTTCTAATCGGTTTGATGAAGTAATTGAACAGGTGGTACAACCTTTGAAGGAACAAAGTGATTAACGGTGAAATTAAATCAATGACCATTATCACGAGCAGTTTTAACGCAGAATTCAAGCTCGTTAAAAAATAAACATAAGCAATGAGCAAACGTTCCCCAGAGTTTAAGCTCATTAAAAAGTGAACCAATGTCTGGTAAATATCCATTGTGAATGCATTATCATCAGCTTTTGAGCCTTGGTCGTGTTCTCATCATCACCTCCACTCTGTTTAGCCGATCATTCACCTCCATTTGATTGTTTACCCCTTTTGAGGAACAGCTGCAAAGAGTGATCCTGTTAGCCATCCTCGTGACACTGTCGTGACTGGAAAATTCCAAACCTTACCTGGAATCAGCTACTACCCGAAATTATCACTCGTTCCTCAAAAACGAGTCTCCTTTAATCTCTTTTCAACTAACTCGTAAAATATGAAAATATTGCCAAGCAATTGGCCTCTCCAGCTTGTTAAAACGACCGGAAGTGCTATCCCTCCTCTAGATTTTAATCTTTTTGGACCTGAGGGATTATTATACAAAAAAATCGATCGCTTGTCTTGTTCGGCTCGTTAAAATTACCGAAAATTCATCCCTTTTGTATTATTTTATAATTTTTCAGACTTAAGGGATTATATGACGAAAAAGGATCATTGGAGTTTCCTTTACGTCCCTTTTCAGACTCTCTAAAATTGAAAAGGACCGAGTTATCTTTGTCATTGAACTTGTTAAAATCGAATAGCGACAAACTTGTCCACACAGACAAGAACGAGTTTCACTGTCGCTAGGCTCGTTAAAATATAGCGACAGGTTTTCCCGAAGGGAAAATTATAGAACAAGCATATGTTATCCTCCTAAAGCTTGACAAAAATAAAGAGGTACTGGTTAGCAATGACTGGGGAAAATTGGGAAGAAAACTTGAAGAAACTTTATTGGTAGCAAGTCACTCTTGAACATGACACTTTCACTCCGCATTCGAGTCGGGTTGGGTTGTTCGTTCACTGGTCATATCACCATTGGTCCATCACACCATCCACATTTGGGGTTAACGCTACCAATCCATCATGTCAGTGTCGCCGGTATGTTTAAGAGAAATCGCTCAGAGAATTCACTTGTGTCTCATCTGCTGCAATGCATTCACGCTCCATTCTTTCATGACGGCGACCCTGAACCCTGTATCATCAAACCATTTTCACCTCCAAAATCATTTACTCTATTCTATGTCGTAGATGTGGGATTCATTAAGGCCCTCGTACGATGGGTCACTTCTTGTCGACATCAGCTAATTATCCAAGAAGTCGACTTAGGAACAACTCTTTCAGTACTTTGAAGCTTGCATGCCTCAATGGAAAGTTTCTCACTTCCGGCGACAGGTTTACATCAATGACCTTCGACGGAAATATTTTGTGTGGTGTTCGACGCTAAGTCCCTTATTCACACCACACAAATTGTACTATATTACCTTGAGGGTCATCATCATTATCGGTGATTCCTCTCGCGCTTGTTAATAGCTTACATCATTGGATGGTAATCAGGCGATGTCTTTCCATGTTCGACTCCAAAACATCTTTCACATGGATTGACTTGTACTCCGAGTGAAGATTGAACGAGTTTGAAGACCCCGGATCTAGTTTCATCCATCCAGGCTGTGATACATTCAGGAAAATAAAGACATCAAATGTACATTGTTGCTGCACAGATGATCATCCGAATCAAAGGATGATGATTCCATCAGAATCATTAGTCTCCCGCACAGACGGTTGTCTGTCTTATGTACATGGAAATGAATTTATAAAGCTGAGCATGGGAATGCCTGCCTCAGCTAGATCATGAAAAATATTATGAAGATAATGTATTGTATTGTATCTTATTACAGGTCGCCTCCCGGCCCGAAAAAACTTCAGATCCTCATGATAAAGCATTTCACCCAACATCAAAAGATTAACGACCTCACGCTTTAGGGGGAAACTGTTATAGACATTTTTGGGCACTGCAACCCCGATCAAACATGTCCATAAAACAAGGGCTCCTAAGTCCCTAAAAGTGTTGTTCCATCCCCTAAAATAACAAGGTCAGCTGATTACATCATCTCCCAGAAGTTCTCCATGAAAAACTACTCAGAACTGGTCAAAATTGGACCATCTCACCTGCTCCATGGTTAAAGTGCGATGCATCCCACCTAAATGCACACGGGAGGTGTGATGCATACTAAAAATCCATTCTATGGGGTGTGATGGGCGAGAGTGGACAAATGGCAGAGGCCTTTTGCGAGGTGGATTATCATGGAATCTTCCAGAAGCTTCTCCTGTGACACTTGCCTCTCTGAATTCGCCCAGGGATGAGTAAGAGATCATCAATCTCCAAGTGGAATCAAGAACTATCAGAGAGAGGACACTAATCAAATCCCAGAAGCTAACTCACCCCCTTACAATCATCTATATATGGATCCCTCATCCCGGAGATCCAAAGGCTGGAATTTTGTATCTGGTAAGGAAGTGCTGTTGGTTTCTTGTTGGAATATCATAGTGTTGGGTGATCTAAGATTTTCATGAGGTGAAATAAGGGCTTTCATGCTGGAGGAATACGCCAGGTCAGAACAATTGGTTGTAATCCTCTTTTCTATTCTTGATTATTAATAAAGCTATTCAAGTTTTCCTCCACATTCTTGTATGTTTGATGATATATGCATTTGTGTGGTCAATATATATCTGGTCCTATATTGTTTATGATTGTAGATCTCTGTTCTTCGATAGTATTATGCTGCTTTGATTCCACAGGTTCTCTTTGAATCTGGGTAAATGAAGGAGAAGCGGAAAGTATCTGTCAGAAAGGAGAGGAATCAAGCAAGGAACCAAGCGTAGGACTGAGGTTGGTGTCCTTCATTCCACTCTTATCTACTCTGCATAAAGGAAAACGAAAGTGGTTTTAGTTTGTTTGTTTCTAAGATAGCTACCAGTCTTAGTGGGACTAGCAGATCCGAGTGGACATTAGATTTCCCGATAACAACAAGGTGAAAAAATAGCACATACAACACCCAGTAGAGTAGTCCACACAAGTGCGACGGTCATTATAACAAGTTTACGAGAATTAATCTATTGAATGTCCAGTGGAATAGTCCACACGAGTGAGACAACATTAACAACTGATACAACACATTTCCAATAGCATATGTACTAGAACAACTGAAATAATTCAACTATCTTAATACAGGTTAAAGCAACATGCATTACAAGCATACAAAGAATAGTCTTACAAACGAATACAATACATGTGTGAAAATGCGTTGGCTTGTTAACATGCTTCTGAATTAAGTGAAAGTTCCATGACACATCCATACACCATTACATCACTAAGCCCAATAGTGGGCCATTGGAGCCACTGCTCGCTCCTCAAAGTAAAAACTACAGACTCTCAAGGCTATGTGGGAGGAGCCAAGGTGAAAATTCCTCTGCATGTACAAATTAGGGGTATATATAGCCAAGGGTGAAACTAACCCTTGTGACTGTTCGAATCCCCTCATGACTGTTCAAATTACATGACTCTTTGACTTACATGAATCTTTGACTTCATCTGTGGGTCTCTTGGAATTCCAGGTTACATTACATTTATTACATAGTTATGACCCAAAGTAGTGATGTGGTCAAGGTGACTCATGACACAACTCGACATGACACTGCTGGTATGCACATGCTGGCTCTGCTATTTGTGTTGAGTTGTTGTGCTACTAAGTGATGAGCGTGCTCATGGTGTACTATAGCTTCAGCTTCATATGATAGAGTCCATGGAGTCTTTAATGGTCTTAGTATTTGCTTGATAGTTCATGCATGCACATGTGTCTCCTTCGCTTGCTAGTTGGTATTATTCGTGTGTTCGTCCAATTGTGGGAAAGTTTTCTATCATGCGCTCCTTGTTCATCCCATTCATCATCGCGCATGTCTCATCCGTGTACTTGTTTTTGCAATAAGTCATGATGATACAATATCAAATACAGAAATCCCCTAATCTACCATGATGCATTGTCTGACATTTCTGAGTGTAGGTGACCAGGACAGAGGACAAAGCTATGAAAGAACGTAGAGCACATGTTAGGCTGGGATGCGAGGCTCCAGGGAACTGTCACGAAAAAACACGTAGAGGTCAATGGGAGGATAGGATGAGCAGTTCGGAAGAATAGTGACATTCTACGGGATCTGGCTCATCTAGGAGGCAGAACTGCGCAATTTTTTCTGGGAAGGCAGTGCGGGCAAAATAGGACACTAGCAGTGAAAACTGTGCATATTTTCAGGGGAGGCTGGGAGTGGGATGCAAGAGTTTGCTGGAAAAAACTACGTAGAACTGGGAGGAAGAAATGTAAGACATGTCTGTGTAGTTTTTAGGCTGAGCAGGATGTCGGGCAGCTGTTGGACAGTTCAAGGAAACTGTGCAATTTTTAGAAAGAGCAACAGGTCGGATGGTAGGGGGATTGACTGAAAAAACTGTACAATTTTTAGAGACAGTACAGCGATAGGTATTGGGTGCATGTCCCTCATGTCTACAGAATTTCTTAAGTTAGTAGAGGCAGGCATGCTGACAACTTCTGTGCAATTTTTGGGAGGATTGAAGCTTGGGGTCATTGCCTAGTTAAAATCTTTGGTTGACAAACGAGAAGCTTGATGGATTGGCATGCAGGCAACGCAGATTGGGATGGATTCTTAGGAAAATTCTATGCTGCTCTGGGTGACAGTCAGCTAGGTAAATTCCAGGATTGCGTAGTGTAGACTTCTTGGGAGGCAGCCTCAAGCTCTGTGCAATTTTGGGCAACAGTACTTGGTCATTGAGGGCTAAGACTGTGTAGTGCAGCTCAACGGAGGTTCGACTAATGGAGGGTGGTTTTGTCGACAGATCTTTGTCAAAATGATTATGTGTGTGAGCGAGTGAAGTCGTGTATACATGACCTTGTGAACACACACTCAACATGACTTGATGATAAGACATCTTGAACCAATAAGACAACATATGCTCAGTGTGACTAAGTGCGGGACTGTCTAATGGTGAAAGCGATAAGTGTGACACTTCAGATAGACCTTCATATGACCGTGACGACACTTGTGTGGTAGTTCTTAAAACATCATGTGTGATTGCGATAGATGTTTACATAGTGAACATGACTCAAACACAAACCTTCAACATAATTGGAACAAGGTCGCAAGCATCACATAGAAATCAACATTCTGAAGATGAAAGTTGGTCCAACAAGCGAAAAGGAAGCAAGACATGTAGAGGAAACACATGAAATGACTTTTTGTGTTTGCACACATGCATGTTACTAAGGACAGGATGATAGGAAAATGACAAGCAGTCCTGTAAACTCAACTAAGAGGTGTACTTCGAAATATGTTCTTTACTTACCATACTTACCCTCGAGATGATCATGCATATGATGAAGTTTTCATGCAGTCCTGATATTTTCCATTACTTGATCTCTTGGTCCTTATCCTCAACTCCTTGAGAGTGATCTCAACTTGTCGCCTTTTCATGTTGTCACTAGGCAATGGATCAACGTGGTTTCATCGGGAAGTGACTGTTATTGGGATGAGGCCCTGGGAGGCCCATCTACGCAGTTTTTGCATGCAAGATTGATAGGACAACTTGGACAACACTGGGTAGTTTTGAGGCATAAGACACTGCTACGGGATAGGGGTCCTGGGAGGACACCTCTGCAAAGTTTCTAAATGGAGGGCAGCTGGACTACTATGTGCATTTCTAGAGAGTAGTGTTGACTGCATGACTACTTTGCACATTTCTGGAGAGCAGTGCTAGCTAGGGTCTCTGTGGGTTGCAGGGTTTCAGCAGGAAAGGGAGGGAGCTTGATGGTTGCAGAAGAAAATTACAAAGTTCTGGGATGTAGAATGAGGCTAGGTTGCTTGGGAAATGGATAAGTGTGAGATCAGTGACACAGATGTAAATAATGATAGGACTCGATTGTGATCACACATAGACACTTAGTGACACAACGTAGACCATCCAAAATGCATAAGACATACTTTTCTTGATGGAACAACCTTTGTGACAAGAGGCGTGAAGTGAGTGTGAAACACGTCTATGTGATGATAACCACTCATGTGCACATGCTTTCCCTTGAACCAAAACAACATCCCCTTTACATGACAAACAACATCCCCTATGCCCAAAGATGACACATGCTGCATAAGGATGAGAACACAAACAAATATTAAGATCAAGGAGGGGGGCTTGAAATCATCAGCTTACTAACAAGCAACCAAGGATGATCGATCGCAGGATCTAAGGTAGGCTCCGAAATTTTCATGCGAGCCAAAATTTTGGAGGGTTTAGTAGCCACTACAACACCTTGATTGATGCAAATTAGCGATCACACATGCTTAACCAAACTATAAGCCCTCTAACTTCAATTTGTGGAGCTAACTGAGTGAAAAGAGCCATGTCACACAAGTTAACTGCATCCAAGTTGTCTGCTAATGTGGAAATTCCAATTTTCTCAATTTAACCAAGGCAAAGTCAAATTGAGATTTTGTTGCTGCATATTTCAACATAAACATAGATAAAGGACTTTCTAGATTTATAGGAGAGCAAAATAGCGGAAGAGCATATAATTTTGAAGTATATGGAAACATAAAATTCAGAAGGGTCTTCTAGTAAGAGGGAGAGGATCATGTTAAGATGATTTCCTCTGTTAGAAGAGTTACCCCAGGATCTTGAAAAGGAGCCTCATGATTAAAGTAAAAATCATACTTCAAAAAGGGAGGACTCATAAATCAAAGGAATAATATTAAATTCAAAGGGAGTTGGAAGTAGAATTTGATGAGAAGGATCTTAAAATACAACTTGGGACTTCAGGATACAATATAGATTGGGATAACAATACTGTTGATAGAAATATTACTGATGGTTGGGATCTGGTTATATGATTTCTTGGAATATCATGAAGTAGGATTCTCTTTCACTACATAAGTAGAAGATTTAGCAATTTACATTATTGAATGTGAAGAAAATTGGATCCATTTGATGTACTGTTTGATGGAATGTTGAATTCGAATATGATACCTTGTATTGATATAAGTTGTATGAAGACTACTAGAGAAACAGAAAGGTCGAAGCACACTATGATTCAAGATATGATGCAGATAGGAGTCAAGAATCTATGATGGATCTCCATTGATGAATATGTATCCAAGTCATTGATGAAGTCCCTTCCTAAGGGAAAGGATGGGTATTTTTGAGACAAGCTTGGGCTTGTGGATATCTCGTCCCTAGTTAAGAGGGAGTGAGGATGGACACTGTATTATCCATGTGTCATGTATTATGGCTAGGATTGATCCAGGTGGATATTAGCGTCTATTCCACTTGGAACCCCACTATTTCTTCTTTTAGTTTTTTAGTTTCCTTAATTGTAGCACAATTTACTATTTTTGGTAGTTTTTCGGGTCCTGAACTTCTAGAGCCGTTTTGAGGCCCTAAACGATATTTTTTTGGAAACTCACCAGTGGAAAATTGGAGTTTCTAACTCAATATTTTTTGTAAGCAGTTGTAGTCCTTGGATAGATCTTTCTAACAAGGTATCATACGTGTCAAATGGAGATCATATGCCAAAGTTACGACCTCGCGAAGTTGATGTACCAATTTACCCCAACAGAGCCCATAGTTTGGCGTTTCATCTCCTAGGGTTAGGTTTTTGGATGTTTAGGGTTTTCCATTGCTTCTAAATAATAAATAGGCCCTCAAGCGTCACTGTAACACAGTTCAGAGGCATGTAGCCACCACATCTCTTCTCAGAGATAACCTACCATCGCTCAAGCTAGTCTTATTTCCATTCTGTTTGTAAGCATATTTCAGTATTAGATATTAATGAAATGAAGTGTTATTTCTACTGCATCTTTGTATTTATGGTTATATCTATAATTTGTTGCATTCTTATTTAAATTCAGATCAAAGACTAATTTCCGTAAGTCTAGTACACAAACATGGATGGGGAGAATGGTGTTGGATAAGCATTAGGGACAAACATTCTTGAGATTTTTACTATGACTATGACTAACAACCATACGTCAAGTACATTGATCTAATATAAGAATGGTTCAGGGGATTGATATTTCCTTGTGTTGAGTATTTTGAAAATGGATTAGGAAATGGTCCTGTGAGGACATATCTTCGTGAACCAAGATGGGGTATGTGCCTTGAGAGGTGGTGGTGTTCTATTGAATCCCTCCCAGCATTGTGATTTGATCTAGTGGAAAGATATAACTTACTTGTCAAGGCCTTGGTATTTTGACAATTCTGGTTATGACAATGTTATCATCATTGATGCTTATCAATCTGGATTCTTTATTATAGAAGTATTCAACTTGAAAATATCCCGATGAGTCATTATGAATACCTCCCTAGTTAAGAGAGAGTGTTGAAATTGTAACTAGGGTTGGTCATCATTGTTTTCATTATACTTGTATCATTGTGTATTTTATGTAAAAACAAAAGAAAAATAAATTATTACTTTTTGTAGCATGTTCTTCACGCTTTATTTTGGTCAAAAGAAAAAATATAAAAGGCCATGTTCTTCGTGACCCTTATAAAAGAAGAAAATTCGTTTTTTTTGAAAAGCATCATTTAGCCACCTATTTTCCAAGTTTTCCCTCTAGAAGACAAGTCAGCCTACCCAAAAGATGTGTCCTTTCAGATTAAGGAATGACTATATATAGGCACCAATCACGTTTTTCATGTATTTCTCATATTATGTGTAGCAGGGTCCATATAAAGTATGCAACATGGGTACTCCTTAGATGAAGAATTAAATTCCACATCCAATGACTGATCCTGATCAAAATTTGAGTAAAATCATATATAGATAACTTGGAAATACAAGTTAAAGTTATTTTATTTTTTATTTTTAATATTTTTACTTTTTACTCCAAAAATGGTGAATAATCCCCCATGGTTAACATCATCATCTTGAATCATATTGTTTCTTATAAAGTTGATTTTGGTTGTACATTTCTGTTTTGAAATCTGGATACATCTCTAATGTCGATATGTGGCATGAAATGTGAGGATACATCAACAATGTTTCAAAGGCTCCTATTGTCTGTAATACATGAAGACCTAAAGGCTCTCTGTGATGCAATCTTTTTGTGACATGTTTCCCTATGATATATGAGTTACTATGATATAATTTTTTTTGTTAATGCAATTTTCACAGGAAGTTTCTACTGTGATAATGTGAGTTTCATAGGTACATTTTGATGTGAGTCTCAGAGGCATATTCTACTATGATAATATGAGTTTCATAAGTACGCAATAATACAAGTTTCATAGGCATCTAAGGACAAGCATACGACAGTTGAGTTGATTTTTTATGGAAAAATATGGCATAGTTTGGAGTGTTGATTCGACACTTGGATCCCTGGTTCGTTTTTCTTGGATTTATCTTGTTGATGAAAAGTCTATAAGGAAAGGATTGATGGGTTTTCCCTTGTGGATTTCTGGCCTTTGGCCTAATATCTAGCATCTCTAATCTCTTGTAAACTTTATTTATATATTTGAATGCATAATTTATTAATGACATAATTAATTAAAGTTAATACTAAAAAGAAACATAATAAATTGTCACAAGTAAATATCATGTTAAGAAATCCTATCTTGCATTGGAATTTCAACATGGTATTGTTGGGACAGGGTCCCCTAGGGTCAATTTTGGGGAAAAAGCCCAAGTTTTGTTGTAAAGAATGTAAAGTCTCCGCAAGTTGTGGTCGCGGAGCACATAGATAGTAAAGTGTCATAAAGGGTTTTACCCTTCTTTTATGTAAGTTGTGTCGGCTTGTATAGATCTACCCATGGTTCGCGGACCATGGGATTGTATAAAAAGGAGAGTCTTAGAGAGTCTAAGGAAGTAGGAGATATCAATGAAGATGAATGCAATGGGTTAATAGAAGAAAGAAGTCAGAAGTCTCCTTTACCCCAAACAGAGGAAGAAGAGTGTCAGAGCAGGGCGGTCGAGACTAGCAGGAGATCACTCCCTTCCGAGTGAAGTGCTAGAGGGAACAGGAAAAGGAAGGACTATGCAAGAAGACAAAAATCACCAAGTCATCGCTAGATCCAATTACCTTGATGGAGGGTGACTTGGATGATATTGCAGATAAGGTACGAGATACATTAGCAGAACTGCTGCAGCAGTTTGAGCAGCAACAAAAGCAGGCACTGATCGCCATACAGATGGGTCTGTGCAAGCTGCATATCTAAACAGCTAGAGTCGAGGCTGGTGTAGGATAGAACAACATTACATCAACCAGTTTGGCACTGGGGACCACTCAAGCAACAGAGATGGTTCAGTTAATGGATCTCTAGGGAGTCACATTGCCTGATGGAGCTTTGAGTGCGAAGGCAGCGGCTGACAAGGCTATTGTCAGCACTTTGAAGAATGTGGGCCTCAACTTGGCCGCACTCCCCAGTGAGTTCCTTCACACACTACAAGCAGGTGTGATTGCAGAAATTAAGGCCCGAGAGTAGTGCATGCTAAGCATGATCAACAAGTATAAGGTCAAAAATGAATAGATGTTCATGGAAAATGCAACAGTGTTGGAAGCATGGAAGAAAGTTCAGGTGCAAAATGAACAAACTGCAGCCGTGGTGGCTGAGGCATTCAGAATAGTCCCTAAACTGCATATCCTAGAGGTAGCACCGGTGGATGCGAAGATCAGGAAGTTGAGTGCAAGTGTGCGCGATGCAAAGATAGAAGTGGCCAAGGTTTAGTTTGAACTAAACCTGAAGATTACAAATTTAGAGTTGAAGTCACAACCTTCAACTACAACAGAGGTCAAAGAACAATACGAAGCCGCTATGAGGGATGGAGTCACAACAGTGGATGCCGTGGTGATGGATTGCACCGCATTATTCAAGTAGTCCATGAAGGTAGTCACGACGCTATAGGAAGATCCTAACCTGTAGAGGTTAAACACAGAAGCCCATGAATTTTAGCAGCAATGTGATGAAGCAAGATTGATAGTGTGCACCATCACTATATCACAATGATTGGCCAAGTTGCATGAGGCAAAACAGTCGCTCGAATAGGTGGAGGCAGCGTAAAGGAAAGAGGTGGTCCTCAAGGCCAGATTAGGGACTTGGCTAGATGAGGCCTATGTTATCTTTGCCACCATTTAGGAGAAGTTGGAAAGCCTCCAGAGAATGAAGCAGAAGATCAAGGAAGACAGTGTATGACCAACAACAGAGCATCTGGTGGAGTAGATCAAACAGGTAGCCACGCAGAGTGCGGCTGAGGTAGCAATAGCACAAGTAGACTTGGGAGGTCTCCATAGTAAGATCTTCATGCCAATAGGGTGAATTGGGGGCGAGTCACAATATTTGTGTTGGGGGCCTATTGGGACAGGGTCCCCTAGGGTCAATTTTGGGGAAAAGGCCCAAGTTTTGGGGTAAAAAGCCCAAGTTTTGTTGTAAAGAATGTAAAGTCTCTACAAGTTGTGGTCGCGAAGCATGTAGATAGTAAAGTGTCATAAAGGGTTTTACCCTTCTTTGATGTAAGTGTGTAAGCTTGTATAGATCTACCCATGGTCCATGGACCATGGTATTGTATAAAAAGGAGAGTCTTAGAGAGTCTAAGGTAGTAGGAGATATCAATGAAGATGAATGTAATGGGCCAGTAGAAGAAAGAACAAAGAAGTCTTAAAGTAGAAGAGACGCTCTGCAGCTGTGTGCGTAGAGGAATAGAGTAGAGTCCACAACTGAGTGCGCGAACCCCTGCAACTGAGTGCGCAAGCAAGTCTAAAGTCTATAAGAAGAACTGTCTATAAGAAGAACTAAAGTATTAATAAAGAGATTATTCCATAAATTCTTGTGTTTATATGTTTCCTTTTGTTTGAATGAATGCACTATTATGTTATGATGAATGATGGGTTTATGAATTAATATTGTATTGATGCACGACTTTTACATGATTTATATTGTCATATGAACACGAGTAATAATAGCTGTTTACACGAAGAATATCTTGTTGCATGCTAAAGTTGTTGAACACTTAAGCCGATATGGGTAAATACATAATTAGGAGTAATCAGAAAGGCGTGTAAGTGATTGATTCACCTATTTAGGGTCTGCGAAAGACATTCATGAACGTTCGTGAAGGTATATAATCTGATTAAGGAAATTTATATAAATAATCCCTAAATACTTATCGATCTACACGAAGGAAGGTTTAGGGCATAAAATGACATCACGCTCATCTCTGGGTGAGGAAACTTGGTTCCAACATCCCCCCATAATACTTCAGGTGAGACTTTAGTCTGCGCTCTGTGGATTGATGCCGAAAGGGCCAGTAGTGTAGGGATTTGTTTGGAAAAATTAACTCTAAACCTAGTTCAGGACCCACTAAGCCAACACATGGTATCAAAGCTAGGATTTAAGAGTAGTATCGGGTCATTCAATTTGCTCTCTCCTCAATATTTGGAGGGCCAAATTGAAGGTACAATCACCAAATTCAATGGGAGTTTCTCTATGGAACTTATCCTCTATGAAAACTACGGATCTGTGGCATATAAATTTTGTGGAAAGTTGTGACATGAGACACCTATATTCTTTGAAAATATGTTGACCTGGAAAGACTTGTGAGGTATCTAATTCTCTGCAAGAATCATGAAAAATTGAGGGCATATATGATTGTGGTACTAAATGAACTATCACTGGAATTAAAATCAAATTTGTGTGGCATGCAAGCTTCTCCTATGATTTTTGATTTGTGCACTATACAAACTCATCTTTGTGGAATCTTATACCAACCCTGTAACATCTATCATGCAAGCCCTATATATACAAATTCAATAGTTTGAGTTTTTTATTGGTGCATTAATGTATGACGATCTGAATTTGTAACTGTGACAACATCCAAAGTTATATATCTAAAGCGTGATCCAAGTTCTCTATGGTGATTAAGCTAAGCCTATTAAATCTACAATATTCAATTTGAAAGAATATTTGAATTACATCATCTAACTGTGACATGACTGCATCACCCCTTCAGTAAAATCTAAGATTATGATCTTGATGTGTAAATCCAAGTACATGTGGTAAGTCGAAGTTGTGTAAATGACATCTGAAGTAGCATTGTTGCTTCTTGTTCAAAGCTTAAGTCTCCTCCCTCCTAAACAAATCTGAACTCTCTTGTGTTCAATTTTGAGAACGCTATATAAATTATGTGGAACAATAACAAATCCTATGAGCTAAATTATGACACAAGAGAAGCTATAACCATAAAATTATTTCTTATCACAAAATTGAACGCAGTTTGAAGTCTACAGCTCTGAAGAGAAGTATGGTTGATAGAATGAAGCTGTTCATTGTAGATAATTCAAAGGTTAATGTTCGAACCTCTTGGTGATCATATGAAGAACTATTTGCAGAACTCTTATGGATGAAAATTAAAAGTAATTCCTATGGATTGAATTGAATATTTTATTTTAGCTACCACGAGGAGAATTTTGATATTACAATGACGATATCCCTTTAAAGCAAGCCAAGGAAGTTATAATATGATACCATACTCAGAGGAAATAATGAAGAATAAGTAAGGTTGACCAGGTAAGGTTTAAGAGGTACATGTAATATCTTATAGATCTATATTAAGTTCTCTTGCAACTAATGAATCATAAGTTCATCTTAAGCATAGATGGATTTATGCTACAATGTATGTGTTGTGGAAAAATACATAATAATATGATTAGTGCCCTATTCTCTCCTCGCATATGTAGGTCAAACATAAGGTATCCTAATTAAGAAAAAAATAGAGAATCTTTGGGGTATCTTGGGTATAACGTTTCACCCCTGAATTTCATTTTGGGCGCTCTTTATGTCAAGAGAAATATATTGAAGAGATATACAACTTCTATTTTATGTGTTTTTTCTAATTCCTTATGGATTTTAACGCGCACTCATTTTAAGGTTTTTTTTTGTGATTTTTCAAGAAAAAATATTTTGATAGGAATCTTTGGACACCTTCGATATTATGGCGATAAATTTTCACTTTGAACTCATATTTGAGAAATTTTTGTGTTAAACGAAATATCTTGAAGAGATATACATATTTTATTTATAAGTTTTCAATATTCCTCATGGATTTTCCAAAGTGTTCATTTTAGTACTAGCATCCAAAGAAATAATCATTTGACACTGTCAGAAGATCCTTTTTTGGGATTTCAATACTAAAACAAACGCACTAGGAAATATGTGAGGAATATTCAAAAACTTATAACATAAAAGTTATAGAGATCTTCAATACATTTATTTTGACACTAAGGGCTCTCAAATCTGAGTTTGGGGAGAAAGTTATGGCAAAAATACCAAAATATTATATTTTCATGAAAATGACCTTAAATTGAATGCCCCTTAAAATCCATAAGGAATAAGACAAAACACATAAAATAAAAGTTGTATATCTCTTCAATATATTTCTTTTGACACAAATAGTATCCAAATAAGAGTCCGGGGTGAAAATTTATGCCCAGAATATCCCAAAGATTCCCTCCTCAATTTCTTAATTAGGATATATTTGGGCTTGGTTGATCCCTATGAAGTTTTCTGCTCTCATTAGATTAAGAAAATTAAAATATAGATGAAATCCATCTATAATATAGAAGGATTATAAATGGAGTTTCAATGGTTTATATATAACACATTAATATACATGTAGAACTTGCAAATTTGAAAATTGATAGGTCTTGAAAACTTTGGATATTGAAGCATCTAAGGTTTTAAACCCTAGAAAAAGTTTGAATTAAGAAAAACCTTGGGAACAAAACCCTACGACTAATAATTTATGTTAAAAGAAGAATCATGCTAATATGAGGACAAGGATGGTACACGATTAAGAGGAAGTCGACTCTTCTCAAAGGGATAACTATTCTACACCTTTTCCCTTTGATTAAAATTATTGTTCCTGTCCTTAATTTTTGGTCAGTCACTTGTCTATATATATCATTTTATTTTTTATGTTTTTTCTCTCATATCCTCCCAGTGAGAACTGTAAATAAATAACTAGGGTGATATAAGCTTTGAAAACAAAAAAATGACATAGAAGAATGAAACATAGTTAGAGGAATTTATAGATTTATAGTAAACTTGAATATTGGAAGAGTGGACAATTTTAAGTATATGGTAGCATAAAAGCTGGAAGGGTCTCCCAGTAAGAGGGAGAGGATCATGTTAATATTATTTCCTCTATTAGAAGAGTGACCCCAGGATCTTGAAAAGGAACCTCATGAATAAAGAAGACCTCATACTTCAAAAAAGGAGGAATCATAAATCAAAAGAAGAAATATTGAATTCAGAGGGAGCTAGAAGTAGAATTTGACATGATGGGTATTACAATACAACTTGGGAATTGAGGATATAATATGAATTTGAATAACAATACAAATGACAAAAATAATACTAATGGTTGATATTTGTATGATTTCTTGGAAGATGATGAAATAGGGTTTTGTTGCATTACGAAGGCAGAAGATTTGACAGTTTACATCATCGAATGTGAATAATTTTGGATCCATTTGACTATTTGATGGCATTTTGAATTCGAATATGATACCTCGTATTTATCTAAGTTGTTTGAAGACTGCTAGAGAAGCAGAAAGGTTGAATCACATTATGATTCAAGATATGATGTAGATAGGAGTCGAGAAGTTACAATGGATCTCGATAGATGAATATGTAGCCAATGCATTGATGAAGTCCCTTCCTAAGGGAAAGGATGGGTATTTTTGAAGCAAGCTGGGGCTTGTGGATATCTCCTCCCTAGTTAAGAGGGAGTGAGGATGGACATTGTATTCTCGATGTGTCATGTAATATGGTTAGGACTAACTGCTATAAGTCTAGTACACAAACACAGATCCAGAGAATGGTGGATTGGATAAGCACCAGGTAAAAACATTCTTGATATTTGTACTATGAGTAGGACTATCAAACATAAGTGAAGTAAATTGATCTAATATAAGAATGGTTTGGGGTTTCGATATTTCCTTGTGTGAAGCACTGTGATAATGGATTTGGAAATGATCTTGTGAGGACATAGCATGGTGAACCTAGGTGGGGTATGTGCCTTGAGAGGTGGTGGTGTCCTATTGAATGCCTCCCAACATCATTCTTTGATCTAGTGGAGAGATAGAGATTACTTGTCAAGGCCTTGGTATTTTGACAATGTTGGTCATGATGATGTTATCAATATGGATCCTTTATTTAGAATTACTTAACTTGAAAATATCCTGATGAGTCATTATGAATACCTCCCTAGTTAAGAGGGAGTGTTGAAATTGTAACTAGGATTGGTATTCATAATTGTCATTGTACTTGTATCATTATGTATTTTATGTAAAAATAAAAGAAGAAAAGATTATTATTTTTTGTAGCATGTGTAGAAATTTTGAATAATTTAACACATATTCAATGGAGAATATCCTGATCATGTACTATTGTGGAATACATACACAATACATAAGCTCCTCTACGTTGATCATCAATATAGCAGCATCAACAACAATAAAACATCAAGAGCATTCACACATTAACACAGTATGTAACCTGGGGAAAGCATCTCGCTAAAAACCCCACACTATCTGTATATTAATGATTGAGAACATGTAACATTACAAAGTACAATGCTTATCACAAGCAATCCAGTACCAGCTCCACCTGTTACACACAATACGGCTCAGATATGATCTCCAAATCTATTCCACTGCTTGCCTGCCTCTCCAGCTCAATACCTGCTCAAGAACTGATGAGAATGGTTTACCAAACTTGTATTTCACCTGCAAAGAATCACTCACACTGTGTTGGACGTGAGCACAAGCTACAATTCTTGGTATTGGCCAATTCATTGGCATACTCAATCCCTCTGATTGTGAAAATCATCATGCACAACTAT
Organism: Pinus tabuliformis; assembly: GCA_031772625.1. Classification (NCBI taxonomy): domain Eukaryota; kingdom Viridiplantae; phylum Streptophyta; class Pinopsida; order Pinales; family Pinaceae; genus Pinus; species Pinus tabuliformis. The sequence continues at coordinate 715,416,886 of CM062814.1, read as the reverse complement.
AGTCGCAACTGATAGCAATCTGATCCTCTAACACCTGTCCTTGCTGAACTAAACATGCACTGACATGCAACTGAGTTAACTGATGTATTCTATAGCTGCATTATGAGTTAATAACTTGTGAATTAATTAATAAATAATTCACCCAACTCATCTCTAGTCTATTTGCCAGTTAGACTAAATATAACCAGTTTAAAAAAGCTAAACTGAACACAACTCCATCAACTGCACCTCCAGTCCATTAAACTCAACTCACTTGAGTTCTAACTAAAGTCCTGCATGAAAATATTAGTAATCCCATAGGTAACCATGTATTTCCCTCTGGGATCTGCATGTACCACATCCATAGCTCATCCTGAAGTGCTCCAAGAGAATAAGATCAAGTTTATAGTCCAAATATTATTATGAGACAATAATATTTGACTTTTCTATTTTGACAGCCAGTCTAAAAATAGACTTTGATCACTCATACTGTGATCACTCACACTGTGGTCACCCACACTGTGATCACTCATACTGTGGTCACCCACACTGTGATCATCCCTGCTGGGATAAAAAATAGAACTTGCGCCATAGTTTGTCTGCGGGACCACTTAGTGAAGGCGACTCTTTTCACTAAGCTCCATCATCTTGTTGCAATCTCAACACTCCCTCTCGACAAGATATGGATTATCAGCAACCCCTATCCTGCCTCAGTGGTACTCGAATTTGCTCCTGGTAAGAGCCTTCGTCAGAATATCAGCATCCTGATCCTCCGTTGGAATGTATGAAAGCAACATGATCCTCCGCTGCACACAATCTCTGATATGATGGTACCTGATGTCAATATGCTTAGATCTATCATGAAATACAGGATTAGCCGAGATTTTAATGCAACTCTGGTTATCACAGTAAATCACAGTAGGATCCAAATGAGAACTGAACAAACCAACTAGGATCTTCCTCATCCATATAGCCTCGCATGCAGCCAAACTTGCTGCCATATACTCGGCCTCCGCTGAACTGAGTGCCACGGATCTCTGCTTCCTGCTGTACCAAGAAACTGCTGTTGATCCAATACTGAAGACCCATCCTGATGTGCTCTTTTTGTTCGTTGGGCTCCCTGCCCAATCTGCATCCATGAAGCCACATAGATTCACCTCATCCTCTTGTCTGTACCATAAACCATATCCCGATGTGCCTCTCAAGTAGCGCAATACATGCTTGCCCGCCTTCCAGAAGAGCTTGGTAGGCTTAACCATAGCTTGTGAAAGCCGGTTAACTGCATAGCATATATCAGGTCGTGTATTGACCAAATACATTAGTGACCCCACCAACTGTTGATAAACCGTGGCATCCACTTCTTCTCCCGAAGTGGCATCCTCCTTCCTCCAACCTCCAGGAGGAGGAGTATCAACAGGCTTGCAGCCATGCATGTTGAACTTCTCCAGTATCTCCCGAGCATACTTGCCCTGAGAAACAAACAGTCCACCACTGCACTGCCATATTTCCAATCCTAGGAAATAGTGAAGGAGGCCCAAATCCTTCATCTCAAACTCTGTAGCAAGATCCTTCTTGCATGACAGTATCAACAGCTCATCACCCGTTAGAATCAAATCATCAACATACAGTACAATGATAAGCAACTTACCCTCCACCAAAATCTGGTATAGGTTAGAATCTGCCTCGCTCTTGGAGAATCCAAGTCCTGTGAAATAGCTGTCTATCCATGTGTACCAAGCACATGATGCTTGCTTCAACCCATACAACACTCTTTTGAGCCTGCACACATGCGACTCGCTGCTGAAGACCTCAAAGCCTTCGGGTTTCTCAATGTACACCTCCTCCTCAATCACTCCGTTGAGGAACGCAGTCTTCACATGCATCTGATGAATGTGCCATCCCATCTGCGCTGAGAGAGCAAGAATCGTCCGTATGGAAGAATACCTTGCGACAGGTGCAAAAGTCTCCTCATAATCAATCCCCTCTATCTGTGAAAAGCCTTGGGAAATAAATCTTGCCTTGTACTTCTCCACACTCCCGTCAGTTGCTTGCTTAACTTTGTCGATCCATCTCGAACCCGCCATGGATTTCCCTTCCGGTCTAGGAACAATATCCCATGCACTGTTTCTGACAATAGAATCATACTCTTCCACCGTGGCGTCTACCCATGCGGGATCCTCCACAGCTTCCTCGAAAGAGGATGGCTCAGTCACAACACACTTGCTCATAAGAGCCATGTATCCAGTGTACCGATCAGGTGACTGTCTCTGCCTGCGTTGGGCTGTAGGTGGTCCTACAACTTTCTCTGCATCTTGAGCCAGTCGCTCATCTTCTGTCAAGCGCTTTCGCCGTCTGATGGTTGGCGCTGCATGAGTGGTCTCTTCCACTCCATGAACCTCATCCTGTGGCTGATCCACATCCTGAAGCTCATCCTTAGGAACTAATAGCTCCTCATCTACATGTAAGCGTAGCTCCCTCTCAAGCGAACACTTCATGGCTTTCTCCTCCTGAAATTTTATATCCCATTACACGACAGTTTTACCACTGTCTGGAAAATATACACGATAGTTGTGGGGCGTATTAGTGTACCCCACAAATATCCCAACCTCTGCGATCAGCTCCAACTTCTTCCTGGCATCCTTCATCACATGCATGTAAACATTAGCACCTAAAATCCTCAAATGAGAAAGATCAGGCTTCTTACTAGAATAAGCCTCTTCAGGTGTACTCATGCCAAGTATCCTATGAGGACAACGGTTTTGCACATAAACTGTTGTATTGCATGCTTCCGCCCACAAGTGAAGGGGTAGGCCCTGATCATGCAACATTGCCCGTGCAACACCCACAATCGTTCTGTTCTTCCGCTTAGCTACTCCGTTCTGCTGTGGGTTATGGGGAGCTATGAGCTCTCTTCGAATCCCTTCTGCGTTGCAAAAATCCTTGAACTCGTCTGAGATGTATTCACCACCATTATCGCTCCTAAGAGCCTTCACCTTCTTCCCCAACTCCTTCTCGACCAGTGCTTTGAATTCACAAAACTTTGAATATGTCTCGCTCTTCTTTTGCATGAAGAAGATCCAGCACTTACGAGAGAAATCATCAACAAAAATCACATAATGCCTGTGTTTTGCTGTCGAAGCAACTGAGAAAGGTCCACACAAGTCTGTGTGAATTCTCTCAAGTATCATCGTGGCGCGACTATCCTTCTCGTGAAAGGTGGCTTTCACAAACTTCCCCAAAGTACACCCCTTGCACTGATCTGACTGTGCAAGGGTGCCTTTAGGAAGCCCTGTAGTGATCTGTTGTAGTATCTTCAAGGCTCCATGGTGAAGGTGACCCAATCTCCTGTGCCACAACTCGCCATCATCCCGGCTGACCAATCCTTCTGCCTTGCCTGCCATTGTTGCACATCCATCTACATGCAACTGATAAAGGTTTCTCACTTGAACCCCTATCTTCCGGGTCTCACCAGTTGTCTTGCTGCGCAGGAAAGCCTTTCCCTCGCTGAAAACAACATCATACCCCTTATATTCTAACATCGCCACTGAGATAAGATTCTTCTTCAATCCTGGAACATGCATGACTTCCTTCAATACGAAGGGTTTACTAGACTCCCTCTCAAAGGAAATGGTACCGATACCGTTCGCACTGTATCTACCATCATCGCCCATCTCGATGTGCACTCCAAGATCTTTGCCCTCCAGATCGGAGAACAAATCTCTATCTCCCGTCATGTGAAAAGACGCACCACTGTCAAAGAACCACACTGATCCCATCACACTTGAAACCAAGCATGCGATCAATGAAAAATCAAGCTCAAACTGTGAGGCTAGAGCCTCTCCTGCTGAAGATCCGGCAACCTGCTTGTTCTTCTTTTTCTGCGGACAATTAGTGGCATAGTGTCCGTGCTGGTGACAGTGAAAACACTTCACCTTGGACATATCCTGCTTATTGCCTTTCGCACCAGACTGAGAAGCTTTCTTGCTCTTCCCTTTCTTTTCTTTGGCAGCCAAAGCACAATTCTCTTCATCAGCTCCCTTTGACGAAGATCCGTCCCTGGTACTCCGCCTGATCTCCTCCTGCACAAGATCTGACCATAGTCTTTCCCATCCTGGCAATTTCTCCTGACCATTGACAGAGTCCTAATAGCAATGCAAACTCTTCGGAAGACCAAGGAGAGCGAAGCTCATCAAGTCCTCATCATCGACAGTAACCCCCACACTTCCCAGCTCATCTCGACACTGAGTGAACTTCGTGAGATACTTGGGAATACTGTCACCCTTATCGCATTTGATGTTTCTGAGTTTATCTTTGAGCGCCAGCTTCCTCTAATCGCTCTTTCTTTGGAATAATTCTGTTAATGATTTCCACATCAAATATGGAGTAGCCTTTCCATGGAGGCTGGACACAATGTGATCCTTCACGCCCTCCAACAGAATCCTTCGACATTTTGCGGTCTTCTTTTGCCAAACTTCCGCCTTAGCAACATCAGTAGGCTTTGGGATATCCGTATCTATGAACTCCTTTAGCCTGTTATCATCCAACACTGCCTCCATCCTGTCCTTCCATGCAATATAGTTTGATCTGCCCTGAAGAGCATACTCCAATCATAATCCATTGAAAGACATTGTTGCGTTGTCACCAAGAAAACACTGCTACAAATTCAAATTCCACCAGCAACCAACTCAACCGCCTCAGATCTAAGATTCGTGAGAACACAATATTTCTCATACAGAGATTGACTGTATGGGCATTCACCAGATATCTCACCTTCTAAAGGAAGGATGAATCCAGAGGCTACCTGGCCCAATTACAGACTCTGCCTGAAGAAATAGAATGTAAACACTTCCTGAATAATAGATCTGATGATCAACAACTCTGATACCATGTAGAAATTTTGAATAATTTAACACATATTCAATGGAGATTATCTTGATCATGTACTATTGCAGAATACATACACAATACATAAGCTCCTCCACGTTGATCATCAATATAGAAGCATCAATAACAATAAAACATCAAGAGCATTCACACATTAACACAGTATGTAACCCGGGGAAAGCATCTCGCTAAAAACCCCACACTATCTGTATATTAATGATTGAGAACATGTAACATTACAGAGTACAATGCTTATCACAAGCAATCCAATACCAGCTCCACCTGTTACACACAACACAGCTCAGATCTGATCTCCAAATCTATTCCACTGCTTGCCTGCCTCTCCAGCTCAATAGCTGCTCAAGAACTGATGAGAATTGTTTACCAAACTCGTATTTCACCTGCAAAGAATCACTCACACTATGTTGGACGTGAGCACAAGCTACAATTATTGGTATTGTCCAATTCATTGGCATACTCAATCCCTCTGATTGTGCAAATCATCATGCACAACTATAGTCACAACTGATAGCAATCTGATCCTCTAACACCTGTCCCCGCTGAACTGAACATGCACTGACATGAAAATGAGTTAACTGATGTATTCTATAGTTGCATTATGAGTTAATAACTTGTGAATTAATTAATAACTAATTCACCCAACTCATCTCTAGTCTATTTGCCAGTTAGACTAAATACAACCAGTTTAACAAAGCTAAACTGAACCCAACTCCATCAACTGCACCTCCAGTCCACTAAACTCAACTCACTTGAGTTCTAACTGAAGTCCTGCATGCAAATATTAGTCATCCCATAGGTAACCACGTATTTCCCTCTGGGATTTGCATGTACCACATCCGTAGCTCATCCTGAAGTGCTCCAAGAGAATAAGATCAAGTTTATAGTCCAAATATTATTATGAGACAATAACATTTGACTTTTCTATTTTGACAGCTAGTCTAAAAATAGACTTTGATCACTCATACTGTGATCACTCACACTGTGGTCACCCACACTGTGATCACTCATACTGTGGTCACCCTGTGATCATCCCTACTGGGATCAAAAATAGAACTTGTGCCATAATTTGCCTGCGGGCCCACTTAGTGAAGGCGACTCTTTTCACTAAGCTCCATCATCTTGTTGCAATCTCAACAGCATGTTCTTCATGATTTATTTTGGTCAAAATAAAAAATGTAAAAGGGCATGTTCTTCATGACCCTTATAAAAGAAGCAGGTTTGTTTTTTTTTTTTGAAAAGCATCATTTGTCCTCCAATTTTCCAGGTTGACCCTCTAGAAGACAAGTTGGTATGCCAAGAAGACATGTCCTTTTGGATGAAGGAAAAATTATATATTGGAACCTATCCTCCACCATTTGGAAATTAAGTTTATATAGCATCTATGGAAGATAGTTTAATCCATGGAATTAAATTTGAGGATTCATCAACAAAGGTTCTAAGGCTCCTATTGTCTATAATACATGAATATCTAAATGCTCTATATGATGTGAATTTTCTGTAACATGTTTCCCTATGATGATGTGAGTTCCTGTGATATAACTATTTGTGTTAATCCAAGTTTCAGAGGCATGTTCTACTGTGATAATGTGAGTTTCAATGGTATATTTTGATGTGAGTTTCAAAGGCTTATTCCACTATGATAATGCGATCTTGAGAGGTGTTATCCTACACAATGTCCCAGGCAGAGAGGAATCGATAGAGGTAACCACAGACCAAGCTTTCAGTTTAGTAGCTAGCCCTACCAAACTAGAGAGGGCTCTCTCTATGAGATCACAACCAAAGAATTGACTGGAATATAAAATGATTTTAGGCTAGATATTCTAGGCTCAGGTAGCTTTTGAAAATTTAAGGTTTTGATGCTGGACAAGGGATGAAAACCAGGTAACTAGGTCAAAAGATTAAAAGGGTAACAACAGCAAAGATATAAAGGAGCAAGGTAGAAATATTTTTGTGATGGTTTAAGGTTTTTTAGTGTAGTGTAGTTTTTATAAGAAATAATAGGTCTTAATGAGCATATATATCATGAATTTATTAAGAAAGAAAGAAAATAACAAAATGATATTCCCATCAAAACATAGCTTTATGAAAAAGAATTATGCTTGTAAACTTAAGGAAAAACTACTGAAGAACTATTGAATGGAAAGAGAAGATGAATATATTTCATATGAAACTATAATAGAGAAAATACAAGATCAAAAACTCACTTCACATGAATTCCTAGATAATAGCTGCAACTGTTCCTTTGATTTCCTGAAAATGCTCAAGCACAAGCTACAAGAGTTCTCTCCTCAAATGTCCAACCCTTCTCTCTGACTGAGAAAATGATACATATAGACCAAAATAAACAGTTTCTCCACCCTCATGGGTTGAATCCATGAGTGGTGAAATAGTTCCCATGAATATCTCAACCAACAACTGAGATTGAGAAGGTTGAATACAAACTCTCCATTTAAACTTTGACTTGAGTTTTTCTTCTTTAATGAGGCCTAAGTTTACATAAAAACAAATTAAAAAGACTAATTACCCACTATAAAATCATATTTACAGTAGTATTACTAAATTACATCACTTACAACATCCTTTTGACTTTTACCAAAGTCGAACTAGGAATTACAAAAAATTACACAGTGAAAATTTTACAAAAATCTCAGGAATTTCTAGGTGCACAATGAGCTGTTGGAGGCCATTTTTGAGTGTCTTTCAGAAGTCAAAATCCATATCTGAATCCTGTTCTATAACTTTGGGAGTGTGTATATTTATTTAGAGTATTTGTGTACTCAAAATGACCCATTTTTGGCTAAGATATAGCCATTCTCCCAAGGTGTATCTAGGGGTGCAACAAAATGGAAAAAGAGGGGCAGAAAGGTGATTTTTGGCTTCGTTTTTGCAAATTTATAAGAAAATGAGTCCTAGACCAGGAAATTTAGAAAATGGGCTTTGAGAGGGGGTCATAATCATTCCAAAAATGTTTATTTTCCATCATTTAGAGCCCTAAGGATGAAGCGCAGCGTGAGCTTGTTGCTCACCTAGACAGAAATTGCCAAAAGTTGCAAGTCTGCACTAGTATGCACCAAAACACAAAATTTTCTCCAAATCCTCCCAAAATTTGTCCAGAGATACCTAATGAGGTATATTCTACAACCATGGATGCATCGACAAGAAAATATAACTTACTCTTCTCCTCTTGGTTAATTAGCGTTTCATCTAGTTGGGCTTTCAACTTCTTGATTTTGCCCTCACAAAGTTGATTTTCCTTATAGTAGTGGATGACCATTTTCCTTTGCAAATTGTTATCCTGGTTGGCCTTTTCAAGGAGCTTATCAAGGTGGAAATTGAATTTTTCAAGCCAAAACACCCTATCCTCATTTATTTCCATGGTAATCCTCTCTTCAAAGGTCAATTCTACCATTTGTGGCTTTTGCTATCTTTACCTCTTAAGTGCCTTCCTAAGATCCATTGTCCTTAGTATCTTCCTTTCCACATGTCCTTCAAGTTGCTCAGTGTCCTCATGGTCCACCAATACCTTGACTTTCATTTCCTGTTTCTTGGCTTTGAATTTCTCTTTCTCCATGACTAGTTGTTTTGCCTTAAGTTCGCTGTTTTCTTGCTCAAGGAATGAAATGATGAATTTGGCCCTTGCGAAATTGTCCTTGAGCTCCATGATCTAAGAATCCTTCTCCTTTATTAAATTTTGTAGGGTTTGATGCTCATCCTGTTCCTCCAATTCAACTAGGTCAAAGTCATGCTGAATGGGCTCCTCATCATGCAAAGAAACCTCATGATGCGATGGTGATCCCTATTCTACTGATGTAGTAGGATTGGCCCATTACTCAATTTGAGGAGAAAACACAAGCCTTCTGCCTCTCTGATATTTCTTGGTCACCTCAGGCCTAGGTGCCTTGGAAGCCTCATCATGTTTGCTTGATGACCCCACCTCCATGGGTCGTGCTGACATGATTTGATGCTAGCTTGGTGAAGTGGTTATATGCATTTTCAAGTTTGTCTCAATGAAGGTGTCCCATGTCATGTTCTTCTTTTCCAACTAATGGAGTACTATAACCTTTATCAAGCTTTGGTGAAAGAGGCTGGGGTAATGCTCTTTTCCTTTCAATTTCACCATTTCAGATAGGATCCTATACACTTAGCTACACAAATTGAGAGACTTGGTAGTTGTAAAGTGCATGAGCAGCCTTATGTGGTATTGATATAGCCTGGAAAATCTTCCCTCACATGTTAATAAATTCACGACAACCTTCATCAATGGTGCATATCTCTCCAACAAGTATTTGAATGGGAAAACCTGTGAGTGAGCTCCTTTGTATTGTGATTTCAAATAGGGTTTGTACTCTTCTAGGTCTAGGTTCATGTCTTTGAACTAGTTTTCACCATGGTTTGGTATGCTTGTAGCTTGAGAGATGGAATTTATTGAAAACATGAAAATAGTCCCTACAATTATTATCTTGTCTTCTTTAAAGGTGAGAGAAAAAATACTTGTAAGATTCTCATGATAACCTACTTCCTGCACTCTTTGACAAAACCCTAAACAATTGACATCATCAGATCATTTCATGACAAATGGGGAGGAGGTGATTTCATTGCAATTAGAGGGCTCAAACCTCAGTATCATTCCCCCTTGTTGTACTTCCTCTTCTCTGATGGTTATGAGTCGAGCTCCATACTTCAAACCGTAGGTGAAAGGCAAGCAAAAACAATGAAATTTGTTGCTATGAGGGAATGAGGTGGTATGATGGACTTATGAGTTGCCCAAATTTTTAAGGAAATTTAGGAGGGTAGGGGATGATGTCAGTGAGTAAGGGAAGAAGGAATTTTGTGAAATGAGTTAAGGGAGGGGGTGGAAAAGGCCAAAACATAGGCCTACCCTAGAAAGAGATAGGGTAGACTAGGGTTTAGAGGAAAATGAGGGGATAAGGATTTGTGATGGATGGAGATGGTGTATTAGCTACAAATAGAGGTGTAGGGACAAGGAATCTAGGGTTTAGGGTAGAAATTCATCATTTGAATATCAACCCTGGGAGAAGAAGTATTTGATCAATTTCTTGACATATGAGGCAAATGAGGGCATGAAAATCATTAAACATACTTGTTATAGAGCCTCGAGGATGAAATGACTAAAGGGAGCTTTGAAAAATATATTTTGGTTGTCAAACACTAATTTTGGACAACTATGACCTGTGCGTAGCGAAGGCTTCCTGTGTGTAGCATGTTATCCAGGTGCATAGCGTGGGCTCTCTATGCGCAGCGAGGGCCAATTTTTGCCAGTGAGGGCTATGGAATCACAATTTTTTGTAAAGGATATGGGGGATCTCGATGCTAGGATGGTAGACAAATGCAAATGAGTGTGAATGAGATCCTCCATGTGCTTTTATAATTTTAATTTGGTGTCTAACTAATTAATGAGGTAGGATGGTCCACCTCACCAATTCACTTTATTTTTGAGTTTTGTAGACTTAGGACCTCTTCTTGTAACTTTAGAACCTTAGGAACATTATTACATATAAAAACATAAATTACATTTGAAATCAAGTGTTATTGAACAAATTTACCTATTGCCACTCCTCTATAGGTTTCAACCTCGTACAGTAATTACCTGCATACGAATTCTAAAACACATAAAATAAACAATGCGAGAGCATAACACATAAAACACATATGCACAAAGATTTTCCCATGGATCCCAAAACCAGGACTACCTACTTGATTTTTCATTATGTTCCTTTCAATATTATAATACATATTTATACATGCCAGATCATCCAATACCATGGACCGAAAACCATTGCATCCAAAAAACATGTGTGAAAATCATGCACAAAACCATAGGTGGGTCTGCCCAACCTAACATAGGGTCCAAAAACAAAATTTTCCGGGGCGCACACCTCAAACCCCCTGTGACCCCCCCCACTACAAAATCGGCGCAACAAAGGGGGGCTCCGCCCCCCCTGTAACTCCCCAGTTAACTACGTGGGCTAGTCATGGAAAGAATATAACACAACCCAACATTATCGCACTTGTTGTTTTCTTTCCATAGGGGCCACAAGAGAGCTCAGTCATTTTTCCAGCCTTGAAATGCCCATTGTCTCTCTACACCGAGAGAACTTCTCAGAGCTCATAGATTTTGTCAATTCATTTGCAGTGTTCTTCAAAGTGTCCACCTTTACCAGCAACACCTTTTTGTCTTCTATCATATCCCTCACAAAGTGATACTAAACATCAATGTGCTTTGTCTTTGAATGATATGCAGGGTTCTTTGATAAGAAAATTGCACTTTGGCTATCACAGTCTATCCTTATAGCTCCCTGTACTAACCCCATACTTGAACACAATCTCTGCAACCAAACTACTTCCTTGCTTGCATGAGTGGCTGCCATGTACTCTGCCTCTGTAGTTGATAGTGCCACTACATATTGTTTCTTACTCGTCCAACTGACTACACCTCCAAATAGGTTAAAAACATACCCACTTGTAGATCTTCTCTAATCCAGATCTCCAGCCCAATCTGCATCAACAAAGCCACGAATATCTAACAACTTGTCCAATCCTGGTCTTCCTTGGTAGCACAAACCATAATCACTAGTGCCACGCAAATACCTGAAAACCCGCTTTGCTGTTGTCTAGTGCTCCTTCCCTGGTTTTGACATAAACATGCTCAATACTCCCATTGAATGTGCAATGTCTAGTCTAGTACAGACCATTGCATACATCAGGCTACCGACTGCACTTACATATGGAACATGGAACATGTCCTCTTCCTCTTCTTGTGTTTTGGGACACTGTTCAGCAGATAACCTCACACCTACAGGAATAGGAACCTTCACCGGTTTACTATCTTGCATATTAAACCTCTACAGTATTGTCTCGACATAATTCCTCTAGTTTAACCAGAGCTTCCTCTTTTCCTGATCTCTTTTAATTTCCATGCCTAAAATATAGTTTGCATCACCAAGATATTTCATGTCGAATTTGGAGGACAATTGGGTCTTCAAATCCTGGATAATTTCTTTGTCATTTCCAACCAGCAACATATCATCCACATACAAGACCAGATAAATAACACGGTCACAAATTAATTTAAAATACACACAGTGATCTACTTTGCTTCTGGTGAAGCCAAGTCCCCGTATAAATGTATCAAATTTGTAATACCACATCCTTGGTGACTGTTTTAACCCATACAGAGACTTCTTTAACTTGCATACCAGTTCCTTCTTACCCTTCACCACAAAGCCTTCAGGTTTCTTCATGTATATTTCCTCTTCCAGATCCCCATGAAGAAATGTTGTCTTCACATCCATTTGTTCTACCACAAAATCAAAAGCAGCAACAACAGATAAAAGTAACCTAATAGAAGGTACCTTGGCAACAGGAGAAAAAATATCACCAAAATCAATTCCTAGCACCTGGGAATAACCATTTGCTACCAACTGAGCTTTATATTTCTCCACCTTTCCTTCTGCATTTGTCTTCTTCTTGAACACCCATTTGTTGCCAATGAGTTTCCTTCCAGCCGACAACTCCACCAGATCCCAAGCCTCATTTTTGTTCAAAGATGCCATTTCATCAACCATGGCCTCTTTCCACAGTTTTCCATCCTCTGAATCTACTGCTTCCTTCACAATTTTGGGATCATCATCAGTAATAGATAAGAAAAATTTGAACAGAAAGCAGATGGACTATACCTTTCTGGTTGCCTTCTTTCTCAAATTGATCTTCTCACACCCGGAGTTTGTGGCTCTTCATCTTCTGATTCCTCCTCTGTTGTAGAGTTCGATTCTTCCTCATTTAGCTCAAACTCTATCTTCTCATGTTCCTTTGGTTGGACTTCATGTTTAATAACATCTTTCACCTCTCTGAAAACCACATATCGGTTGTACACAACCTTCCTTGTTACTGGGTTCCAAAGCTTATAACCCTTTAAACCATCCTTATACCCAATAAAGATGCACTTTTCAGATTTACTAGCCAACTTGGTTCATTTCTCCTTTGGAAAATGTACATATGCATCACATCCAAATACCCTTAGATGTGAAAGAGAGGGTTTCTTACCAGTCCATACCTCTTGTGGAGTCTTAACCTCCAACGCTGATGAAGGTGACCTGTTGACTAGGTAACATGTAGTATCCATTGCCTCTGCCCAGAATTCCTGTCCTAACTCGGCACCATTGAGTATGCTTCTTGCCCTTTCCATCAATGTCTTGTTCATTCTTTCTACAACTCCATTTTTCTGAGGTGTATATGGAATAGTCTTCTGCCATGCTATACCACACTTCTTACAAAATTCTTCAAATTCCTTGCTGCAAAACTCTCCACCATTATATTTCCTCAGCACCTTTATCTTCTTCTCTGTCTGATTTTCCACGAGAGCCTTAAATTCTTTAAACTTATCAAAGACTTCAGATTTATTCTTAAGGAAATATATCCATGTATTCCTTGCGAAATCATCTATAAGTGATACATAGTACACAAACTTACCTAGTGTTGGAACCTTCATAGGTCCAAACACATCACTGTGCACAAGCTCTAATATCTGTTTCACACTCTTACTACCAGAGGGGAAACTCACCTGATTTTGCTTCCCATATACACAATTTTCACAAAAATCAAAATCCAAAGAGCTATTACTCATACCTTCTACCATACCTTTACCATGAAGTATTCGAAGGCCCTTCTCTCCAATATGTCTAAGCCTTTGATGCCACAACATGGTCTTCTCTCCAGAGACCATTAGATTTTCTGCTCCACTTTCAGGAACCACAGAATTGTTGCACCCATCAACAACTGTGCTACCTTGTAGCTTGTATAGAGTTCCAATCCAAACTCCCCGCATCAATACCAGTGCTCCTTGAACCATCTTGCAGGTATCCTTGTCAAACACTGTTTTTACGCCTACATCATCCAACTTGCTTATAGAAATCCGATTTTTGGCCAATGCAAGAATATGTAGAACACCCGAAAGTGTTCTAACCCTTCCACCTTGCAGCTTCAACTTTACTTTTTCGGGACCAACGATTCTAGCCTTCCTATCATCCCCTAAGAAGACATCACCACCATCGTATTTCTCATACTCGCAGAACCACTCTCTATGGGGAGTGAAGTGAAAGGATGCACCTGAGTCAATTAACCATGCCTCATGATCTACATGTGTACTTGAAGAATCCAAGTACACATCCCCACCTTCATCTGAGGTGGTTTTCACCTTTGCAGAAGGAGCATCATCAGATCCCTTTCCTTTATCAAGAGCTTTATATTTATAGTCCCTTTTATAGTTCCCTTCCTTTCCACATTTCTAGCACACCACCTTTATAGGTTTTCCTAGAGATTTAGATCTCCCTCTAGATTTAGATCTCCCACTCGATGACTTATTTTTGTTTCCGTTCTAGGACCGTCCTTGTACATACAAGGCATCACCATTCTGGCTCTCCATATTTTTCCATCTCATCTCCTCTGTCAACAAGGCTGAGACTATTTCATCAAACTGCAAGGCAGTGGCATTGCTACCTATTGCAATAACCAGACTACCCCATGAATCTGGTAGAGAACACAACAAACTGTTACACTTATCTTCATCTGAAATTTTAATATCAACAGATGCTAACTGACTTACCACAATATTAAATGCATTCATATGCTCTGTCACCAAGTCTCCATCTTTCATCCTCAGGTTATACAGCTTTTTCCGCTGGAACAGTTTATTCACCAGAGACTTAGATTGGTACAAAGTCCCTAACTTGTCCCACGAAGCCTTTGTTATAGCTTCCCCCGATACATTCAGCAATATTGAATTTGAGATGCATAATCGTATTGTGCTCTTTCCCTTTCGATCCAACTTCTTCCATTCTTCATCGGACACTCCCGTTGGTTTAGTACCTGGATCTACCACGATCAACTGATCTTTATCCACCAACAGATCCTCCATCTTGAGTTTCGACAACTCAAAAATCTGACCATTAAATTTCTCGATCTCTATCTTTCCACTGCTTGCCATCTTCTTTCACCACTAGAATCAGTCTCACAGATCTCCCACTGAACAGGGTCTACCACAGGCCCGAGCGAAACCCCTCAGCAACAAAGGTGTCCCCTTGAAGCCAAAACAGCTCTGATAAGAAATGTAGGTTTCAAACCAGTACAGTAATTACCTGCATACGAATTCTAAAACACATAAAATAAAAAATGCGAGAGCATAACACATAAAACACATATACTCAGAGATTTTCCCCTGGATCCCAAAACCAGGACTACAACCTTGATTTTTCATTATGTTCCTTTCAATGTTATTATACATATTTATACATGCTGAAGCATCCAATACCATGGACCAAAAACCATCGCATCCAATACCATGGACTGAAAACCATCGTGTCCAAAAAACATGTGCGAAAATCATGCACAAAACCATAGGTGGGTCCGCCCAACCTAACATAGGGTCCAAAACCAAAATTTCCGAGGCGCTACCCTGGACCCCATAAAGTGGGGTTACGGGTACACCTCAAACTCCCTGTGACCCCCCCTGCTACATAATTGGTGCAACAAAGGGGGGTTCCTCCCCCTCTCTAACCCCCTGGTTAACTACGTGGGCTAGTTATGGAAAGAATATAACACAACCCAACATCCTCATTTGTTGGATTTATACATGAAATGACTGATTTGGTCACCTTAATCCTAATGACCTAATGGTGACACTAAGCTGAAGGGAGACCATGATTATGGGACTGAAGTGATGTTAATGATTTTTTAATGATGGTAGACTCAACTGAGTGATGAAAGTGACCGACATATGTAATTCTTGAGAGAGTGGAAATAACCCTAGACACACTAGCTAGTGACCAAATTTTTATTGGAAAGCTATTTGAAATCATAAAAATTTGACCTAAAACCCTAGTAAAAACTTTGTAAGAGAACATTTGATCACCGATGACTAATAGGCACTAACATTGGCTCTAGCTAGGGATGGAAGCTCCTTGGAGGTGTCAAGAACACCATAGACTAGGTAGCCTTATTCATTGGGCATGGAGTCAAAATGCAAAGACCAAATTGAAAACTGGAAACTGACTGAGTAACTAACTTTACTATAAAAAACACACTGACTAAACATACTTATGTAAATATACCATTGAGATCGCAGGGCCTTCACCTCGGGCTTCAAGTCCTGATGATAATCACCCACCTGCTGAAGATATATATAGAATCATGTGAAATTTTCCCTTTAGTGTAACAAATCCATCAAATGGCTACTTATTTGAATCATGCTCGTACTTTCCTTGAGCAGGCAGAAAAAACAAAAGATTGGTCACTCCGAGTGTCCACTGAACATGTTCTCATGATCCATAAATACAAGAAACTTCATCTTCCTAGATGGCTGCAACAAATTGGCAATAGGGTCTATAATAATCTGGAACAATACCATATCTTGAAAGTCAGAAGAAATACAATAACACTCTTCATTTTATGAATTTGGAGGAAGACCATCATGTGCAAGAGGTTCTAAAAAACCTCTTCTTTATCACTGCTCTCCTCTTCATAACATGTTGGCAATGTTTGATGATTACTCTCTGCCATAATTACATTGTCTGAAACCTTCACACACGCCAATTCAAAATTATGATTTGCATGAATCTGCCCTTGAAATAGTGCTTCAGAAAATGGATGAGATGGAGAGACATATGAGTGGTGAATGTCTAGAGATCCTTGTTCAAATATTTCATCAGAGACCTCATCTTGGTCTTCACAAACCTGATATTGAAAAAAAAACTCATAGAAAGAACAATCTAAAAAAACAAGTGAATGACTATCTTCATACCTCTCATCCAAAAGACAGGGTTTTGGATGCTCATGGAAAACTTTAAATGCAACAAACAATTCAAGTATATTTAATTCCTCATGTGGTTCAACAGGAAGAATATCAATTTGACTGTCATAAGAATCAAGGAAAACAACTTCTTGTTCACTATTTCCTTGCAAAAGTAGATGATCATTGTCATAAGATGGTTCATTGCTTAAGTTTTTTGTACATGCAATTTCAAAATTCTAACTTGGAACAATTTCTTCCTTTCTGTTAGGATGCAGATCTATTTCATCTTCAAGAAAAGGAGTTAATGTGTGCTATGAATGATCCTTTGTATCAAAGCAACTAATCTATGTTATTTTCTATTGGGAAGAATATTCATAAATGACCTCTATGATCTCATAATCTAGACATTGTTCATCACCAAAAGTCTCTTCAAGGTATTGAATGAATGACTGATTCACATAAATCTTTGAACAACAAGAATGAATGATGAGATCTTCCATAAAACTCAAAGAATGTCGTATGGAA
This sequence comes from Pinus tabuliformis, assembly GCA_031772625.1. Classification (NCBI taxonomy): domain Eukaryota; kingdom Viridiplantae; phylum Streptophyta; class Pinopsida; order Pinales; family Pinaceae; genus Pinus; species Pinus tabuliformis. Next base: position 715,399,671 of record CM062814.1, on the reverse strand, counting down.
TTCTTTAAGATAGAGTAAGCCACCTGGCTTCAATCCTTCATACCGTGATTTGATTTTCATTCTAGGGTAGCCATAAACATTTTCATCAAATAATCCTCATGAAACCTAATCCCGAGCTTATGTATATGCCAATGAATTTTATTAGATGCAAAATAGCCTCATACTCATTTCCATCTATGAATTTGGAAAAATTAGTTTTGCAATCTATGTAAGGAATTCGATTTGGAAAATTAGGAATATGAGCTCAATTCATAGGAGCATACCTTCGAGCAGTTGAGTCCATCTTGAAAATAGTTAAGTCACAAAGAAGTTCATCAAACTACGGTTTTTAAGCAATGGAGTTGCCATGAAAATTCTAAACCTTTGGATTCTTCGATATTAGAGTTGTCAGGTGAAGGATGCACAACCTTTCTTGTGTTTGATCACTGTTCACCATCAACAATGAGATCTGATCCTTAACATTCTTTCCCGGGGAATATATCATCTTATGTTCCTCGGAAACGGTGCCAAAATGTTATCCTACACAATGTCCCAGGTTGAGAGGAATCGACAGAGGTAACCACATACCAAGATTTCAGTTTAGTAGCTAGCCCTACCAAACCAGAGAGGGCTCTCTATGAGATCACAGGCAAATAATTGTCTGGAATATAAAAGGATTTTAGGCTAGATCTTCTAGGCTCATGTAGGTTTTGAAAATTTAATGTTTTGATACTGGACAAGGGATGAAAACCAGGAACTAGGTCAAAAGATCATAAGGGTAACAACAACAAAGATATAAACGAGAAAGGTAGCAATAGTTTTGTGATGGTTTGGGTTTGTCAGTGTAGTGTAGTGTTCAAAAGAAGTAATAGGTATTAATGACAATAGATACCATGAATTCATTAAGAAAGAATGAAAATACCACATAATGATATTCCCATCAAAATAGAGCTTTATGAAAATAATTATGCTTATAAAATTAAGGAAAACCCACTGAAGAACTGATGAATGGAAAGGTAAGATGAATATCTTTCATATGAATCTATAAGAGAGAAAATACAAGATCACAAAATCACTACACATGAATTCCTAGATAATAGCTACAACTATTCCTTTGATTTCCTTAAAATGCTCAAGAACAAGCTACAAGAGTGCTCTCATCAAATGTCCAACCCTTGTTTTTGGCTTAGGGGGTTTTGACCTAGGTTTAGAGTTAATTATGCCAAAAAAAGCCCTACACTACTGCCCTTTTTGACAACAACCCATGTAGCATAGGCTGAAGTCTCACCTGAAGCTATATGGGGATGCTAGAACCAAGTTTCTGCATCTAGAGATCAGTGTGATGTCATTTAATGCCCTAAATCTGCCTTCGTGCAGATCTATAAGTCCCCAGGGCTTGGTATTGCAACTCTGTCTAAACAGCCCTAAGACCTTCGTGAAGGTCTATGATCGTCTTTTGCGGACCCTTAAAATTCTATTCATTCACTTATGTGCACCAGAAAGTAAACCTAGATCTGAGCTTGCGCAGATCTACTTAAGTATTTAATAAACATAATCGAATGTATCACAATCTTTGCGAAAGTACTTAACATGAAGTGTGTACAGTTATTAGGAATTATTCAATTGAGTGACTCATCATTAGATCAATATTTCATAAATACATTATTCATCCACAACATATATCGCAATCATAAATAAACAGAAGTAAACATATAAACACATGAATTCTTCAACAATCTTCTTTATTGATCTTCAATATGGTATTATAGACTCAAAACTACCTTGCGCTCTCAGCTACAAGGGTCTGTGCACTTAGTTGCGAACTATATTTAGGCCTTTTCTCACTCAGCTGTAGAGCCTTTTATATCCTATCTGACCCACTTCTCTGTGCTATCTTCTATTGACCCATAACATGCTTCATCTTCTCTATCTGCATTAGACTCTTTAAGACACACATACTTATACAATTCCATGGTCCATGGACCATGGATGGATATCAAAGTCAACTCAAATTTACCTAAACAAGGGGCTAAAACCCCTTTGACTCCTAATTACTTATGCACTCCACATCCACAAATCATGGAGACTTTAGATATTTTTACAAAAATTACATGAAAATTTGGGTTTTTTACCCCAAAACTAACCCAGGGGACCCCATCCCAACAGGCCCCCAACACAAAGATTGTGACTCACCCTCGAGTCACTCAGTTGGCCTGTCAATCTTGCTGCAAAGATCCCCCAACTCCACCTAAACTACTGCAACATCAGTAAGGATCTGAGTGGCTTCCTGCTTGATCTCCTCCAGTAACTACTCTATAGCTGGTCCTTCTGTAGCCAGCTTCATCATCTGCTACATTTGCTGCAAGGCTGTGAACTTTTCCTAAATGTTGGTAGTTGTAATGCCCCACTTAATCTTATCATGCAAATTTTATTAATGTTTACATTACCTGAAAATATTGAGAAATATTGGTTAATACCTTCATTTGGGAACTATAAATTTATTTACTAGTATAAAATTCATTATTGCTATTATTCAAATTCCCAACTTGTCTTCTCAAATTGAATCTTGGGTAGGATATGGTATCCTTCCATTATTTTAAATCATATATATATATATATATATATATATATATATATATATATATATATATATTCATCTCACATTCCCAAATGTACTCTCACATTTACTTGGGAGAAGACATGGTCCTCTCCCACTAATTACCATATATATATATATATATTCATCTCACATTCCCAAATGTAGTCTCACATTTACTTGGGAGAAGACATGGTCCTCTTCCACTAATTACCAATATATATATTCATCTTACATTTTGAAATGTAGTCTCACATTTACTTTGGAGAAGACATGGTCCTCTCCCACTAATTACCAATATATATATTCATATCACATTCCCAATTATACTCTCAGATTTACTTGGGAGAAGACATGGTCCTCTCCCATTAATTTCCCAATTTTATATTCATATCACATTTCCAAATGTACTCTCAAATTTACTTTGGAGAAGAGAAGTCAACTGTAAGGATGAAGGAGAAGTTAATGACAATAATGATAGATGGTTGAGGGGGAGAAGAGAGGAAGGGCATAAAAGGGGAAGTAGGAAGGGAGAAAGGGGGATGTTGGGTCTTGCTTTTGATTTTGGGGTTGGCTGTGATTTTGAGAAATTGTTGGAGAGAGAAGAGGAAGGAAGTATTGTTTATCTTGGTCTAGATTATTCATCTTGGACACACTACATCTGGTTGGACTTGGGCTCGGAGGGCTAGGGAACCTATGGAGGTTTCCTGGGCTAGGAATTATTTCCTAGTTCGTTGGGAGGTAAATCCAGTTGGTAGTTGAAAGGAGCGTTTCAGTAGGAGCAGCAACTCAAGGGCATCTCCACTGACCACCGGTACAGGTATTCCTCTATGCATAGATTATTTATGTAAATTATTGAAATGAAATGTTCACTATAATTTGTAAGGATTAGAATGTAATGGTAAAGTATCATTGTTTAGATGCCTTGTGAGAAAGGATAAAATTATCATTGTTTAAATGTCTTGTAAGAAAGTAAATTATTGCCTCTTATTGTATTTAATTTCCAGAGAAAATAGATTTGTTAGAAGACCCTAGGATAGGGCCTTACAGTCGTGACTTGGTAAGCTTCGTCTAACCAGGGCCCCAACCAGGCCTTAAGAAAGGCATATTGGCTAGGCACTGTACTAGGGCAATGGAGCACGTCATTGCCCGAACTTCATCATATTGTTTCTATAGGTCCCACACTTCTATATTCAGTATCTGCAGGGTTGGATCTTCCTGCAGAGTCATCACCAACTCCATTGCCTACTCAAATAATGTCTAACAATCAGCAAGTGCGGCATGCAAAGTGGTCATCCATTCTTTTACGACAGGTCTGCGTTGCTATAGGACCTCCGGCGGAGTCGATGGATGCATCTTCAATTGTAGCTCGGTTATCTTCATGTTAAGTTCAAATTGAAGTTGACTAACCTGAGATTTTTCCTTGCGCACACTAGCAGCCAATTTTCTAACCGTTGCCTCTGGTTGTGTGTCCTCGGGAGTATGGAGTTTAGGCACAGTTCTGCATGTCTCCGTGACTGCTGACTCCAATCATGAACTGTGCGCCTGGAGCACCTCCTTTTCTTCCAAAATATGTGTCTTCTTGGTGAACAACTGCCGATTATTCACCTTGATCTCGCTAACAACACTAAGTGCTCGATTTTCCCGAAGGTGAAGCTCCCCCACAATTCCATGTGATTGTTATATAGGAAAGTGACCTCCTCATCAAAAGAGAGGACAAAGACATGATGATTGAAGGACTAACCAAGTTCACAGGCCTAGTTGTCAAGCTAACGTTGTCTAGACACTATCAACCTACTTTATAAAGCTTCTCAACAAGCTTAAGGGTGCGTTGATGCCTAGGGTAACTCTAGTTACTACCTTGGGAACAATGTTAGTGAACCTACATCAAGTTCTATGGGTCAAAGGAGCAAATTGACTGAGAAACTATCCCTATATTCTCTCCTATGTCAACTCATAAAAGCATGGAAACATTAGAACTCGGCCTGTTTGGGGGAATTACTAATTCCTAATGGAGTATGCAAATGAGAAAGAGCACTAAAGCATGGAAACATCACTACTTTTTCCTAATTGAACTCATGAAGGACTTGGCAACCCTATGCAAGGTTTGGGCCATTGTGAAAGAGGTCGAAACATTTGAAAGGATTGCCTATTTGACTGTCAAGCAGAGTCTTATACTAAGGCATCAGAAAAGGTTAAGAAGGGAGAGAGAGAGAGGAGATGGAGGGGTAAGGGAAGTTTGATGCAACTGATGGCTGTAATCACTCTTTCTACATCAATATAGAACTGCAGTTGTGTTGTCTACTCCATGATTTTGGTAGTATAACTTGTTTATATGCTAATCTAATATCTTCTAGCATGAGCAAATTAGTTATATGCAACTAGATATCTTTTATATGTTCATGCATTTGTTTATCAAGGTTTTATGTTATGATAGTATGCTTGTCTTTTCTATGTGCAAGTTTTGATTTGGAGCTGACTCAGGGGTCTTCTGCCTAGATGCATTGCGCTCTCCAAAAACACCACACTAAGACTTGAGGTAATAATTCCTTCTCACTTTGATATTAGTTTGTTAAACATAGATATGCATGTATCTTTGTGACAAATGTAGCTAATCTGACTGTCTGTCGAGGATCCCAGGAAGATCCTTGAGGATTTTCCACATCACCAAATACCCATGCATTAATCCTTATAGCAGAATTGACAACTTTGCTAGGGACTGCACTTAGTTCCCGATTTTTCCCAGAAAGTTCCTAGATCTCTCCTTTTTCCATATCTTCCTATACTTTTCATTCCCTTTTTTACCACTTAGGACCATACAACACCATTCTTTCAGTGCTCAACCCTAAATCTGATCCCCACAGCCTATGTTTTTGAGTGTTTTTCCTCACTAATGTAGGTTATCAGTGAAAACAATGCTTTATAAAGCACCGTGCCCTCACAAACAGAGTGTTAGTGCTGAAACTAACTCCATGTAGCCTCTAGTACAGAGAATTAGTCAACAATTTCTTCATAAACAACCTACCCTGTGAACTCATGGGTTGGGAAATCTTCTTATAGACTGATCAAGGATCTGCAGCTACACTTGTTTGAATGATCTGTGTCTTGAACAAACTTTTTTTAAAGAAAATAGATTTACTTCTTAAAGTTTTTGTTTTCATTAAAAGAAAAATACAAAAAACAATTATTGTCTTCTGCTTAGCTAGTTAAGTTCTGCCCTATTTGGTTTCAATAGTTGTTAGCGAGCATTGAAAATCTGTCAGTTATTCTAGTGCTGTACTGAATAGGATGCATGGAATAAACATTGATATATGAATGACTCTCCCTTTGTAGAAGCAACTTATTCATCGAAAGTGAAAATTTACAAGCATTGTTTTTTCATGATTTGAGTCAGAGTCCCATATAATTTCATACGTCAACATCCCTACCGAAGACTCTAAACAAAGTACACTTAAAATCTACCTAATAAAATCAATCATCAACTCTTTTTAGAGTAAATACAATTTAGTTTAGGCTAGGATCTTGGGATAGGCAGTGTGAGTTAATTGCCCAAGATCATACACTGAAACTAGTGTCATTAAAAGAGAGAAATCCTTCTGCACTCATACTATACGGGACCACTCTAGTAAAAGTGAAGCTAAATACGAGAAAACATCAGACTGTAAGTCAAGCTAGCTTGTCTTTTCTTAAATCTCCTTTGGGTATTCTGTGTATCGGGGATCCCTTCAGGGATATGGAGCTGAGTCAGGGACTCAGGTATCTTGCCCACACAATGTACTATTTACGACTATGTCCCCCAGGGTAGTGTCTGTGATCTGAGGTATCCTTAGCGACCATACTTTTAGGGACTAACACAAGGTGACTGGGGTGGGCTACCATGGTACCTAACACAGACGTACCTATTCTATCTTCGGTTTTTGGGAGGTTGCTCATCTTCATAAGAGTACTTGGCCCTTTAATCTGAGGTTTGGGTGAAGCTCTAGAGTAACTGTAACTGTACATTTGGCTAGCACTATCTGTTATTCATTGTGATACTGGATTTCATCTGTAGTGATTAGTGCTTATCAAACAGGGTCACTTCCCTCTGCTTGTTGATTGATTTACTTAGTGTATTTTTTATTTTTTAGGTGCCAGAGTGTTATCGCTAAGACTTTAATAAACATCACTGTAAAATTTACTGATAAAAATTATCGGCCACCATGGCTACATCTGGCCCTCATCGTTAATATAGACGGTTGTTAGGACTTCCCCCACTCATTGTGGAGGATCCGTTGAGCTCTAGTGAACTGGATTCCCCATCTTTGGGAAATTAGTCTCCGAGATCTCACACAGAATCAGTTTGGACATCCCACAGTTCAAGCTTACTAGAGTATTTCTTTACTGAAGGATTTCCTCCTCCACACAATCCTTCAATCATGAATCCATTGGGACCACTCTTGGTTCTCATTGCATCTGTACCTCCTTTGTCTTCAGTTGGAACACTTCCACCCATCCCGTCGACGACTAACGGGTCATGAGATTTTTTGGACACTTTTGGTCCCCCACCACTTCCCTAGTTGACAGTCAGTACCACACCTTTGATTGCAAACCCCACTATCCCATTTGCCCCAGGCTCAAACCCTATAGTGACACCCTCCGTGAGTGGAACCCAGTACATTCTGGGTTCTGCCCCTTTTGTGTTAGCCCCTAGAAGTTTGACAAGTGCTACATATAGCGCTACTTATAGTGCTCAATATAGCACAGTTAGGATGGGTCCCTTCAATCAACAATATCGTTGGCATCCATTGTATAGTTCTAACCCCTAGATTTAGGTATCTAGGGACACCACTCCTAATATGCATATACTAACCAATAGCATAACAATTCCCCCTATGTTTTCAAGTATGCATGGTCAGTCGCTGATTGACATAAACCCTCCTTATGTTAGTCAAGGACCTATGGTTAGTTATGTGGCAAGCGAGAACCCTCAAGGAGGTCCCAATCAATCCATGGGGGCACCCTACTCACAACATCAAATGAGTCAAGAGGGAACTGCTTATCCTGGGGGCACTTCTATCCCCCAGCCTAACAATCCCTATGGAAATCCATAGTACAATACCATACCCCAAGGCACTTACTATGCCACACAACCTGTGTATAATATTTGGAACAACACGATGGGAGGACCGCAAGGATCCTCAAGTCATATGTCATCGCCTTGGTCCGATTTTGGGGCATCAAACAATTTTCCTTTCTTGGCAACGCTTGATATCCCTGACTTGTACAAAATTACAAATGACCCCATCTATCATAGCTTACTTTGGCCACCAATCCCGCATAAAATACAGATAGACATCCCGAAGTTCGAAGGGAAATAAGGGGAGGATCCGGGTACACACATCACCCCTATCATCTATGGTGTGTTTCTAACTCCATGGTGGATGATAGTATTTGGCTATGTCTCTTTCCCCGCACCCTTACTGGAAATGCAGGCAAGTGGTACATTGAGTTACCATGCGCGTCAGTCAACGATGGAATTCTTAAAGCACCTCCAGCTACCCATCCACTATGAAACTGGGATGGAACTCCTCACTTCATTACATTAGGATACTACCACCCACATTTTTGATCATATACATGAACAGAGACGTAGGTAGAGGTTAGTCAAAGCTCCCCTCCCAGACTATCTATTAAAGGATTGGTTCTGCAAGTCTCTACTCCCCCAAATCACTAAGGATGTCACCTTCGGTGGTGCGGTCACAGAATACCAATCCATTCATCGTGCCCAACATTTAGATATGATATATTTGCAGTCTAGAAGTCTATACGACATAATTCCCAATGCCCTTCGCAAATCCAATGCTCGTGCTACTTTAAACCCAGAGTGCACGCCGATGGGATTATTGGTGCAACCTCTGGGGCTATTGTAAAACAACTCAGTGGTCACATTTCCCAGATGTCAGTGGACCCCACTACCAGATCGACTGTTCTCCCTACCACTACAATAAACTCTATGCAGTCTACACAAATACCTGGTGGTAAGAACAAGAAGAATAAGAAAAAGAACGCTCCTTCTGAAGAGTAGTCAACAAAGTAGAAAAAACCAACGCAGAAGGTTGCTACACCCTCTGACAATGGAAAGGATAAACCCGCCAGATTCCCTTGCAAAATCTGTGCTGAAGACCACATGACCTATCACTGTCCACAACTTTAGGAATGCATAGATTTCATTGCTAAAAGGGACACTGGTAGGACCCCTGCTGTCCTGAATAATCATTTCCCCGCTCAGCAACAACAACAGCTTATTGCAAACCAACCTCAACCCACGTAAGAGGGCAATGTCGGTTCGTAACATCTTTCAGTTGGTGAAGGACCCTCTAACATTTACACCTTTGAAATGGTAGATCTACAAGCCAGAGCCAAACCTTATAGAGCTCCTGTCGCTCATGCAGAGGAACCCTCCTCAAGTCAAAACCCACTGTCACCTAACAATCTTCATATCGAAAGGCCGATTGCTGACCTTATGATTCGTGCCCCTAAAGGGGCACTTCGACTCACAACACACAATACATCTGCACATGCTGCCAAAAACTACAACATTGTAGAAGACTTGGTGCAAGCACAATTGGCTATGTCGGCACTCAAAGTATTACAAACCTTTCCAGCACAAAGGAAAGCTCTACTATCGGCTATTGGTGGTATCGACCCTCAGGATTCCATGATTGTAATTTTAGACATGTAAAAATGTAAACCTCCCCTTTCTCACCATCTTGTGTTTCAGGTGCAAATTTTTTCGAAAGGTAAAGAAATACATACAACTGTCATTGACAAAGGTGCTTCAACTTGTGTAATGTCAGCTTCATGTTGGCTTGCTTTGGGTTCTCCAACCCTATCCCCGCCGTCGAATTCCCTTAAATCTTTCAAACAACCACACTTTCATCCCAAAAGGTTACCTAGATAGGTACCCCATCACCCTGTATGGGAAAATGGTAATGGTGGAAATCGAAGTCATAGATAGAAAGGTCAACTATAATGTCTTGTTGGGTCACAGTTGGACTTACACCATGACTTCCATTGTGTCTACTGTCTTTCACATCATCCTATTTCCATTGGATGGAAAGGTAGTCATAGTGGACCAATTTTCCTTTTGCACCCCTGATTATTCCCCATTACCAAGCAGCTTTGTACCCTTAGTGGGTGGTGTACCTGACTCTTACATCAGTATCGGTGCCGGTTTATGGAAGGGATCTTCCCTAATGGGTTGTTTCCCACTTCTGCCACCAGTAGTTCCACAAACGGTCAATATGGTTTCATCCATTCCTCATGAACTGATCAATCCTTGGATCCTACCGGCCCCTTCAGACATTGACACTTACAGAGAACAAATGTCACTTCACCAGCTGAATTAGCCTACCAAACCATTCAATATGCATCTGAGTCTCTAGTCACTTTGGTCATGGCCAATGCTACCACTGGCCCTCCCATAACTACTCCTTGTTTCAATCCCCTCAATCAAGTCCTACCTATGGATGAAGCTATTAGAGAGAGCATGAGTTTAGAAGAGCGACCTTGTGAGGACTCACACCATCGTGTTTCGATATATAATTCAGACATGATGAATTTTCAAATCCTATCATCTGACGCACCTGAAATCGTTTCCTCACCATATATGACTATCCAAACTTTGGACTTGGAAGGAGACATGGGAAATATTTCAAATACATTGCTCATTGATATTTTTTTCATGACACACATCGTAGAAAATATCCAAGTTGGAGCAGATTGCAATCCTGAGGAAATTGCAAGCTTCACCTGCCATTTTAAGGAATTCCATGATGTATTCGCTTGGTATTATGAGGAAATTCCAGGCATATATCCTTCTATTGTCGAGCATGAGATCAAGATATACGAAAATTCTAAACCTGTCCGCCAAAGGCTTCGACCAGTCCACCCCCGCAAAATGGCAGCCATCAAGACTAAGGTGGAAAAATTGTTACGTGCTGGTTTCATCTATCCCATTCCCTTAATGGAATGGGTTTCCAATCTGGTTCCTGTCAATAAGAAACAAGGAACCATCCACATATGTGTTGACTATTGAGACTTGAATGCCACATGTCCAAAGTATAATTATCCGACACTGTTCATCGACCAAATCATTGATGACTGCACCAGTTGTGAATCATTCTCTTTCATGGATGGATTCTTAGGTTACAACCAGATTTCTATAAAACCCAAAGACCAACACAAAACCGACTTCGTTTTCCCATGGGGAATCTTTGCCTATTGAAAACTCCCATTTGGTTTAAAGAATGATGGAGAAACATTTCAAAGGACCATGGACTACACATCTCACGATATTAGACATATCATTCAGGATTACTTGGATGACCTTCCAACACATTCTAAGAAGCAAGCGCAACACCTAGATCATTTAAGAGATATCTTTCTTAGGTTTTGGTTTTATAAAATACGTCTGAATCCACATAAATGCGTTTTCTTTGTCAAGTTTGGACGCTTACTTGGATTCATTGTCTCTAAGTATGGGATTAGGGTTGATCCTGATAAGGTAAAGGCAATTACTTAATTGCCCAAACCACAATCCATTTTGCAGCTCCAACATTTGCAAGGGAAGGAAAATTTTTTACGACGGTTCATCGTAAACTATGCTAAGTTGATGAAAGGATTTATGTGCCTACTTAAGAAAGGAGTGTCATGTCTGTGGGATGATCAAGCTCAATGATCATTTGATGCCCTGAAAAAGGTGCTTATATTAGGTCCACTCCTTAGCGCTCCCAATTATGGGTGTGACTTTCTTCTATACCTCACAGCATCACCATCCTCTCTAGGAATGGTCTTGGTTCAAACCCATGATGACTGGAGTGATCATGTGATATATTATCTGTCAAAAGGCATGGCTGGGCCCGAACATAGATATTCACGTGGAAAAGCTATCCTTGGAAGTTTTCTTTGCTGTCAACTGCTTTCGACATTAAATACTATATTGATAGACTACTATCATCGCCTTGGAGAATCCCATGAGACAAATTTTGTCTTGTCAAGTAATTGGAGGGAAATATTCAAAATGGATTGTGATCCTGCAACAATTTGATTTGGTTTTCATTGTTTCCAAGGCGAAAAATTCCTTAGTCTTCGTCGAAATTTTGTCGGACCTTCCCATTGTTGATCCTACCGAGATAGCCCACAATCCTCTTCTAGATGAAGCTCTCTATCTTATTGACACAACTGACTCTTGGTATGGTGACATTCTTATCTACCTCCAAGCACAACGTTTTCACCTTGATCTATCGTCAGGTGACCATCGTCGCATTCGCCACCAAGCATGACACTATCTAGTGCTTAACGATACGTTATATTGTCATGGTGCAGATACAGTTCTTCGAAATTGCCTCACTCATGAAGAGGAAGAACATTTTTTAAATGACTGACATGTTGTCGCATGTGGTAGTCATCTATTTGGCATATCTACTACTCAGAAAATTTTGCACGCAGGCTACTACTAGCCGACCTTGTTCAAAGATTTTATCAAGGCTATCCAGCAATGCCTTCCTTATCAAGTGTTTACAAAGAAGATGCACGCTCTTCCAACCCTACTGCACCTGTTTATCTCCATTAGCCCCTTTACCAAATGGGGGATAGACTTCGTAACTTGCAATCTCGTTTCCTCTGCTGGACACAACTATATTATTGTAGCTGTGGACTATTTCACGAAATGGATCGAAGCCCTTCCCACCTTTCGGGTCAATGGAGAAACCACATTGCTAGTTCTATTTAATCAGGTCATCTGTCACTTCGGTGTTCCCTGCATGATCGTTACAGACCATGGGTCTCATTTCCAGAATCACATGATGTCTAACTTAACATCGCTGCTAGCTTTTCGCCAGGATCAATCATCCTCCTACTACCCCCAAGCTAATGGTCAAGTAAAGGTTGTCAATGGTGTCTTAAAAAACATGATCCATAGGTTATTAGGGAATCATAAAACCCACTGGCATCGAATGTTATATCCTGCGCTATGGGCATACTAAACTTCAGTTAAGATCGCTATAGGCTTCACACCTTTTCAACTGGCTTATGGCCTGGAAGCAGTTTTACCAATCGAGTGTCAGATTCCTTCCTTACAAATCGTAGTTGAACTCTTGCCCGGTATTACTATCGAAGAAGAGCACCTACTATACCTAAATAAATTGGATGAAACCCGTTAAGATGCCGAATTTTCACTCGAAGACCACAAGCGCTGGGTCAAAGCCCAGTATGACAAAAAGGTCAAGCCTCATTCTTACCAAGAAGGAGATCTTGTTTTACTCTATGATAAAAAACATGACCTCTTGGGCCTAGGAACACTTCAACCCTTATGGCTTGGTCCATATATCGTCAAAAAAGCCCTCTCAAAAGGGGCATATGAACTTCAAGACTGGGAAGCAGTCATGCTCACTGAGCCCTGAAATGGGCTCTATCTGAAAAAGTATTATGCCTAGTACTGCACTAGGCATGTGCTTTGTAATTTTATGTATTTATAAGTTTTTCTTATTTTTTGATGTGACTGGATTATTTTTAGTATTTATTGAAGTATTGGTCTCATACCTATTTCTCATAATGCAGATGCCTTCATTACCCTTAGCATACATAGGATATGTGGATGGTGCTAGTTGTCACACACGACACATTGCATCAGCTGCTTGGGTCATTTACACACCTGAGTCAGAAATTTTTTGTTCTGGGGGAGTCTTTCTTGGTACTGCCACCAACAATATTGCTAAGTACATGTCCGTAATTTCACTTCTCACTGAAGCGTCATCAAGGGACATCTCCAATCTGGTGGTCAGGTTAGAGTCTCAGCTTGTTGTTATGCAATTGACAAATCATTATCAGGTTCGTAATCCAACCTTGTTACGTCATTATTTAAGGGTATGACTCTTGGAACGTCAATTTTGATATAGATCTAACCTAGAAATATATGATAATATAACTAAACCCAAGAAATAACAAGATCTGAATATATAGAAATTATTCACTTTATTGATCAAAACATTTAAGGTAGGGCAACACCATACATTCACTCCTTAAGGAAGGAGAGCACTCCACAAGCCATATGTCTATTCATACAATATTCCTTGACACCCCTCAATGTGGAGTCTCTAGCCTCTATATAGGCCTCATACATACAATACCATGGGTCATTACCATGATTCCCTCAATACCATCTATCTAATACCATGGGCTTATTACATTATTGCTAACTACTTGTGGTCCCTTCCATGATATGGGTTAACCACCTTATTTATTACTATGGCCCATTCCATTATTACATTATTCCCTTGGGTACCTCCCTTTGTACCCCATATTATTCCCCCTAGGTATACTACATTCCACCCCCTTAACATGTTTCATCCCTGAAACATGGGAATAACACAAATAATAAGATCTACTCAAAAGAGTAGTCCACTTGTACCATGCACATGCATCTAGCCATCCCAGAGAAAGGTGAACCATCAATCTCGCTGGTGCCTCGCTCACTTGAGATGGAAGTTGACCTTGGCGGCTCTTCTATGTTGATGTGTAGTATGTGGATTGTCGCTCCTCTCTATCTATCATGTGGGGGTTGTTGTCCTTGTGGCTAATTGGTTGCCATCTTGTTGGTTGTTTTCTTGCGGGGTGATGTGGGTGATGATATGTTGAAGTTTTAACCCACGGTGTCTTTTTATTTAATTCACCCCTTACTGGAGCCTGACTTTTGTCTGGTGCATGTTGTGGTTCCTGTTGTGGTGTCTTATCTTCCAATATTACTTCAACCACTGAGCCCTCATTTGATGTATCAGCAGCTGTAACCTTTTCTACTTCAACCTCTATTTGTGTTTGATTGTCGATCATCAAAGGCTCATCATCTGATGTGTAAGTTTCATTAGAGCTTTGTGCTACTGCCTCCTTAGTCTCTGTTTGTGGCTTAATGGAAATATCCTGCAATGTAATTTTCTTCTTTTTATAATAGATCTTCAAGAATTTTTTCTGCACATTAATATTTATAGTAGCCAGGGATTCCATCCAAGGATATCCCAAAACAACATCCATGTTATCCATATCTGAAATATAAAAATCACCATGTAACACATACTTATCCATAGAAATCTTCAAATCCTTATAAACTTGAACATCCTCATCATCAACCTGTGTGTTTTCAATGTGTTTGGCTGGAACTTGCAATTTTTTTGCCAAATTAACATTGATAAAATTATGCTTGCAGCTAGGATTTATAGACACAATCATCTTCTCCTTCTGAATCAATCCTTGAACCAACAATAAGGAGACACCCATATAAAATAACCCCTTACGTGTCTCATTCTCCTTTTTTCTAGCATGAGACCATTTGTCTAAAAGAACTCTTTCAAATTCTACATCTGAAAGTTTGGTCAACTGCTTGTAGTCAAGTGAGAACCACCATCTGGAAGCCTCATCTTTCATACTAAGCACCACTAAATTCTTCAATAGTAGGGCTAGCATCTTTCCCTGTAAAATTAAGATCCGCCATGAAGAGTGTTTTGAAAAAAATTCACTTGGCAAAAATTTAAAATGGCCACAATTCCATCAATATTGTTTAGAATCCCTATTATGACATCTTTTTGGAAATGGAACAACCATT
This sequence comes from Pinus tabuliformis, assembly GCA_031772625.1. Classification (NCBI taxonomy): domain Eukaryota; kingdom Viridiplantae; phylum Streptophyta; class Pinopsida; order Pinales; family Pinaceae; genus Pinus; species Pinus tabuliformis. The sequence continues at coordinate 715,384,462 of CM062814.1, read as the reverse complement.
CTACATCTTCTCATGTGGTAGAAATCCTGATCTAGGCACTGGAATTTCAGATCCGCGCTGCAACTCTCCCATTGTCACCAAAAATTCTTAAAAAAGAGTTGATTTTAAATCAGCAATATCTCCCTCATCCAGACTCTGATTCGACTGATTTTTTTTTTGAATTTGGGTATTTTTCCACAGGAAATACAGATATGCAATTATATTTTGCAAATTTTGCACCAAAATGTACATATCTGCGCCGCAAACCCGCCGACCCAAAAAATGTCTGCAACCCAACTGATTTTTAAATCATCAATATCTCCCTCATCCAGACTCCGATTCAGCTGATTTTTTTTTTTTGAACTTGGGTATTTTTTCACAAATAATCCAGATATGCAATTAGGTTTTGCATATTTTTCCCAAATCATATAGATCTGATCTGCAAATTCGCCGCCCAGAAAAATGTTTGCAACACCACTGATTTTTAGATCAGCGATATCTCCTTCATTCAGACTTCGATTTGGTCGATTTTTTTTTAACTTGGGTATTTTTTCACAAATAATCCAGATCTACAATTATATTTTGTAGATTTTCCCCTAAAATGTATAGATCTGATCTGCAAACTCGCCGCCCCAGAAAGTTCCTGCAAAAAATTAAAAAAAAATTCTCCACTTTTTCCCAAGAGAGTGCTCTGATACCACTTGTTATAGATCTAACCCAAAAATATATGATAATATAAATAAACCCAAGAAATAAAAAGATCTAAATATATAGAAATACTTCACTTTATTGATCAAAACCCTTAAGGTAGGGCAACACCATACATTCACTCCTTAAGGAAGGAGAGCACTCCACAAGCCATAATCCTGTTCATACAATATTCCTTGACACCCCTCAATGTAGAGTCTCTACCCTCTATGTAGGCCTCATACATACAATACCATGGGTCATTACCATGGTTCCCTCAATACCATCTATCTAATACCATGGGCTTATTACATTATTGCTAATTACTTGTGGCCTCTTCCATGATATAGGTTAACCACCTTATTTATTGCTATGGCCCATTCCATTATTACATTATTCCCTTGGCTACCTCCCTTTGTACCCGATATTATCCCCCCTAGGTATACTACAAATTTGAAGTTATCACATATGAGCACATTCATAGAGAATTTAATATAATTGTTGATTCATTGGAAAACTATGTGTTAGATTGGCATCTGTCTCATTCACTATAGATACATGTATGAAAAGTAAATATTTACACAGTTAAAAATTTACAAAAACACTTATCTATATATATATATATATATATATATATATATATATATATATCTATATATATATATATATATATATATATATATATATATATATATATATATATATATATATAGATATATATAGAATCCAGTCTTTTACATCAAATGTCGAAATATGGCAGCAAGAATATTCCAATTTAATTTGTCCTTGAATTAAATTGTGAATTAAAATCGAATTTAGTCTTAACAGCTACTTGGAAATAATTAATTAATTAGTTGGATAAATTCAAGTTAGAAGTCCTTCTGAAGTCATGCAGGAATTATCCCTTAAATTAAGGAGATAAGATTGAGTTATATTTGAGTTGTAATTAGTTAACTCAGTTTACTGAGTTAAGTCCAGTTAAATTAGTTCCAAACTGTTTGAGGAACTAATAGAGAGTTAAGAGTCAGTTGATGGATGCATGCACTCAACTAGTGCTACTCCAGTTAACTGAAGATTCCCTCATCAGAAACTCATGCATGTATATTCTGAGAAAGACCCAGTTGGGATTAAAGTCAAGGACAATGTACTATCAGTTGCATGTGTTTTCTCATGGAGAAAACTCATGCATGCAGTCAAGGATTTAATCCTTGAGGATTGCATAGTTTTGAAGGAGATCATCCACTTGGTAATAGAAGAATCATAGACAAGTAACAACGCAAGGAAATAGGAGCTTGGAGGGTAGAGAGGAAGGCTGGAGAGAAGCCAAGATTTCCTATGAGCATCTGTGAGGATTGTAATGAGAGCTAGCTAGCTGTGAGAGCTAAGGCTTTGTATAATTCCATTGTATTTCCACCATGTATGATAATACAATAGTGTGGGGTTTTTAGATGAGGCTTTCCCCAAAGTATTTTCATGTGTATTCTGCCATTGATTCTTCTTCTTTTGGTTATATTGTTCAGCTTGATCTTTAAGCTTCCACAAATTGATAGTAGAGTAGGTTATAATATTCTTCTTTGATTTATATTGCATTATCGAGTTAACCTACCATCAAATTTTCTACATGGTATCAGAGTTGTGAATAGTATATTGAGAAGATAATTTGAAGTTTGAAGTTCGGGGTTGCAGGTGGAAATTGAATTCATATAATACTTCAAGGTTGGCCAATGGTGTTCTATGGCTTGAGACTCGAGTATGCCTTGGAAGGTAGCTCGACTTACATAGCATGGAAAGATAGAATGGAGGTTGTATTAGACGATAATGGATTGAAGGAATTCATTGATTGAGAAATCCCAAAGCCAACTTCAACTGATGGACAAGAGTTGGCTGAGTGAAAGAAGTGTGTGGCAAAGGCGAGACAGAACATCCTTGAGGGAGTTCGAGACCATATTGTCTTAAGTCTCCATGGGAAGGATACTCCATTTTCAATGTGGAAGACATTGAAGGAGCTCTACCAGAATAGTAGTGACCAGAGGAAATCGGTGCTCAAGGATAAGCTTTGAATAATCAAGATGGAGAAGGGTGATACTATTTCCACATATCTAGACAAGCTCACCACCTGCAGAGATGAGCTTGGCAGTGTGGGAATAACTACTGCCGATGATGATATGGTGAGCCTCGCTCTCCTTGGCCTTCCGAAGAGTTGGAATAGCTACCAAGACTCTGTGAATGGAAGGGAGAAACTGCCAGATTGGGAACGAATGTGGTCAGATCTTATGTAGGAGGAAATCAGGAGTAGCACATGAGATGGTTCTTCATCCAAGAATGATGATGAAGAAATTTTTTCCTTAGCAAGTAAGGCAAGGAAACAGAAGGGGAAGGCTTCCCATTTCAAATCGAATCCTTCTCATGGTAGGAAGAAGGGTGACATGTCTAAAGAAAGATTCTTTAATTGTCACAAGATGGGAAATTATGCAACTAATTTCCTATCGAAGAAGTCCAAGAAGGGATCCTCGGAAGGATCAGAAGTTGAGGCATTAGCCTCTCAATTTGAAATGGAATTTACCCTCATTGCATGAATGGTTTCATCAATGATGGTTTGTGTCTGGTATCTTGATAGTGGAGCCTCATTCCACATGACCGGTGATAAAAATTTATTCAGTGCCTTAGAGGAGAAAGACCTCAAGATGTACATAGAGATGGGTGACGACGAAAGGTATAGAGTTTCAGGAGTGGAAATGGTTGCTTTTTAGAGGGAGCATGGAGCTCCTCTCACCTTGACAGATGTGATCTATGTGCTTGGACTGAAGAAGAACTTGGTATTAGTCGTGATGTTGGAGGAAAAAGGCTACGATGTTGTTTTCAGTAAAGGAAAGGTGTTCCTAAGACACATAGACATGGGTCAGACCAAGAAGATAGGGATTTGGGTGAAGAATCTCTATAAACTAGAGGTAGATGATTGTGCAACATTGAGTACGAAAGCAGAATTGGTGCAAATCCAAGACATTGGCGAGTTGTGGCACAAGCATTTGGGCCATTTTCATCATGGGGCTTTGAATATAATGCAACAGATATCTACAGGACTTCCCAAAGGTAAACTTGAGAAAGTTGACACATGCAAAGGTTGTACCTTGAGAAAGTACACCAAGTCTTCCTTTCATGATCGAGACAGTCAAGCAGAGGCTATCTTAGAGCGAGTTCATACTAATTTGTGTGGACCATTCTTGACGAAATCCACATCGAAGCAAATGTATTATGTGATTTTCGTTGATGACTATTCTCGTAAATGCTGGATTTATTTCATGCAGAAGAAGGACCAAACTTTCACAAAGTTTTGTGAGTTCAAAGCATTGCTCGAGAAAGAGTCAGGGAAGAAGATCAAGGCCTTGAGAAGTGATAATAGTGGAGAATATGTCTCTCAAGAGTTTAAGGACTTCTGTGTAGTGAAAGGAATTAAACGAGAGTTGAAGACACCTCATAACTCACAGCAGAATGGGGTGGCCAAGAGGAAGAACAAAACTATTGTAGGGGCAGCATGGGCAATGTTGCATGACCAAGGCCTACGACTTCACTTGTGGGCTGAGGAATGCAACATAACAGTCTATTTGTAGAATAGAAGCCTGCATCACATACTTGGGATGAAGACACTAGAGGAAGCTTTCTCTGGTAAGAGACCAGATGTGGGTCACTTTAGGATCTTTGGCTCATCAATATATTTCCATGTGACAAAGGATGCACGGAAGACGCTTGAGCTGACAACAAAGTTGGGGATATTTGTGGGGTACCTAATACACCTCACAACAATCGGGTGTACTTGCTTACTAGTCAGAGGACAGTGGTTCGCAAAGATCTCAAGTTTGATGAGCAGAAGGCCATGTGACTTTCCCTTGAGAGGGAGCTCCAACTATAGGTTGTGGAGGAACTGTTGGTTCCTAAGGAAGAGGAGCCTTAGACTGATGTGAAGCATCTGCATTCTGAGGTTCTAGGAGTGGAGACATCCACTAAAGAAGAGTCTTCCATAGATGGATGGAAGTGCACAATAGAAGCTGACAGATTGTTGGAGGATGCGAGAGAATGTGGGAGCACCATCTTCTCAGCACAGATAGAGGAGGTCGCCTGAGAGGTACACTGGATACATGGCCCTTGCTGGGGAATGTGTTGAGACCAATCCATCTTCCTTTGAGGAAGTAGTGCAGCAGTCGATTTGGGTTGATGCTATGGTGGAGGAATATGACTCCACAGTTCGTAACAGTGTTTGGGGTCTGGTTCTGAGACTGGAGAACAAGTCAGTTGTGAGTTCCCATCGGCTTTACAAGGTAAAGCATGCTGCTGATGGTAGTGTGGAGAAGCATAAGGCAAGATTTTTTCCCGTGGCTTTTCACAGGTTGAGGGGATTGACTATGATGAGACTTTTGATCCTGATGCAAGGTACTCATATATCAGATCTATGTTGGCACTATCAGCAAAGATGGGTTGGAAGATCCATCAGATGGATGTGAAGACTACATTTCTCAATGGCTATATTGTGGAAGAGGTGTACACAGAGTAGCCAGAAGGTTTTGAGACCTTTGATCATGAGTCACATGTGTGCCGAATCAAGAGAGCATTGTACAGGCTGAAGCAAGCACCTTGTACACCAAGATAGACAACTACTTCACCGGGTTGGGCTTCACAAAGAGTGAAGCGGATGTGAACCTGTACCACATCGTGGTGAAAGGTAAGATGTTAATCATCATACTTTATGTTGATGATCTCATATTGACTGGTGATGATTAGTTTATCGTATCTTGCAAGGAGGACCTTGCAAGAGAATTCGAGATAAATGACATGGGTCTCATGCATTACTTCCTTGTCATGGAAGTGTGGCAGAAGGATGGGGAGTTTTTTGTGTCTTAGGGAAGGTATGCCAATGAGATATGGTGAGCCCTAGTATTGTAGCAATAATTCTGCAACTCCTGAGACTCCCTTCTTTAATTTTATCAACCTGGTAGTTCGTAACAAACTTGGAAGCGACGATGCTATATGCACAAGTACTAGCTCTTACCGTAGCTGTCACTTGGTCAGCTGGCACAAGTCTGCTAGGAGCTTAAGCCAACTTCTATGAGCTCTGAGAAGAAGATTTTTAACTGATGGACGAAAGCTAACTCAAAGAAGGCTAATCTACTTGCAGAAAGAAACTGGAAAGCTGAAAGGAAACGTAAACCCTAATTTTACCAGCTATCCCTACTGATGCAAGAAAGAGGATGAAAGCTACTAAAAGAAATGCCATCAAATTCTAGGAAGGTAAAATGCATGTGTCTAAGTTATCACTATCTGAAGAAAACATCTTTTTGTAATTTTGAATAAGTTGTCAGAATTATCATGCATGTGCTTTAACTGTTTTTGACTATGCAGAGGTGGATTGGCGAGAGGAAATGCCTGGAGGAGGTCGAGAAGGTTCATAGAGGGCCTAAGGGGTCCCTAACACCCTTCCAGAGAGTTTCACAGAGTTTGGCTATCAAGAAACCTCATTCATGAGCTTCTACAGGAAGTCTGCAGGGTTTCTGCAGGATGTTCTGGAATTTCTACAGGATGTTCTGGAATTTCTACAGGATGTTCTGTAATTTTCTACAGGATGTTCAGAAATGGGATTTTGGAGGATGGATGGAGGAATAAAGATGAAGGAGTGGGTATGGAGGTGAGATAAGGGTGTGAGGAGGTCTAGGACTTCGGGAATGGAGCTGAGAAGTGGCGAGGATGGTTGGTTTTGTTCAAGGAGAAGTAGAGCAATGTTGCACAACAATATGGGAATTTAGAGCAGAGTGAGAAAATGGCAAACGTAAGGCAAGGATTCTAAGTAGGGGATGAAGTAGGTGGGATTGATGGAGAATGGGCAGATAAAGAAGGATAACAGGTTCTCTGCAAGTTGTTTTTCAAACGAAACAAACAAGGATTTGGAAAATCAAAGACCTAGTTATGTTAGTCTATTCTGACCTAGATAACAGCAAAGAAATGGAACAGAAGTTTATTTGCACTGAAATCAAATGAAATAACTATGCAACTAAGAAATCAAGAATCTGAAAATGTAACCAAATTCTACAAATGAAAATCAAACTCTAGTGATTGCATGGCGAAGCAAAGTCAGTGTTTTTGTGGGCAGCAGGGTCACCTTGATCCCAGCTCCTGATCCCACTAAGGGAGAGGTGAAATCAGAGGTGTTTGATGGCCCTTTTTTGAAGATCTTCCCTGTTATTAACCTATCAACTAAATCTGAACATGAGAAGCCTTTTTAATCATCAAAAGCCATATAAATAACAAAACAAGATTTAAATCTAAATAGCAGATTTTATTCTAAGAATGCAGAAAAGACACATGAAAGTAAACCAAGGAGGTACTGGGCACTTGAGATGGGCCCAATCCCAAGAGATACAACCTCCTAAGAGGGATTTAGAGCTGGTGCAAAGCTAGATTCATCTTTATTGATCAAAAGAATAGTTACATTCCAAAAACTGTCCACAAGGAAAAGCTTGAAAATGTGCTGAAATGCAAAGCTAATCTACTGCCTAAAAAATGACTAAAATCAAACTACAAACTAGCTAAATTCTACCTACAAAATGACTAAATGAAATGAGGCCCTAAGCCCTCTTATTTATACAAATTGAGGACCCCAACAGCCCTCCTAAACTTTAGGAACTTGGCTACCAAAACTTGTAGTTAGCAACACTTTTACTAGCACTTGCTCGGCTGCCCTTGTGATAATTGATTTGGTGGCCCTTGAACTCCGAGCTGATGGTGGAGAATTTGAGGTAAGGGCCCATAAATGAAGGGGACACCTTCCTACAAATCCTCTCCCTTGTTCTCCCACGAATTTGGCTGCCAAGTGCTCATTAAAACCTTTGATTTTGTCTCCAAATTGACCAAAAAGACTACACAAAGCACACATTAGACTTGTTGGCATAATGACTAACCCAATTCACTCTATTAGCATAAATATAATCAAAAGAATGCAATAAAATAATGAGAATGGTGGATTAAGTTGAATTAGGAGGTTGAATGAGCCCATATAATTATCCATTTTTGGGGCTCATCAAGATACTCAGGAGATTCCATATGGAGAGTGCAAGCCCATGCAGACTCCTCTAGCAGGTAACTGGAGGATGGAGGTTGCTACTTCAAGAGAAGTGGTAGAGGCTACTGTGTACAGGCAGCTTATGGGTTCATTGATACACTTAGTGAACACACGACTAGATTTGTCCTATGCGGTGAACCAGCTGAGTCAAGTGATGGTTCAACCTACCAAGATATTTTGGAAGGCGGTAAAGCATGTATTGAGATACCTCAAAGGCACATCTCAGTATGGATTATGGTATAGACAGACAAAGGGAGTGAAGCTATAGGGCTTCAGTAATGCAGATTGGGCAGGGAGTTCATCAAATCGGAAGAGCACATTAGGAGGGATTTTCAACCTTGGGTCAGTGGCAGTTTCTTGGTATAGTAGGAAACAGAGGTCAGTTGCACTCAGCTTGGTAGAGGTAGAATACATGGCTACAAGTTAGGCAGCATGTGAGGCCATCTGGATGCGGAAAATCCTAGTTGGTTTTTTGATTAGAGGATGGATCCAACTGTGATCTATTGTGATAATCAGAGTTGTGTAAAACTCTATGAGAATCTAGTATTTCATGATAGGTTTAAACACATCAACATTTGGTATCATCATCTCAGAGATTGTGTAGTGAGGAGGATCATGTTGCTGCAGTATATTTTGACAGAGGAGAAAGATGCTGAAATTTTGACAAAAACATCGTCAAAGTGTAAATTTGAGTTCCATAGAGACAGGATCGGGGTCGCAGATAATCTTTTTCTTGTTGAGAGGGAGTGTTGAAATATGACAACAATAATATTCCAATTTAATTTGTCCTTGAATTAAATTGTGAATTAAAATCAAATTTAGTCTTAACAGCTACTTGGAAATAAATAAATAATTTATTTTAAATTAATTATTTGGGGAAATTCAAGTTAGAAGTCCTTCTGAAGTCATGCAAGAGTTATCCCTTAAATTAAGGAGATAATATTGAGTTATATTTGAGTTGTAATTATTTAACTCAATTTACTGAGTTAAGTCCAATTAAATTAGTTCCAAACTATTTAAGGAACTAATAGAGAGTTAATAGTCAGTTGATGCATGCATGCACTCAACTAGTGCTACTCCAGTTAACTGAAGATTCCCTCATCAGAAACTCATGCATGTCTATTCTGAGAAAGACGCAGTTGAGATTAAAGTCAAGGATAGTGTACTATCAGTTGCATGTGTTTTCTCATGGAGAAAACTCATGCATGCAATCAAGGAGTTAATCTTTGAGGATTGCACAGTTTTGAAGGGGATCATCCACTTGGTAACAAGAGAATCATCCACAAGGAACATCGTAAGGAAATAGGAGCTTAGAGGGCAGAGAGGAAGGCTGGAGAGAAGCCAAGATTTCTTGTGAGCATCTATGAGGATTGTAATGAGAGCTGGCTAGCTGTGAGAGCTAAGGCGTTGTATAATTCTATGTATTTCCACTATGTATGATAATACAATAGTGTGGGATTTTTAGCTGAGGCTTTCCCCAAAGTATTTTCAGGTGTATTGTGCCATTGATTCTTCTTCTTCTAGTTATATTGTTCAGCTTGATCTTTAAGCTTCCACAAATTGATAGTAGAAGTAAGTTATAATATTCTACTTTGATTTATATTGCATTATCGAGTTAACCTACCATCATATTTTCTACATCAAAATATTCCAAAACATGGGTGTTTTAAGTTCAAAATGGCTACTCAGCCTAGCTATAAACACCGATTGGCTATGCCAAAGTGCTTGCTAATAGAGCCTATTACTCATGAAATGATAACACTGCTCTAGCTATCCTCCGAAGAGGAACCAGAAACCACTCAGGCACACTGACTGTGTGCCGTTGCATATGACTGGGGATCTCCCTCATAGGAAGGGGGGGCACACCCATGCTCAAGCCCTCCAGGTTCCTTAGAACCTTGTGAAGATTTTCAGCATCACCCCCCCGATCAGGTAGTTGGCCTCCCCGCCTCACTTGGCGAGGTTCGCCTACAGGTCGTACCGGTGCGACTTCTATATTAAGCAAAAATTTTCATGTCAGTACATGTTCACCCATAAAATCAACAGAAACATAACATAAATATTCAAAAGCTTAAAAATACTTTAAGTGCTGTCAAAATCATTCTTACCTTGAGTCCCCCAATTTCTCCCAGGAGGGAAAATCAAGTGAGGGTCACCAGTGAAGTCCATGCCCTCATAGGCATAGTCGTCAATCATCACAATCTGCCCATTAAGCCATTTGAAGAAATCTTCTTTGAAAAGTGTTGGATAGGTCCTCGTCTTGTGCGAGGATCAAGTGATGCCCATCGCCCCTATCTCGGCTCCCTTGGATCAAAGGGACCTAAGCTCATCCTCGGGTGCATAACAGGTACCCTCTCAAGTATGAATGAGACAATGAGAGTGCCATACCTGAAACTCTGTTGGGTTTGAGTTTTGCATGTGGGCAATTCTGCCTTCAACTGGCGAAGCACTGCTTCACACAAGTTGAACATCTGAGGCTAGACATAGTCAACTATAAGCAATAGTTGGGCCTTTTTTGCAACGTGGGGACTCTTTGACCTCGCCAAATGCACAATCAACCATAAAATGACCCTCATAGATCTGGACCTAATCCTCTCTATGGGGACTCTATTGATGACGAGTCCACTCTTAGGGATACAGTAATCTTGAACCAGCTCTAGGGTGGATCGAGGATCAAGCCTACCCCCGATCAGGTTTTCTCACGCTCCTCTACACGATAAACTAGTCAAAAAGTATATATCATCAAGGTCAATGGCCAACTCATGATCTCCAATCCTGAACACCTACTCATGTTCATCCCAGTGCTGAATAATCCAACTCAACAGGTCCTATTGACCTTTCATCAAGTCCAATTTAGTATACTTCATCAAACCACAAAAATGCAATGCAAGTATGTAAGTAGGATCATTTTGCATTAGAAACTCTTGTCGATCATGGGCCCGTTCTCTCCATAGACTAGTCATAATGGCTCAAAACCTACATAAATCAACCCAAAAATTAGTGAAAACAAGGCAAAAATGCTTATTAAATCATTTGCTGGGGTTTTGGGGTGTGTCCTCATGCACTAAAACCCACCATAGTGAGCTACATGGAGGATTAATGCCCTCCAACAGGTTGTAAAGGGCGTTTAACGCTCCCTACAGGCCTACTAGGGGGCATTAGGTGTAGTTAAAGAACTAGGGCTCCCTAGATCTCCAAACCCAAAAAATGGTAAAAAAAGGTTGAATAATGGAAGATTAAGCTTTTGGCACCTACATGGGACTAACGGCGTGTCGAATGGTCACCTGGCTCTCCCATAATTGTTCGTGGAAAATCTACTCCTCTTTAGCTTTAAAACACTCTTACAGGGAGAGGTAGATAGAGAACTCGGCGGAAGCGGGAGAGAGATCCGAGATCGAATCCGGAGATGGACGCGGTGTTTCACATCCTTGTTTCTTGGGTACCCTAGAGGGCCTGTTGACGCATGGAGGAACCAGAGCCATCGTTGAGCATCCGACACAGCAACCACCTGTACAAGAGATCTCAGATCTAATCGAATACCCTGCCCGCCAAGATCTGTCAAATTTGGGTAACTCCCAGACGATTAAGACCGCCGACAATCTTTGGGGTAAAATAAACAGTTGGAACGGCTTTTTGCTAGGCTGCCTACAGGCCATAGCTGGAAACGAGAACAAGCGTGACAAGGAAGCGGTCTACAGCAACAATGGAACTCGCAGGGTGGAAAATCGAAGACCCTGTATAAGGTATGGAGTTTTTCTTTTTATTGAAAATCAGAAAGCTGATCTGTTTACTATTGGCGTAGATCTGGCTTCCTTTCCGCCATGGAGCCCTGCATGGGAGTCATTCCCATCTCTCGGAGGCACCCGGTTCAGATCGAACCCTGGACAATCAGATCTAGACCTTGTTAAGGTATATCGACCCTTTATTATCCAGATTCAGGGGAGTTCGCTCAGATCGAGATCTGGGCTTTCTGAATCAGATCCCCGCAAGGCAGATCGATCCCGTATGATAAATCAGACACAGCGCCTGTCAGATCTGGACCCGCAACCATTGATATGGGACATGCAAAAGGCTCAGAACAAAATCTCTGCATCAGATCCATCGAGCACAAGAGTTGAAACTCCGGCAAGAAGATTCCAAGTTTTTGTTAAACTACCTGAAGGAAAATCGAAATTTATCTGGGTTAAAGAATCGGATACTGTTAAGCAGGTGCAGGAGATGATCATGAAACAACTAGGTTTCCCCATCAGATCACAAAATCTGATATATAAAGGCAGAGCTCTTCAAGATACAAAATATCTTTGGGAATACCAGATTGAACCCTTGTCAACAATCATACTCAATCTGAGAATGAGAGGGGGAGCTTCTGTCAATGGCAGGAACAATAACAGAGCTGAAGGGAGTGGTACAAGTGCAGGGAAAAAACCAAGTAATACCTCCTTCAAAGACATCCTACAGGGGAAAAATAAAGAAGGAACAGCATCAAATCAAACAGGGATGGATGCCAGGCCATATATTGTGGAACAACTGGATCATACCCCAGTATATAACATAGACACACCAGAAACAGAGGATTACTGTAATATTTACGAAAGGCAAGCAATAATATGCAGATTTAATAGCTTTTGGCCCAAACCAGTGGATTTATTCCACTGGATCTTCACGAATTGGACCCTGCAATGCGAAATACACCTCTGCTCCAAAGGGTTTTTTATAGTAAAATTCCTATCAACAGCTGACAGGGACGCAATAATACAGGAAGGACCTTGGTTTTGGGGATCTACAGGTCTCTTCATCACACCATGGTTTCCTGAATTTGACGCAAATACAATGGTTGTTACCAAAATGCCAGTTTGGGTGCGACTTCACAACCTCCCAATACATCTCTGGACTGATCAAGTACTAGTTGGAATTGGAAATACCATCGGACGCTTCATCAAATGGGACACACAGCGATTGGAGAAAAGAATTTACACATATGCTCGGATATGTGTGGAGGTAGACCTCAGCAAAGGCCTGCCAGACCAGATACAGCTGAAGCATAGACAGAGGAGCTGGACACAAGGTCTAGACTACGAAAATACTGCCTTCAGATGCCGAGTATGTAGACAAACAGGACACCTACAAAACACATGCCCAGCAGCCAAAAAAGATAATCGAAGAAAGAAGAAAACAGAAAAACAAGTGAAGGGATGGCAATTTCCCCCACCTGACTCAGATGACGAGGAGGAAGAAGAGATGGAGACAACAAATCCCAAACAGCCCAGCCAGATGAACACAGAACCAACAGCGGAAGACAAAATACCACAGGAACAAGTAGAAACAACACAAGCAATTACAACAGTCACTATGGACATGGGCAACAACAAACGACATCATATATCAGATTCGTCAGACTCTGATAAAGAAGTCCCACAACCTGTGGCTGAAATTGCACTTGCACTGATAAGTCCAACAGAGACACAGGGGGTTTGGAAAAAAGTTGAGAAGAAAAAGGGGCGAAAATTTTGATTTTCCCCCACATGTACATAATCATATCTGCCTAACATGATACTTCCTTGTATTCGTACACCCTGCGCGGTGTTGACGGATTACTGCATCTTTTAAAAAGCAACATTTTTGACATCTGATTACAGCATATGCCGAAGGCATCTACAACATGTAATTTTTCAATATTAATGAAAGATTACGATTTTTCCAGTGGAAAAAAAAACACTCTTACAGCTCTCAAATGATGCGAATGGTGAAAGTGGAGGCTCAAGAACTCACTTATAGCCACTTTGGAGACATGAATTATCTTAATTGAAGTCATTAAAGTATAAGTATTTCATTTCCAATGATAATTATCATGCGCATCAACCCAGATTGACTGAAATTCCTCATATTTTGAGGAAAGAATTTTTAGGATTGAACGACAGAAATGACCATGTGCAATTCTCTATGAGCACTTTCTTTTATGGGATGTTTTCTCACTCTAAAAACAAAAATCCCCAAGTTTTTCATCGTTGGGCTCATTAAACACATACGACAATGGTCTGAGCAACTCTTTTTCCCTCTTTTTCTAGCTCATTAAAACTGAAAAAGTTTGATTGAGCATTCTTTTTTTGGAACTCTTTTCTCGCTCATAAAAATGAAAAAAAACCTGAGTTCCTTCTTTAGGCTCATTAAAAACTTATGAAGAAACTCTAAGAATTCTTTTTAGGAACTTTTATTTCTCGTTAAATCGAAAAACTCTGAGTTTTCGTCATTGGGCTCGTTAAACACTTACAACGATGATACAAGCGCTTTCTTTTTTGGGACAATTTCTGGCTCTTAAATAAAAAAATCCCCAAGTTTTTCCCTTCTTCGAGCTCGTTAAATCTACGAAGAAGGAATTAGCAGTTCTTTTACCTCTTTTTCCTCGCTCACTAAACTAAAAAGGATACCCTGAGTTTTCTTCATTTGAATCGTTAAAATTTGATGAAGGTATTGAGTTTGTCATCGCGTGTCTCATTAAAATTTCATGACAAAAATCAAGTTTACTTTGTCTCCTCGTACTCATAACAAAATGAGGAAAACATCTATTGAGCATAGTTTTCTCTTTATCCATAATCAGTGGATTAACTCATAGAAAAGGAACAGTTCTGGGTGTACTAATCAACTTTTGTCGCACTCAGTTAAAAACTATGGCAAAAGGACCACCCTGGAGTCATTCTTTACGATCTTTTCAGACTCTCTAAATATGAAAATACCACCGATTTATCTCATTTGGACTCATTAAATTACACATATGAAGGATATATTCGCTCTTTTTACGATCCTTTTTAGACTATTGAAACATGAAAAGATCGATGAGTTTTCCTGTTCGGAGTCATTAAACTAATCAAATAGAGCATAGAGTCACTATTTTTGCGGTCCTTTTCAGACTCTTAAAAAATGAAAAGATTGATGAATTTACCCATCTGGACTCACTAAACTAATCAGATGGGGAAAGTGGACAATACAAATTTGTTATGTTCTGTATTTTGAAAGAGTTTTTTGGCAGCAGTCGCTCTCTTGTACATGACAATCCCTCATATAAACCTTTCTTGTGACGAACTCTCAATATGAATCTTACCATCCTATGATTTTATTCTATATACCTCAATGTTTTGACATCTCTGTATCCTAACACTCTTTGGTGTTCATGAGTATAGTGTTTCATGGTTAAAACCGTTTTCATGCCTTCTATTTTTCAAGGGAAAACCTTTATGTTATGTTTCCTCCATCAACCCATCAAGCATATCCTATCATCATGCCCTCTGTCACTTTGACCCAATGTTCAAAAGATTCCTCAAAAAACAATCATTCTTGTCCTGTTTCGTGTCAACTGATGTAGGACACCTTATTGCCTACCTTTCGACAGGTCTCTTCCTATCGAATTCAACACTCTATCTAGGAAGAAGACCCAGAAACACTTCAGTGCCTTGGTACTTGCAGACATCAGTGGCAGGTCACCTTGTGTTTGATCAGGGGTTTTCATTATTAGCTCCTGGTTAAATGATTCTATGAGTGTTCGACGACAAAAACATTTTTCTCATTCGCTAGATTGTATTGTGCATCTTGGAGACCATCACCATTATCGGTGGCCATCCTCGCGTATGTTAACGGTCTCCATTATTGACTGGTATTCAAAAAATTTCATGGATGTTCAACATTAACACATATATTCACATGTATTGATCTATGGTGTTCGGTGAAGTAGAAATCAAGACCTTGGGTACAGGCTTTCATCACTTAGCCTTGTATCCTCTCCTAAGTTGCGATTATTGTTTTTTGGAGACATATCATCAGAATGATCCTATTATGACACCAGTTCCACATTGTGCTTATTAGCGGCCAGCATCAGCGTATCTCTTTTCTGAGAAAATCACTTTAACATAGCTACTGAGTGTGGGAATGCTCGACTCAAGACATGATTTTAGTTGTTTTATATATATGTGTTGTATCGGGTTTCTTGTACCACCTGAAGCTTTGATCCTCTCTCTCTCTTTTCCAAAGAAAAGGATAGTTAGATATAAAGTATTTCGGCCATTGTCGCAACCTCTAATCTCACACTTTAGGGGGCATTTTTTATACAGGAAAATGACCTCCTCATCAACTCAGAGGACAAACACATGATGACTGAGGGACTGACCAAGTTCACAGGCCTAGTTGTCAAGCTAATGTTGTCTAGACACTATCAACTTGCTTTATAAATATTCCCAACAAGCTTAAGGGTGCGTTAGTGCCTAGGGTAACTCTACTTGACACCTCGAGAACAACATTAGTGAACCTACATCAAGTTATATGGGTCAAAGGAGTGAATTGACTGAGAAAGTATCCCTATATTCTCTCCTATGCCAGCTCATAAAAGCAGGGAAACATCAGAACTTGACCTGTTTGGGGGAATTACTAATTCCTAATGGAGTATGAAAATGGAAAGAGTGCTAAATCATGGAAACATCACTGCTTTTGCCTAATGGAACTCATGAAGGACTTGGCAACCCTAACCCTACATGCTATATATGTAAAGCTTGGGCCATTATGAAAGAGGTTGAAACATTTGAAAGGATTGCCTATTTGACTGTCAAGCAGAGTCTTAGACTAAGGCATCAGAAGAGTTTAGGAAGGGAGAGAGAGAGAGGAGCTAGAGGGGTAAGGGAAGGCTGATGCAATTGTTGGCTGTAATCACTCTTTCTACATCAATATAGGACTGTAGTTGTGTTGTCCAATTCGTGATGTTGGTAGTATAACTTGTTTATATGCTGATCTAATATCTTCTAATATGAGTGGCTTAGTTATATGCAACTAGATATCTTTTATATGTTCATGCATTATTTTATCAAGGTTTTATGCTATGATATTATGCTTGTCTTTGCTATGTGTAGGTTTTGATCTGGAAGTGTCTCCGGGGTCTTTCACCTAGCTGCATTGCGCTCTCCTGCAATACCACACTAAGACATGAGGTAATAATTCCTTCTTGCTTTGATATTCATTTGTTAAACATAGATATGCATGTATCTTTGTGACAGCTGCAGCTAATCTAACTGTTTTCCGAGGATCCTGAGAAGATCCTTGAGGGTTTTCTACATCACCAAACACCCGTGCATTAATACCTATAGAAGTAATAATTCATACAATGTCTCCAGTTGCATTGTGGCAAGGTTCAGGCCCATCTTTAGGATTCTATCAAGGAGGGTGCATTGTTCCTCGGTCTCGACGTGTACTAAACCTGTAGGCAAGGGGAAGACTTGCACATCCATCATTGGCCACAAAACTAGCTCTGCGCTAGTAGTTTTTTCTTTCACCGAACTGCCTGCTGAACCACTTACTTTGCTGACATATTCTTGGAGCTTAGTTACTTGGAGCTGAAACTCTTGAAGATCCTTCTGCACTCCTCCCAAGGTCTAAATGTATTGCTGCTCCAACTGTTGTAGTACTTCTATGGCGACGTCCCTGAATTTATTAGCGATATCATCAAGATCAGTTTCTGTGAGTACTAGGGCCTCAACCTGTGTTTTGTGTGCCTTCTAATTTTTCCTCGACCTAACTTGATGTTCCAATTCTCACATTTTGACCACAAAGTGGGTGTGTTGCCCTTCCTCACTTCCATCGCTTTGCCCTATTTTTCTTTCTGTTGCTGTCGACGGTGACTTGTCACCTTTCTGTGTCTCACACTGCTCCTTCTTTCCCTTCTCCTTAGCAGCACATTCCTCCATGACCCGAGCCTTTTTTGCAACATATTTCTTCTTCCATGCAGCCTGGTTGGATGCCTCATTCCTTTTCTTTGTGGCCGCACTCTCTACACTGTTGCTTGGCCCAACAACTAAATTTGAAGGGGCACGCCACTCAGCTAGCCAACATGACACTACCTCCTGCACATTGGAGTACGTGACCAATTAGGGTAGGTCATACCACTTTTGGGTGAGATCCTCCCATGCATGGATATAGACCCAGTGGAAGTCAGCTTTGAACACTGCATATGATGACAACTACATACACAAGGTTGGGGACAAATTTGGGCACTAGTTAACTGCCATACAGAGACTTGCTTCCATCAGGACCCATTAAATCTTAGTCTTTGTGATGCACGCAGGGTCCTTCATAGCCTAGAGGGAGGCAAACTGTGTGCCCTCTGGCAATCCTTCTTCCAAAGGAGGAAACTAGCTATCCTCTAGTAGCTCCTGTGCAAGAAACATAAAGGACAAAAGCAATCAAGTGTGATGGAACTTCTTGGTCTCATCTTGGGCCTTGCAGAAATTTGCGAGGAATTCTTGGCATATGTACCTAGACAAATTTAATAGTACGCCTTTCATGCACTGTGATGCTAGAGATATGACGGGTGCCAAAAATTCATCCACGCGGCACTACCTCATCACCTTACTAGCCAATATTTTCGTGGCCAATTGAACTGCAGGGTCATTTATTGAAAGGATGGAATACCCTCGCGGTTTTGTCACCAGTTTATAATCGTTTTTCGTGCGCTTAGCCAACTCCTTCTCTCTTGTATTTTTGCCAAACTTGTTGGCCAGATTCATCCCTTCATGTGGCAAATGTGTAATCCTATGAATCAACATATCAGTGATGGGGATAGGCCCTCCTAGCCATAAGCACCCATCATGCACTAATGTGAGTAGCTGACATATGCAAGTTGTGTTAATTGGGGTGTGGTGGTAATGTGGCACCCAAAGAAAGTTGAACAACCCAGATTTCTCAACACCATGGGACCATTCCTCTATTTCTAGCACTGTCATTCACATGCCTTCATAGTATATTCGTTTCATGAAGTTATCTATTGCTAAGCGTGGGAACTTAGAATGATCACTAAGTCCCAGTCCTCTATCTTCGGTAACAGGACTCGCGTGGGCCACAAACCTTCAAAAGGAACCTGCTAAGGTAACAGGGGTGTGGAAATGATAAATTTCTCAGAGTCCAAGTTGTTTGTAATATTCTCCTTTCCCTTCCTCGGAGAGATATACTAAGGGAGCTTTGTGAGGGGCTCCGCTGCTTCGGCATAAACATCTTCTATTCCCTGGCCCTCTTCTACCTCTAGGTCTACAACCTTTTCTTTTCCTTTAGCTGACTAATTGTCTTTCTTTTGTGTTGGTGTCATGGTATGCTTCCTTGGGGAAGTGCGTACCTGCATCGGTTTCTTCTGATTTTCCTTCACCATGGGTTGTTTCAGCCTTAACGACCTTGGTGCTGTGGGCACTGCAGGCATTGATTCCGCACTGGTTATTTCAGGGCCTGGGGCATCAGATACAATGGCTTCTACACTCAAATCTTCTACAGGGTTGGTAGTAGTCATCCTCTCCATAAATAGCTCACGGGCTTGCAGAGAAACATTTGTGTGGCAAAGAACTCTTCCCAAAATGTTCATGTCATAAGCAACAGACAAAGAAATTCAGAAAAAGATCCAAGTGTGCAAAGTGTTCTCTATTGGACTGGCATGCATGATTTATAGGGATTTTTGAATTCAAACCCAAACGTTCCCCCCAAATTTTTACCATCAATGTTGTTTTGGTGGTAGATCTTCAAATACTTTGGCCTTAAATGCCACCAGCCCGCTCCCCTTAAACGTCTTCTGGCTGTCAAATCATGAATAGTGACTCCAATGGTCACTTTCTTATTGTGCCGTGTGACATCTCCCTCCATAGCATAGCTTCCTGCATGTAGCTTCATAGGTTGTATCTACATCATCTTCCATTAGCCGTCCTACTGCATAGTAATTTGACCATGGCAGTGTAGTTTACAGCCTTGTGCTCCCTTGCAACTGCCTAGAGCACTAAGACCATCCTGCCATCATATTTTCATCTAATGGTACCCAGAAAACCCATTAGTGAATGAGCAGGCCTCCTGCCCTCCAACGTTGTCCAATTCTTCTTCTGTAAATAATGTCGGGAATGGGTCATGGACACATGCATCATTAAGCTTCCTCAGATCTACACAAATCATTATTTCATCCTTTTGTTTCTTCTCCTCGACCACCATCGGGCTTACCCAATCAAAATCCTCCATAGTATCTATGATGCTCGCTGCCAGCATCTTATCCAATTCCAAGAGAATCTTTCCTTTATACTTAGGATTCGGGCGATACAACCTCTGTGTAACAGGCTTCATGTCTAGCTTTAGAGTAATCTTCATAACACCCAAGTATCCTATTATGCCCTTCAAGTTCAAAAACATAGTAGGGAATAGATCCTGATATTCACGAAGTAACTCAACAACCTATCCATAGTAGCATCATCCCAGCAATCCCAAATTTTTGCAAACTTCAGTTCAGCTTCAGTCCTAATGTTCACTTGCTTGGTTTTCAACAGTGTAGTGATGTCCGGGTTCTCTATTTGTGGGCCCTTGACTTCATGATGCCCTTTGGCCTCTGGAATATTAAAATTTCTTGGATCATCATCCTCCCATTCAACTGTCACATTATAACATTCTAGCACATGGCACAGCTGGGTGCCCCAATCTGTCTGGACCCATTCCAGAGGTTCTTACGGTATTTTGAAGATCACTGCCTTAATCACCTACAAGATTCATCAATGCTCTCGAACCCATCTTCAAAAATGAAGGTCATTAAGAATCCTTCCCTCAATATATCCCACTCCGCGGTGCCATGGAAGAGCTCTATCTCTAAATACCAGTTCATGGGGATTGTGTCTAAAGTATAGAAAAATAAGTGTACCCACTCCGGCTGCAGTTTCGTTCCACAATCTTTAGTCCACTTCGCTAGGTGATCACGCAGATCATCCTACCCATCATATTTATTAGTTAATCAAAGGTTCATTTGACCAAATGACAACCTCATCATTATTCTACAGTCCCGCCATCCATCAAAGCTATCCCTGTGTGTACCCCCCATCGTGTAGGTGTAGCACATAGTTCCAGATCTAATGCTTGGAAGAAGTGATTCTCATGAATTTCACGCTCAAATGCATCCAAAAACTTATCCACATCAGTTAAACCATCATATTAAGGTAGATTTCTTACCTTCGACAAAACGTAGTGCAATAATTTAGTCACCACGTTGCAGCACAGTGTAGATATTTCATGCAATTGATTCTATCAATGTTCCAACTCTTCATCTGAATCATAGGTGCAGGAACTCTCCTAGTCCCATCCAATCCACCCATCCACTATTGCATTGATCCAGTCTTGATCTTGCGCTATTATTTTGTAGATCTGATCTAAGTCATCTTCACTTTCCTCATAATCACAAATAGGTTTAGTGTAGCGTGACCCTTCTGCAGGGTCCAATGGTACTACAACTCAAATTAGTTTATTTTCAAACGACATTGTCCACTTCTTCAAGGTGATCACCCCATTCATGTCAACGGGCCAGTCAATTCTGAGGAGTGCAGGGTATGGATTACTATCATCAATGATCTCTATTACCTCAAAATTAGCCAGCACGCTCACACCTTCGATATCCATTGTTAATCCATGTATTTATCCCATAGGGATGATCTTTTGTTGGTTTTCCATTCTAAGTTGGATCGGGGACCACTGTAGTGTAGTTCTCCCCATTATTTCCCATGTTTTTTTTGGAAAAATTTTCTCATTCGATGCTAGATCCAGGATAACCTAGTCCATCTCATAATCTCCTATCTGCATAGTGAGCCTCATCTTGTGCCCTGTTCTTGCCTTATGCTTGCCAAATTTTTTTACTAGGCGGTGTCCATCAGGGGCATTTTCCTTGCTGATGCATTTGTTTATTAACTCTTGTAGGCCTTTCACATATTTCCTATCGCACAGAAGTTTCATGCAGGTCTCCAAGAACCTGGAAAGGATAGAGGGATCAACCTTTGTAGGCACGCTTGTTTCTTGTACTTTGTTCTGGCTTCCTGGGGTGGAGGCCTCAGCAAAGCTCTTCTTGGCTTCCATAAAGGTTTCCTTCACGCACTCCAAATTAAAACCAACCTCCTTTTTTTGGGCCTTGCAGACCCATCTATCCTCTCCATGTTGTTTTCCTTTATTATCACTAGTTGTTATTTCACTTCTCAACATTGTGTTCATGCTCTAGTCTTCCTTTCGGGGCTCAACCCTAATCATTTGTAAGTTATGTGTAGGCTTTTGAGGCTACATATTCTTCTCCTGCATCTTGGCTATCAACACAAGGCATTCTTATATAGTGTAGTCAAACTAGCTACAGTATTGGCATGACGGGCATGTCTAATTCTGACACTCCCATACATAGTTCCCTGGTGTTCCACAATTATAGAAAATAACCTATTTGCGACCTCTACCAGGTCCTCCTCCTCCTCTACCCCATCCTCTTCCTTGATAACATTCACGTGCTCCCCCTGTGCCCTGATCTGGAGGCTGAGTTTCCACTTGCATCTGGTATGTAGGCACCCTTTCCATCATTAGTTCATAGCTGTGATAGTGGCGCTCATCATGGCCCACATATTTGCAGAAGTCACATAACAGTTGATGTGGTGTCTAAATGAATGTTTGAAGAAAATTACAATTATCTGTTGCATGTTTTCTAGCCACCTAAAAAATACCGCACTGTAGCGTAACCCCCATGCTCAACCCTGTTGGGGATCTGGCTTCAGTGGAATTATCCCCCCTCCTATAATATAATTCACAAAGACAAGACAATGATCTTTCTCATGCCCCTAGCTCTTACACTTCAAAAACCAGACTTCTGCTCATACAGTTGGCTTAGTCTCCATCTCTTTCTTCAAGCTCTACAATTCCAAGCAGAGGTTCTACAACTGGGAGTGAATCTGTTGTACCCCTAAGGTCATGTCCTAAATAGGGGTTGCTGTTGTGGGGAAAAATGCCTATGCAGGACGATCCTATCCACCTAAGGCGTGATAGTGCCTTAGCAACAAACGAATGGAGCTACTTCGGTTTCTTCCTCTATGAAATATGAAAGAGAGGAGATTGGTAGACTTACCGTTATCTTTCGGTTGTCCCTCGATCTAGATCCTCTCCGCTTTGTGTGTCCACAGCTACTTGCATCCTCGCTTTGGCACCCACAAGATCACAAGAGAACAGCTACCTGTGACAAGAGAGCAGCTACATGCAACAAGAGAAGGACACAATACAAAGGCAAATATACATATTCATAAATGATTCAGGATTAGAAGTAAATCAAATACACTAATGCAAATCATACAATAAACACCAGCATATAGGAAAGAACCAAGAAGCTTTATTGATTGATAAACAAGCTTCAGGAAGAGATACAACCCATAGGGTTCCAACCCAGCATCTCCTTCCCAGCAGCAAGGAATTCCTTCTTCAGCCCCTTTCAAAAGCATAAACACCCAATGATCCAACCACAATCCAACAACAATTCTTTACAATACAATCCAACCCCCCTAGACCTCATGAGAGAGCTCTATATATAGGAGTTTTGGAGAAAGGATGAGTCAGCTTGAGGCTTGCATGAAGCTGACTAGTGTCCTCTCCCACTTCAGTTCTTGAGTCCACTTGGAGATTCTTACTTCCACTTGGAGATTTGGAACCTCTTACTCATCACCAATCGAATTCCCTGATCCAAGTGTCATTTTGGAAGCTTCCTGGGCATTGACACCTTGAGGAATGAGTCTGCCACTTGTCCAAGTACGCTTAGCGCAGGTGGCCTTCTTTGCAGTTGACATTCAGTGCAGGTACAGAGTGGAGCACTTGACATTCAGCGCAGATGCTCAATGGAGCAGTTGACATGATCCAGAAATTGCTTGTTTTTGAGTGTTTTCAGGTGGAGAACTTTTATAAACTTCTGTGGTTTGCTGGCCTTGTTCCTCTAGGGGTAGGAACAACATGTTTAGGGACTTTGGATCCCTTAATTATTGACATTTCATGCTCAGTGATGCAAGGCACAAAAATGTCTATAACAGTTGCCCCCTAAAGTATGAGGCCGTTTATCGGGTGAAATGCTTTATCCAGGGGAGTCCGAAGTTCATCCATTTGCTGGGAGGAAACCTGTAATAAGATACAATACAATACATTATGATTCATTCTGCTTTCATGATCTAGCTGAGGCGGGAATTCCCATGCTCAGCTTTATAAATACATTTTGGTACATAGAACAGACGATTGTCTGATGGTAGACTGATAGTTCTGGCGAAACTATCATCCTTTGAGGAGGATGATCATCTGCTGCAATGATGTACATAACAAATGTCTTTATTTTTCTGAATATATTATCGCAGCCCGGATGGATGAAACTAGATCCGGGGTCTTCAAACTCGTTCGATCTTCACTCTAAGTACAAGTCGATCCATGTGAGAATTGCGCTGAAGTCGAACATGGAAAGACATCGCTTGATTACCGGTCAATGATGTAAACCGTTAACAAGCGCGAGAGGAATCACCGGTAAGGATAATGACCCTCAAGGTACTACAGTACAATTCACGTGGTGTGAATAAAGGACTTGGCGTTGAACACCACACGAAATCTTCTGGTCGAAGGTCATTGATGTATACCTGTCGCCGGAAGTGAGAAACTTGCCATTGAGGCATGCAAGCTTCAAAGTACTGAAGGGGTTGTTCCTAGATCAACTTCTTGGATAATAAGCTGATGTCGACAAGAAGCGATCCGTCACAGGAGGGCCTTAATGGATCCCACATCAGTGACACGGAACAGAGCTAATGACTTTAATGGAGGTGAAAACAATCTGTGACATATGATTCAGGGTGGCGGTCATGAAATGGATGAAGGATAATGTATGGCAGTGGATGGGACCTGGTTGACTCTTTCTGAACGACTTCTCTTGAACATATGGCGACACTGATGCGATGGATCGGTAGCATTACCCCAAATATGGATGGTGTGGCAAAGACCATGGTGATGTGACCGGTGAATGAAACAACCCAACCCGATGTGATACGGAGGAAAAGTGTCATGTTCAAGAGCGACCTGCTACCATCAAAGACTTCTCGATTCTTCCCAATTTTTCCCCAGTCATTTCTGACCAGTACCTCTTTATTTTTGTCAAGCTTGAGGAGGATAGCATATGCTTGTTCTATAACCTGCCCTTCGGGCAAGCCCATTGCTATGTTTTAACGAGCCTAGCGATAGGGAAACTCGTTCTCGTCTAAAGACAAGTTTGTCGCTATTTAATAATTTTAACAAGTCTAACGACAAGGAAAACTCGGCCCTTTTCATTTTTAGAGAGTCTGAAAAGGTACATAAAGTCAACTCCAAAATTCCTTTTTCATCATCTAATCCCTTAAGTCCGAAAAAGTATAAAACAATACAGAAGGGATGAGTTTTCGGTACTTTTAACGAGCCGAACAAAACAAGCACTCGATCTTTTTGTGCAATAATCCCTCAGGTCCAAAAAGATTAAAATTTAGAGGAGGGATAGCTCTTCCTGTCCTTTAACGAGCTGGAAGGCCAAAACTTGGCAATCTTTTCATATTTTACGAGTCAATTGAAAAGAGCTTAAAGAAGACTCGTCTTTTGAGGAACGAGTGATGAACAGGGTTAGCAGCTAATTCCAGGTACAGGTTGGAATTTTCCAATCACGGCAGTGTCACAAGGATGGCTAGGTGAAATAACTCTTCGCAGCTGTTCCTCAAAATGGGTAAACAATCATATGGAGGTAAACGATCGGCCAAATGAACGATGGAGGTGAAGGTGCACAAAACACGACCAAGGTTTTTTCATGGTTGATCAGGTTATATTCCTAATGGTTATTTACCGGGAAGTTCATTTTTTAACGAGCTTAAACTTGCTCAAAGCTTATGTTTATTTTTTAACGAGCATGAACTATGCTACTAAAACTGCTCGAAAGCTTATGTTTATTTTTTAACGAGCATGAACTATGCTGCTAAAACTGCTCGAAATACCAGTCATATGATAAGATTGTCTCATTGTGAGATCCCTATTTTTTATGGAGCTTCATCTCACTACGCTCTGCTCCATACCCTTCCTTTATGCAAGTTCGAAAACGGCTAACCCCAAAAAATAGATAAATAACCGGTTCCGACACAGCTAACCCAAAAAACAGGTAAATAGCCGCTCTTTTCTTGCACTCCAAAAGGGTTTGCATGCCCCTAGGTATAAAATATGATTTCAAGGTTGCCCCTCCTCCTTCTCACTTCTGTTTTTCTTTGGGTGTTCATAGCTACTTGTCGTCTTGCTAGTTCAGTTTAACGATACTTGTCTTCTCGTTAATTTTAACGGTCTATACGATACTTGTCTTCTCGTTAGCCCGACTTTTAATAGATTTTTCGCAAGATCGCAAGAGAAGAACACTACTCAAAGACAAAAAATTGGTGTTATTGAGGGAGGCTTACCTCTTTCTGGTTACCCGAAGATTGTTTCGTTAGACAAAACACTTCCTTGGCCTACCTTTTTCAGGTTACCTAAAGATTGTTTCGTTAAACAAAACTCTTCTTCGACAATGCCTACCGAAATAGACAAAGATGGGAGACAGGCCCCGTCTCTTCCAAGTACCTTGACAAAAGAATCCTATTCTAGAACAACCCTCTTTCCTTCATGGACGGGGTACGGACTAGTCATATTCTTTCGCGGAAATCCTACCTTATACCCAAAGTTCTCCACCGAAGCAGACCAGGACGCATGCCCCCTGGGTTCCAGTCATATCCTCCTGAATTACTCGCGCTCATCAGGAGGACGGACCGTGGGTTGAGACACTTCTTGCATGAATAGACCATTTAGGGATGGTAAGCGACTATTTGCAATGTGTGATCCGAGAAACGAAAGTTGGTCCACGAGCTTGACCATTCTTCCTCCATGTGGAAAACACATTACTCTAAAGAGTGAGGAGACTACTGCTCCTATGCAATATATATAGTCTCGTCCAAGGAGTAGGTTATAATCCAAGGGTCCTTGAATGACCATCACGTTCATTTGAACGGTCTTCCCCTTCAGTGTTATTGGCACATTGGGGAGGATTCCTAAAGGGCGACTGGTTCCTTTATCAAAGCCTGATAGATTTCTCATCTCAGGCAAAAGCGCAGGCGAACCAAGCGCTTTCCAAGCAATAGAGGAAAGGATACTCACAGATGCCCCCTCATCAATGATAGTTCCAGCCATTACCATTTTGTATATTTGACAAATAATTCTGAATGGTACACTGTCTGGCAACCGGGGTCTGCCTAGTTGGTTCCAATCAAAGGACACAACCAGGTTGCTTGGTGGTGGGACCAAGTAAATGGCCGGATAGCGCTCTGATGAACTTCCTTCCTGCGATAAAGGAATGGTGGCATTGCCCCCTTGATCATCAGAGTCAGTGCTGATGAAGAGAATCTGGACGGTGTCGTCTTGATTCTCCTCTGTGATGGTGTCATTCGAAGATGGAGCCTCTGAAGGCAAAACCGGGTCAACTGCCATATCAACCTTTTGACTTTCATCAGGCATGGATCCAGATGGTTCATCTTCAATGACAGGTGCTTCGGCTAACCACCTGGGCGGGTCAACTGGATTCTCAACTAGCAAGGGACATGGCAAGAGTTTTTGATATCCAGGAGGAATATTTGCTCGTAATATCGGGCGATCTTCCAGAACTCTTTTTGCCTCGTCTAAGAAGGGACAACGGTGGATGGTGTGATTTCCTTCACACAGTCTGCAGGGAAATTTAGCTTTCCCGCTCTGTCCTGGAGCTTCACTCCCACTAGTTGACGGTGAACAATCGACATGGCTATCAGAGGTCGATACTACCGAATTGTGCAGACGGGGGGACCAGTCTCTTAGTATCCGAGGGATACAAGGACAATCTCTATGGAAGTGGTCTCCCCTGCATATGATGCATGGCAATCTAGGCCTTACGAGTGTGGTGTGTGGATTTTTGTTAGACGACGATGTTTGCCCCCAGTCGCCTTAGGCTCCTTCTGCTTCTTTTCTTTCTTCTTCTTCTCCTTTTTCTCCTTAGGAACTCGGTTCTTTGACCGACCAGTTCCGTCAAGCGAAGAGGAAGGAGGAGAGGAAGATGAAGTAGAAGGCTGGGAGGCAACTCTTGTCTGATCTAACTGTTGACTCGACTGCTCAGGAATGGTGGCATTCTGAACGACATTGGTTGAAAAGAGCCAAACAGGTAGGCCAATTGTCAATCCTGGAAGCGACAATGTGGCCATGTGGGGCGCACCAACATCTCCCCAAGAGGAGAAGGGACTAGGATTCCCACCAAGGGGAACTCCTTGGTTGGTGTGCTCCATCTTTTCAACCTAAAGATCAACGCGGGGATAAGGGTGATTGTTCCATTTAAAATAAATTGTTAATGATGCTTTTAGACACAACTTGCTTTTTCAGTTTTAAAGAGTCGAGAAAAAGCTAAAGATGACTCTAGTCTCCTTCGATGTTTTAACGAGCCCGAAGTGACAAATGCTTGGTTGGACTTTTTCTATTATAGAGTCTGAAAAAGGCCAAAAGAAACTGCTTTGGAGATCTAGGCAGAGGGTGTGCCAAACCTTTCGCAAAACCACAGAATACGTTTTACGGTACGGGTGGTCGATCTTCGTGAATGCTGTGTTCACTGCATTGCGATCAGTAGGGCGGCCGACACGGCTTCCTAAGGATAAAGGATATATGCCTATAGGGGTCTCCCAATATATACGCGACGGTACATGGGAGCACAAGTCCGTATTAGTGCAATCGTCCCTCAGGAGGAATCACCCACCTTCTTAGAGATCGACAGTCACTACATTTAACGACGCCAGAACACGTCTCTACCTAGACCTCTACTGTGAGCGTTATGTTGCAAAGCGTTGTTAGGTTCATTCAATATATTTTAAGTTGATCTTTTTAAAGTTTGTCTTTCAGGATCACCACGAGATGTATTGGTACAAATTCCTAAATGCAGTCTAAGATGATAAGCAAGCTTTATAATCTTTCAACTTTGAAAATCCTAGCTACTTAGGGAAAAGAGAGCGACTATCTTTTCTCAAAGAGCAATCAGCACACTCTAATGCACTCTTCCTAAATCCAACATGCAAACTTATCAAAATGCAAAATGCACAATGCAGGTGTTTGTTTTCACTTTCTTAGTATAAATGCCTACAAAGAAAGCTTTTTGCACAATTTCGAATTTGCTTTTAAATGACTGAAAATAAACTAGTTTACTTTTTCCCAAATCAGCAAGGGTAGAAGAGATTACAATCACTTTGCGATTTTTCGAAAGAAACACTTGTTTCGACACTTAAAAATGACAAATTCAAACCAATAAGCAAAAGCAAATGATAGATCAAACTGCAAACAGCCAATGAACTCTCTTCTAAGATCACAATCAATCACTCAATCAGATCTGAATCAAGGCTACAGGATGACTATTTTGCTCATGCAAAGGAAAACTGTAAATGACGCCACAAACACATAAAAACACTTACAGTATTTTTGTACAAAAATGAGGCTGAATACAAGCAAAGAAAAGGGATTACAGATGTGGTACCTATGCTGGTTAAAGGCTGCAAAAACAGAGATCAAAACAGGCAAAAGACAGCAAGGAACCCCAGTTGCACAAGGCCACACTGGTTCAGCGCAGGTACAACACTGTCAGTTTGACATTCAGCGTAGGTAGCCTTCACGGGACCTGCGTTGAAATGCAGACTGCCTTCACAGTGCCTGCGCTGAAAGGAGAAACTCTCGTCTCTCTTGGTTTCCGGGTCATAAAATGCTCAAAAATCAACTGTTTCAGGCCAAATCAAAAACACAAGCAAGGTATAAACAGAGGGATACTTTGAAAGGGTACTAAAGACTATCACAAAGGATCATCAAGTCATTCATGAGTCCATTGTTAAGATCATAGACAAAAACCCAGTAAAGGATCAAAGCAGCAACATTCTACTTTGCAAAGCAGTTCGATTGTTGCCGTTGAGTCTATGAAGTAAACAATGATGCAAGCTCAAACAAAATGACTTAAAACAAAGTTCTTCCCCAGTGGAGTCGCCAATTTGTTGTGGGGAAAAATGCCTATGCAGGACGATCCTATCCACCTAAGGTGTGATAGTGCCTTAGCAACAAACGAATGCAGCTACTTCGGTTTCTTCCTTTATGAAATATGAAAGAGATGAGATTGGTAGACTTACCGTTATCTTTCGGTTGTCCCTCGATCTAGATCCTCTCCGCTTTGTGTGTCCACAGCTACTTGCCTCCTCGCTTTGGCACCCACAAGATCACAAGAGAACAGCTACCTGTGACAAGAGAGCAGCTAAATGCAACAAGAGAAGGACACAATACAAAGGCAAATATACATATTCATAAATGATTCAGGATTAGAAGTAAATCAAATACACTAATGCAAATCATACAATAAACACCAGCATATAGGAAAGAACCAAGAAGCTTTATTGATTGATAAACAAGGTTCAAGAAGAGATACAACCCATAGGGTTCCAACCCAGCATCTCCTTCCCAGCAGCAAGGAATTCCTTCTTCAGCCCCTTTCAAAAGCATAAACACCCAATGATCCAACCACAATCCAACAACAATTCTTTCCAATACAATCCAACCCCCCTAGACCTCATGAGAGAGCTCTATATATAGGAGTTTTGGAGAAAGGATGAGTCAGCTTGAGGCTTGCATGAAGCTGACTAGTGTCCTCTCCCACTTCAGTTCTTGAGTCCACTTGGAGATTCTTACTTCCACTTGGAGATTTGGAACCTCTTACTCATCACCAGTCGAATTCCCTGATCCAAGTGTCATTTTGGAAGCTTCCTGGGCATTGACACCTTGAGGAATGAGTCTGCCACTTGTCCAAGTACGCTCAGCGCAGGTGGCCTTCTTTGCAGTTGACATTCAGCGCAGGTACAAAGTGGAGCACTTGACATTCAGCGCAGATGCTCAGTGGAGCAGTTGACATGATCCAGAAATTGCTTGTTTTTGAGTGTTTTCAGGTGGAGAACTTTTATAAACATCTGTGGTTTGCTGGCCTTGTTCCTCTAGGGGTAGGAACAACATGTTTAGGGACTTTGGATCCCTTAATTATTGACATTTCATGCTCAGTGATGCAAAGCACAAAAATGTCTATAACAGTTGCATGCAGTCTCATCACGATTTTCAACGCTTCTACCTAATTTCCTATCTTCTAATGTGACAAAGAAATCCTCAGGTGGGGTAGAAGCAAAGCTATGAACCACTCGCGATGCTGACCATCTGTAAGATGCATATTAGCTTCATGAATTACACACTTCAACCTTTGATCTAACTCCCAAGGAATCTCATCAACCCTCATTGTGATCTCCTTAAAAGAAACTACTGAGTGTGAGTCAGACTTAAGCTTGTTGAACTCTTTGTTTAAACCATCCTTAGTCTCTGCTAGCATTGCCACAGGATGATTAGAACAATACTTAATCTACCATGTGAACGCGCGATCTTGTAGAGTGTTAACCAATTGTGCATTCTTTATATTGTCATTAGTCATCTTTCGCGTTGTCCACATGGTATTCACAACAAACCAAAACTTATTGGTATCTTTGCTCCCTATACCCTTGAAAATCAGCCACTTCATTGTATTCGATAGGTTGAATGGCAGTGGTGGTAGTGGCGGTGTGGGCGAAGGTGTATGAGGTGGAGGTGGAGGTGTAGGTGGAGTGGATGGGTGATGTATCCACGGAAAACCCTATCTTATCAGCTGAACATCACTCCGCATTGAGGCCCGTACTGATCCCTCATCATCTCTCGAAGGAGGTCCAATCAATGGGCTATATTCAGGACTTGATTTCTCTCGATCTCTAGAGAGTTTTCCACTTCGCGTAGCTCCAAACATCAAGGAAATAGCATTACCCATTTTTGACACAACAACATTTTAATCCAGGTATTCAGAGGTATCAGATACTTATTTTGTGGTCCCTTAAAAAAATTTCACTCCACCTCACCGTAGCTGACCGAGGTATCAACTGCAAATTCTGTAACAAATCCTACTATAATTTGATCGAGCTAATGATCAACAATGTGTGTGATCTTATCTTCAGAAGCTTCCAACCTTCGCATTAGCTCTGGAGTCCACACTATTGGATCGCAAGCTTCCACCTTCCTTGGTCATTTTCCAACTTAGCTAACCACTCGTATAACTCGACAGAGAAGGTGTACAAGAAAATTTCATGTATCTCGGTATACAAATATCTATCCAACCAATGCTCCTTTGTTAGGTGTGGATTTCTGTTTTCCTATGCCACGAATTCATGAATCTTTTTGTGCAACCACTTTTTAATTTCCTTCTTGTTTGGATTCCAGTGATGCGATATAACAAATCTCCTTAGCAGATCGCGGTCCTGGCAACAAAATCATTTGTTGGCTTAGGGGCTCCTGACCTAGGTTCAGAGTTAATTGTGCCAAACAGAACCCTACACTATTGGACCTTTCGGTAACAAACCACGTAGTGCAGGCTGAAGTCTCACCCGAGGAAATATGGGGGGATGCTGGAACCAGGTTTCCACATCTAGAGATCAGTATGATGTCTTTTAATGCCCTAGATCTGCTTCGCGCAGATCTATAAGCCCTCAGGGCTCAGTACTGCAACTCTATCTAAACAACGCTTAGATACTCGCAAAGGTCTACGATTGGCTTTTGTGGACCCTTAATATTCTATTCATTCACTTATATGTAATAGAAAGCAAACCTAGATCTGATCTCACGCATATCTACTTAAGTATTTAATAAACATAACCGAATGTATCACAATCTTTGCGAAAGTACTTAACCTGCATTGCTTACAATTATTAGGACTTATTCCATCGAGTCACGCATCATTAGATCAATATTTCATAAATTTATTATTTATCCACATCATATATTGCAATCATAAATAAACAAAAGTAAATAGATAAACACGAGAATTCTTCAACAATCTTCTTTATTGATCTTCAATATGGTATTACAAACTCAAAACTACCCTGTGCACTCAGATGCAGGGGTTTGCGCACTCTGCTGCGAACTCTATCTAGGCCTTTGCACACTCAGCTACAGATATTGTCTCTCCTATCTGGCCCACTTATCTATAGTACGTTCTATTGACCCATTACATGGTTCATCTTCTTTATCTACCTTAGACTATCTAAGACACACCTACTTATACAATTCCATGGTCCATCAACCATAGATGGATCTCAAAACTAAATCAAATTTACATAAATAAGGGGCTAAAAAAACTTTGACTCCTAATTACCTATGCAATCCTCATCCACAAATCGCGGATTCTTTACATCGTTTTACAAAAATTACATCAAAACTTATGTTTTTAACCCCAAAAATGACCCAGGGGACCCCATCCTAGCACCTTCTCTTTGACTGAGAAAATGATACATATAGAACATAATAAATAGTTTCCCCACCCTCAGGGGTCGAATCGATGAGTGGTGGAATAGTTCCCATGAATATCTTAGCCAACAACTGAGACTGAGAAGGTTGAATACAAACTCTTCATTTAGACTTTGACTTGAGTTTTTGTTCTTTAATGAGGCATAAGTTTACATAAAAACAACTTAAAAAGACTAATTATGCACTATAACATCATATTAAAAGTAATATTACTCAATTACATCATTTACATCATCCTTTTGACTTTTACCAAAGTCGAACTAGGAATTACGAAAATTACACAGTGAATATTTTACATTTTTGAGTGCCTTTATGAAGTAAAAATCTAGATCTGAATCATGTTCAGGAAATATGGGAGTGTATAGATGTATTTATAGTATTTGTGTACTCAAGATGACCCATTTATGGCTGAGATATGGCCATCCTCCCAAGGTTTCTCCAGGTGTGTAGGGAAATCGAAAAAGAGGGGCATAAACGTGAATTTTGGCCTCCTTTTTGCAAATTTCTAAAAAATTGAGCCTTGGACTAGGAAAGTGGGAAAAGGGGTTTTGAGAGGGGGTCATAATATTTCCAAAAATGTTGAGTTTCCATAATTTGGATCCCTGAGGAAGAAGCGCAACGTGATCTCGCTGCGCTCCTAGACAAAAATTGCCAAAAACTGCAAGTCTACACCAGTGTACACCAAAACACAAAATTTTCTCCAAATCCTCCAAAAATTTGTCTAGAGATGCCTGATGAGGTATATTATGCAACCATGGATGCATCAACAAAAAAATATAACTTAATCTTCTCCTCTTGGCTGATTAGGGTTTCATCTAGTTGGGCTTTCAAATCCTTGATTTTTCCCATGCAAAGTTGATTTTTCTTGTAGTAGTGGATGACCATTTTAATTTGAAACTCATTATCCCTCTTGGCCTTATCAAGGAGATTCTCAAGGTGGAAGTTTACTTTTTGAAGCCAAAACTCCATGTCCTAATTTATTTCCATTGTAATCCTCTCTTCAAAGGTCAATTCTTCCATTGGTGGCTTTTTCTCTCTTTCCCTCTGAAGTTCCTTCCTAAGACACATTGTCCTTGGTCTCTCCCTTTCCACATGTCCTTCATTCTACTTAGTGTCCTCATGTTCCACCACTGCCTTGCGTTTCATCTTTTGTTTCTTGGATTTGAATTTC
Organism: Pinus tabuliformis; assembly: GCA_031772625.1. Taxonomy (NCBI): domain Eukaryota; kingdom Viridiplantae; phylum Streptophyta; class Pinopsida; order Pinales; family Pinaceae; genus Pinus; species Pinus tabuliformis. Next base: position 715,350,287 of record CM062814.1, on the reverse strand, counting down.
TCTTTCTCCATGACTAGCTGTTTTGCCTTAAGTTGACTGTTTTCATGGTCAAGGAATGAAATGATGAATGTGGCCCTTTCCAAATTTTACTTGAGCTCCATGATATGAGAATCCTTCTCTTTGATGACTTGTTTCAGGGTTTGATGCTCATCTTGTGCCTCCAAGTCAACTAGGTCAAATTCATGCTCAATGGGCTCCTCATCATGCAAACAAACCTCATGATGTGATGGTGATCCCTATTCTGCTGATGTAGTAGGATTGGAACCTAAATCAATTTGAGGAGTAAACACAAGCCTTCTAGCTCTTTGATATGTCTTGGTCACCTTAGGCCTAGATTCCTTGGAAACCTCATCATGTTTGCTTGATGACCCCACCTCCATGGGTTTTGGTGACATGATTTGGTGCTGGCTTGGTGAAGTGGTTATATGCATTTTCAAGGCTGTCTCAATGAAGGTGTCCCATGTCATGTTATTCTTTGACAACTAATACTATAACCTTTATTAAGCTGTGGTGAAAGAGGATGGGGTAATGCTCTTTTCCTTTCAATTGCACTCTTTCAGAAATTTTGGTTAGGCTCCTATACAAGTAACTGCACAAATTGAGAGACTTGGTAGTTGTAAAGTGCATGAGCAGCCTTATGTGGTATTTATATAGCCTAGAAAATCTTCCCTCACATGTGAAAAAATTCATGATAGCCTTCATCAATGGTGCATATCTCTCCAACAAGTATCTGAAGGGAAAACATGTGAGTGAGCTCCTTTATATTGTGATTTCAAATAGGGTTTGTACTCTTCTAGGTCTAGGTTCATGCCTTTGAACCGATTTTCACCATGGTTTGGTATGCCTGTAGCTTGAGAGATGGAATTTACTTAAAACATTAAATCAGTCCCTACAATGGTGATCTTGCCTTCTTTCAAGGTGAGGGCAAATATACTTGTAATATTCTCATGATAACCTACTTCCTACACTCTTTGACAAAACCCTAAACAATTGACATCTTCAAAGAATTTCATGAAAAAAGGGGAGGAGGTGATTTCATTGCCATTAGAGGGCTCAAACCTTAGTCTCTTTCCACCCTTGTTGTACTTCCTTTCTCTGATGGTGATGACTCGGGCTCCATACTTCAAACCCTCGGTGAAAGGCAAGAAAAAACAATCAAATTTGTTGCTGTGAGGGAATGCGGTGGTATGATGGACTTATGAGTTGCCTAAATTTTTAAGGAAGTTTAGGATGGTAGGGGATGATGTCAATGAGTAGGGGAAGAAGGAAATATGGGAAATTAGTGAAGGGAGGGGGTGGAAAAGGCCAAAACACAAGCCTACCCTAGAAAGAGATACTGTAGACTAGGGTTTAGAGGAAAATGATAGAAAATGAAGGGATAAGGCATCGTGATGGATGGAGATGGTGTATAAGTTGCAAACAGAGGTGTAGGGGCAAGGAATCTAGGGTTTAAGGAAGAGCTTCATCATTTGAAGATCAAAACCTTGAAAATCATGTAAACCATAGGAGAAGAAGTATTTGATCAATTTCTTGACATATGAGGCAAATGAGGGTGTGAAAATGATTAAACTTACCTGTTATAGAGTCTGGAGGATGAAATGACTAAAGATAAGCTTTTAAAGATGGAGTTTGGTGGTCAAACACCAATTTTGGACAGCTATACTCCATGCATAGTGAAGGCCTCCTGTGTGCAGCGTGTTGTCCAGGTGCGTAGCATGGGCTCTCTATGCACAGTGAGGGAAATTTTTTTCTAGTGAGGGCTATGGAATCACAATTGTTTACAAAGGAGAGGGTGGAGCTCGTTGCTAGGATGGTAGAAAAATGAAAATGAGTGTGAATGAGATCCTCAATGTGCTTTTATAATTTTGTTTTGGTGTCTAAGTGATTAATGAGCTGGGATGACCCACCTCACCAATTCACTTTCTTTTTGCATTTTGTAGCCTTAGGACCTCTTATTATAACTTTATAATGTTAGGAACATTATTACATATAAAAAAAAATAAATGACATTTGTAATCAAGTGTTATTGAACACATTTACGTATTTCCCCTCCTCATTTGCCAGATTTATACATGAAATGACTTATTTTGTGACCTTAATCCTAATGACCTAATGGTGACACTAAGCTAAATGGAGACCATGATAATGTGACTGAAGTGATCTTAATGATTTTTTTATGATGGCAGACTCAACTGAGTGACGAAAGTGATCAACATATGAAATTCTTGAGAGAGTGGAAATAGCCCTAGACACACGATCCAGTGACCAATTTTTTATTGAAAAGCTATTTGAAACCATAAAAATTTGACCAAAGACCCTAGTAGAAAACTTTGTAAGAGCACATTTGATCACCGGTGACTGACATGACTAACAAGCACTAACAAGAGATACATGACAATATGAATTTTGGAAGCCTTTAAGGACTGACATATGGTAGTTTGGTTGACAGTTTTATTAACACAACATGGTAGATTTTGGAGGGCGGACTCGACATTTGGATCCCTAGTTAGTTTGACTTGGATTTCTTTTGTTGATGAAAAATGTATAAGGAAAGGATTGATAGGTTTTCCCCTTGTGGGTTTTTCCTAGTCCTTTGGCCTAATCTCTAGTGTTTCTCTTGTCTTATGCACTTTCTTTATATATTTGAATGTATAATTGCTTGTTGACATAAGTAATTAAAGCTAATACTAAAAATAAATATAGATAACTGTCACATGTAATTATCATGTTAAATAATTCCCTCTTGGATTGGAATTTCAACAGTGACCCCTAACTATTATGATCATAAACATATAAATAATCCTTTACATACTAGCCCCTTAATACACTAATTCCCTAACACACTGTAAATGCTAATCTCTATGACCCAAGACATGCTATGAACCATTTCTACATTTATTTTCTCAATGAGTTTATCGTCGAACATCTAAAGAGTATCTTATCAACAACATTGAGGGAAATATAAAATACTATTAGAAATTATTGTGAAACTTTAAAAATTATGAAAGTAATAATTGTTTTTCAAATTTTTAAGTATCAAAAACAACAACATCATTAAAAAATACATTTGTACATAAAATGAAAATAAAATTTATTTAATATGTATTAGATGTCAAATGGTACATCCAACATCAATATCAAAATATGATTTTTTTCCTTAATTCATAAGTCCATCATAAGCTTATACATAATCACATCAAAACAAAAATAAATGTATCACGTGAGATGATCATCATGAGGCATCTAGAAACTAAAAGGTGTGGCTAAGGGGTAGGTTTCCCTTACTCCTTAGATGCGGTTCCAATTCTTCTAAGTTATTTCTTCTTTATTTGAAAACTTATTAAGCCTTGGTTCTTCCCTCTAATCTTTATTCCTATAAATATCAAGAATTGATTCTTTCAAATATGGACAACATATTGGGTAGTTTTAGGGACAATATCGACTTCTTATCTTAATATTTTGTCAATTTGTTATTTCAAGTGATTAATTTCATCAGAAATTTCCGTTCCACATATATTGCAATTCTATATTTTTCTATTATGACTCTCATATGTTTCACCATACTCCCACATTGGGTCTAATTTATTTTCCATTTTGTAGAGCACTAATTAAATTTTTAAACCTATGGAACAAAATAAATGGAGAAATTTAGAATCGAGATCCATAAAAAACTTGAAAAATGTTGCAATTAAAATATCTTATCTACTTAAGTGTTAAATTTCCCATTTAAAAAGAGAAAGAAGAGGTACATCTAATGGAAATTGAAACCCTTATACTAAATTTAAAAAAACAAAGAAAATAAAGGCATACATCTTTCTACATACCTTGGAATATGGATATGGTATATTGGAGTAAATCCTCACTCCACACATGCTTAGATGATGACAATGAAAAATATAGACTTTCCTTGTCTTTTTTATGGAAAAGGGGCATATTATCATTAGATCTCAATCCTCTTAGTTTCGTTTGCAAAATGAGAATAAAAAAACTCAAAAATGTGTTTAAGGTGAGTTGGGCCATAACAAGGTGATAATTTCCTTTGTCTCATGATAATGATTGAAATTACTGTAATAATTTCAAATTATCATGATGTTGACAGTGTTGGATACCACCATAATGCAGGGGGTTTCCTGATGAAAAGTCACAATTAGACTTCAAAGCATTTGGTGTGGGAGCCCTTCTGGAAATAAGGCCTGACTACCATATTATTAAAGATATTCCTTGGCTTCAATGTTCAACATAAGAGAGTAATACATAGGTAATTTTACATTAGCAAGTGAGTATGCCTTGTGGTTTTTCAACTGCGGAATATATCAAGGTTATTCTACTAAAAGGGGGAGAGAAAAGTGAGCCTTTTAAATAGAAGTAATAATACTAATCTAGAAAATACAAATAAGCATAAAATATAAATGAATTGTTTGAAATATAGCGATATATTTCACTTAGAAGAAATGGTTACTAAAACACATACAACACACCTTCAACTAGATAAGTACCAAAGACAACGAAATAGTTCAATTTCCATAGTATAGATGAGAAGAACATACATCACAAACATTCAAAGAATAGTCTTACAATATTATCGACATGCGCATGAAAGTGTGTTGATTGAATGAGCTTCTGAATGAAGTAAAAGTTCTAAGATACATTAAGACAATGAACACCACTAGCCCCAATAGTGGAGTGTTAGAGAAACCACTTGCTCCTTCAAAAGAACTATCTCCCTCTCTAATTCTTGGTAGGAGGAGCCAAGGTGAAATGTATTTTACATGAATAATGAGGGTGTATATATAACAACTGGGGTGATTCATCACCTCCCTTGTGAATTTTAGACTACCCTCATGACTATTTTACTTCTCAATGACCTTTTGACTTCCTACATGAATTTTCACATTACCTAGATGACTCTTCGACTTCCAGTTTACATTACATTACTCCAACATGAATTTACGTAATCCACAAAATGATGTGGTACATGATGATTTTGACATGACATGACACAATGCTGATGACATGGACTTCATGCTAGCATGGAAGTGTCAAGCCACACTCTGCTGCTACTTTCTTTGTATCTTCTTAAAATATGAACATGGTCTTCTTCTTCCTCCTTATGGCTTGAAGATAGGGGTCTTCAATGAAAACTTGATCTCCAACTTTTGTTGCAAATATGTCCCTTTGTCTTCTTTCGATTGGTCCACTTGTTCTTGCGTCTTCAAAGGTGTCTTATAGCAAGATATCATTCTTCATCCCTTCATCATCATCATGTCATAACATGATAGAATACCTTCAACTGAAATCCACTCATGATAAGATGACATTAGTCTGGTAAAAAACCCTAGTCTAATATGATGCATAACAATTCATTAACTAAGTTGGAACCGAGTGACAAGCTGGGAATCAAGCTCAAGGATTGTGTAGTTACACAGTTTAGGATGTTAGGATCAAGGACTAAGTGTTGAGACTATGCAGTGTGTAATTCATGCAGGCCAGAGATTGTCATCTATGAAATTGAGGGGATTAAGAGGCTAGGCTGAGGGGTTGAGGCTTGAGGTTTCCCACTGAAAAGTTATGGAGGGGTAGAGGTTGAGAGATTCTGTAGCTTTATGGTTCAAGGGCTCAAGGCTAAGTCTTGATGCTTGAGATGTGTAGTGTGCAGAAGTGATTGGCTAAGGGAAATTATTTCATTGTTCTAGAGCTCAAGGTTCGGGACCAAGCACTATGACTGCAAAGTTGCAGTTCTAGGAACCAACAACTCCGCATTCCACAAGGCGAAGAGATAAGGCTAAGGATTGAGGACCAAGACTGTGTACTGTGCAGTTTTGGATGGTTGGGTGATACCATATTTCTCGATTGAGAAGTTTTCTAGATCTGAATAAGTGTGGGACTAGTGAAACTAAAGTGAAAATTGGTATGACATAAGTATGATCACATAGTTAGAATACTTGTCGACACAATATAGATCACCTAGAACACATGAACAACATAAGTTTCCCAAGGTGAAAAAAATGCAACTAAATCCAAATGCAACACCAAAGATACACTTTGTGATGAAGATGATGACACTTGTAGGACAATGCTTAAAACTTTGTAAATGAGTGTGATACATGTCTACATAATGAGAACAACCCATTAACATGAAGAACATCCCTTGAAACAAACCAAAACCACATTATGTGATATGTGATGATTTCCCATGTTATAAGACAACACTTTTATTTTCTCCAAAAAGGAACAAGAGTACTTAGAGAACACATGTGTGAATACACTCAATGTTTGTGATGATAACATTGAAAAACAAAGTAGTCTTTGGAATTAGATGTAAGCCAAAATTTTGGATGGTGTTGTAGCAACAACAACACTTGGCGAAATATTGGTAGAATTCCAACTTCTCTTCCTTGGTCAATTTTTTCATGTAGGGTCTAGTTCTTCAGGCAATATTGATTATTCAGATTACCTTAGCTTCTCCACTTACCCCGTGCATAAACATAGTCCCCTTCATCCCTTTTATTAGTTAAACACAAACATAATACCAACCATATCATAATGTTTCAAATTAGGAAAGGGTAATATATTTTGCGAACTTTAGATTTTCATAGTATAGTTTTTTCATGTTTATTCGCTGCCAGTAGACCTGGACAGTACCCTGACTAAGTCACTTCAGGAACAAAAACATTTCCCCACTTCTAGTGAGCTTGGGCAGTACCCCGGTGGAGTTGTTTGCTTCACCATCCTGTGTAGAAACAATTTCTCTTCTTTCACCCTTTATTTATATATTTATAAATAGGACTGTGCATTGACACTTATTCATTTCATGGGAAGAAGAGGGACATTGACTTATTAAGGTAAGAAGAGGTTGTTCCTTCAGAGATGTATATATTAGACATCTAATATTGGTTTTCTTTTTTATATTTTTCCATTATCCTTCTCTACTTAACTAGATAAGAGTGCACAATAACAAAAAATAAAAAATGATTATAGGGATGATTTTTCCAAAATAGGCACAAATATCATGGTTTGACACAAGTCTTTCCTTACACAAGGATTGTATTTTTGGTCAGAAAATCATCGAACAAAATGAATAATCAAGAATAAGAAGGCTAAATGACGGTTCATCGATTTTCTACAGACTAAAACGATGGAAAGACTAAACGATGGTTCAATGACCTTTAGTACATCAAAGGAATAAAGGTTAGCCAAATGTTGTAGTGTCACAAGACTCTTTTCAATCCAGCCACATACATTGGAACCAAAACACACTCACACAAAACTTATTCACATAAATAGACAAAAGAAAACAGAAGGATAAACACAACCAAAATAAGAAAACTGACTATGTACATAGGGTGGGGCACAACCTAGATGCTTATTGAAAATATTGTTTCATATCTTGTCCATTTACAAGAAGAGATTTAGTCTTCCCATCCAAAGATTGGAGATGATATGTGTCATGGGAAACTTTATCGAGAACAACATATGGTACAATTCACATGGATTTGAACTAAGTGTGTTTCCCCTTATCCTCATGGGATTTGTCCCACCTCAAGACAAGGTGACCCACACCGAATTCACTTTTCCCTACATACCTCTTGTGAAACCATCTCTTGATATGACTTTGGTGGAAAGAAATATATATATATATATATATAGATATATATTTCTTTATTTATTCCTATAGCTTAAGGAGGGTGTCTATCCTAATCTCAACGAAGAGGCAAGGTTTACCCTAGGATTCTTGCAAAAGTTGAAGGGCAGGTATGTAGGTGTTCAGAGGTAGGATGGCTTATCTTCCATACACCAATAAGTAAGGGGAGGTATTAAAAGAAGGCTTAGGCATGACATGGTCAACCCATAGGACATTCACCAAAGTGGAATTCCATTTCATTTGTTAAGAGAAGATGAAATTTTGGATTATGCGGATAAGAATTTTATAGGTTTATTCAACGGGACCGTTTCGCTGCAGGTAATATTTAGATGAATTTTTTCAATACAATACAATTTTCCAATGTGAAATCATAAAGTTTCAATGATGAAAAATATGTTACATTATAAAAGAAAAAGTGAATTCGAAATGCTAAACTTGGTAATAATATTATGTTTGAGGAAGTTGATCACTACACTCTCAAAAATCAGACCACAGAATGCGATGTCCATAACACGTTGGAAATTTGCACCTGCATCGATCAACCCAAATGGAATTCTTTTGAAAGAAAACGTGACCAATTTAGTTCATTTTTTTTATGTCTCTCAAGTTTTGACACTAGAACCTGGTTGTAATGTGAGAAACAAACCAACAAGGAAAACATTTTTGAACCTAATATTATTTATAGAATATGCTCCATCGACGAAATTGGGTAGTTATCTTTGTCTGAGGCATGATTAATAATCTACCCACAAACTTGTTTCCTTGAACTTATTTCTTACAAGGACTTAATTTGAGACCCACATTGAATGTCGCACTTTAAAGATGATCTAAGCATCTAGCATCTTGTGTAACTCTTTCTAAATCAAAGGCTCAAGTATGGGATGAACTTTCCATAGATGCTATTGAAATGACTTGGCCCCTTCTTTGATTGGAATCATGTGCTATATTACTTGTGTCTCATAAGTTTTGAGATCATCATATGTCCACGTGAAAATATCCTGGTACTACTTAACAAGGTGGATGAAATCTTTCTGCTAATAGGGCATGCAGCAAGTACCAATATTAACATACTTTGGATCTTTTTCTGTACGAAGATTAATTTGCTCATGTGACAAAGTTTAACTATGGGTATTCATGTTTATTGATCCCTTGAAGTGATTTTTCAAGCCATAAATCTTTTTGAGTGACACCACGCCCCTGGGAATGGGGTTTTCTTTGCTCGCTCATGTTGCATCCTACAATGCTTTATCATTCTCGTCCTCATTAATGGATGTATCCTTAAATACATCAAAATTTGCCATAAATTCTAGTATCTGTTGGTAATTGCTGAAAGAGTGAAATTTAGAGATATTATCAGGAATAGATGGCTTAGAAATAATTTCAATAAAAAACCCATCCCAGCTTAGTCGTGACAACCTATCAAAAGAATTTTTTAATGTATCGGCAACGATATTACGAATACTAAGAACAAAAAATAAATTTGAAATCTTGGAAATGAAAAATTGAACGCCATACCTCTTTTTGATAACCTTTAAGATTAGGTGACACAATGTATTTTTGTACCTATCGTCTGACTATCTTAGAGTCACCTATCTCTTTGATTACCTCAACTTTGAGGTTGATGGCTTTCTTTAGGCCCAAGATGAGTGATTTGTATTTTGCGATGTTGTTGGTGCACTCAAATTCCAAGTGGAAACAGAATATATATATTTTCTCTTTAGTGGGTCTACTAAAACAAAACCAACTCGAAATCCCTCCTACATTTCAGAACCATAAAAATATAAAGTCTAAAAACTAGAAATAATAGAGCTATGTCCTACACTAGTACTACCTACGTCTACTTTACATAGGTCATTATCATTAGTTGGATTCCTAGGAAGGAGTTCCAACTGTTCATTTGGTGGGACTGGCGAAGGTTGAGTTAGATAACATCCATGGTCGACTTATAAACAACAATTCCAAAAAATGACTTCTGCAAAGCCCATCGGTTCATTTTTCTCTTCAAATTGTGTCACAGTGTGCTCATGTAAGGCTCACTATCAGCTCAAATATGATTATTTATGCATTTGTACAGAATCCATAAGTGAGACCAGTCCGTTGAAAAATATCCTTGAAGTTTTCTAGACCAATATATACTTAAGAGTAAACCATATGCTTCCAAAATGTCCACAACCACAATATTGATATACTAATGAACTGGGTGATCAAATGAAAGATGGATAAAAAAATTAATAAGTTCACCTATAGCTTGGAAAAATGATATTCCTAGTTGTATAATCCATGCACAATTATTATCCCATTGTGCATTGATTTTATTAGCAACTGAAAATGGCATCACATTTGTGGATGCACCAGAATAGACTAAACATTTGTGAACATTATAATTGAAAATTTCAAAAGTTAACAGAAAAGGTATGAAGAGAGTGTTAGAATTTAAATTTACAACATTTACAATAGATTCAAGGATATCATGAGAGTCACCAGACATTTCCTGTGATGAAAAACCATATTTACCTGCCAGAGTGTGTGATGAGAGCACTTGGAGAATCAGGTAACACTGGCCTGTTATCCTTGTGAGCTCAAAGAATAAAATATTCACACAAACTCTTTTAATATATCGTAATTTATGCTAACCATCACAACAGGATGTGCTGATGATTCAGGTGGTGTAGCTTTATCTATAGCATCAAGAGTGTTCAACTTGTTTTTATTGTTGTTGGAAGTGTTATCTGAAGCAGGAGCACCCATAGACTTGTTCTATGAACTTCGAGTGGGATATGAACGTGGCATAATTCTGTGTAACAACTGATTGTTGATATCCTACTTAGAAAAAGGTCCTTTTCTCCTTGGATTGTAATGATGATTTGACTTCTTTGGAGGAGCTTCACTCATTTCCAATTAATCAACACTATGTTTGTCAACATTGTATATAGGACCAAACATGTTAACTAAATGTCCAACTATCAAATTATCTTTTGTTGCGGAAAACTCACTTGTCTCTTAATTTTTCTCAGGCTGTTCCTTTATCAAAAGAGTATCAACAAGTTTTTCCATCATAGTGTTGATATTGTGATTCCATCGTGGTCATGTCTTCCCACAATGTTTCTCTTGATGGAATGTGTGGAAATTGTCCATGCCCAAAATTTCAATGTTGAACAATATAATGGAACTTTGAGTAGATTTGGCCTGTTGTGAGTTGTTTCTTCTTTTAAGAAATGGTGGCCTCAAAGTTTTGTTGCCAGTAGAAGATGCCTCACTCAACCATCTCTTCAATTATGATATTTCTTTTGTGAGCAACTTCAGAGACTTGGTCAAGTTCTCAATGTCGAAAGAATCTTTTCCATTTATTATGCTCGAAGAGGCATGGTTCTTCTTACCAACTTCTTTGGAATCTCTAGAATCATCATCATTTTTGATGACTCCAATGGATTGAAAATAGTTTTATATAGTTATATCCTCTACAAATTTCAATGCCAATGTCTCCTTTACAACTCTCTTTATGAAAATGGAAATGTTAGTTGAAAAGGGGGATGTGTAATAATCTTTAGTAATATCAGCATGAGGTTGCACATCTGTGGGGAACTTATTCATCAATCACATGAATCTTTGATTAAAATATGTGATTCGTTATTTTCGCCCACCTTCAAATTCCCATTTTCTTTCAACAACATGGCAGGAGTCTTATTTTCAGCAAATTTCTCACTAAACATCATCTTAAACTCCCTCTAGTTTTAGATTGAATTGGCAGGAAGAATATTATACCATACAAATTCTATACCTTCTAATGTATACTAAAAGAGTCTACAAGCAAGATCATCATAACGTACCTTAAGCATCCGTAGATGCATGTAGAACTCATCTATATTATCTTAGGCTATAATCTTCTTGTCTGGATTAAACTCTGCTAGTAACTTTTCTGGATGTTTGGGCATCTTGTGAAGATTCGCTGGAAGAGTGAGTGGCCATTAGGCCATCCAATCCAAATCTATGTTAGCAATATATTCATCTTTGTCCTACTCTTCTTATTCTAAATCCAAAGAGTCTTCTCCCTCACCATTAGGATTTGCGATGTGATCTAGTTGCTACTATTCAAAAAATTGAAAATATTCTCCTTCACTATCTAGATCCTTTTCAATAGGTGGAATTTCTCCTCATTTCTCTATAGGCTCAAACAATTATTCAAGGGTTGTGATAACCAAATATTCCACTGATGAAACAAGAATTTCACTGGGAGTTACTTCTTTTGTTACAGGCTTATGAGGCAGAATCGTAGTGACAAGGAGAAGACCAAGAGATTTTGCAAATTGACGAGTGATGGGTCGCATAATCCAAGGTTGATCATAGGTAACCTCAAAGGCTTGTCTTGGGTTATACTAAACAATTTATTTGTTTTCAAGAGTATGAATAGAAGTGGAAATGGGAATGTTACTACCATACAAATAATTTTATTGGTTATGTTGCGAATAATTTTTAGCCATAAGAAAGTGGTTTTCCTCCTTCTAGCACCAAAATGTTGACGTTGCTGGACACTACCAACATGAAAGGGGGTCTCCCAGAAAAAAAATTCCCAATTAGAATTCACACCATTTGGTGTGGGAGACCTTCCAAAAATCAGGCTCGAGTACCATATTATTAAATAGATGCCTTGACTTCAATGCTCAACATGAGAGAGTAATACACATGTAATTTTGGATTAGTGAGTTAGTATGCCTTGTGGTTTTTCAACTGTGGAATATATCAAGGTTATTATATCGAAAGGGGGAGGCAATGTAGGATTTAACCCTGTACAGAAATTACCTGCATACAAATTATAAAAAATAGAAAATAAACAATGGTGAGAGTGTAAAACATAAAACATATATACATAGATATTTTCTCGTGGATCCCAAAACGGGGACTACCAGATTGATTTTTCATTATATTCCTTTCAATGTTACCATATATATATATATATATATATATATATATATATATATATATATATATATTAATATTAATATATATACATGTCAAAGCATCCATAAACCCCAATCCATTAAACCTATATTACAACATAACCATAGTGCCCTTGATTGGAGCTACAAAATACCATGGACAGAAAAACATCATGCCTAAAACCATGTGCGAAATCCATGGACAAAATCATTGGTAGTTACACCCACCAAATATAGGGTCCAAATTTTTTTTTCCCAGGGCACTACCCTGCACCCCGTGCAGAGGAGCTATTGTCCCCCTTCATACCCCCCAACAGGGGAAGAAACCACCCCCTCGTGACCCCTCTACTACGGCTAGCACAACATAGTCATGTAAAATTTGTAAATTTTTTGATTAATATTGTAAAGTCTCCACATTTTGAGGAGCAGAGTGTCCAGGTCATTAGGAATCAAAATGGCTTTAGGAAGGTCAAAGCCCCTTAGTTTGTTAGGAGTTAAATTTTTATGTGTCCCACCCATGGTTCACAGACTATGGTATTGTAATAGTGAAGGATATAAAACGGAGTCATAGAGAGTCATGAGATATCCACAATTGATCTATGAGTGAATGATCTAAGTAAGAGAGGTTTGTTTTCTATACTTAGGTGAAGGGGAAGGCTCCTACATATTTGTATGCGAAGACCTTGGTAAGTCTGCAACTGAGTGTGTGGGGCTCTACAGCTATGTGCACAGGGTTGGAAGAGCTTGTAATTGAAGATCTAAGCATAATAAAGGTTGTTTGGAGCATTATATGTGTATCTATGTGTTATTATTTACTTATGAATTTATTGTGTATTCACTCTGTTTACTACAATTTATCATGAAAATTACTTATTAGATGTGTGAAAGGTGTAGATCTATTCGTTTACATGTTATGAATGTTTAGAACAATCAGCGAAGAGTTTGAACATGTTATCTGTTAGTTATTGTAAATCTCGGGTTTTAAGGGTTAAGGTTCGTGAAGGTTGGAATAAATCCCTAAGAGTAATAGGGACAGATCACATAGTCCTTTGGATGTAGAAACCTAGTTTTAGCATCCCCAAATACTGCCTCTTGTGAGATTTCAGCTTGTGCTATGCGGGTTGTTGCCAAAAGCACCGGTAGTGTAGGGTTTTGTTGGTTAGTGCAACTAACTCTGAACTGGGTACAAGTCCCCTCAAGTAAAAAAATGGTTCCTTTTCGAGGACCAGAATATGTCTGAGGAACGTGTGATGTGGCATAAGTGGATACTGACTACGAAAGAGATCGAGAAGTGGATAGATCAAAATTTTCACAAGTTTAAAGGCCAAGAAAAAGGAATCTGCACCTGTCAAAGGAAGAGTGGTTGAATAGATACTTGTATATAGAAGAACAAGAAATTTTCTTTTGCTCTTTTCCATGCGAGTTATATGAATGGTTGGCTAAACTAGTGGACAATCAAGGTATGTGGAAGTTGGATAACCCTATTGTGTGGACTCCATAATTAATGAAGCATATAGATGGTTCAGAAAATAAGATCACGAGGGTTCTCTATTATTGGATCGATAAAATTTTGGGTGTATTCATTACTGAGTTCGTTATTGACACATATGTCAGTTATAGCAAAGCTGAATGTCCTTTTTTTAAATGACCAAGAGGTAAGTATATGAAGTCCCTGAAAACTTGGAATTAAATTATATTGTGTGAGAAATGGTTATGCCATTGAATTAATTCTTAGACGAGACTTGAAGGGAACTACGAGAAGTGGACAACCATTCAGAAGAGATCTAGATTTAGGTGCTGAGTACAGTCCTTTGTTTGGAGCATTTGATAGTGATGAAGAAAGTAGTAGTCTAAATATGTCTCAAGGTGAAATGTAGATAGTAAATCAGGGTATTTTAGGAATACCACATCCATCTAATCCACCTCCGCCTTCACCTCCACCTCACACACCTACACCTACACCTCCACCTCCACCTCAACCTACACTATTCAGTATGGTGAATGCTATGAAGATGCCCATATTCAAGGGTTAGGGGACAAAAGACCCTGAACAATTCTAGTTCATAGCAAATGCTGTGTGGAAGTCACAGCATATAACAGATGATGAAATGAAGAAAGTGTAGTTGGTCATAGCATTATAGGCAAGGGTGTTGAGCTAGTATATTAAGTATAATATGATTGATCCAATTGTGATGTTGAAATATATGAAGGATATGCTAAAAATGAATTCAAGAAGCCTAAGTTTCAAGATAAGTCTGTAACTGAGGTTAAAGAAATTAAGCAACAGGTAAATGATTCTGCATGGGATTTTGATCAAAGGTTGAAATGTTTGCTACAATAGTCTAATCTATAGATCACAAATGAGTAACACAAGGATTGGTATATTTCTTCACTATTACCTCACTTGAGGTTACCTTTGTCGCAACAAAAAATTGGGACATAGGCTGAGGCCCTAGAGATTGCTATGAAGTTGGAAGCCTCACCTATTAAAGATACGAATCTGGGAGTGAAACAGATTCAATCATGGTTTGATAGTTGACATATGGAATTGCAGAGTCTTAAGAAGGTAAAAGAAGTCCAGAGTGAGACCGTGCGGAAGTATGGTGTTTAAAATGTAAAGGTCATGGTCATGATAAGGATCATTGCCTAGTGTATCAAAATTATCTAGTTGGGGGAGGTCCTATCCCCTTGAAGCTGGAAAGTACCACTAGGACGAGAATTGGTGTAGCAGCATGGTGCACTATCTTTCAGATCACGAAAAAATATGACGGATAACTGTCATTTGCTGCAGAAGTTTCTGCAGACTCCCCAACAACTGTTTTGCAATTTTTGTAAGTTTGTACGACATGTCGAGTGCAACCGTTGAAGTTACGAATTAATGATGGACATAACGCCAACATATAGCGTACATATGGAGGCACGTTTGCAATAGGATCAAGGCATAACTACAGCGTGCAAAGGATTCCAGGGATGAGGAAGAGGAGGAGAGGGAGGAGGTGGAAGAGGTCGTGACCAAATCATTTATTACAATTGTCAGAATCCAATGCATCCCTCATGGCAGTACTGTCGACAATTTGATCATGTCATAGAAGATTGTCCCATGCTCTTCGCAAAAATGCAAGAAAAGAAGACCCAAGCCCAACAACCTACCTAGAAAATCCAAATGATGAGATCAGAACTGCGTGAGGATGGACCTAGCATCAATATTGTTACACAAAGGGATATAATTATCGGGGAGGATAAGGGGAGGCAACTAGAGGAAAATGTATGGGTACGCAAGGTAGTTGACAAGGAAGCTGGGTTTGATTTTAAAAGAGAAGGAAACTTTTATGGAGGTGAAGAGGAGCTTCCCGGACGTAGGAGATTCTACATCAAAGGGTCATAGTAAACGAATGGAGAAGCCTGGAGAGATCAATACTGTGTAGGAGGCAAATCCATCATTGTTAACATATTTCTTATAAACCTGCATGAAACTCCTGAGGGACCAAAAAGCAATAGAGCAGCTACAAGAGCTAATAGATAACTGCGCTAGAAAGGATAAGCCATTGCCCAAACAACACGCAGTATACAAAGTAGAAAAGGGTAATAAAAGGACTGGCCATGAGATGAGATTGACTGCCCATATTGGAGAATTTGAAATGGATCGGGTGATCGTTGATTTTGGATCTGATTCTAATGTTTTTCCGAAACAAACCTGGGAAAGAATGGGCAAACCAACACTATAGTGGTCCCTGATCTAGCTATGAATGGAAAATCATCAAAAGATTATCCCTATACGGAATATACATGGAGTCACTGTGGATATTGAAGGGGCATGCGCCATAGCTTATTTTGAAGTAATTGAAATAGTGGACGATAGTAATCCATACCCAGCACTGCTTGGCATTGATTGGGAATTTGATATGAACACAGTCATCAAATTAAAGAAGCACAACATGACATTTGAGAAGAAGGAACTAAGGGTTATTGTTCCACTGGATCTGACTGTGGGCACGCGATATACTGAAAAAATTCAAGCTTATTATGATGAAGATGATATTGAGAAAATCTATAAGCTTACTGCGCGAGATGAGGATTGGATCAACCCTATGGCAGATGGGCGCGTTGCTTGGGAAAAGGAAAGATCCTATAATTCAGATTTAGATGAGGAGCTTTAGCATTGGCAGAATAGATTTCATGAGGTATCAATGTTGTGATGAAACAGGCTCATGAACTCACTCCGATGTATATCCATAGAGATACACAACTTACCGTATTATGATGGTTTGGAAGATGTAAATTTATTTTTGATAAATTTGAAAGGGATGTACCATAAGATCATCGGTTCCAGGTTTTAGACATCGTGCTGAGAGCTACACCTACTAGATGGTGGGGTATGCATAGGAACAACTTTGCAGACTGGAAGGAATATCGACGGATGATGAAGCTGTGGTTTGCATATGCTAATACTTGCATTGCAAAGAAATATATAGGAAAGGATGATCCATGCGAGCATTTGGCTCGATGAATGAAGGCATGGGGAGAGGAACCACAACTAGAATGGGTTCATATATTTTGCCACACTTTGGATACTATTCAATTGAACTCATATCTAGAAACAGAGTTGCGACACAAAACCACAGAGTGGGATGTTCTGAAGGAAAGTTTTATGTTATCTTTCAGTTTTGATGATGAATTTGAGTGTATTGATGAAGCGTTAAAGGAGATTAAGGTTGCAATATTTAGAATTCTTGAATAGATTGTCACATGGGTACAACTTAATTGGAGTACAAAGTTGCGCCATGCATTGGAATGCTACGATGTGACCACAGAGGAAGGTGAGGAAGATCCTATCAATATTAGTATTCCTGAGTTAGAAGGACAATGCGAAGTAGTGGGGCCTAAGGTAGAAGTTCCTAGAATCTTAAAGCCTTTGAAATATAAGTAGGTGAATATCAGGTCGGACGCGCAGCCGAATTTCGCAATTAATGGTGATTACTGGGATGAGTACAAAGTGGAAAAAGTCGTGGAGTTATTGCGTGAGTATGAAGGCTTGTTTCCCACAAAGTTATATGATCTGAAGGGAAGAGTAGGTGATATGGGTGTCATCAAGATCACTCTAAATCCAGATGTGAAGCCAATGAATTAGTGCCCATACTGGTTGAATCTTAAGTACAAGGAAAAATTGCATGAGGAATTAGATAAGATGCATGCAGCCGGGATTATTGAGCCTATCGAGGAATCATACTAGGTTAGCCATATGGTGGTTCAGAAAAGGAAGACAAAGGGCTAAATTCAGATCTGCATAGATTTAAGAAAGTTGAATGATGCCTGTGTCCATGATCCATTCCCTATGCCATTCATAGATGAAGTATTATAGAATGTTGGAGGTCAAGAAGCATATTTGTTTAATGATGGGTTCTCAAGGTATCATCCGATCAAAATCATGCAGGAGGATCAGAGTAAGACTACCTTCACTATAGAATGGGGTTGTTTTCAATATACAGTCATGCCTTTTGGATTTACAAATTACCTTGCAATCTTTTCTAGGGTGGTAGTTACAACTTTCAAAGAAGTTATTGATAAGTTTTTGGAGGCTTACTTTGATGATTTGACAGTGTTTGGATTAGTAACGAAGCATGTTACCAGTCTTCGCCTAATGTTGGATACTTCTCAAAAGTATCAGATATCCCTTAATATGAATATGTGCATATTCTACGTACCTTATGGGATACTTTTGGGCCATGTTGTCTGTAAGTAGGGGTTGATGGTAGACCCTGCCAAAATTGAAGTAATTATCAATTTGGATCCTCCCAGGAATGTCAAACAGTTGCACATGACATTGGGCAATACAAGATATTATAGCAAGTTCATCAAAATATATGTGCAGATCACCGTGGCCATGGAGAGATTACTGAAGAAGGATGTGAAGTTTTGTTGGGATGATGATTTCTAGAAGAGTTTGGATGTATTAAAGGAAAAAATGGTCACAACACCTATTCTAGTGTTCCCCGACTAGAAGAAGGATTTCCATGTACATGTAGTTGCATCCTGCATAACATTAGGAGCTGTGCTAACCCAACCAAGCACAGGTGATATTGACCACCCGATAGCGTTTGCGAGCAAGAAGTTGTTGAAGGAAGAAAATAATTACTCAACTACGAAGCACGAAGGATTGGTAATGGTGTATGCACTTAAAAAGTTCAGGCACTATTTGTTGGGTGCACACTTCAAAATGTACATTGACCATTCCGCTTTAAAGTACCTAGCTAACAAGCCTATGTTGGGGGGGGGGGGGATTTGTCGACGTTTGCTAATATTTTAGGAATATTACTTTTAAGTAGTTGTGAAATTAGGGTGATTAAATGCTGGACCAGATCACCTCTCGCGGAATGAGAATGGTGACGAACCTACAAATCTGGAGGATGGATTGCTTGATGCACAAATATTTGTTGTGCGTTTTGCAGATGAACACTTTGCATACATAATCTAGTTCTTGTCTATGGGTACAGCTCTTGAAGGGTATAAAACGCAGTAGAATAAAGAATTGGTGATCAGGGCATTTGATTTTTCTGTTATTGCAGGGAACTTATATAAAATGGGATTAGATGAAGTACTACATAGGTATGTCCCAGATTATGAACGACAAAGTATCCTCACTGAAGCACATGGAGGAGTTGCGGGAGCACATTATGCGGGAAGAGAAACTACGTAGAAGATCCTACAAGTTGGGCTATGGTGGCCAACTATGCATAAGTATTCTAAGAATTATTGCAGAGCATGCGATGTTTTTCAGAGAACGGGGAGGATGTTGCGAAGTGATGAATTACCTCTAAACCCACAAGTGTCATTACAGGCATTCAATAAGTGGAAAATAGATTTCGTGGGACCAATTGAGCCTCTAGGAAAGAAGACAGTAGCCAGATACATAATTACAGTGACCAAATACTTGACTAGGCGGGTTGAGGTGCAAACTGTGAAGGATTGTAACATGACTACAGGTGCAAATTTCATTTTTGAATAAATTTTGTCTCGGTTTGGCTGCCCTAAAATTTTGATGAGTGATAGGGGTTCATACTTCTTGAATGAAACAATTGCTTCCTTGCTTGAAGAGGTCTAGATGTATCATCAGAAAAGTACGCTATATCATCCTCAAGTGAATGGAACAGTTGAAGCTTTCAACAAAATCCTAGAGAATGCTTTAAAGAAGATATGTAATGCAAATCAGAGATTGGGATGTGCACATACAAGCTTTTATGTGCAGATATAGAACTACCTATAAAAATTTGACTAGACAGACACTGTTATGTTGATTTATGGACAAGAAGCCATGATGCTGATGGAGTACATTGTGCCAAGTTTACAGATTGCTAAAATCACAGATATGGCTGATTGAGATACCTTGGAAGAACACCTCACGGATATAGTTGAGTTGGAAGAAGATTTCTTCTTGGATTTTTTTCATCAGAAGATGCAGAAGGCTCGTGAAAAGGCGTGGCATGATTTCCATATTAAACAACACACCTTTAAAATTGCGGATTTAGTGGTACTATATTACAATAAGTTTATGATTCCAGGGAAGTTCCGTATGCATTGGCTGGGGACATATATCATCAAGGAGATTATAGATGGAGGTGCAGTTCTGCTAGCCAAGTTGAACGGGGAACTGTTTCCAGGAAAGGTCAATGAGATCTTGTTAAATTTGTACAGCGGTGATCCTACCCCTATGCAATGACTATATGAATGCAGGATAGTCTTAGTACTCCCTGAAGTTTCAAGGAAGTGTGGGACTATAAACTACATTACCAGAAGATAGTTTGGTGAAGTGAATGGGTTGTACGATGAATCGAGGGAAGGCACAGAGGAGAGATGCGACAAAGAAGTTGTGCTAGCATGGTGGGTGTCACATAGCTTGGTCACAAAGTGACTGTTGGAAGCATTGTAGATGATTGGATGGTGATTTTTCTGTTGAAGGTAGTGAGGGGGAAGCATTTAACGAGCATACGTTTGGAAATATGCTACCAAAAGCGTATTAATGATAGAGATCTAGAGGATATACATGAATTTGAATTCAAAAGGTGCTATAAATACAACATCCTGCTCCACCTTTGAACACTTTGATTCCTGCAAAATTTCCTTGATATTTTGCGCTTTAGTTTGCGCTAAGATAATCGCTGCATGTCTAGAGAGGCTTGGAAAGAACTTCAAGAGAAGATTTCACAACAAGGGTTGGGAATTTACCTAAGTGGTAGCGCGAAATATTCTTGGAGAGAATGACTGAAACCTGACCTGATTCGACCCAACTCGTGCCTATAACCTTTCCTACCACAACACCTAGGTCACTGAGGCCTAAACGCTCTACCTGTGAGGCAGAAGATAGGAAGAAAAATAAGCCCTAGCAAGCGTTGATGTGGAAATCACTGCACAAAAATCCAATCGAGGTCTAATAGAAGGGTAAAATGGATAGAACCAAGTAGTCGATGAAACCCTTGGACATAGAAGAGGAAGAACTAACCATGGTAATTGAGGAGATTGATGCAGATGAAGATGTTTCGATTACTTGAAAACTGCCTTATATCCCAACTCGAAAATCCACAACTAAGGTTACTAAAGACCCAAATTCCACAAAATTCGAGGTTTGCACACCCTTTCTACTAGAGAACGTACCTTTTTAAGGCAATCTGATGACCTGCATACTATATTTGAAGATGGAGGACTGGGACCTGGGAGATCATGCGAAGTTCCCGTAGTTGGAACCGAGCAAATACCTGAGGAAAGTATACTATGAGGAGTCGGATGTTACATGGCTTGAGCTAATGAAGTGGGTGAACGAAGTTGAGAATGCAGGGTTGCTAAATATGTTGTGGGTGCCGTATTTTAGCTGCAACACCATCAACCCTGTATGTTTGCATTAGCTATTGAAGCTAGTTCATGATGGGTGCCTTTGGTTGGGAGGGCCCATCCTAATTACTGATATGTTAATCCATTGAATCACATTGTTTCCATATCAAGGAGTAGACCCTATGGATGCTTTTGTGGGGAAATCACAGGAGAAGAAGTTGGCAGACTAGATGAAGAGCGACTTCAAGCTGGTGAAGAAGTCATGCAGCTACGTGATTAGCTCCATAGGAGATGGCACAGTGTAGTTCAGTGCACAGATATTGGTCAGAAAGATCATGAGGAAGTGTCACGCTGGTGAAGTGCTGATGCCAGTAGTATATCTCATTGTGCAGTGCACCAAAGTAGTCCCATATAATTGGGCTTAGTGTATATGTCATGAATTCCTGGAGTATTGTAGAGAGGCCCAGGATGAGGGCAAGGAATTCCACTACACATGGCTACGCTTTTTGATCGCCTTGGTGGCATGGAGGACGTTGGAGGGAAGTCAGTTCCTACAGCATGATTCAGATTTATGCGAGGCCGTGAAATTCGCCTCACTGTGGGTGACGAAGGACCCTGAGCATGTTATGCAGACAAAGGTATTTTGGGTACTATTTGAGTTAGACTTGAGAATGGTGATTAACCAGTAGCCACGATTATCACCAAGCATATACTCCCAGTATTCTAATGTTGCTAATTTCAAGGAAGATTTTCATAATCTGTCTATCCACACGAAGAAAGATGCCAGAGGAATATGGTATAAGTTGCCATAATTGGTCGCTGAAGATGATATTATAGGGGTCATTAAAAAATGACCCAGCGACTTCTCACCCCATCTGATGCAGGCGCAAGAACCAATATGGATGCTGAAGGTGAAGCAAAGAAAACCATAGCTATGATAGTAGCAATGAAGGATAAGAAGAAGGAAGCATAGAAGGATTCTGTGAAAGAAAAGGCCATGGTGAAAGAAAATGCTGCATAGCAGAAAGAAGCTACTACAAAGGAAATGGAAGCACAGAAAGATAAGATCTTTGCCAAAGAGAAAAAAGCGCTAAAGGATAAAGTTGCGACCATGTTGTAGGCCACTATTGACCTCAATTAATCTGAAACAGATTGCACCAACATAGGGGTAGAGATAGAGGGTGAAGAGGAAGGGGGCGCAGACTTGGAGTCCCCCTTCATTGTTAAAAAGAGGAAGAAGCAGAGTTGTACAGGACCTCGTAAGAAGCAGAATTCTGACAAGTTTGTGAGCGCAACACCAATGGTCCTCATGGAGGGTGACCTGGATGAAATCGACGATGTGGTATGTGACGCTAAGAAAAAAATTTGGAGCCATATCGAGGAATAGTACCATTAGACACTAGAAAAGGTGCAGTAGGGCTTGAGGGAATTGCAGGTCCAAACAAGGGTTATTCAAGTGAGCATTGGACAAGCAATCTTGAAGCAAGCGAGTGGGTCAACCTTAGTAGTAGAAATCACCACAAACCTTTGTGAAGTACATTTGCTATAGGGATCACTGGACGTTGAGACTTCAAAAGATAGGGCACGCCTATTGCACTTGAAAATTTTCAGTCTAAAACTTGTGAGATTCCCTATTTAGACACTACATGAGCTGCATCAAGGAGTATCAAATGAGCTCAGAGTTCGGGAACAAAGAGCACTACTAGTGATCAAAAAAGTAAAGACCAATAACTAGCAAATGTCCAAGCAAAAGGTGTAGGAACTCAAGGAGCGAGAAGAGGTCATTACGAGTAGTCAACAACAATAGCGCAGGCCTGAAGTGAGCTTCTCGAGCTCAAGATTCCAATAGAAGTGACCTCCACAGAGAAGATCCAAAAGTTAGTCGCCACAGTGAAAGAATCGAAGGAGGAGATTGGAAATGTTTGTTTTGAGCTGCAACTGCGGATATCTGAGCTTCAACTTAAGCTGCAGCCAACCACTTCTCTGGAAGTCAGAGAAAGGCACGAGACTACTATTAAAGAGAAATTGTAGCCAGTTGTTTGAACAAACCATTGAGATGTCGACCTCACTACAAGAGGATCCACACTTGCAGAAGATTGAAACAAACATCCGAGAAAAACAAAGATAGTTCGACGAGATTAGAGCTACAACACGGACCGTAGCACCAGTGCAAAGGTTAATCATATTACAACGAGGGAGGTCTATCTAGACTGAGATTGATGAGCTGCAATAGAAGGCATCCATCATATCCTCAAGGATACAGCCTTGGGTAGATGAGGCAAGTCAACTCTCACAAATGGTGAGGAGCAAGTTGAAGGCTATGCAACAGACACAAAGAACCATGGGCCTTGTAATTGAAGGTCCAACTATAGAAAAATTAGTTGAGGAAGTTCATCAGGCCATTGTGCAAGGCACAACAGATCTTCAAGCATTGAAGATAGAATTCAATGGTCTGCATGCAAAGATCGAGGAAACACCAGTAGAGTGACTTGGGAAGAGTCACGAATTTGTGTTGGGGGCCTGTTGGGACAGGGTCACCTGGGGTAAATTTTGTAAAAGTTTTGACTAATATTGTAAAGTCTCCTTATTTTGAGGAGTAGAGCGTGCACGTCATTAGGTGTCAAAGGGGCTTTAGCAAGGTCAAAGCCCTTTAGTTTGTTAGGAGTTAAGTTGTTTTGTGACTCACCCATGGTTCACGGACCATGGTATTGTAATAGAAAAGGATATAAAAAGGACTCATAGAGAGTCATGATATATACATAATTGATCTATGAGTGAATGATCTAAGTAAGAGAAGTTTGTTTTATGTACATAGGTGAAGGGGAAGGCTCCTGCAGTTGTGTGCACGGAAACCTTGGTAAGTCCATAGTTGAGTGTGCGAGCCCATGCAGTTGTGTGCATAGGGTTGGAAGAGTCTGTAATTGAAGATCTAAGAATAATAAAGGTTGTTTGGAGAATTATCTGTGTATCTCTATGTTATTATTTACTTCTGAATTTATTGTGTATTTTCTCTGTTTGCTGCAATTTATCATGAAAATTTCTTTTTAGATGCATAAAAAGAGTAGATCTATTTGTTTACATCTTATTATGAATGTTTAGAACAATTGGTGAAGAGTTTGAACCTGTTATCTGTTAATTACTATAAATTTCGGGTTTTAAGGGTTAGGGTTCGTGAAGGTTAGAATAAAGCCCTAAGAGTAACAGAGACACATCACATAGTCCTTTGGATGCAGAAACTTGGTTTTAAGATCCTCCAATACTGCCTTGGGTGAGACTGTAGCCTACACTACACGGCTTGTTGCCAAAAGGGACAGTAGTGTAGGGTTTTGTTGGTTAGCGCAACTAACTCTGAACCTGGGTCCAAGCCCCCTCAAGCAAACATTTATCTATCCCTGCAATGCCCATGGTTTCTCTACACCAAGTTAACTTATCAGTGCTCACAAACTTTGTCGATGCATCTGCAATATTCTTCAAAGTGTCCACCCTTACCAACAACATCTTTTGATCCTCAATCATATCCCTCACAAAGTGATATTGAACATCATGATAAGAAAAGTTCTTTGACAAGAAAATTTCACTTTGGATATCATAGTCTATCCTTATAGCTCAATGTACTAACCCCATACTTGAACATAATCTCTGCAACAAAATGTCTTCCTTGCTTGCATGAGTGGCTGCCATGTATTCTACCTCTGTAGTTGAAAGTGCCACTACAAACTATCTCTTACTCATCCAACTGACTGCACCTCCAAATAGGTTAAACACATACCCACTTGTAGATCTTCTTTGATTGATATCTCCATCCCAGTCTGCATCAACAAAGCCACAGATGTCCAAAACTCTGTCCAATCTTGGTCTTCCTTAGTAGCACAAACCATAATCACTAATGCCATGGAAATACCTGAAAACCCACTTCACTTATTTCCAATGCTCATACTACATGTGCAATGTCTGGTCTAGTATAAACCATTGCATACACTAGGCTATTGACTGCACTTGCATATGAAACATATGATGTGTCCTCCTCCTCTTCTTCTATCTTGAGACAATGTTTAGTAGATAACTTTACACCTACATGAATAGGAACCTGTTGTAGTGGCTACAACCGCCCTCCATAATTTTTCCTTAGCCTGTTTTGGAGCCTCCTTACCAACCTTCACAGCAGCTTTCCTTGCTTTATAAAGCCCTCAAGCTTCAGTGTCTTTCTTGCTCAATGGTAGCCTGTCGATCACAGTTTGACCTTTTCCCCTCACAGGCTACTCATCTAGACTTGGTCCAGCTAGAGGATAAGCATCTTCCTAGTTAAATTTGCGCATTTCTGGAGGGCAACCAACCTTCCCTCTAGGAATTCTGCAATTCCCTTTGATAGCCTGCTGGGCTCTAGGATTGCACAATCCTGCCAGCCAACTCTCCCAGTAGGATTTGCGTAATTTTTCCCATCAACAGGCAGTTCAACCCAGGATTTACGCAAATTTGGGTAGCAGTCAACTGCTAGGCCTAGAAATTGTGTAATCCCCTTGGGCATTCAGCCCACCTTATAGTCAAGAATGCACATTTTTCTCCAGCAGTCAAGTAGTCTCTTGCATGTGCAGCTGAGTTGACCGATTCCCTCCGAGACTGAGGAAAATAGATTTTCATGCATAAGCTACTTCTCCCAAGGCAACATGCAAAGGCATCCCTTGTTTCAGGGATCTATGTTTAGAAATTGGAGGTTACATGCAAGGAGTAATACCAAAACCTCCCTCCAAGTGTCGTTTCCCCTAGATTTGTGGCATGTGCATCATAAACTCAATGTTATCAGAACTCATCAACTGGATGCTACAGAGATCATTCCTCACATCAACCTTGTAGCTCTGACATCCCACGTCACATCTAGGAGCAGTCGACACACTCAACTCAACTATTTTGGGGTAAGATTGCTTCCCATGCCTTGTGTGAGTGTTGTTTGCTTCATTTCTTTGAACGCTCTCTATCGTTTACGTGTATACTAGCTTGTTTTAGCTCTGTTTCAATTTTCTTTGATATCTCTCTATTGTCACATGCATGAAACTTTTTTTCATGGATGTTTGCCCAATCAGTGAATGACCTCACCCACATGCATGTTGATCTATTATCTCAATCTTCCATTCATGTTTTGCATGCACTGTTTATTACCTCTTCTATTGATTAGTGTCTCCATGCATTTCATTGGCTTACTTTCTTTCAGTTGCTCATCGGCAAGTCGAGCCAACCTTGGTTTGGTCTCTACCTTCAACAAGGTTACATTGCACAATATGGAGAAGGAAGGCTCACCTTCCTCTCCAGATTTGAGCCTTCTGGCCCAACACTAGCCTCTTGGACTGAAATTGCACATTTCTGGAGGTTAGTGGCTGCTTGGCACAAAATTTGCAGAAATCTACCCCTGGGCCAATAGTCCTTCCTAGATGGGATTTCTCATTACAAAATCCCAACAGCCAATTGCCTGACTGCTCTGTACATTGCGTAGTTCTAGTAGTTAGTCAGTCTCTTAGCAGCCTGGACTGTGCCTTGTGCAGTCTTGGCAGTTGGTCTCCCGACCTCCCAGAAAAAATGGCGTAACCTTCATGATCATTCACCCAAGTATGTTGCAAGTTAGTTCTCGTGTTCATTCTGATTTTCGACTGATAGATTTCTTGCTATGAGTGTTTCCATGTCTTTAGGTATCACAAGTGTTCATCTGCCTCTCAATCGTACAGGTACAATGGACTCCAGAAGAGCAGAGACAAAGACACCATTCAGAGCACACTTGGGGATGCAGTTGATCAAGTGTCTATGAGCTTGCCTACATCAAGAAGAAGCATCACAGCAAGAAGCATCATGAACAATAGCTAAATGAAATATACTAAATGCAACGAACACAACGAATGAAGCAAATGTAGTGAATGAAAGAGGAAGGTTGTTGACAACATAGAGGCGAAGAAAAGTTGCAAGATCAAGTAGATCCACTGATAATGAAAGCAACTTTGGAGACTCGGGCTAGGAAGTGACGGCGTGACATGAAGATCACATGAAGGCAGAAGATGGAACAAAGAAGGAGTTGCATGTGTCGAAGCAACAACTTAGGAAGAACATGAATCTACATGGATAGACCAATGAGTTGTAGTAGGAACATGAACAACAGTGGGTGTAACATGCACTCATGAATGAAACTACACCAGTACAAGTTAAGGATCCATCCCAGTAGCTGACACAGAGCAAACATGGTGAGCAGTTTTGTTGATTGCATGCAAAGGATCCAATAGCATGCATGTTGTTGGGTGCACGCATGTAATCCAACCCATTCAACACACTCACCAAGGTGAAGACAAGAAGCAAGTCCAATTGGGGCTGAACATGCACTTCGGCAAGTTTATGTGCATGACCACCAACACACACTTGAAGATCAGCATGGACACTATGCATCAATGTGTTACTGGTTCAACTGTCCCAAGAAGACCATGCACATGTTAGCAGATGAGTTGGCTGAAGGGGTCAAACCAATGCACCGGTTGCAATAGAGGAAAGAGTTCACTTCCACAAGATGTCACCATGAAGTGCATGCACACCATCACAGATGACCAAGCTTGGCATCAGCTCACCAGCTTCACCATCACAAGCATGTAAAAGCGTTGGTCTCACCACAACGAACTGAGTGTCAGTGATGTCTTGCAAGGATTTCTCAAGCCATGTTGTCTCAAATGAGTACATGTGCATTGTAATGTTGAGTCATGTCAAGTGTAAGTCGAGTGTCAATAGTTGGATATAACAGTCATAGAGTAGGTGAAGAGTCATGAGGGTAGTTGAACTATCACAAAGGGGAATGTCAAAGGTCACCCCACCCTTTGCTATAAATAGTCCCTGATAGCTCATTGTATAGGCTTTTGGTCAGCCAAGCTTCTACTAAGACTATCTTGAAAAAGGCTTGGACAATATTGTAATGCACCTTGGCTTCTCCACTGCACGGAGCTAGTACATCTCTTTGGAGGAGAAGGCGGATGTGGTTGTAATGTTCTACTGATAGGGCTAGCAGGTTTACATGGTGTATTATATGATTGTGACCTACACTTCTTTATATAATAAAAGCTAGGACATTTTCATGCATATGTTGTTATTGTAGTTGGACTGCTCTAGTTTCCTTAATGATGTATGTTGTTTAACTTACGCACTTGTATATGAACTGATTTGTATGCAATTATATGAATTTTGTTGTTAATGTGTTGCATATGTTGTTAATGCTATCATTTCCCGTGTCAACTTATCTGCCAGACATCAGACAAACCTTTCTCTGAACCTTGTTATATCAATCGTCACACTCATCTCGGACTAATCTGTGAGTGTTGTTCGTGTTATCTTACCTTGTATGTTGTGACTGCCACATCCGTGTTGACTGCTCTGCCGGAAGTTGTGCATGTCCTTTGTGTTGTGTGTTCCTAGCCGAAGTGGGATTGATACCTTTCAACCTGGGACTCACCTTCACCTTCCTCTCCCTTTGAAGTGTTAGAACCTCTCATACTCATTCCTTGAATCACTGCATCAATAACACACTTGCTACTAATAGATATATCTTACTTACCTCTGTGCGACATCGCAGTCAAGGCATTACCTTATGACCCACTTCTGGGACTCCTACACCAAACGGTATGAGGTCTAATTGGGACTTCTTACTGAGGAGATCCCCTTGACATGTTGGCGGGTCTAGCACTGTAAATAGAACCTTCACAAGTTTACTATCCTACATATTAAACCTCTACAATATTGTCTCAACATACTTCCTCTAGTTTAACTAGAGCTTCCTCTTTTCTTCATCTTGTTTAATTTCCATGCCCAAAATATAGTTTGCAAAACCAAGATCTTTCATGTCGAATTTGGAGGAAAATTGGGTCTTTAAATCCTGGATAATTTCTTTCTCATTTCCAACTTGCAACATATCATCCACATAGAAGACCAAATAAATAACATGGTTACCAATTAATTTAAAATACACATAGTGATCTAATTTTCTTCTAGTGAAGCCAAGTCACCATATAAATGTATCAAATTTCTGATATCACATGCTTGGTGACTTTTTTAACTGATATAGAGACTTTTTTTAATTTGCATACCAGTTATTCCTTACCCTTCACTGCAAAGCCTTTAGGTTTCTTCATGTAGATCTCTTCTTCCAGATCCCCATGAAGAATTGTTGTCTCACACCAATATGTTCTACATCAAAATCAAAAGAAACAACAACTTTTACAAGTAATCTAATAGAATCTGCCTTGGGAACATGAGAAAAAATATCACCAAAATCAATTCCCGGCACCTAGGAATAACCTTTTTCTGCCAAACAAGATTTTTATTTCTCCACCTTACCTTCTTCATTCATATTCTTCTTAAAAACCCATTTTCTACCAATGGGTTTGCTTCCAGCCCACAACTCCATGAGATCCCAAGCCTCATTTTTGTGCAAAGATGCCATTTCATCAACCATGGCCTCTTTCTAGACTTTTCCATCCTCTGAATCTACTGCTTCCCTCACAGTTCTGGGATCATAATCAGTAGTAGATAAAGAAAATTCTGAACTGAAAACAAATGGACTATACCATTCTGGTTGCCTTCTTTCTTGAACTGATCTTCTCATAGTTGGAGTTTGTGGATCTTCGTCTTCTGATTCCTCTTCTACTGTAGAGTCTGATTCTTCCTCCTTTTGCTCAAACTCTATATTCTTAGGTTCCTTTGGTAGGAATTCATGTTTAATAACATCTTTCACCTCTCTAAACACCACATCTTGGCTGTACACAACCTTCCTTGTTTCTGGGTTCCAAAGCTTGCAACCTTTTAAGCCATCCTTATACCCAATAAAGATGCACTTTTCATATTTACCACCCAAATTTGTTCTTTTCTCCTTTGGAACATGTACATATGCATCACATCCAAATTCCATTAGATGTGAACGAGAAGGTTTCTTACCAGTCCATACCTCTTGTGGAGTTTATCCTCTAACACTAATGAAGGTGATTTTTTGACCAGGTAACATGCAGTCTCCACCGCCTCTGCCCATAATTCCTATCCTAACCCTACACCACTAAGCATGCTTCTTTCCTTTTACATAAATGTCTTGTTCATTCTTTTTGAAACTCCATTTTGCTGAGGTTTGTATGGAGTAGTCTTCTACCATGCTGTAACACACTTATTACATAACTCTTCAAATTCCTTACAAAACTCTCTACCGTTATCTATCCTCAGCACTTTTATCTTCTTCTCTGTCTCGTTTTACACCAGAGACTTAAATCATTTAAACCTGTCAAAGACTTCATATTTATTTCTAAGGAAATATATCCATGTATTCCTTGAGAAGTCATCTATAAATGATACATAGTACACAAAATTACCAAGTGATGGAACCGACACAGGTCCAAACACATCATTTTGCACAAGCTCTAATATCTATTTCACCCTCTTAGCACCAGAGGGGAAACTCACATGATTTTGCTTCGCATATACACAATTTTCATAGAAATCAAAATCTAGAGAGAAATTAGACACACCTTCTACCATAGCATTACCATGAAGTATTCAAAGGTCCTTCTCTCTAATATTTCTAAGCTTTGATGCCATAGCATGGTCTTTTCTCCAAAGACCACTAGCTTTTTTGCTAAACTTTCAGGAACCACAAAACTATTGCACCCATCAATAATAGTGCTACCCTAAAGCTTGTACAGAGTTCCAATCCAAACTCCCCACATCAATACTAGTGCTCCCTAAACCGTCTTGCAGGGCTCTTTCTTGAACACTATTTTTACACCTGCATCATCCAACTTGCTTACACAAATCAGATTTCTGGTCAAGGTAAGAATATGTAGAACACTCAGAAGGGTTATAATCCTTCCACCTTATAACTTCAACTTGACTTTTCTGTGGCTAATGATTCTAGCCTTCTTGTCATCCCCTAAGACGACATCACCACCATTATATTTCTCATACTCATAGAACCACTCCCTATGGTGAGTGAAGTGAAAGGATGCACCTAAGTCAATCAACCATGCCTCATGATCTACATGTGTACTTGAAGAAGAAGCCAAGTACACATCCCCACCTTCATCTGAGGTGGTTTTCTCCTCTACAGAAGGAGCATCATCAGATACCTTGCATTTCTTAGGAGCTTTAGATTTACATTCCCTTTTGAAGTTCCCTTCTTTTCTTCATTTCCATCACACCTTTAAAGTTTTTCCTGGAGATTTAGATCTCCCTCTAGATTTAGATCTCCAACTCAAGGACTTATCTTTTTTATGTTCTGGGAGTGTCCTCGTATAAACAATGCATAACCATTTTTGCCATCCATATTTTTTTGTCTCATCTCCTCTGACAACAAGGATGCGACTATTTCATCAAACTACAAGGCAGTTGCATTGCTACCTATTAGAACAACCAGACTATCCCACGAATTAGGTAGAGAACACAACAGATTGATGCACTTATCTTCATCTAAAATTTTAATATCAAAAGATAATAACTAACTTACTAGAGTATAAAAGACGTTCATATGCTCTGTCACTGAGTCTCCATATTTCATCCTCAGGTTATACAAATTTTTCCGTAGGAACAATTTAGTCACTAGAGACTTAGATTGGTACAAAGTCCTTAAATTGTCCTACAATCCCTTTGCCGAAGCTTCCCTTGATACATTTAGCAATATTGAATCTGAGACACACAATTGTATTTTGCTCTTTTCCTTCCGATCCAACTTCTCCCAGTCTTCAGTTTTTGGTTTAGTACTTGGATCTACCGCAATCCACTGATCTTTATCCACCAACAGATCCTTCATCTTGAGTTTCCACAACTCAAAATTATGGCCATTAAATTTCTCGATCTCTATATTTCCACTGCTCTTCATCGTATTTCACCACAAGAATATATCCCGAAGATCTCCCACCGAATTGGGTCTACCACAGGTCCGAACAAAACCCCTCAGCAATAAAGGCATCCCCTTGAAGCCAAAACAACTCTGATACCAAATGTAGGTTTTAACCCCATACAGAAATCACCTGCATACAAATTCTAAAAAACATAAAATAAAGAATGGCGAGAGAATGAAACATAAAACAATCATACATAGAGACTTTCCCCTGCATCCAAAAATTGGGACTACTAGATTGATTTTTCATTATATTCCTTTCAATGTTACAATACATATATATACATATCAAAATCATCCATAAACCACAATCCATTAACCCTGGATTAGAGCATAACCATAGTTCCCTTTATCGGATCTACAAAATACCATGGAGAAAAAATGATTATGCCCAAAACCATGTGTGAAATCCATGCACAAAACCATCGGTAGGTCCGCCCACCTAATATAGGTACCAATTTTTTTTTTCATGGGGCACTGCCCCAAACCCCATGTAGGGGGTCTATTGCCCCCCCTACATACCCCTAAATAGGGGGGGCAACCACCCCCCTGTGACCTCCCTAATGCACTCGACATAATGTATAGGGGTTGCTACCGCCCCCCATAGTCATGGAAAGAATATAACACACACCCAACTGGAAAAAGTGGGCCTTTTAAATACAAGTAATAGTACTAATCTAGAAAAGACACATGAGCATAACATATAAATGAAATATTGAAAGCTAGCAAAATAGTTCACATAGAAAAAATGATTGTTAAAACACATACAACACACTTTCAACAAGATAAGTATGAAAGACACCTAAATAGTTCAATTTCCTTAGTAAACATGAGAACAACATACATCACAAACATTCAAAGAATAGCCTTACAATATTTATGACATATGCATGAAAGTGTGTTGGTTCAATGAGCTTTTGAATTAAGTTAAAGTTCCAATATACATCAAGAATGTGAAAACCACTAGCCCCAAAAGTGGAGCATTAGAGAAACCACGTGCTCCTCCAAAAGAGCTATCTTCTTGTCTAATGTCTAGTAGGAGGAGTGACCAGCAAATAAAATTTTAGCTCAAAAATGAAAGTGCCTAGAAATTCTTGAAACTAGAATCAAGTCGAAGTTCTCACCATTCTAAATCCAATGACATTCCTTTCACCACAATCTGACACCCTACGCTCAATTTATTACATTATGATTGTTTGGCCCGATATCTAAAAAATGAGTAGGGTTGCTGATTGGGATTTCGTACAACTAAGATCACCCATAGTGACTATGAAGGTACAGACCAATCAGGTGTTGAGAAGTGGCATCTCCTGGTTCATCAGTTTGGGTTTGAATTTTATTAGTTTTGTGTGGCCCAATCATGGGTTGCAATGTGGCACCTCTAGATTGCACAAAATTTTTGGTTTGGTCAACTAGAGGCCTGGGTGGGATCGAACCCCCCACCTCAACTCTAACAGTGAAATGTTATACCAACTCCTATGCATGATGGTCCTTAACCACTATGGGTGCAAAGGCTATTTAAGATTTAGCAGAGGCGCATATGGAGAAGGGGTCGGGCGGTCAACCCTGACCCCTAATCACATACACATCACATGACCATAGCTCAGCAGAGAAGGGCTAGGAAACAATCCTCGGCCCTTGGTCACAAAACCCTCACACAACTACAACATGAGGCAGAAAGGCACCAATGGAGAGGGGGCTTAGCAGAAGCTCCAGGTCCTGGCCTTATGGACACACATAGAACATTGTCGAGGGCAAGGCAGAGGGTAGTTACAGAGAGGGATAACCCCTGGTTTTCACTGCAACCATGTGAGTTGGGAGTGACAACTAAGGGACCTTGGAACAAAGTTGTGGCCATTAGCCGAGTCCTCAGCACCATGGGGGGTTAATATGACCACAACCCGACAGTTAAGGTGCTAATCCGGCGGGGGCAGGTGTTAAGGCTCATCCCTCAGCCACATGGACCATGTGGGCTAATTTTTTGTGCATATGGGTTATTGGGAAATTTAGTTGTCAAACAAATTGCACCATGTGAGGGTGAAAATGTCACCTCCATAATGAAAAATAGTGCGGACTTGTAGGATAGATAGACTGTTAGTCCAATTTGTAGGATAGATAATAGCAAAACTACATAGAGAGCTTGTAGAGCCATATCTTTGTGATTTTTTGTCCTTTTTTAGCTCAAGAAGAGTCTACCTAGGGTTTTTTGGATATTCTAGATCGAGTGGTGACCTCTATTTTCTAATTTGAGCACATCTAAAGGAATTTTTTACAGGTTCAAGTTCATGGGTGTATGGATCAATCAGTGTTTTGGAGCATTTCTTGAAGGTGTTTGAGCATGGAGAAGGCCTTGTAGTTTTCTTACCTTCAGAAGTTTACTGCAGTAGCTATTACTTGTAGGGTTCAACTCTTTTATACTATTATCACTATAAGAAAGTTTTCTATTTTTCCTTCAATGTGGAATTGTGCTTATATGCTCATGTATGCTCATTTTTAGATGGATTACAGGGTTTTTGTAGTAGACACCGTGTGTTGCTTATGTTTTCATGACTGAATGTAGATTTTCACAATGTTTATGTGAGAGTTCTTTGTAGGGGAGTATTTCCTTGAAGGGGAAATAGGCACATGTTTTATCAGTAAAATTTTTTGTATTTTTTTTCCACTCAATATATGGAGTGATCTAGCTAGGTTGGTAGGCCCCAAGATGTAGACTAGGAGGGGTGAACTCTGTCAACAAAACCTTTGTTCTAGTCTTCATGATTTCTTGTATGAATTATGTGATGTTGTGCTACTTATGCTTAAGTTTACATGTGAAAACTAACTCATAAATTGAAGAGATATTTTGGAAAGCCTATTTTGTGTTAAGACTCATTTTTCCTTGCAAAACATCAGAGAATGATACTTGTTTTTAGGAAGAGGAAATTGATCTCCTCCTCCATTTTCAGATCAATTGGTATAAGAGCTTCATCTAACCAAGTTGCAAGAATGGGAGAGAAGATTCTCCATTCCATACTTAATCCGCTTGAAGAGTACCTGCACACAGACAAAAGACAACAACCAATCAAATCATATTATAATCATCTATTGATTAAACATAGCATGGAATCAAGTACATGATACACATATGAAAGCATAAATGGATAACACAAGCATATGGAAAAAGCTTTGAACAGTTCATTAGTAAAAGGAAGAGTTACAACCCATCGCTTGATTCAGCATCACTCAAGTTCAATCCCATCCTCTCCTCATAACAAGCAAGACATTTTGACATCATTACAATACTTGAAATCAAATCAAGTCTCCTACTAACAGCATCTCCCTATAATTCAATAATTTCCAGCCCCGAATCACTTAGATGAGTGCTCTTTTTATAGGTGAATGAAGGAAGTTATGCCATAAATGGTGATAATGAATGCCCTCCCAAACTTAGAATTTAGTTCCATGGAGGAAGGGATAAGGGATTGATGTTCCTTAACTCCCTTCCTCATCCAAATACGAGCTCAAAGGAGTAGATAGCCTTGTGAAACTTCTAGAGGCATCCAATGGATAACGAATCTTTCAAACCCCAATGGAAATTCGCTCAGATTCACCTAGCGTAGGCCCAATAGGGACCAAGTGCACTACATAGCACCCTGTCAGTGTATGGTTTGCATTACAGTGCACCCTAATGAAGGCCTATCTATGCTGATCTTATTAGAGGTAGTTTCTAGATGATTTTGGTCATGAAACTTCTTGGGAAGCTAGGGATTCTGTTGGTTGACTTCTTAAGGCCATGTAACAACTGAATTAGGGTTTAATGGGCCCTAATAGTACTGATCTGTAGGTTGGGGTTGATGTGCCCAAATGGATCTGTAACAAGAATATCCACCTTCAATTGCATCATGGGCTTAAGGAACAAGTTGCTGAAATTTTCACTCCTATGAGAGAAAAAGAGACCTCCAAAATGAAATCAATATGTGGGCATGGTTCACACAGTAGTTATGGACCATATGAGGAAAATTATGCATGTGCATTTTGCAAGCATATCCAATATTATCACCACATGTGAGTTGGTAAAAGTGGGTGGCTAGAGTCATCTGCAATGTCGTCATCATCATTAGAAGCTGAAAAGATGAATGGGAAGTTCAATAGGTAATAAGCATTTCAAGTGCAATTCCTTTTGTTTATGTTCATAACACCTCTTTTCCAACATTTGAGAAACACACCAAATGCATTGTTATGAAGTTTCTTTCTAAAATGGGTTATGAAGGAGGAGGCCTCAGAATAAATGCCCAAGGGATCACCAATACAATCATGGTACAAGAGAAACAAAAGTATCAAGGATTGGGATATGGTCAAAGGGAGTTTTGAGAATTCTCTAAATGGTTTGAGACACAACAATCATTTGAGGATGATATGTCACACAAGGATGGTGGTGACAATGTTCATTTGTCTCTCAAGCAAGATAATGCTTCAAAGAACCTTTCATGTCATCATCCACCCCACATCGTCAACGATACAACCCAAGGGAAAGGTACAAATCTCATGGTTGTTTTCCAAATGATGGTAATTTTGACTATTTGTGGAATACGTATCCTTGTACTTCCTATGATGCATTTGAACATTGTGTGGCTGTCTGCAAGCAATGCATCGTAATGGTTAAAAGGATGGATGAAATTCTATGCATTAATCATGATAAATCTCCTTCACATGAGAGGACTTCCATGTTGGCAAGCAAGAGAAAGTTCTTTTGTACCCATTGCAAGATGCATGGGCATGGAAATGAACGATGTTGGAAATTACATCTAGTGATTCGTTCCAAGAAGGGAAAAGAGATTGTGCAACATAATGCAAGGAAAGTGAGTGGTGGCAAAGAGGACTCGCAGTAATCATAAAACAACCTTCAAGGCAAAGTTGACGCAAAAGAGAACTGATAAGCCTAGGAGAGGCGTAGATTGGGTACACTGTTTGTAAATTTTCCTTGTAACTTTGTAATTACTTGTTGTTGTTTACCTATTTGGGTACTTTTGTAAAGTGAACAATAATAGTCACTATGTGAAAAAAGTATGTTTCTTTGACATTATGTTATTGGGATATTTACAAGTCCATATGTGTAAGTCTTTTGGAATATACACGTTGTCATCCAAGTTTGTCTACAAGTTTGTCATGTACTCTGTTATCACTGAAAAGATTTCACAGAAGAAAAAGGTTCAGATCAAGGAAGTGGTTTGAGCAGACTTGATAGAAACTGGTAAAGACAGAACCAAAACCTCTAAAAAGCTCGAATTTGATGATCAGGTTTCTGAATTTGTCTTTAAGCCAAGAAAACCTGTGACAAGGCATTCAAAGGGGATACAAGAGGCACCACCAGAGGCAAGTGAAACAGGGGAGATAACAAAATCTCATGAAGAAACTTCGACTTCATCAGAAACATCATCACAACTGCATAAAAACGATAGAGGTAAGGCAGTTATCTCTTAACAAAGAGGAATGCAGTTTTGAAGAGTTGAAAAAAAAATTGAAGTTAGAAAATCTTGAAATTTCCAAACTAAGAAAAACCTCAAGGAAACATGCAATCAAGGAAGCTCATTTCAATAAAATGGAGGCTCTGTGGTCAGTTGTCATGCTCAATACTTCACCTGCAATAAAAGAAGCAAGATACATTAGAAAGGTCAATGCAAAATTGAGAGCTGGGATCAAAATTATGAAGAGGAAAATTGAAGATCTGAAGACACCACTAAGCCAACATGAAGGACATTCTTAGCTAAGAGAAATCACATAACAAGTAAGGCTAAGTCCTAAATTTTGATAGATTACCTTTTGAAGTTTACCTTAAAAGAATGGTGTCTATGTTTTCAGTTTTGAACAACTTTATGGTAGATGGGAAAGCCATTACAAGGAAAAGAAAGATCAAAAGAGTCAAATTTTAGCCTCAAACTATTTTTTTAAAATTACACGCTAGTTTCGTAGAGCACTACGAAACTGTTGTAGGTGATGCCTAATGCACAGAAGTTTTGTAGTGCGCTACGAAACTGATGTAGTTGCATATTATGTTTTGGTGGACAAATTTTGGGATACAAAAGGAAATATTTTTGAAGAGGAGTGTCTGAAAAGGAGCATTTACAAAGTGTAAGTATCCAGCAAAGGAAAATCAAAGAAAGAAAGGACATCCATGAACTCTAAACTCTATGTTATGAAAATGGTCATTATTTCATAGCTAATATTGATTCATAATGCTTCGGGCACCATTAAAGAATTTTTGTCTTAGCACAAGTATTTGAGCAGGGTATTTGGTTAATTTAATGCATGTATGTGATTAAAAGAGACAACATGGTCAGCAGAAGGTCGAAGACAAGCATAAGAATGAAACTCTAAAAAGGAGGAACTTTGTCTCCTTGTTTTTACCAGTCAACTTCTAGAAGCGTTTCTGAGTAGTTGAAAATTCATCTATGAAAAGTGAAAGAGGTTTTCATTCCTAAGATACTAAAGTACAAAAAAATCTTCCAATTTCTTCAAATCCATTATGATCTGAGAGAAATTAATGACCAAACTTGCGCTACAAAACTGCTGTAGGTGCAGTTTTTCACAAGCATATTTCTCTTGTTTTACACCTGTTTTTCAAAGACATATTCTGGGCAGTAGGAAAGGTATTTCAAAAAACCAGGAGAGGTTTTTGTTCAGAACAGATTGGTCTACAAAAACCTCCTTCAGTTTTTCCAAATACATTTTTTATGAGAAGATATGAGCTCTGTCCTAAGACCTATTTTTCAGCCAGAACAGAGCAAGGAATAGTCTCCTAGTTTCCAGGAACAGTAAAAGGATGAGTCATCAAGGGCCAGCTGGAGGGTTATGAGCATCATCAAATTCGAATTCATGGAGTTATAGGTGTCAAAATGATTTTTTAATTCCTAGATAAGGTTGGTTTTAATCATAATGAGGAGTTACACTCCTAATTGTTTTAGGTCTCTAGAATTGCTAGTTAACAGTTAGTTACATTTAATAGTTAGTTTTGAGTGTCAATAGGTGTCAGGTAAGGTAGAATTCGAATTCCCCTCATGCTAGAGGAGGAATCTCAGATATGTAAAGAGCTATATATATAGGAGAAGATCTAATGTACAAAGCGTTGGAAAATTTCAGAGAAACTGCAATATTGTGCTTTATGTAAGACTCTGTTTTAGTAATACAGTATTTGGCTTTGCTTCTCAGGAATCAGAAGGAATTCAATGTTCAGAACGTATTGTATTGTCCTCTTCTCAGTATTTTCAGTGGTATGAATGTGTGATTACTTATAAATCACTGATTTTGATCTAATTTCCTTCATACATTTATAAACTGTGTTGTCCTATATGTTTCTGGTGTGTTCTAAATGTGTTGAATTCTGGATGCCCTGACTTCTATGTAAGGATGATATCATTGTTATACTAAATTTTTTTTCACTCCATAAGCCCGATGGATAATTTCTAATTGTGTTTCCACCACTTACATTCCTTCATTTTTTTTCATAGAGTTAGCCATCTTACTCATAATCAAAATCTTTAATCTTATGAGAGAGTCCTCTCAGGTTGAGGAGGCTAAGCCTCAGCCTAAAGTAGGTCTGAAAGAGTTACACAAGGTCTTCCTGGTCAGCAGCCTATCAGGGCAAGGTTTTGTGATAACATACTCACTGATGCAAGTATTCAAGATGGAACTTGTTGTGAATAAAATCTGTGTTTAAGATTGTACAAGATGACTATGTTTTTGTAGGCAAAGCCAATTATGTCATTCAATTTTTGCAGCAGTGTACTTTTGTGTACAAGCTCAATTTAAGGATAGTAAAGCAAGTTTATATTGCTTTTTATTTCCAAGATGGAGTCAAGTTTGTCTTCAATAGTTGAACTTGAACGTGAACTTGTTTTGAGCCATGCAAAGATGAGATTAAAGAGAATTTTTAGATTCCACTCATCAATGCTTTTGTTCCTACATCATCGATAATAATTTTTGGCTTGATTCTTAACAGGACAGTAGGTATTCACGAAGAAGATATGTGAAGTGCCTTGATTGGAGCTTGAAGGGAACCAATTGAAAAGATAACATATGGATTGAATTTTTGGGTAATTTTGATTTTCAACCTCATTTTATTTACTAGGAGAAGTAAACTTTTGGAGTCTAAAAGTTCGTAGTGGGGAGGTGTGATCAAGGGATCAAAATTTATCTCAAAAATGAAGGTGCCTAGAAAGTATTTAAACTAGTGTCAATTTGATGTGCTCATTTTTTTGAATCCAATGATGTTCATTTCACCTGAATCAGACACTGTATTCTCAATTTATTGCGTTCTAATTGTTTTGTCCAACAACTAGAAAATGAGAAGGGTTGCTGATTGGGCATCTGATAGGGCTTTTGTATAATTGACATCACCGAGGGTGATTGTGTAGGTACGGACCAATCGGGTGCTGACAATTGGAATCTCCTAGTTCATCAGTTTGGGGTCAAATTTGATTGGCTTTATGTGGCCCAATCATGGGCTGCCATATGGCCCAATCATGGGATGCCACATGGCACCTTTAGAGGGCACAAAAATTTTAGTTTGGTCAATGAGAGCCTGGGTGGGATTGAACCCCTAAGCACATCTATAATAGCACAATGCTCTACCAACTCTTATGCATGATGGTTTTTAACCACTATGGGCGCAAAGGATATTTAAGTTTTAGCAAAGGCGCATATGGACGAGGGATCAGGCGGTCAGCCCTGACCCCTTCTCACTTGCACATAACATGACCACAACTTACAGGAGAAGGGATAGTCAACAACCCTCAGCCTCTAGTCGCAAGACCCTTACATGACCGCAACATAAGGTGGAAAGGTGCCAATAAAGAGGGGGCTCGGTGGAAGCTCTAGCTCCTAGCCATATGGATCTGCACAGAACTGTGTTGAGGGCATTTACAGAGAGGGATAGCCCTTAGTTTTTGTTACAACCATATGACCTGGGCGCAATAGTTAAGGGGATTTGGTGGAAAGGGTAGGCCATTGGCCTGGTCCTCGGTCACATGGGGGTTAATATGACAACAACCCAGAAGTTAAGGTGCTAAGCCAGCAGGGGTAGGCTTTAAGGCCTAGCCCGCAGCCTCATGGCCCATGTGGCCTAATTTTTCATGCATTGGGGTTAGTGGGAAATTTAATTGTCTAATAAATTGCACCATCAGAGGGTGAAATTGTCACCTCCATAGTGGTGAATTTGTAGGGAATTTACACTATTAGTCTGATTTGTAGGACGGATAACAACAAAACTACATGGAGAGTTTGTAGAGCCATATCTTTGTGAGTTTTTGTCCTTTTTGAGCTCAAGAAGAGTCTACCTAGTGGTTTTTGGATACTCTAGATCCAATGGTGATCTCTATTTATTGTTTTAAGCACATCTAAAGGAACATTTTTCAGGTTCAAGTTAATGGGTGTATAGATCAATCGATGGTTGAAGTTGTTTGAGTATGGAGAAGGCCTTATAAGGGTTTTCTAACCTTCTGAAGTTTACTAAAACAACTGCTACTTGCATGGTTTAACTCTTTTATACTTTTCTCACTATCTCTTGTTGAGGAAAGCTTTCTATTTTTTTTTTATGTGGAATTGAAGTGCTTATATGTTCATGTATGTTTATTTTTAAATGGAGTACAGGGTCTTTGTAGGGGACACCTTGTGTTTATGATGTTTTCATGAATGATTGTAGGTTGTCATGATGTTTATGTGAGAGTTATTTGTAGGAGAATATTTCCTTGAAGGGAAATAGCCACATGTTTTATCAACAAACTTTTATGTACTTTTTTTCCACCGAATATATGAAGCAGTCTAGCTATGTTGACAGGCCCGAAGATGTAGCCCAAGAGGGGTGAACTTTGTCAAAAAACACGTTCTACTCTTCATGAATTCCTATCTGAGTTATGCGATTTTGTGTTTCTTATGCTTAATTTTACATGTGGAAAATAACTCATAACTTGAAGAGACCTTTTGGAAAACCTGTTTTGTGCTAAGACACATTTTTACTTGCAAAGCGTAAAAGAATGATCCTTCTTTTTAGGAAGAGGAAATTGATCTCCTCCTCCATTTTTAGATCAAGGAGCCTAGGTGAAAATTATTTTACAAGAACAATGATGGTGTATATATAAGAATCGTGGTTATACATCACCTCCCTTATGATGCTTGGACTACCCTCATGATTGTTTGACTTTTGAATGACATTTAGACTTCCCACATGACTTTTCACATTACATAGATGAATCTTGGACTTCCACTGTACATTATATTACTCCAGACAAATTTACATAATTCAAAAAAGGATGTGGCACATGATGATTTATGACATGACATGCCACTATGCCGGTGACATGGACTTCATGTTGATATGGTGGTGTCAAGCCACTCTTTGTTGTTGCTTTCTTTTTGTCTTCTTAAAAGATGAACATGGTATTATTCTTCCTCCTTATGCATGAAGATAGGAGTTTTCAATGAAAACTTGATCTCCAAATGTTGTCACAACTAATGTCCATTTTCCTTCTCTTGATTGGTCAACATGTTCTTATAGCTTCGAAGGTGTCTTCTAGCAAGATCTCCTTCTTCATCCTTTCGTCATCATCATGTGATAACATGATCGAATAACTGCAACTGAAATCCACTCATGAAAAGACGACATTAGTACGATAAAAAATCCTACTCTAATATTATGTATAACAATTCATTAACTGAGTTGGAACTGGGTGACAGGATGGGAATGAGGCTCAGGGATTGCACAACTGCGCAGCTAAGGATGTCAGGGTCAAGGACTGAGCCTTGAGACTATTCAGTGCACAGCTCAGGCAGGCCAGGGCTTGTCATCTTCATAGTTGTGGGGCTTAAGAGAATATGATCAGGGCTTGAGGTTTTAGGTTTCCCACTACATAGTGCGAGATGGGTAGAGGTCGAGGGATTGCATAGTTGCATAGTTCAAGGGCTCAAGGATGAGGCTTGATGCTTGAGACTCTGTAGTGCACAGAAGAGATTGGCTAAGGGCATAGATAACACAGTCCTAGAGCTCAAGGGTCGAGGCTAAGCACTGTAACTAAGTAGTTTACAATTCTGGGAAGCAGGTACTACACATTGTGTAGTGCCAAGAGGCAAGGCTAAGGCTTGAGGAATTCATAGTTCATAGTTCTTGAGGGTTAGGTGATTCCAGGTTGCTCGGTTGAGAAGCTTTCTAGATATGACTAAGTGGGGGAT
Source organism: Pinus tabuliformis (assembly GCA_031772625.1). Classification (NCBI taxonomy): domain Eukaryota; kingdom Viridiplantae; phylum Streptophyta; class Pinopsida; order Pinales; family Pinaceae; genus Pinus; species Pinus tabuliformis. The sequence goes on along the minus strand of CM062814.1, from coordinate 715,306,801 downwards.
CAATGAAATCAAAGTGAACAATGATAAGACTTGAGTATGATAACAAACTTAGAATACTTGATGACACAACATAGATAACCTAAAATACATGAACAACATACTTTCCTCAATGTGACAACATTGTGATGACTAGCTCCAATTGCAAGACCAAGGATACACTTTGCAATGGTGACAACAATTGTGCAACAATACTTAAAACTTTGGAAATGAGTGCGGTACATGTCTACATACTGAGAAAAACCCATTAACATGAAGACCATCTCTTGAAACAAACCAAAACCAATTTATGCGATGTGCGGCGCTTGCCCATGCTAGAAGAGGACACTTTGATTTTCTACCAAAAGGAAAAAGAGTACTTAGAGAAAACATGTGTGAAGACATTCAATGTTTGCGATTATAGTATGTTGTTACACATCATTTTGTCACCATTAGGAAAATGACCGCCAATATGGATCTCTCGTTATCTGATGAAATGTTCCAAGCATTACCCTACAATGTTGGAAACAAAAAAATCCCAAAGACAACAAGAATCCTGGATTACATTGCTCAAAAATCTATTTTTAAGCACTTGTGCAATTTCCCTAGCCATTTCCTGTGCAAGTGTAGTTTTTACCATTATGGCCTGCACATTCTTGCACTTTGTATTCCAGTAAAAACTGCGCAAATCTCATAATGTGAGTAAAAATAAAAAGTATATTCTATAAGCCTTGTTGGAAGAATATTTCTCAATCAAAAGGTATTGATACTCTACATAGTTGGGCCTCATCCCTTGGTTCATGAATCAAACTCCCTCTCTTTGTGGAACCCTAATCCCTCCGTTTATGGATCTCATCCCTTGAGAAGAGGATCTCAAACCTCCTCAGCTTTACCTATAAATTCAACACAGACTAGAGGGATTAAGGGGGGTCCTTTGGAATGTAAATTTATGCTATTGGATTGGGGCTAGAAGCTTATCACTGAAGTAAGGATTGGAGACTATTGGGAAGAGGTTTTTAACACCAAGGCTAAGGTTGCATTTCTCCTTCCTATTCAAGATTAATACAAAAGAGTGTTTGTTTCGTACTGTGTTTTTCAATGGAGCTGATGTATTGTGTGTTTACTTCCATTTTTCCATTGATGCTTATATTAGGTACTAGTTTCCTTGATCACTGGTATGAATTTTATTGAGTCATTTATCAATCATATGCCTTTGATCCTTTATTGTTATTATGTTTGGAGGTATAGATTCTGAGCATTGAGGAGATGCATTAAACCATATTGAGGATCTTCATCGGGAATTTCATTTGAAAGGTATGGATTTCATATTCCAACATTCTTTCTTATGAGTCAATAGGATAGAACTTAGGGAAATATTTACTAGATTTTTTGTTTGTTACTAACCATTGAATCTAGGGAAATTTCTCTTGTTCAAAGGCGCGATTGTTCCACCATAATAGATTTGCAACCATACTGGGGAAAAATTTGTTCTTCATTATTCCTTCGTGTAATATTTGATTGCTTTCTAACCGCTTTGATTGACTCTGTTTAGAAACTTGACAACTTAAATTTTTGGACTTGTGGATTTATTGCTTATTTTCATGGAAAATTTTAAGGATGGAAAATTATCTTGAAGTTTAAAAACATTGGCGAATATCACTAGTCCCTAATATGAAAACTATAGAATGTTTATTGATGTATTTGTACAATTATTCAAATTTATAATGATTTTATATATACTCTCTATATAATGTTGGTGATTTATAAGGTAAAATAATTTTATATTGTAAAATTTGGGTGAATCGTTTTTATAAAAAGCGAAAACTGATGAATCATTTTTTGGGAAAAATCATGGAAAGTTAGCCCACTTGCGAATATTAGCCCCTAAAATTTTCCATGCTTATTTTATTAGTTTTTGGTCATTTTGTGCATTTTTTCATCAACAACAGTGTGCACACTTGCACACTTTTCTTTTACCAACAGTGCATTGACGCACTTAACCTAACTGGTTTCCTGCACAATTCTTTTAAATGTTTGAAAAAAATAGGGTTTTAGTCTACTAGGTCCATAATTTTTTGATTTCTATGTTTTCTTGGGTCTGTTTACATTCTGAAAAAGTCCACTCTTTTTTGATTTGATATTTTGAGTTTTGTTCTTTAAAATTTACTCATCTTTGCAAATTAGGGTTAAAGGTTTGATCTAGTGAATTGTTGATTTATCAAAATAAAGATTGGTCATTGATAGTATAATTTGTGTTTGTCCTTCTTTTGTAAAAAAATCAGATTAAGTACTTTGTTTACCTAATTGCAAAGAATCATTATTATTGGTAAAAAGTTAGTGTTTTTCAAGGTGAGATATTTTGATTTAGAATTGTTGTTCTGAAGCGAATAGTGATTATTCTTTTTTATAAGACAACAAAAAATTATGCTTATAGTGATTCACAATTCATTACATAAAGTTGAAATTATGGTTTGTGTCTTTTGAAGGAGGAATTAATTGTTTAATTTTGGGTATGCAAGAAGTTGTTGAGATTAAAATTTTTCATTTTTATAGCTTGGATTTTAATGAAATTAGGTTGCATTTTTTCAAAAAAATTCCCCCTCATGGCCGGGGGGGACAAGAATCATGTATTTTTCATTCTTTTTTTATTTGCATTTTGAAAATTATTCATTGATTATTGTAGTGTTGAAAATTGAATGAAACCTCTCTCCTTACTTTAGTTAGGATTCATCGAAGTGAAAAGATTACAATATCATATTTGATTGCATTCTATTTTGAGTCAAGTTATAACACCACCCATTTCATATCTATTAACTGACTAAGTAAACAACAACTTAAAAACAACACTAATAAAATAAATTACATTTTTTATATTTCTAGGGCTCATTGCACCTACATTAGATCAGATTGTATGGCTTTGGAATATGAAAGTGAGTTAACTTTCCCAAGCTACAAATAAAAAATATAACCTTGTGGTAGGGAGTAAATCCATCTATTACAGTTTGACTATGGGACACTGCTCTTACATGATAGTTAAACACGAGATCATATCAGACCCAGTGAAATGATTGACCCCAATTCATTGCATTAGGGGAGTTTTGAGGTCTAAAATGGGCCTCCTAAGGAAATTGTAAAATAATAGTGGAAATAATAATATAAGATTAGATTACATCATCAAATTTTAGAGGAAAAAAGGAAAAACAAATTTTTTAACTCATATTTAAAACTTTTCTTCCTATGGGTTTATTGAAATTTTGAGCGACAACACTCATTGGATGCAGAATTTGATTCCTCACCCAAGGAGTACCCATGTTGCATACTTTTGATGGACCCTTCTACAAAAAAAATGAGAAATACTTGAAAATCGTGATTACAATAACGTTTTTTCATGTATTTATCGTTTTTCATGTAGTAGGCTCCGTCAAAAGTATTCAACATGAGAACTCCTTGGATGAGGAATTAAATTTTGCATCCAACGAGTACTCCCACTCGAAATTTGAGTAAAACCTTTGGGAGATAAGTTAAAAATACGAGTTGAAAAAATAGTTTTATTATTTTATTATTTTTTAATCTTTTTACTTTTTTACTCCAAAAATGGTGAATCATCCCCCATGGTTGACATCATCATATTGAAACCTATTGGTTCTTATAAAGTTTATTTTAGTTGTACATTTTTCTTAGGAGGCCTATTTTCGAGCTCAAAATTCCCCCAATGATTATAGTAGTGCGATTTTCACGCATTACAAATGGTGCCAAAAGGTGCTTGGGAGTCACTTGAAGGATAAACCTCAGATTGACCATGTTGAGGAACCTTCAAGGGGATTGAGATTTGTTACTCCTCACTTGCATGTACGTCTGATCTATGGCTATCCCACCAGGACAAGTTGTTATATGCGGTAAACTTAGAGACCATTATCTTATGACTTTTACCCAAGGTGATGGTGTGGGGGGGGGGGGGGGGGGGGCAAAGTACCTACAGTATCTAGAGCAGAAATTGATTAGACTCATTTGGAATTTTTCGGAGGGTATTATTTACTCAAGATGGCATAAGTGAAGTTACTTGCACTAGATCATGTCCATTAAGAAGGTTGTTAACATAACTGATTCTACCTACTCCATCTCTATGCATTTTTTGCATTGATCTCTGTGACGTTGGGTTTCATCACAAACTAGTGATTTTTCTATAAAAAGGTTGTTTGCATGGTATGATTCCTTAGATTTATTAATTCATGCTATTTTCTTGTTTTACATTTTGCAGGCATTATGCCCGGATTATGAATTTGGATTGTTAATATCATTACGGAAGCATTTTTAACAGGAATCCTAGTCCTTTTCCTTGCTTTGGAAATTTTGGTTCTCCTTATGAGGCTACATAGCCAATTACCAGATTCATGATATGTTTACCGGTGTGGTTGCTTTCAACATATTTAGTCGTGAATACCCACACTGTTCCACCTCAACCCAGTTCTCCATGTCAACAACATCAATAGTTTATTGACCCTTTACCTTCTTCGCCTAGCATGTTTTCCTCCATTTCTTCTTCGTCACTTGGTAAAAGCCTTGATGCTAGTAACTAGGTGGCTAAGAAGAAGAAAGCGAGGAAGAAGAAGAAGCAAGATAAGAAATGAGTAAATATGCTAACCATGGTTGTGAGTATTGATATTGTTAAGGGATCCTCCAACATGCATCACAAGCCCAAATGCCCTTGCAAGCTTTATAAGGGTGACCATTTCCTTATCAATTATCCTAGTATTCCTAAGGTCTTGGAAGTATGGTATGAAAGTTCTCATCAACTTACTATTGATCCATCAACTAGTGATTATCCAGATTCAGGAAAAAAGAGTAAAGTTATGTTTCCTTTTAGGTTATGCTGAGTCATCAAACTCACCTTTTCCCTCACATGGATGAAGCCTCAAAATTGTTGGAAAACCTTAATGTTTCTCAATAGTAACTTCCAACTAGTTACCGTAAGCTTTCTCCCAATCTATTGTTAGTTAACGAAGTGATAGATCCCATTTCAATCTCGGTTAATCCCATTCTTCCCTTGGAGAGTGAAACCCATGTCACTCAGGTCAATGAACCATTGGTTTATCAAGTGGTTGAATCGATTCCATATTTGGTCGATCCCACTCTCCTCTTAGAGAGTGAAGTTAATACCACTCAGGTTATTCTTGTTACTTCCAATTCTACCACACAAGGGGGAATTTCATCAACTTCCATGAAACCCCCTCCAAGTACTGAGGTTATTCCACCCCTTTCCAAATCACTGTGAAGGCTTATGGTAAGAATGTGCATCGCACAAATGTCTATGAAGGTACTTATGTTACTATTTTATCCTCAACCACTTGGAAAGCTTTCGGTTCCCCTCATCTTGTTTCTATTACACATAATATTTTGGCTTTTAACAAAACCAACAGTGAACCATTAGGGATCATTCCTAACGTTCACATTACCTTGGAAGGTAAAATTGTTTGTATTGATCTTATGCTAGTCCAAGGCCCCTTGGATTTCAATTTTCTGATTGGGTGAGACTATGTCTATGCCATGAAATATGTCATGTCCGCACTCTTTCGTGTGATTTTTCTCCCTCACAATGGAAACATTCTAACTATTGATCAAATTTCATTTGTTGGTATTGATTGAACTATGAACCATCCGACATCCTTGAATGTTCCTTATATGGATGTGGTATCTACCCTACCATGGGTTAATTATGTGGCAACTTATCCCATGCATTTACTTACCAATAGAAATGAGACTTTTGTTGTATTCTCATCTTCTTTTGATTTAGATCTAGTAGGTGACATGGTGAACCCTTCAATGGGGACATTTGAACCTTATTTTATTATCCCTGTTGATTCCATTGACATGTGTTTCTTCCAGAGAACTATTATTTTGATAAAGGCCTCCTGGAAGCCAGGATTGAGGTGTGTCCCTTTGCTTGTGTTCCTTCCAATTGGAAGCCATGATCAAGGTTCTTTGAGGATGGTTCTTTTACTATGTCAACCTCGTTAAAAATGAAATTAGTCTATATGAGGATGGTTTTTGTACTATTTCAACCTCGTTAAAAAATGTAAAAGATCCTTTTGAGAATAGTTCCTTTTCTTGTGTCAATCACGTTAAAATATGAAGCAACGTTCCATGAGAAAAGTTTTGTTTCTTGTGTCAATCTCTTTAAAAATTGAAACAAAGTTCCATGAGGATGGTTCTTTCACTATGACAACATCGTTAAAAAAAAGAAGCAAGTCCATATGAGGATGGTTCTTTTTACTGTGTCAATCTCGTTAAAAAATTGAACAGGTACCTATGAGCATAGTTCCTTTTCTTGTGTCAATATCACTAAAAACTGAAACAAGGTTCCATGACCATAGTTTATTTTCTTGTGTCAAGCTCATTAAAAAATGAAACAAGGTTCCATGAGTGTAGTTCTTTTCATGTGTCAAGATCGTTAAAAATGAAACAAATTCTCCCCTAATTGATTCAAGTCTTTGAATAGATCTCATAAATGTTAATTTGAGTCTAGCTCTTGATCTCGTAAATGAACCTTCATTTCATCCACCTATTAGTAACTAGTAGTGTACTTAGGCAGGTCAAACAAAGCCTTGGGGGCATGTGCCTCAGTAGGTTATGCTTGGAGGGAATACAAACTTATCTCAAGCATATTTTTCCCTCTATTTCAATCTTGTATAAAAATGAAACCTATTTAGAGTCCATTTTGGTTATTAATTTCAAGACTCGTTAAACTCATGAAAATCTTGAGTTTTCTTTTGCTATCTTTTTATGCTCATAAAATGCACATGAAAATGCCGAGTTATTTTCCTCTTTTCCTTTTTGTTAATTAAGTTGAAAGTTAGTGATATGAGTACAATTTTATGACTTTTTCAGACTCGTGAAAAATTAAGAAAAAGGAAGCTCCCCCTCGACCCCTTATCTCTTGTGTTGCCAGCCTATTTCTATAAGCTGAGCCTTGGTTTTCTCTTTCCATCATCACCATCTACTTGGTCAATCATTCGCTTTCACTTGGTGTTTTACCATTTACTGAGGAAATACTATGATGAGTGGTCTTATTAGCTTGCCTCTTGACCTTTACGTGTTTTGAGTAGTTCCATCATGACCGAAGCTAGTTGCTACCCTTTTTTACTAGTCATTCCTCTAGGAGGAGTTCTCTTTAAAGCTCTTTTCAAAATCCTAAAATATGAAAACATTGTTGAGAACACTTATTTATTTTGAACTCTTAAAAGTAAAGAAAAGGATGTCTAACTCATATAAGTTTACCCATTTTACGAGCCATGTATACTATTTACGAAAAAGGTATACTTTGACTAATCATGGTCAAAAGAATTCTCTCCTACATTATTTTACCCTATTCTAGGTCTGAGAGACTAAATCTACCAAAAATGACATTTCAAAGTTTACTTATGTTTTCCCCCTAACTCCCTAAATATGAAAAATGTGAAGCTTTACTTTCTCTAGGCTCGTTAAAAATTCACATTGAAAGAGATGAATGAGTTTTCTTTTTGTGTCTTTTTCAAAATCTTTAAATATGAAAACAAAATCGAGTTACCCCTTCACTAGACTCATAAAATGTAAATAGTGTAGGATTTGTCAATCATGATGAGATCGAACCACTCCTTCCCAGGGTTTGTTAAAAATACTTTGAAGGACTCATCAAAGGTATGAACTTACAAGACAATAATATGTTATCCTCCTCAAGCTTGTGTAAAAATAAATAGGTACTTGCTAGTAGTGGTGGGGAAAAATGGGAAACAAACATTTATTCTTGTATCATAAAAAGGGAGTATGTTGGTCTTGAACATGACACTCTGTCACTTTTGTCTATTGTTTTGGAAATCCATTTGTCTCATAGCTGATCATACCTCATTGAAAGTCTTCATATTGGTTTTTGGTCTTATTTTTTAATCAAGTGCTTACAAGTCGAAATGTCATGCTATTGATATGTTCAATATAAGTCGAACCTCAGTTAAAAGTACCTTGCAATTCATAGCCTTTAATCATGTCGAGCATCCCTGAGTCAATCCTGAATCACCCAAAATTTGTTCTTCAAAACATGATAGGAGTTTCATGGTGTATCTTCCTATCAACTTCAACTCATTATCTAGGAAGTTGATCTAGAAACATCCTTTAGTAACTTGAAACATGCATGCCTCAATGACATGTTTCTCACCTTCGACGATAGGTTCTCATCATTGACCTTTGATCAAATGATTCTATGAGTGTTCAAATTCAAGACATTTAATAACACTTCATATATTGTACTGGGTATGTTGAGAATTATTTTCATTATTGGTGGTTTCTCTCGCACATATTAATGGTTCACGTCATTGATTGGTAATCAGTTCATTTCTACCATGTTCGACTTCAAAATATTTTCTTACATAGTTAGATTTGTACTATGTATCGATAGATAATGCACCAACCGATAAGATAATGCTTTTAATCTAAGCACCCTCTTCTGTTGTGCAGATAAATGAGAGGGAAAGGTGTCATTCTCAAGATACCTGCGCACATCAACATACCAAGAGTTTGCAATGGTAGTGGGGGAATCTCACTCAACATTCTACGTTTCGATTTCCTACTCTTATCCAGATAAATCTTGTTCCTTTGCATCCACTACTTCTACTGCTGCTATGGATTTCATATTCTAGCATCCTTGCTTGTGATTCAATAGGAATGAACTCATGGAAAGATATACTAGTTTGTTTTCTCGTTACTAGATTCAACCATTAAATCTAAGAATATTTCTCTTATTCACAAGAAAAATTTGTCTGCCATAACAAATTGGCGATCATACTGGGGAACAATTTTTTCTTCATTATTCCATCTCTCAATATCTGATTTCTTTCTGATTGATTTGATTGGCTGTGTTCAAAACCTTGAAACTTAAATTTTTGGACTTGTGGATTTATCGTTTATTTTCCTTAGTTTTTGGTCAATCTGCACATTTTTTTCGCTAGCAATAGTGTGCACAGTTGCAAATTTTTCGTTAAGAAACAATGTGTCTATGCACTGAACATAGATGTTTGCCTGTGCAAGTCTCTAAATTTTTGAGAAATTAAGGTTTTTGTCTACTGGGTCCAATTTTTTTTATTGTTGTGGTTTCTTGGGTCCATTTATATTTTGAAAAAGTCCACTCTTTTTAGATTTGATATTTTGAGTTGATATTAGGCTTAAAGGTTTGATCTGGTGAATTATTAATTTATCAAAAGAGAGGTTGGTCATTGCTGGGATAGTTTGTGTCTATTGAATTGAGGCTTCTGTGATCCATATCTAGTTTTTGAGACATGTTTTCGGCCATAATAACATCAAAATACATTTTTCGACACGTCTCGAACCAACAAGTGTAGTTCATTGTCATGACAAGATGAAGAATCAGATCAAGGAAACAAGTTAAATGGAGAGACTAACCACTCCAACAACTAGAAAGAAATGACTACTTTTGACCAAAAGAAATTACTACATTTGACTCGACAAAAAATTCTATATGTTGTTTTCTACAATTAAATAAATAACTATTTTTTTTTAATATTAGTATAATTTATATGTCTAAACAAAAAGAATTATACCCAGCATATAATTATTTTTAAGGGATAAATTATTATCTTCAATATATATATATATATATATATATATATATATATATATATATATATATATATATATTATTAATGCAATTATGAAGAGAAAAATTATGATGAAAAAAATGTAAATAAAGTTAAAACAATGTTTTTATTACAAATTTTTAATTAATAAGAAACCCTAAAATAAATAATAAAGGCGATAAATACATATTTAAAAAAAAGAAGAAGGGAAAGACAATAAATAAATAGTGAATGGAACAAAGAGGAAGCAACAAATATCAGGGGGGAAATAGAAGAGACCCATATTTAAGGATATTCAAACCTTTCATAATCCCGAGGAATAAAATTAAAACAAAAAAGGAAACTGATAAAATCAAAGGAATGAAGAAGGAAAAAATTGGGGCTTAAAGGAAAGGGCAGGGATCCAACAAATTCTAATTTTCCAGCCGTCATCCCTGTTAAGATTACTCGGACTCCTTTCAATTTCAATGACCTCTCTAAACTTACGGTGATGAAAAGAAGAAATCCTTGCAATAACCTGGGCCTCCTCAATGCATATATGATGCTTATTCTTCTTCGCATGTTTCGCCAAAGCTGAAGACCGAGTCGTTCCATGCATGATGTCAGCTACGTGCTCATGAATCCTCTGATTAATAGAGCGCTCAATTTCCCCAACATAGGGTGTCCCACAAAAACATGGTATAACATAGTCACCTTTTAGATCCTTGGGGTCAACTGGGTCTTTTACAGATTATAAGGAGCTACGAATAGTGTTAAGGGATCTAAAGGTTGAGGGAACATTATGCTTACTTAGGATTCTCATAATATTGTCTGTGGTCCCGTGGATGAAAGGGAGATGCACCTTTGAGATTCTATCTTTAGGGTCTTTCTTAACCTTGGGACCTTTACTAGCTCTAAGGAAAGCTTTAAGACCCTGGTGACTACTATACCCATTATTAACAAAAACATTAAGGAGATAGGATTTCTCGTTATAAAGGTGGTTTTCATTAGAGATTCTTAGTGCACAAGTAGCTTGTGTGTTAAGAACCCCAAACTTTTGAGTAGGGAAATGATGAGATTTGGCATGAAGATACTGCTCAATATGAGTTTTCTTCCAAAACACTTGGTTGGAGAAAGAACCATCGTCCTTCCTCAAAATGAGAAGATCAAGAAAAGGCAGGCACCTATCAACTTCCTGCTCCATAGTAAACTTAATGGAGATATATTGATGGTTGAGATGCTGGAAAAATTGATCTAACTTCTCTTGACCATGAGGCCAAATGACACAAGTATCATCCACAAAAAAATTCCATAGCTTAGGCTGGAATCGGGCCAAGGCAAAAAAATTGCATTCAAAGTCTTCCATAAATATATTAGCAATAATAGGGGATAGGGGGATCCCATGACAACACCACAGGTCTTTTCATAGAATTCCCCTTCAAATCAGAAAAAATTAGAAGTAAGATAAATCTCTACTAATTTAGTGGTTTTAGGATTAGTGAGGTGATTAATGACCTCCATAGCGTCATTAATAGGGATATTAGTGTAAAGGGAGATCACATCAAAACTAACAAGATTTCCCCCTATTAGTTTCCTATACCAATAGGAGTCATAATTTTTGAATGTTTGAGATTAAACCTATAATATGTACATACTTTTTCTTTCTGCAAATGTTTTCCATATTCAAAAAATTAAAAAATGTAAAGAGGGTATGTCCTAAAAGAATAATCAAAGGACAAAAAGGTAAAAAAACATGAAAAATATGAACCTCAAGAAAAGAAAAAGACCACGAAAGTGAGCAAGCCAAATGCCACTACTATTTACTTTTTGTGCATAATAAACAATTGTGTGCAATTTGTAATCTTTACCACAATCCATGATAGTGAAAATGTTCAAACTTGGCTATTTCATTTTTTCAATTTCATATCTATAGATAGAGAATAAAAATTTGACCAAACTATTTAATCTTGGCAGATAATTAGATAGGTAGAGTAAGAAAAGGGGCTCAACTGTTTAATCTGAGCCCTTGGATGTAATAATGTTAGATTTAGTTAGTTTACTATTGTAAAGAGAACGAAAAATGTTTGATAAGGGTTTGTTAGCTCAAATGCACCCTAATAAAGAGAAGTAAAAATGGTAGGATGAGTAGGTGGATAAGTAGAAGAAAGGTTGTAGAAGTATGATGATTGATTAAACAAAAGCATATTTGTTATTCTCATCATAAAAGTTCCAAAAATGAATGGGCAATCAAGCATGCAGATGGATATCAAAGTCAATTAATTAAATTCCCTCATTTATTTCACCTTTTACTTAACTAATTTCCCACAATAAAGTTCAAAGTACTTAAAAACCCTAAGTCAATGAGGCTCAAAGCATTTCTCTGACTTTTGGAGGGATCAGACCCTCTACTCAACGACTTATAGACAATGAGTACTAAAAACCCCTCATAAAAATTCATCCCCCCTTCAGTTCATTCATTTTCCCTAATAATACTCTTTTCCTAAGGTTAAATTACTTTTATGTAGGAAAAGTATTTATTCCCCCACATAAATCATTTTCATATTAAAAACCCACGAAAACACTATATCCTAAGTTTTTATGTTATTATTGGAAAAGCCTTAAAACATGAAATATCATATACATAGGGTATTGTGCCCCTTTCCACTCATTTTATTAATTACTAACTTATTTATTTTAATCTCGAACAAAAACCTTTTCCCATATATATTTAACTCCCACAATATTAACTAGTCCTATACCCTAGTTTAAAATATAAACTATGATCTTCTACCCAAACCTCGACACACCCACTAACTAATCGATCCACGATTAAGTTAGTCAAAAACCCAATTAAACCCCCTACTAATGACCCTGATGCCTTAACCCTCGCCTTAGTCCCTTATTAACTAAAAACTTCTGCACTTAATCACCCCCAGCCCCCCCCCCCCCCCCCACCCCCCCCAACTATGTTACGAAACCAGCTCACAAAAAGATAGAAAAGAGAGATCCATGCCTTAGAATTCAGCCTCTTCGAGGGGTCAGCCTCCTTTACATTACATAAATGAGCAATTCTTGGATTATTCAAATGACAAAACCTCCTTTCTATATATAGGAGTCTAAGGAGTCACAATATAACCCAGCCGACCTAACAATAATAATATAAAGCCACAAAAATAACAATAGAGGGATTCTATGGGGCATAGTAATAACAATATGGGGACAATAGTGTTACAGGGAAAAGTGTTTATATAAAACTGCTCTATCCCACTAAGGTGTGACAGCTGCCTTAGAAACAAACAGAGAAAAGCTACTTTTGTTTTTCCTTTATGAATTATAGATAGAGAGGAACAGAAAGACCAACCTCTGTCTTGCGCTAATCTCCTAATTTGATTCCTCTCTTCTTTGATAGTCTTCAACTACCTGCTCCCTTGCACTCCCAGCTTCACAAAGTACCTGTAAGATCACAGAAGCATAGCACTATACAAAGACATGGATCTATAATCATAAACAATCTAGGATCATATGTAAATTGACCATACAAATGTAGCAAGCATCAATGACACAAAAACATGGAGGAAAACTTGAATAGCTTTTATTGATAAACAAGAAAAGAGCCAAGAGGAGTTACAACTAGTTGTTCTGACTCAACATCAACCTCCCAGCAAAGAAGCCCCTCTTCACCTCAAACAAAGCTTAGATCACCCAACAATCTGATGTTTGTCTCAAGAAACCAACAACAATTCCTTACGATATGCAAAATTCCAGCCTCTGGATCTCTGGGATGAGGGATCCATATATAGATATCTGTAAGGGGAATGAGTCAGATTGTGATTTGATTAGTGTCTTCCCTCTGATAGTTCTTGCTTCCACTTGGAGATTGATGGTCTCTTGCTCATCCTTGGTCAAATTCAGTGAGGTAAGTGTCACGGGAGAAGTTTCTGGAAGCTTCCATTGCCTCTCCACCTCGCGGAATGACACTGCCATTTGTCATTTCTCGCCCATCGTACCCACAGAAGGGATTTTTGAAATGCAACACACCCACACAGTGTATTTAGGTGAGATGCAACGCACTTAGCCAGTGGAGCAGTTGAAATGATCCTGTTTTGACCAATTCTGAGCAGTTTTTCATGGAGAACTTTTGGGAGAAGCTGTAATCTGTTGACCTTGTTCTTTTAGGGGTTAGAACAACACTTTTTAGGGACTTAGGAGCCCTTGGTTTATGGAAATTTCATGCTTGGGGTTGTAGTGCCCAAAAATGTCTATAACAGTTGCCCCCTAAAGCATGAGGTTGTTAATCTTTTGATGTCGGGTGAAATGCTTTATTATGAGGATCCGAAGTTCTTTCAATGCTGGGAGGAGACCTGTAATAAGATACAATACAATACATTATCTTCATAATATTTTCATGATCTAGCTGAGGCGGGCATTCCCATGCTCAGCTTTATAAATTCATTTTCATGTACATAGGACAGACAATCATCTGAGTGTAGACTGATGATTTTGATAGAGCCATCATCCTTTTGATTGGATGATTATCTGTGCAGCAATGATGTACATTTAATGTCTTTATTTCCCTGAATATATATCGCAGCCCGGATGGATGAAACTAGATCCGGGGTCTTCAATCTCATTCGATCTTCACTCGAAGTACAAGTCGATCCATGTGAGAAATGTTCTGAAGTCGAACATGGAAAGACATCGCTTGATTACCAGTCAATGATGTAAACTGTTAACAAGTGCGAGAGGAATCACCGATAATGATAATGACCCTCAAGGTACTGCAGTACAATTCACGTGGTGTGAATAAAGGACTTGGCGTCGAACACCACGCAAAATCTTTCGGTCGAAGGCCATTGATGTAAACCTGTCGCCGGAAGTGAGAAACTTGCCATTGAGGCATGCAAGCTTCAAAGTACTGAATGGGGTGTTCCTAGATCAACTTCTTGGATAATGAGCTGATGTTGACAAGAGGTGATCCGTCACAGGAGGGCCTTAATGAATCCCACATCAATGACACGGAAGGGAGCAAATGATTTTAATGGAGGTGAAAACGATCTGGTGATATAAGGTTCAGGGTGGCGGTCATGAAAGAATGGAGTATAAATGTATGGTAGTGGGTGAGACACAGGTGAATTCTCTGAATGACTTCTCTTGAACATATCGGTGACACTGATGTGATGGATTGGTAGCAATGACCCCAAATATGGATGGTATGATGGGACCATGGTGATGTGACCGGTGAATGAAACAACCCAACCCGACTCGGACGCGGAGTGGAAGTGTCATGTTCAAGAGCGACTTGCTACCAACAAAGTTTATTCAAGTTTTCTTCCCAATTTTCCCCAGTCATTGCTGACCAGTACCTCTTTATTTTTGTCAAGCTTGAGGAGGATAACATATGCTTGTTCTATAATTTTCCCTTCGGGCAAACCCATTGCTATGTTTTAACGAGCCTAGCGATAGTGAAACTCGTTCTCGTCTATAGACAAGCTTGTCGCTATTACACTTTTAACGAGTTTAACGAAAAAGATAACTCGGTCCTTTTCAATTTTAGAGAGTCTGAAAAGGAACGTAAAGGTAACTCCAAAATTCCTTTTTCGTCATCTAATCCCTTAAGTCCGAAAAAGTATAAAACAATACAGAAGGGATGAATTTTCGATACTTTTAACGAGCCGAACAAAACAAGCGCTTGATCTTTTTGTGTAATAATCCCTCAGGTCCAAAAAGATTAAAATTTAGAGGAGGGATAGCGCTTCCTGTCCCTTTAACGAGCTGGAGAGGCCAATGGCTCGGCAATCTTTTCATATTTTATGAGTCAGTTGAAAAGAGCTTAAAGGAGACTCATCTTTTGAGGAACGAGTGATAAAATGGGTGGCAGCTGATTCCAGGTAAGGTTTGGAATTTTCCAATCACGGTAGTGTTACAAGGATGGCTAGTGAAATCACTCTTCGCAGCTGTTCCTCAAAATGGGTAAACAATCAAATGGGGGTGAATGATCGGCCAATGTAAAAGTGGAGGTGATGGTGCAAACATGACCAAGGCTTTAATGGCTGAAGTACTACATTCACGATGGTTATTTACCGGGGGGAATAGTTCATTTTTTAACGAGCTTAAACGCGGGGGGAAACATTTGCACATGGTTTATGTTTATTTTTTAATGAGCTTGAACTATGTGCTAAAAATGCTCGATTGAATGATCCCTTTTGATTTTACCATAAATAGCTTTGTTCTTTCAAAGATTGTACTGTATTTTCAAATGCTTCATCAAACTAGTCAGAAATGAATAATATATGTTTGAAAACGAGTTAGAACACTAATATTTTACTTTGAACTACGTAAAAAGTAATGAAAAAGTGTTTTTACTTCTCATTTTACCATTTCATTTGAACTTTGGTTTGTTGGAGCTTTGGAGGTGCTTTCCCCTTTGATTTTCATCAGCTGATTTCAGGAGATTCTGTGGACGATTCTCGGTGTCATCTGGACCAGGTAGGAGCTAAACCTGAGCTCTTTCATTTCATGGTTTCCATTTTACATTCTGAGCTTGATTCCTAGTTTTTCTGAGCCTCTGGGGTTTGAAAAACTCGTTCTGCCTTCAACGCACCCTCTGTGTATCGAAAGGTGCGTTGAATGTTGGCCTGTCTAAAGACCATCTGACATGCAACGCACCCAGAGCACTACTGTAGGTGCGATGGGCACAGAGAAGGAATTCTGTGCACAATTTTTGATGGAAATTTTGCCTGTTTCTTACCAAAATCAAGATCTAACTCTTCTCTTGTTTGTTTTTCAGAGATCTTTGGAGTAAGATGACCATTACATGGCGAGAACGCGAGCATGAAGAAGAGGACATTCTTGCCCTACATGATCCGGTTACAGTAAACGCACTGCGGAACTGTGGCTTGTTAAAGTTTTTCCGCATTTCTAGCATGAGACAACAGATCAGCTTACTGCAGTATTTGCTTGATGCTTGGGATCCTACCAACCAGGTTTTCCAGATCATGGGCAAATCTATCCCCTTGACTATAGTAGACATCTATTTCTTGACTGGCTTGTCGAGGCAGGGTGCCCCCATCTCTTTATCAGGTTCGGCCCGAGGAGGTGACTCTGTGAGAGATTATGTTCGCCGGTACTGCAGAGAAGGATCTCAGCCGAGTAAAGACGGCAAGATCATCATCCGTGATGTCATTGACAGGTCCCTCAGGACTATTATGTTTACTTTTGGTAGGATGGCCGGTGGTGCAGCTCTTCATGTAGCCAACTGATCTTATATGCAGTATGCCTTGGAATGTCTCCAACCGAAGGTGTTCAACTGGTGCGACGCAGTACTTCTTGTGATGAAAGAACAGTTGACCAAGATAAAGAGCGGGAGGTTGAAGAACTTTGGGTATGGTTCTATTTTGACCGCCTTTGACTTGGAGAAGATACCACTGGTGCAGCCGTAGTATATTGCACTTGATTTACCTTCACCTACTGAACCACGTATGTAGAGATGGGTTGACCATATGTCTAGGCATGCTGGTCAGTCTCAGATTTCATTTTTTGATACCTTCTTCAGGTGGTTTTGATCGTCAGGAGATGGTTTATTCCAAGTATCCATATGCTGGCATGGACTTCCGGGGTGATCCAGATTTAGTAATGCCGGATGGCGAACAGTGGGGCGCCATTGGTAAAATCTTTGACCATATTCCTGTTTATCATTTTTCATTTATAATGTCCTTGTGCTTTATTCTATCAAGGCTTTAATCAAACTCATGTGTACATGTAGATGTTGGTCCTGTTCATCCAGTAGCTCGCTTGAGAGTACCAGCTGCCGCCCCAGCAGGAGAGGCTGTTGGAAGGGCTATCCTTCGTGACCTCGATGTGGCTGAGACTCTCACAACATTACAAGAGTAGGTTGAGGGCCTCACTGTTGGTATTCCAGATGTGAGGACTGACGAGCTACCTTTGAGGTTACAGCGGCATACTACTGGTGTGCCAAGACGATGGACTCGTCTCTTACGCATGATCGCACAGGCTGTGACTTGCTATCACGAGCATCATTAGACTAGGGTGCCCCCTAACATTTTGAGTTTTTTGGTCACTTGATCGATTTTGTCTTGGTTACAGAACATTATGTGCAAACCATAAACAATTATATATATTTTTGATTTTCGGAGTTTTATTTTGGTTAAGTTACATGATCCAAATGCAACCATTGATGGTATGTTTCTTTTTATAAATGTTGCAAATGTCTATCTAACACATAATTTGCCAATGAGTCAGTTAATGTGTTTAAGTTTCTGGAAATATGTTGATATTGAATAAAATCAAATTGTCTTTCTAAAATCTTAACCCTTAGGAACATGCGATAAATAGCTGGATTTCAGACAGAATAGATACCAGTGAGTTGTAGTATTACGAGTTGTGAGTCTAGCCTGACAATTAGCCGGCGTATACCATGTGTGATGGCATCAGAGAGAAGTTCTACCAACGCGCTATATTCAACGATGTTATTTGTTGATCGACCAATACATACCCCTCTGAAACTTACTAACTCATCGCTCGGATCAAATTATGGCCCAGGCCGTGGAAGATAGGTTCCGCGAACTACGACTCGCTCCATCGGAATATCCAACACATGGCTCCAATAGGTTTGACATCTGCAATAAATGTAAAAAGTGGATTTACTTGACCAAAATAAACACTTTAGCGAAAACAAAAACATAACAAAATCATACAGGTTACCATTACGCATAGTAACGCTTGAGGTACAACCCGTTACGAGGTTGCGCCAGTGGAATTTCGTCATAATCCATTAACTCGTAGGCTCCTTTTGCTAACACCCGTTTAACAATGTAGGGGCCCATCCATAAAGACTTAAATTTACCTGGTCCCAATTTATCGGATTATTGGTCTTAAAGCAAGACCAAGTCACCTTCTGAGAAGACACGGGGTTTGACATTTTTGTCGAACTGCGCCTTGACTCGTTTCTTATGGGCTTCATTAGCCAAAGTGACATCACGACGGGTTTCATCCAATTGGATTAATTCCAAGAAACGAGCTTCTTCTTCTGAAGTTCCGGGGAGGAGATCAATTGCGAGTTTGAGAGACGAGATTTTGCACTCGATTGGTAAGACTGCTTCCAGGCCATATACCAGTTGGAAAGGTGTAAACTCGATTGCATTCCTTACTGATGTTTGGTAAGCCCACAAAGCTGAGTACAGGATTATGTGCCATCTTCTTTTGTGAACTCCAATCATCCTTTGCAGCATGCGTTTTAGGACCTTGTTGATTGCTTCAACTTGTCCGTTGGCTTGCGGATAATATGGAGTAGAGCTGTCGTGAGACAACCCTAGTTTGGCAGCTAATTCGACCATCATGTGATTACGAAAATGCGATCCATGATCTGTGACTATAGCCTGTGGTACGCCAAATCTGGCGACTACATGATTGAAAAAGAAGAGGGCAACTGTTTCACCAGTATTATCTAATGTAGGCATCGCCTCGGCCCATTTGGTAAATAGTCAACTGCGACTATGATATACCCATGCCCCCCGGTCGAGGTGGGGTTACATGTCATGAAATCGATGCCCCATTTGGCGAATGGCCCAATAGCAACTATTGGTTGTAGAGGTGCGGGTGGTTTTCTGGTTTTGCTATCGAAAATTTGACAAGCATGGAAACTTCTGACTGCAGTTATGCAATCTTTGAACATTGTTGGCCAAAAGTATCCTGCTCGTAAGATTTTTTGCGCTGTAGCATAACCGGATTGATGCCCCCCACATGCACCTGAATGAAAATCATTCAGGACCTTTTCGGCCTCCTCATTGGTGAGGCACCTTCTCAGAACTGTATCGATACTGCGACGGTAAAGTGTATCACCGACGATCATGCAGTCTTTTGCTTGGTATTGAATACGTTTTTGTTCGGAGAGGGAGGTGTTTGGCCTATATTTTTGGGTTTGGAGATAAATGATTATATCCCCATACCACTCATTGCTTGAAGATATCAGAAACAAACTTTCGTCGACGATTGTTTCATCGGATGTTTCATCGTTGGACGACGATGGGAGATCGCACAATAATTCTGCGAAAACTAGAGCTTTCTTTGACTTGGATTTTACAAATTCCAGATCAAACTCTTGCAGGATTGCTATCCATTTTGAATATTTTCCCCCCAGCAACTGTCATGACAATATATAAGTCATGGGGTTGCAATCTAACAGAATGGTAGTTTTTCGAAAGAGGACATAGTGTCGAAATATCTGTATCGCTTGAACAGCTGTGAGTGCTAGCTTTTCAACGTAAGAATATTTGCTTTCTGTATTGTTTAAGTTTTTACTTAAATAATATATAGGATGTTCAATTCCATTGACTTCTTGAACTAAAACCATTGTGATGGTTGTATCCGCTGCAGCCAGATACAAGTTAACGTCTTTTTGATAATCAGGAGCGTACACTAATGATGCTTTCATTAGGGATTCTTTTAAAGCATCAAAGGAAGCTTGCGCAACCTGATCCCAGACAAAGGGTACTTCTTTTTTCAAAAGACGTGTATAACCTTTAGCAAGTTTGGCGTAATTTGGAATGAACCTCCTCAGAAAGTTCGCTTTCCCTTGGAGTTTCTGAATCTGAAGCAAATTCGAAGGTGGAGGCAAATTTATGATTTCCTGGACCTTACATGGGTCGAGACGAATCCCATCCTTTGAGAATCAAGCAAACGACCAGAACTGATGCAAAATACACATTTGTGTAGATTGAGTCGTATCTTGTAGTGTCGGCAACGTAGAAATATCGCTCTCAAATGCTGCGGGTGATCAGTCCAGTTTCGCGAATGAGCCGGAAGGTCGTCGAGGTATGGTTGAACGATGTTTTTGATGTCATGGAAGGCATAATTCATTGCCTTCTGAAACGTTTCCCCTGCATTCTTTAAACCAAAGGATAATTTTCAATATGCGAATGTGCCCCACAGACAAATAAATGCAGTCTTTGACTGGTCCTGTGGGCGGATATTTATTTGATTATACCCGGAGAATCCATCCATGAATGAAAAGATTTCGCATCCGGCGCATTCGTCAATTATCTGGTCGATAAAGGGTGTAGGGTAGTTGTCTTTTGGACAAGCCTGATTTACATCCCTATAATCAACGCACACTCTAATTGTTCCTTGTTTTTTCATAACAGGGATAATATTCGATACCCAATCGGTTAGAGGAACCGGGTAGATGAAACTAGCATGGAGGAGTTTCTCAACTTCTGCCTTAATGGCAGTGGCTTTCTTGGGGTGCACCTGCCGTAGCCGTTGTCTTACTGGTTTGACATCTGGAAACATCTTAATTTCGTGTTCAACAATACTCGAGTCAATGCCTGGCATTTCACTATATGACCAAGCAAAGACATCTCTGAATTTGCGAAAAAGAGCGTCGTATATTTCAAGTTCTGAAGGAGAACAACATTTGCCAACATAAATATTCTCTACAACATCTGTTTTGGTCGAGATGTTTATGGCGATAGTCTCTTCATTGTTGGACAAGTTTCACTCGGAATCCACCATGTTTATAGTATTTGATAGAAAATCAAAAACTGAAGGATGATAAAGGTCATCTTGAGTATCTTCTCCACAATGAAGAAGGGAATGATGGTGGGAATCATTCCATGGTGCCCCTTCAATTACCATTGATTGGATAATTCCTTTGTCGGTGACATGCACTCGCGACCAAGGATCTGAAAGGGTACCATATTCTTTAGACCTATCTATCCAAATGCTTGATGAGCGTTGATTTGGGTTTGCCTCCCATGCTAGGAACATTGATTGCTACAATATTTCTATTGGGCTTGGGGGCAAAACCATTGCATGATCCATGTTGATATCGTTTTCTGAGATCTTTTTAGAAGATATCATATTGCAGGTTCCTACCGATGCTACTTCCGCTAGATTGATTGGAGGTGGAAGGGCGAAAGTTCCCATTAATATAGGATCTTTTAGTAGGCCTACTCCGATATTCTGAAGCGAATGGGGGCTTCCATGGATTATAGGAATGCTTCGTGTAACTTGAGAACCATTGGATAGGAAGTTTTGTTGATCGATGATTGTAATCCCTCCTTGAAAGGGAAATGAAATCTTCCTAAAATAGGTCGACACAACAGCAGCCATAGCATATATCCATGGTCTTCCCAGTAGGATGTTGTAATCAAGATTTTCGTCGATTACTTCAACATCTATTTCTACTGTTTTCCCTCCTAGTTCAACTTTCAAGTTACTTAGAATACCATATGGGGTATATGTCGTTCCGTCAAATGCTTTTAATGTCGTCGAAGATCGCGACAAGGTTGGAGATCCTAAAGTTTTCCAGCAACTCATCGACATAATGCATGTAGAGGCCCCCTCATCAATAATTGTTCGATGAACAATTTTGTTGAGGGCTTTCACTTGAACAAGGAAAGCTAGTTGAGTTGGTAATTGAGGATCGTATCCTTTATGATCAAAGGATACAAGATTGGAATCCTTTGGGTCTATCCCACCAATGGCTGATAATAGAGCCTGCCTTTGGGATGGGCAATTCTGTAGTACTTCAAGAGTCGACATAGCGGATGGTGATTGGGCCAAATCTTTCACTATATTATAATGTTGTGCCACTCTAGCACGGGGATTAAACGTCGACTTGTGTACTACTCCCTTTGGTGATTTTATTGTCAATTCAGGAATGATGGGCGGCGCAACTTCTGTTGAAGTTGTTGTCGAACTACTAGGTTAATCTTTATCCTTGTTGTTCGACAGCTATGGATTCCCATAATCTTTGTTCCTTGTCGATATCAAAGCATCATTTTGCTGTTTTGAAACCAACAACATTAGCACTTGAGACGGGGAAGCATTTCCACTTTCAACCAGATTTGTTCTTGGATTTGGAAACGGATCAGTTAACACTGCGGAGGTTTTTGAATTCTTGAAGAATTTTTTAAGCTCAGCTCTGTGTGGACAACTTGTAGTCCAATGATCCTCATCGCATATAAGGCATGGATTTTTTGGTTTCCTATCTCTAGGAGGGTTTGCAGAAGATTTTTTAGGTGATGATTCTTCCTGTTTCTTCTTCTTCCCTTTGCCTTTCTTCTTGCCCCTTGGTTGTTTGGTTTCTTTGCCTTTATCTGTTGATACAACATTTACTTCCGAGGCAAGAAGTTCATCTTTTGCATTTTGACCTGAAATCTTACGGGCCTTTTTGGATGTAGCCTTTGTCGATTTCGTGTCTGTCGTGCCAATCACGCCATCGTCGGCATGAGAGTCATTGTTTGATTTAGGAGGAGGAGGAATTGAGAATTCCGGTCTAGGGGCGTCAGGTATTTTATCATAGAGCGTGCCGGACTGAGTGTAAATAAAGTCCAAATATTGCGCACGAGTGATAACTTGCTCTTCTGTTATGACTCCCCCCTTCGCCACATCTTCCGTGATGGAAGGTAGTAATGAATTTATAAACCATTCAGCTAAGAGTTGATCGGGAACATACGTTTTTACCATTCTACGACGACGTCGCCACTCATGTATATGATCAGATATGTGAGTGGCCGTCATCTGTTTGAAGTTGGTAAGGAGTTCAGTTCCCGTTTTGTACCTGATTGGTAATTGAAAATGGGTTAAAAAGGTTGTGGCTAAGGTACTGAAGTTGTCGAATGAAGCTCTAGGCAATTCGATGTACCATTTTGCTGCTGGACCCATTAATGTCCTTTGAAAGAGGTGAAGTCTTATCAAATCATCATTTAGGGTGTTTGATGAACACCATAGATGAAAAGTCATCACATGATTCGATGGATCTTCACACGGATTTCCATTAAATTTAGGAATATCTGATGGAAGTTTATGCGGAATCGCTGGCCACCAAGGGGCGTAAGCGATTGGATCATTTGTTAACTGATTTAAATTAGGTAACTCTAGAGTTGCCACAAAGGGTAACTACTGATTCAGGTTAGGTGAAGCATACCCAGGATAAGATGGGATTGCCTGAGCAGTTGGTCTTTGCATACCGACATAATGCATTTGATGCTGGTAACTTTGGTAAGGTTGGTGGGCATGACCATTGTAAAATGGTTGATTTGGACTGTTTTGAATGTACAACTATCCACTATTGGCAAAGATTTGTTGCTCAGAACCTTGGTATACTTGTTGGAATTGCGGTTGTTGGTATTGCACTAGCCATGGTTGTGAAGCCATGTGCTGTTGTCTGATACTAACAGTTTGACCAAGATGAGGGGTAATTGTACCCATCTGAACCTCTGTCATTCCATTAGTCGGCGATTGTGGTTGAGTCGCAGGGTCAAGGGGCTGTTGCATTACAACCTGAGAGACCTGAGGTTGGCATACAATAGGTAGCGCTTGAACTTGCGACACCGTCACAATAGCTGGCGTAGTTGGTAATTTTGACATAGGTAAGCATTGTTGCATTGAATATACAACTCTTGGTTGTTGAGGTAGTATCGGTACCCAACCGCTTGAGGTAATTCCAGTATAACCCGAATGTTGTTGTGAACTCCCGTATGGATATCCCCCCGGAGGGGATAATGAAAGGGTATACTGCCCCCCATACGGTGGTAATCCAGAACTCAAGGGAATGGTTTGCCCTTGAGGGCCAAACGGCCCAAATTGACCTCCAAATAGATCAATTTGTTGAGACTCAACATAAGAGTTTTCGAATATTATTCTGGATGAACAAACAGGAACAGACCATACTGTCGAAATGGTCTCTGAGTGGGCTCCTTCTAGCGGTTGAGAGCTAGTCGGGACAGATGGTATACCGGCGAACATTGTTGGAGTGATAGCAGGGAGTTCTGCTGTCGCTGTGTCAGACGACACAGTCCTAGATGTTGACGGTTGTTCAGACATTTCTAGTCTATCCAAAAGATCACCTAGCGATTCTACAGGAGCTTCCGCTGGCGGTAGACTGACTTCTGATGAAGAAGGATATAGAGTGATCCCGACTCCAAATTGTGATGGAGTACTAGTTGTAGGATCTTCCACAATTTCTTCTATGGCAATCAGACCAGGTGGAAGGGGAAGACCGTCAGGTCCGTAGAATATTTCTGGTGCCGAAGAAGGTATGGAATCGACAGCGATAGATGTTTGAAGAGCAAGACTCTCCAAACCAGTTGTAGATGGAACTGGTTCGGTAATGCAAGTGCTTACTCTCAGACTAGGATCAGTACTACTGTCCTTCTGTGTCTGCTAAACTTCTTCTATAGAGGCAGGGATTCTAGAAATATTTGGAGTAACCGGAGTCTCTGATGTTGTTGGAACACTTGTTCTAACTTTAATAGGAGATTTGGAACCGGTTAAACGAGTTTGCTTTGTCTGTACTAGCTTCGATTTCGGAGACAAAGATGGTTGACTCGTAAGCCTCCGCGAACGACGGGGTTTCAATTGACTTTCTTCCACAGTTGCGGATTACTCGATCAACTAAAATAAAGGGGAAGTATGTTTCCGAATTAAATGAATTTTAGATGCTTTGACACAACTTGTTTTTTCAGTTTTTAAGAGTTGAGAAAAAACAAAAGATGACTCTAGTCTCCTTCTATTTTTAATGAGCCTAAAGTGACAAGTGCTCAGATGGACCTTTTCTGTTAAGGAGTCTGAAAAGGAATGAAAGGGACTGCTCTGGAAATCTAGGTAGAGGGATTACCAAACCAATCACAAAACTGTAGAATACTTTTTACGGTACGACAGTCAATCTTCCCGAATGATGTGTTTAGTGCATTGCGATCGATAGGGTGGCAGAAACGGCTTCCTATGGATAAAGGATTAAGCCTATTGGGGTCTCCCAAAATATACTCGACGGTACGTGGGAGCACAAGTCCGTACTGGCACTTATCATCTCAAAGTGGAGGAATCACCCAACCATCAGTGAGAAAAACAGTTACCAGGCTTTACGACGCCGGAATACGTCTCTAGCCTAGACTTCTAAATGTTGTGCGTTAAGTTCCAAAGCGTTGTTAGATTCATTGAATTTATTTTAAGTTGATCTTGTTTATGAAGTTTTCCTTTCAGGTTCACCGCGAGATGTAGATGTAATTCCTAAAATGCAATCTAAGATGATAAACAAACTTTTTATCTTCTTTGTGCAATGAAAATCCTAGCTACTAAGGAAAAGAAAGACAGAATCTTTTCACAAAGAGCAAAGAGCACACTCTAAATGCACTTTCCTAAATCAAGCCAATCAGACTGTATATATGCAAATGCACATGCATGTATTTGTTTTCGACTTTCTTAGTATATGAATGCTAAAAATAAAGTTGATGCACAAATCTGAATTTCTTTTCAAGCGACAAATATCAACAAGTTTCTTTTTCGAAATAAAAAATGGAGACGAACACAACACCTTACGATTTTGAAATGAATACTTGTTCTTGACACTAGAAAATTACAAATTCAAACCAAAAGCAATAGTAACAGGATAATCGACCATCAACAGCAATCAAACTCTTTCCTACGATTGAAATCGACACTTGCGACAGTTTCAAATCAAAGGACGATAGTACGATTATGCTACTTTTGCAAAGGAGAACTGTAAATGACTCAACAAACACACAAAAACATCTGCAGTTCTTTTGTACAAAGGAGGTGGAATAACAGCAAGGAAAAGGGGTTTCAAACAGACATATACTGATCACAGGCAGCAAAATTCAGGAATAGAACTGGAAAGAATGAATCACAGAAACCAAAACTGCACAGAGCTAGTCTGATCAGCGCACCTGTAACACAGAGAATTTAAAATGCAGCGCAGCTTGTCCACTCGGGAAGTGCGTTGAAATTCAGATTCTCTGAACAGTACCTGCACTAGGCCAGAAACGAGACTCTGTTTGGGTTCCGGGTCACAGTTTGCAGTTCAGTTCTTGGGTTTTGGCCGAGCAAAAAGTAATCAGTAATGTAACAATCAGGGGTAGATCTAAGGAGGATCTAAGAGCTATCACAAGGGCAATCAGATAGTTTGTGAATCAGTTGTTTAAATCATAAATAGATCCAGTAGATGGATTGAAGTAGCAGTTATCTACTTTGCATTTGCTATGGCAAGTGCAGTTCGAATGCTATCTATAAGTTTATGAAATAGACAACAAAGAATTATAAATAAACAAACTAATTATCACCCCAGCGGAGTTGCCATTTTGTTACAGGGAAAAGTGTCTATACAACTGCTCTATCCCACTAAGGTGTGATAGCTACCTTAGAAACAAACAGAGAAAAGCTACTTTCGTTTTTCCTTTATGAATTATAGATAGAGAGGAACAGGAAGACCAAGCTTTGTCTTGCGCTAATCTCCTGATTTGATTCCTATCTTCTTTGATAGTCTTCAGCTACCTGCTCCCTTGCACGCCCAGCTTCACAAAGTACCTGTAATATCACAGAAGTATAGCACTATACAAAGACATGGATCTATAATCATAAACAATCTAGGATCAGATGTAAATTGACCATACAAATGTAGCAAGCATCAATGACACAAAAGCATGGAGGAAAACTTGAATAGCTTTTATTTGATAAACAAGAAAAGAGCCAAGAGGAGTTACAACCAGTTGTTCTGACCCAGCATCAACCTCCCAGCAAAGAAGCCCCTCTTCACCTCAAACAAAGCTTAGATCACCCAACAATCTGATGTTTGTCTCAAGAAACCAACAACAATTCCTTACAATATGCAAAATTCCAGCCTCTGGATCTCTGGGATGAGGGATCCATATATAGATATCTGTAAGGGGAATGAGTCAGCTTGTGATTTGATTAGTGTCTTCCCTCTGATAGTTCTTGCTTCCACTTGGAGATTGATGGTTTCTTACTCATCCTTGGTCGAATTCAGTGAGGCAAGTGTCACAGGAGAAGTTTCTGAAAGCTTCCATTGCCTCTCCACCTCGCAGAATGACATTGCCATTTGTCATTTCTCGCCCATCGCACCCCACAGAAGGGATTTTTGAAATTCAATGCACCCACACAGTGTATTTAGGTGAGATGCAACGCACTTAGCCAGTGGAGCAGCTGAAATGATCCTGTTTTGACCAATTCTGAGCAGTTTTTCATGGAGAACTTCTGGGAGAAGCTGTAATCTGTTGACCTTGTTCTTTTAGGGGTTAGAACAACACTTTTTATGGACTTAGGAGCCCTTGGTTTATGGACATTTCATGCTTGGGGTTGTAGTGCCCAAAAATGTCTATAACAAATAGGGGCGCAACAATATTAATAAGGGATACAACTACAATATTAATGGGGTAATCAGTAGTATTATAGGGACCCAACATGCCCCTCTCCTTCAAAAAAGTGTTGTCCTTAATGCTTCAATAGTTCTGGATGCTTCTATATAAAATTCTCATCCTCCCATGTGGAATCTTCAGCGGATAAGTTATTCCACTTGATAAGATACTCCGAAATTGATCGATTTCGTAACTGTCGAGTTCTTGTTTTTGTGACTACTTCTGGTTCCAATATATTTTTTCCTTCCTTGTCAAGTTCTGGCAATATTGTTTGAACTAGGAGCTTGTCACCTATAACCTTCTTTAAACATGAAACATGGAAAAATGGGTGCAATCGAGAAGTTGCAGGAAGCTCCAATTTGTATGCCATAGTACCAATCTTTTGCAACACCTTGTACGGACCATAATACTTTGGTGATAATTTATTATCCTTCTTAGCTTTCTTGATGGGAATTTGCTTATATGGTTGTAGTCGTAGGAATACCCAATCACCTACATCAAAACTTCTTTCGCTACGATGTTGATCTGCCTGTTGTTTCATTCTATTCTATGCCAACACGAGGTTATCCTTTAAGAGTTGGAGGACATGTTGTTGATGTTCGATGTGATGTTCCACTGCTTGAACCTTAGAATTTTCTCTTAAATATGATGGGATGGATGGTGGCTGATATCCATAAAGTGCCATAAATGGGGTCATTTTTGTTGCTGTATGGAAGGAAGTGTTATACAACCATTTAGCCAGAGGCAACCATTTGACCCATTGTGTCTATTTATCAGATACAAAGCAATGAAGATATCCTTCCAAACATTTGTTTACTATCTCAGTTTTCCCATCAGATTGAGGATGATAAGACGAGCTATGAGCTAACTGAGTACCAAGACAAGAAAATAATTTTGTCCAAAAATTTCCAGTGAAAATGGGATCTCTGTCACTTACAATAATCTTTGGGTTTCCATGTAGCTTTTGAATTGTTTCCATAAATGCAGTAGAAATTGTATTGGCTTTAAATGGATGTGATAATGCACAAAAGTGTGCATACTTGGTAAGTCTGTCAACTACCACCATGATGACACTCTTTCCCTCAGACTTGGGTAAACCTGTGATAAAATCCATTGAAACCTCCTCCCAACGTTGGCTTGGAATGGGTAAATGTTGTAATAGACCCGATGTCTTAATTGTTTCAACTTTATTTTGTTGGCAAACCAAACATTCCGCCACAAACTTTTGAATGTCTGATTTAAGGCCCTCCCAAAAAAATTCCTTCTTAACCCTGTGGTAAGTTTTTAAAAATCCTGAGTGCCCTCCTAAGGGAGAAGTGTGCAATTCTATAAGAATCTTTTGTTTTAGCTGGGAATTCTTACAGAGGTATAAGTGATCTTTGTACCATAATGAATCATTTTGTCAGCTAAATGTATCAGATGTACTGGAGTCTTGTTGTAACTTTCGAATAAGTGCCCACACTTCTTCGTCATTCTTCCATTCCTCCTGTTATCACTGAAAATATTTCAAAGGAAAAGGGTAAGGTAAGGGAGAATTGGTCTTGGTTATTCTCATGCTCCTTTCATGCATAAGAAGCACATGGCAAAGCTCAGGTTCAACATACATCAGAGTTTTCCATTTAAACTCAAGTAAGGCAGTTAGCACTCAAGAAGAAGAATGTAGCTTTGAGGAAGTCAGAAAAGAAATTGATGTCTACCAACCTTGAGATTGCCCAATTCAAGGAAAGGGATTACTTACAAGGTATAAACATGAAGCAAAGGCAAAACAAGGAAAGGAAAGACTTTTATGAACTCCAAAGTTTTATGTTATGAAAAGAGCAGTTGACTTCCAAGGGGATTACCAAGTAATGGAAAACTCATCTCTGAAAAGTGAAAGAGGTTTTCGTTCATAAGATACTGAAATAAAAAAACCTCTTCCACTTTCTTCAAATCCATTATGATTTGAGAGAAATGAATGATCAAACTTGCGCTACGAAACTGCTGTAGGTGCAAGTTTTCCACAGGCATATTTCTTTGTTTGACACATGTTTTTCAAAGACTCATTCTGGGCGGTAGGAAATATGTTTCGAAAAACCAAGAGAGGTTTTTGTTCAGCATGGATTGGTTCACAAAAGCATCCTTCCGTTTTTCCAAATACGGTTTTTATGAGAAGTTATGAGATGAACAAAGTTTCACTACGAAACTGCTGTAGGTGCAGTTTTTCATCTCCTGTTTCACACCTGTTTTTCAAAGACACATTCTGGGCGGTAGGGAAGGTGTTTCAAAAAACCAAGACAGGTTTTTGTTCAGAATGGATTGGTTCACAAAAGCCTCCTTCAGTTTTTCTAAATACAGTTTTTATGAGAAGTTATGAGCTCTGTCCCAAGACCTATTTTTCAGCCAGAACAGAGCAAGGGACAGCCTCCTAGTTTCTAGGAACAACAAAAGGATGAGTCATCAAGGGCCAGCTGGAAGGTTATGAACACCATCAAATTCGACTTTATGGAGTTTTAGGTGTCAAAGAATGTTTTAAATTTTTAGATAAGGTTGTTGTAATCATAATAAGGAGTTACACTCCTAGTTGTATTAGGTCTCTAGGACTCCTAGTTAGCTGTCCTTTGTATTAAATAGTTAGTTTTAAGTGTCAATAGGTGTCAAGTTAGGAGGAATTCGAATTCCCCTCATGCTGGAGGAAGGAATCTACATGAACTCTATATATGGGAGAAGAACTAATGTATTAGGGGTTGGAAATTTTATGGAAAAGCTTGTATTTGGCCTATGTAAGACTCATTTTCAGTAATACATGCTTGACTTTACTTCTCAGGATTCATGAAGATTTTTTATGTTCAGAATATGTGATGTTGTCCTTTTCTTAATTCTTACAGTGGTATGGATGTATAATCACTCAAAATTCACTGAATTTGCTCTGACTTCCTGTATACATTTATGAACTGTGTGGTCCCATATGAGTTTATGTTCTGAATGTTTAAATGCTGAATGCCCAGACTTCCATGTAAGGTTGAGTTCATTGTTATATTGAGGTGTTGTTGACTCCATAAGCCCAATGGATGTTTACTGATCATGTTTCAACCATTCATATTTTTCACTTGTTTCATAGAGTTAGCCATCTAATCTTTATCAAAATTATTAACCTTTGAGAGAGCCCTCTCAGGTTGAGGAGGCTAAGCCTCAGCCAAAAGTTGGTTTGAAAGAGTTACATAAGGTCTTCCTGATCAGCAGCCTATCAGGGGCATGATTTTGTGATAACATTTTGGTGCGTCTGCCGGGAGCCTGAAGTCTATTCATTCCCGAAATTAAGAGACTGAACTTCTGAAGGTAGCAGGAGCTCAAACATCTTTTTGAGGCTGCAAAACTACCTTGGCGACTCCACACATCGAATAAGAAATTGGAAGGTGACTCCACTGCTAGAAGATCAGTAGCTTGATGAAGTTACAAGATGAGTTCCATTGCAAGAATGAATGCCAGGTATGCCCCTATGAATTGGTCTCATATCCCTGGTTTTCCAAATCCTATGCCCAAGGTTGATTGGTTAGATGATCTTCCAATATTCAAAGATGAAAATAAGGACAATGCTGCTCTTCATTTGGTTAGGTTCCATATGCATGTATGCAGTCTTAAGGTTCATTTCACTGAAGATTGTCTCATGAAGATGTTTATGACCACTTTAGAAGGAAAAGCATGGTCTTGGTATAAAAGTTTGGAAAATGGTTCAATATATTCACTTGCTAGTTTTCATGATGAATTCTATGAGATGTATAAGGAATGTTATCCATCCTTATTGCTGCTCAAATATTGCTGTAGACATTCTTTAAGTCTTATTCAATACTTGGAGGATTGTTATGATGATGATGAATTTATGGATGAAGAAATTTTAGAGGCTCTTCATAACAATGCATTTCAACACCAAGAAGAAAGTATAACATCTCATGAAACGCAGCATGAAGAGCAGCAGGGGTTTACTTGTGAAAACCATGTTTCATCCTTTGATATGAATGAAGAGATACAACAGTATTCTCAGTCTTCGAATCATAATGAAGATAAAAATGATTACACACAACAAGAAGAAATACTGGAAGAAATTTTTTATAATCCTCAGGCAGAGGAAAAGGTTGTTCATTTTTGTAATTCCTTGCAGCAACTTGCATCAAAGAATGATCTTTATAGTGAGGAAAATTACATTGTCTATGGGAATCATGCAGAAAGGCAGTTGGATAGCACATCAAAGGAATTTTGTGTGGCTAAGGATCAGTTGTCTAAAGAGATAGAATGTTATGATGATTATCAAAATAACCATGTTTTCTTTGACCCTATAAATGAATACATGGCAAAGTTTTGCACATCAGCATTTCAATTTCATTTGCATTATGAAGATCATATACATTATAGGTTGATTTGGTCATCTCACTACCATGGTTATTTTGAGGTTGAATGCAGTCAAGAGCCTCCAATATCAGAGAGGATAATTGATTGGCTTTATTGGAAATATCATGTTGCTTGAGCTACAAAGTGGAGCTTGCAAATGATAGGGTAACCAATCCATGCTGAACAAAAACCTGTCTTGGTTTTTTGAAACACCTTCCCTACCGCCCAGAATGTGTCTTTGAAAAACAGGTGTGAAACAGGAGATGAAAAACTGCACCTATAGCAGTTTCGTAGCGCAACTTTGTTCATCTCATAACTTCTCATAAAAACTGTATTTGGAAAAATGGAAGGAGGCTTTTGTGAACCAATCCATGCTGAACAAAAACCTCTCTTTGTTTTTCGAAACATCTTTCCTACCGCCCAGAATGAGTCTTTGAAAAACAGGTGTCAAACAGAGAAATATGCCTGTGGAAAACTTGCACCTACAGCAGTTTCGTAGCGCAAGTTTGATCATTCATTTCTCTCAAATCATAATGGATTTGAAGAAAGTGGAAGAGGTTTTTGTATTTCAATATCTTATGAACGAAAAAATCTTTCACTTTTCAGAGATGAGTTTTCCATTGCTTGGTAATCCCCTTGGAAGTCGACTGCTCTTTTCATAACATAAAACTTTGGAGTTCATAAAAGTCTTTCCTTTCCTTGTTTTTCCTTTGCTTGATGTTTATACCTTGTAAGTAATCCCTTTCCTTGAATTGGGCAATCTCAAGGTTGGTAGACATCAATTTCTTTTCTGACTTCCTCAAAGCTACATTCTTCTTCTTGAGTGCTAACTGCCTTACTTGAGTTTAAATGGAAAACTCTGATGTATGTTGAACTTGAGCTTTGCCATGTGCTTCTTATGCATGAAAGGAGCATGAGAATAACCAAGACCAATTCTCCCTTACCTTACCCTTTTCCTTTGAAATCTTTTCAGTGATAACACCTCCCTTGCTTCGTTTATCCAATCTGGTTTGATAATAGAAATGGCGCATAACAATGCTTCCACATCCTCATCCTTTCTTGAGAGTGCATCTGCCACCACATTTTGCTTCCCTTTTTTGTAGATGATTTCAAAGTCATAACTCAACATCTTTGTGACCCACTTTTGTTTCTCTTTAGAGTATAATCTTTGTTCTAAAAAGTATTTAAGGCTATCATGATCCATTTTTACCTTGAAGTGTCTTCCCATTAGGTAGGGTCGCCATTTCTTAAGTGCATGGAGTATTGCCAACATTTCCTTCTCATAAATAGATTTGTGTAAAATCTTTCCCTTGATTGGACGACTTTCGAAAGCAATGGGTCTTTCATATTGCATTAAAACAACACCAATTCCATTTCCTGAAGCATCACATTCCATAATAAAGGTTTTTTTGAAGTCTGGTGTAGCTAATACCGGTGCTTGGCACATTGCCCATTTAAGATGCTCGAAGGCCTTTGTTGCTTCTGGAGTCCATGAAAATGCATATTTCTTCAGTAATGTTGTTAGAGGTGCTGATATTATCCCATAATTCTTAACAAACTTGCGATAATACCTTGTCAACCCGAGAAATCCTCGCAGATTCTTTATGGATGTGGGGATTTTCCATTCCTTAATGGCTTTAATTTTGCTAGGGTCTACCTTAACTCCTTCATGAGATACAATATGACCCAGATATTCCACCTCTTGTACTCCAAAGAAACATTTGGATCTTTTTGCATATAATTGTTTCTCCTCCAATAGTTGTAGCACCTTGTCAACATGATCCTTCCAAGACTTGTTGTAGATTAATATATCATCAAAAAATACTAACACAAATTTTCTAAGGAATGGTTTGAAAATGGAATTCATCAAACCTTGAAATGTTGAAGGTGCATTGGTAAGGCCAAAAGGCATGACCGAAAATTCATAATGACCCTCATGAGTTCTAAATGCTACTTTTGGAATGTCTTCAGTCTTCATTCTGATTTGATGATACCCTGAACGAAGATCCAACTTGGTGAAGTAAATTGATCCATGCAATTCATCCAGTAATTCATCAATGACAGGAATGAGAAACTTATCTTTAATAGTGAGCTTGTTGAGCTCCCTATAATCCGGACACATGCGCCATGATCCATCCTTCTTGTGCACCAATACTACTGGAGTAGAGAAAGAACTTTGACTCGGTTGAATTATACCATCCTCTAGCATTTCTGCAACCATACGTTCAATTTCACTCTTTTGGGCATAGGGATATCTGTACGGCCTGATGTTTGGAGGAACACTTCCTATAATCAGTTGAATAGCATGATCATGATCACGAATAGGTGGGAGACCTTTGGGAGTCTCAATTTCAAAGACTTTTTGGAGATCTGGAGAAATAGATGATTCCAATGAGGAAACATCTAGCGAACATAATTATGCAATTACACCTCTTTGTTCCTTTTTTAGAAGCTTTGTTATACCATTAGAGCTGATTATCTTTCCTGGTTTCCATGCAATACCCCTTAATTCAACTTCCTTTCCTTCCACATAAAATTTCATGAAAAGTTCTTGAAAATTAAAAGCTATTGTACCCAAGGATTGTAGCCATTGGACTCCTAGTACAACATCAACACCTCCCATTGGAATGGAAAGAATTGGGCTAGTCAATACATATTCTCCCATGGATAGCTTGATATTATGGCACTTTCCAGAGCAATTTATTGTTCCTCCATTTGCAACCATCACTTGACACTCTGGTGCTGGATATAAGAAGCAATTCAATTCTTTTACTACCTTACAATGAATAAAATTGTGGGTACTTCCTGAATCAATCAACACTATTACCTTTTTCTTCTTGATTTGTCCTTCTATCTCAATGGTTTGAGGAGTGGTAATTCCTGCCAATGCATTACAAGATATGGTTGGATTCATTTATTCTTTATCTAGGCTTTGTTCCTGTAGTATATCCTCTTCTTTTGACCTTTCTTGCTCCTTTTCTTCTTCCTCTTCACAATCTATGTAGAATAATTTCTTCTCAGCACACTTATGAACTTTAGTGTATTTTCTATCACAACTGTAAAAAAGCCCTTTTGCTCTTTTTTCTTCCAATTGTTGTGGTGTCAACCTTATACATTGTGGAAGACTAGGGGCAACAAAACTTCCATCTTTATAGTTGTGAGTGGTTTGCTTACTGGTTGCCATAATTTTGCTTTCCATTTTTCTTGCTAACCTGAATGCCTTCTCTAATGAATCAGGTTCCCAAAGACGAACATCATGTTGGATATTATCCTTTAAAGTCCCTATGAACACATCAATCCTATTCTCCTTTGGAATATCTTTTACCCTTATGTTCAATTTTTGGAACTCCTCAATGTGCTCCATTATTGAACCCTTTTGTTTGAGACTTATCAATTGGCTAAAAAAAGTGTTGCTTTTTGTATCCTCATAATGTGCTGTCAATTCTTCCGTAAAAGTTGCCCAAGTGATAATTTGTTTATGAGAGCAAAGCCATTGATACCATACAAACTGATTTGGTTCCAAATATAAAGTTTCAATACGTACCTTTTGTGTGTTTTGCACATTATTGAGATCGAAAAATTGCTCCATCTGTAATATCCATGTTGCGGGATCCTTGCCATCAAACTTCATCATATCAATTTTTAGAATATGGTGGGCCTTCTATCCAAAATTAAAGTCTATGGAATCATGATTAACATTTCTTTTGTTCTCATCATGAGTTTCCTTTACAACCCTTTCACCATTAGTGACCATTTCTTGTAGCAACTTATTCATATTTATCTTCAATTCTTCCATCTTATCATCCATGCCATCAATTTTAGCGTCCATGCCATTCATCTTAGATTCCATGCCATCCATCTTAGCTTCTACACCTTTCTTTAAACAATCCATCTTAGCTTCTACACCTTTCTTTAAACCATCCATCTTAGCTTCTACATCTTTCCTTAAACCATCCATCTTAGATTCTGTTGCTTTTTGTGCAAGTGACACTTGTTGCACTTGGTATCGTAATTTTGATATATCATGTTGCATTTATTCCTCTTCTTCATAAGTCATGCTAGAGCTCTCAGGTTTCTTACTAGGTGTTTGCACTTTCTTTCCTCAGGGCATCAATTACCGATTCAAACTAATTTTTCAAACCAAGCTTATGCAAAAATTTAAAAAAAACTACACACCTTTTTTCACTTTGTAGAAGCTTGATATTGAATTTGATGTATCTCTGCAATTTCGGATCATCCAATTCTAAAATTGTGACGTGTAGTAGCACTCTGTGTCCTCTTTCCAATGCCACCAGTCTGATCCAAGTTGGATTCTCCAAGGAAGAGTTATGCACAATCTCCCAAGATGACTTTATTATAGACCAGTTCAGTAGAGAAAACTTGTACGACATGCCATGAGTCACTATTTTGACCTTTAGATCTGAAAAAGATATACAAGAAACTACAGTCCGTCCTCTTTCTGTACCTTCTTACAAAATTTCAATCTGATATTAAAAGTGAAAGTTATGATGATTTTCCCCAGGTCACCTATTTGGAATGTAATTCAAGAGTCTGCAAAAAGACCAACTTCCTCAGATCATATCTCTGCAAATATAATGCGAAAAGCTCTGAAATTTGGACCCGCGATTTAGCGCGATTTCTTCTCAAATATGTTTTTTTTTAGCTTCTAAAACATCGCAGAAAAAAAGTTATAGCGAAAATGCCACGATGACCTGTTTGGAGTAGCGAAACCCTAGAATCCAAAGCTCTGATACCAAATGTTATGAAACCAGCTCACAAAAAGATAGAAAAGAGAGATCCATGCCTTAGAATTCAGCGTCTTCGAGGGGGCAACCTGCTTTACATTACATAAATTAGCAATTCTTGGATGATTCAAATGACAAAACCTCCTTTCTATATATAGGAGTCTAAGGAGTCACAATATGACCCAGTCGACCTAACAATAATAACATAAAGCCACAAAAATAACAATACAGGGATTCTATGGGGCATAGTAATAATAATATGGGGACAATAGGGGCACAACAATATTAATAAGGTATACAACTACAATATTAATGGGGTAATCACTAGTATTATAGGGACCCAACACACTACCCTCCGTGCAACTCCCCCTCTCGATCACCGCACGATCGCTCCCCTCTACATTTGATGGCCCTTATCTATCTAAGACGGGCCCAATGTCTGAACAATACCTGCTTGAAAAGAGTTGGTTTCCACTAGGCCCTCGATGTTATGTGTCTTTCAACGTGTGGAATTGGGTAGCCTCCCCCCAATACCACCGAGAGCCAAAATTCGTGCAATGGAAACCACTTACCACCCACCGGCTACACGCCAAAATGGTTACTATTCACTCTGCTACATGACAAAATGACTACTGTTCACCTGTACCCACCAAAATTGACTTTCGCACATAAAGCCAAAAAGCCCCAAATCATTTGTTTTTATCGTTTTTTCAACTGAAAAGGTTCATGCACGCACCTGTGAATGTCAAAGTTGTCAACCTACATCTAATTGCACCCTAAAGACGCCACAGAGCACCCATTTTGCTTTCCAACCTACTTAGAACCTTTTCAACCATTTGCAGTTGCCACTTTCCCTGTTCAGAGCAAGTTCTCCTTAATTCCAAGTATTTAAGCCATAATTCACTAGAAAACCCTATCAATTTTAGAACCAGTTACTGAGTTTTCTTAGCTAAGATAAAAAATTAATTAAAGAAACTCTAGTAGCTCAAACCTACTCTATACTAAAACACCATTGCCCTAAAAGACTGAAAAACACCTCCCCCATTCTCAAATCCACAAGAACTGAGAATGGCCGCCCCAATTTCCATGGATGTGAGACCTATTTCCACTCCTCATCTGGACCTAGACCATCTCCCCCTAGCTGACAAGGATTTCTAGATAAAGGAAACCTTTGTCCATAAGTCTCCTCTCAAACTATACCACCGATATAGAGACCAATACCCAAACCATGCTGACAAAATTAGTTTTGGGGAGTCCAATTTGCCTAAGTACCAATTCCCTGAAGTTCACATTTTCCCAGAAATTGTCCATTACTGCCATGTAAACTATATCCCCAGTCAAAGAGTAGTGATGTCCCCTAACCAGACCATACATTTCACCATCACTAATGAATTTATAAATGAAATGATGCAACTCCAACCAGGGCAAAACTTGATTCCTCTGTTAATTGGAGACCTGTTGGACTTATTTCCCAAGCTCAGTCCTACAAGATTGGCACAAATAATCCAAACCTTCATTGTATAAGAAAAGTATACCCCAAAAGAACCTCCTCCATATGTGTATACCATATTTTCCCCATTTGGCCAAGACATTGTAGCAGTGATATCCAATGTCCTAGGTTATACCACCAGTGAGTATATAGATGAAATCATCTTGGTTTTCATGTCCATGTACACTCCAGGATAGCCTCCTGCTGTTATTTATGATTATGTCAAGTTTATAGCTGATAGGATGCATGACCAGTTCCTTAGGATGAGTAATGAGTGAGTCTTCAAGTATTCCTTTGTTTTGTATCACCTTTTCTTATACTACCAAGCAAATAAGTTCCCCTTTACTCACCAGAAGCTTGACACAAAAGGTCACCCTAAGTTAGTAATTTTCTAGACTCCGTTGATCCATAAATATGACTCCCCATATTCATATACAGACTTCATAAACCTATTTGTACATCCCATTGTGACAATGCTGATAGGCAGCCCTCCTCCAAGAATCAGTTCAGATATAAAGAGGATCCTGCAACTCTCAAAAAAATCCAAAGTGGGGGATTGGTACTTGTACCAAAACCACACTGAGATTAGAATTCATGGTTGTGAGCTGGCCCCATACAAACTACCTAAATACCTCCCAATGAGGTTATTTTCTCTGGAGTACTACAGGCAGATAATCAATATAGATGAGGTACACTTTTTCAAAGCCAAAAAGAAGGCCCGGCTCAAGATCAAAGATCAATTAGGTCCCTTTATTTGTAATAGCCGAGAAGCTGGAAAGGAGGCTAACCTAATCCTTCAAAGATTAAATCTAAAGAAGAGCTTCATACGGAGATATGATCCCCTGGATTTCATTTGCAACAGAAGGAAAAAAAACAATATGGCTCCCTACATTCATCACCGTATCTGTGAAATACAAAAGTATGCCAACCAATTGGAATGGGTGGAAAACACTTTAGAGGATAGGGATAGTACTGAAGTTGCTATGGAAAACACGTTAATTGATCTAGAGAAACAACTTGATGAGGGTTCTTTCCTACATGTGCTAGGAGAATCACAGGTCCAAGAAGAATCATAGGCACAAGAAGGATCACAGGTACAACAAGAATCAAAAGTACCAGACCTATCATAGGTACCAGAGAAATTAGACATACCAGAGCAATCAGAGAAAACAGATAGACTAGAGGCCACCATGAGTACCCCCCAGTCTTACAGACTCCTCTAAATGAGGAGAAAATCCTCAAGAGAAATAGGGAAGGGGTCACTCCTTCAGAAAGAACAACATCAAAAGCCTATGCAGAGACAAGCCAAGCTAAGAGACAAAGACTAAATCCTGTCTCTGAACAGGAATATACAGAGGAGACAGCTGAGGTTACCAGCACAGAAAGAGATGGGAGCAGGCATGCCACTCCATCTGGAGGCATCCTAGAACCTTCCACATCACACACTCATATGTTGGAAAGACAGAAAAGTTTCGAGGAATCCTCTTTTAGAATGCCAGCAGATAAAAACGAAGACATTAAGGAGAGATACAAAGAGATAAAGGCTAGAAATGAGAGGTTGAAAGCCCAAACCTATGTACAGTATCTAAAAATGACCCTTACCAATCAAACAAGGCTTATGTTAGCCTATGATGTCAAAGAGGGGAAGATGCAAATGAACTTCATCAAGCTGACCACTTAGCAGCCAAGGAAAACAACATATTTTAAAAGAGTGGATTTTGAAGTACTGGAAAGGGATATTCATTCCATTGACCAGATTGAGCTACATAAGCAAACAAGTGAGATGATTTATTATACATTGATAGGGAAAGCTATAGTAGCCCACCAATTACAGAACTCCTTCAACAATATGTCAGCTCAATTTCAGTTGGAGAAGGCCTCTTCACAGGCCAAAGATACAAGAATCAAGTCCTTAGAGGATTTAGTGATAGGGTTGGGACATGATCCCAAGGATGTGAAAGCAACAAAGAAGCTAATTAAAAAGAAGAATAATGTCATTGCTGTAGTGAAGAAGGAGCTCAAAATTCCCTAGCTGCATCACCCTCAAACAATGGAAGTCCTAGAAGCACAAAAGGGACATGAAGAGCTTACGGACCTAGTCCTAAAGCTAAATGATCAGCTTAAATAAACAGAGAAGGAGTTGGACACTTTGATTCAGTCCAAGCAAAGTGACCTGCCCACAACTTCCATAATTTCCATCCCCATAGTGACAACAACAGTTCCTTCCACTTTAGCAGCATCATTGGCACCTACAACTCAACCTGCCACAACACTTCCAATTACAACTGAGTCCACTACAGCAGCAGGTACTTCAACTAATAAAACATCAGAAATGGTAAAAGTTATGGAGGATATGTCCATCCAAGCTACAGAGCTCAAAAGATTAAAGGAGAAAAGGGCAAGTTTGGAAACTGATTGCAAACTTGCCCAAATTCAGCAAAGAGAAGAGACACAAAAGGCCCTAAGGATGGGTGAGAAAATCAAAGTCCTAGAGAAAGATTTGACACTACAAAAGTCACTAGGATAGACTAAAGTGATGCGCTAGGCCGATATCATTGACTCTGTCAATGATATTTGGCCATCAATTCAAGTTATATTTGAGCAAACTGAATTGGTGAAGGTAGCCACTAAGGCTATCTAGAAAGTAAAGGAGGAATAAGGAGACCAACCTGAGGATGAAAATTGACTCATCCACCTCCTGAATAGTAAGAACAGATATGATCTCCATGAGCTTGGTGTAGAGGATAGGATTGAAGCCATCTTAGATATTAAAAAGGTTCTTTCGAAAAGAAACCTCATGCTCAACTTGGAAGAAAAGTGCCACAACATGCAAGTGGCCATTGACAGGTTTATGTCTAAATTTCAAATTTTGAGGGACAAAGGCCTTCCCAGTCCTATGGTCATCAATGACAAAATCATGACCCAATTGGACTATAGTGATAGACTCAGGATATTGGCCAAGGAACAAGCCAGCTCTTCTGGCATTAAAGCCTTGCCAACTGGGAAAGTATTGCATGATACATTGGAGAACTTGTTTTTCCTAGAACATGAGGTGAAGAATTTGTTTCTCACCAAGACCAATTTCGCAAAATACACAGAGGCAGATGAAATTTACAGAAGAATGTTGAAGGTGAGATTGCCTGAGGTGGAATGGTGGGAAAAAATGAAAGATTTACTATGAAAAAGTTTTACATTAGAAATTTACCACAGTAAATCTGAAGGCAGCCGGGAGAGACGGAGAAGGAGTTGGACACTTTGATTTAGTCCAAGCAAAGTGACCTGGCCAAAACTTCCACAACTGCCATCTCCA
Organism: Pinus tabuliformis; assembly: GCA_031772625.1. Classification (NCBI taxonomy): domain Eukaryota; kingdom Viridiplantae; phylum Streptophyta; class Pinopsida; order Pinales; family Pinaceae; genus Pinus; species Pinus tabuliformis. Next base: position 715,265,126 of record CM062814.1, on the reverse strand, counting down.
TAGTGTTAAAAAAAGTTCTTCCCACACTAGTAGCATCATTGGCACCTACAACTCAACCTGCTACAACACTGCCAATTACAAGTGAGTCCACTACAACAACAAGTACTTCAACTAAAAAAACATCAGAACTGGTAAAAGTTATGGAGGAGATGTCCATCCAAGCTACAAAACTCAAAATATTAAAGGATAAAGTGGCAAGTTTGGAAACTGATTGCAAACTTGCCCAAATTTAGCAAAGAGAAGAGACACAGAAGGCCCTAAGGATGGGTGAGAAAATCAAAGTCCTAGAGAAATATTTGACACTACAGAAGCCACTAGGACAGACTAAAGAGATGCTCTAGGCCAATATGATTGACTCTGTCAATGATATTTGGCCATCAATTCAAGTTATATTTTAGCAAACTGAATTGGTGAAGGTAGCCACTAAGGCTATCCAGAAAGTAAGGGAGGAATAAGGAGAGCAACCTGAGGATGTAAATCGACTCATCCACCTCCTGAATAGTAAGAACAGAAGTGAGCTCCATGAGCTTGGTATAGAGGATAGGATTGAAGCCATCCTAGATATTATAAAGGTTCTTTCGAAAAGAAACCTCATGCTCAACTTGGATGAAAAGTGCCACAACATGCAGGTGGCCATTGACATGTTTATGGCTCAATTTCAAATTTTGAGGGACAAAGGCCTTCCCAGTCCTATGGTCATCAATGATAAACTCATGACCCAATTGGACTATAGTGATAGACTCAGGAGATTGGCCAAGGAACAAGCCAGCTCTTCCGGCATTAAAGCCTTGCCAACTAGGAAAGTATTGTATGACACATTGGAGAACCTGTTTTTCCTAGAACATGAGGTGAAGCATTTGTTTCTCACCTAGCCCAATTTTGCAAAATACATAGAGGTAGATGAAATTTACAAAAGAATGTTGAAGGTGAGATTGCTTGAGGTGGAATGGTGGGAAAAAATGAAATATTTAATATGAAAAATTTTTACATCAAAAAGTTACCACAGTAAATCTGAAGGTAGCTAGGTGAAATAGGTGAAAGATAGATAAGAAGGGTCAAAGAGTAATAGAGTCAAAGAGTATCAGTGAAATATCAAAGTAAAGAAGTTTCCAATGCATAAATACCACAACTATTAGCCAACTTTAAGGGCTTAAAGCTCAACAAAACAGCCAGCAACACCACAATAAAAGGGACAACAAAAAGCAGTTTTACATTTGTCTCTATCTTCATGCATGAAGATATTTTATTCCCTAGATTCAATCTCAAACTGTTATGAGATATTTTGTAATTATTTTTTGCATAAATACTTCACATTTCGAAGTATGTAGGGTGTATTCCAAGACATTTCTATATAATTTTTCTCTCAAATCAAAATTCTATTGTATCAATGACTGGATTGGCTTGTTGGATCAAGGAATAAAGATCAGATATTTTATAGGATTCTTGTGTAAAAGAAAAATAAAAATAAGTATTCTCTCATGTTAACTGTTGTTTCTCTTATGTTTTTCCATAATATTATGTGTTTCTCTAAAATCTAAATGTATAACATGGAATGATATTTCAGAAATTGCTTGAATGCACTCTGTCTTGACTATTTTACATTCTGAATGTTTTGTCCTAAACTATCTTAGCTAGGGAATTATTAACTGCTCCTTAGCTTCTGTAGTTCCTCCCCTAGTCTATAGCAAAGGATTCTTAATTTCCCTTTGTTGATGATCACCCTCTATTCTTCATTCTAATCCCAGTCCAAGGATTCTTAAGTGCCCTTTCACCTTGGTTAGAATCACTTCATCCATTAGACCTAAAAATTTTCCTTTTGCTTTGCTAGCCTACCCTGTGAACATTCCCTTTAGTGATCTAGTCCTGTTATGCTATCCATTGATTGACTCCATATCCCAATGGCTTGAAGACCTAGCTCTATCCATCTGCTCTAAGAATTCCACCACCCAACCTTCAATCCAAAATCAAAACCCCATGAACACTAAGAAATAGCCTAAAATCTAATAAAAACAAAGCTAAATCATAAAGAGAGAGCCCTCTCTGGACTTAGGTTGGCTAGAGCCTAAGCCTAAAAGACTTGTTTGTGGTTACCTCAGATGATTCCTTCTTTTTATAACTTCTAGGGAAAACTTTTGAGTGATAACATAGTGGTGACCATAGTGGGGACTCAAACACTCAGTCTTAATAAACCTTTGATAAAATTTCAAATCTTTATTTCAAGCCTCTTGAAGGGTTTATTACAAATTTATAAAATTTCACAAAAAGAAAGTAATTAGAAAAGCTTGAAACTCTGTCTTCAAGGAGAATTCACTATACTAGGGCCAATCTAGATCCAAACCCAACCCTAGTAGTGGATAATCCCTACCTAATTCCGAGAAGATCCTAAAGACAAGAAAGTTCAGTAAGTCCAACTCCTTCAATCAATGTAGATTCATGCCTTGATGACTGGTTGTTTTTAGAAGACCTCCCCTTTGATGAGTCATTTGACCTTTCCCTATTTAGAACCAGGTCTAAAAGTGCACTTGATGACATAGTTCTAGATCCAGAGTTTATTGCAAATCTTGAAGTCCAAAAGGAAAACCAGTCGATTGATGAGTATATTCTAAATTCACCTCAGTCATCTCTTACTACTGCTAAGATCCCTGATGTTGTTGGGAAAAGTATCCAATACGGAATGACCCTATCCCACTCTAAGGGTGATAATACCTCAGCAACAACTGAATACAAAGCTATTCAAGATTACTTCTTTATGAGATGTAAGAGAGAGGAGAAAGGGATCCACTAACCGTTATCTTCCGCTAATGGTTGATCCAATCTTCCCTCTTTGCTGCTTGCTCCCAGCTCCTTGCTCTTTAACTAGCCCAGCTACACAAAGATCCTGCAAAAGCACAAGAAAGGGAAACTACAAGAAGCATACATCCATAACTGATTCAAGGATTAGAATAAATCAAATATACAAGCATCAATTCACCATAGAGACACATGCATATAGAAGAACCTCAAATGCTTTATTAATGGAAGAAGTAAAGTTCTGAGAATGTTACAACCATAAGAGGCCCAATCCAGCAACACCTCCCAGCAGAAAGAAATCTCCTCTTCACCTCCTTCAAAGCAATCACCCAATAGTTCTATACACAAACCAACAGCACTTCCTTACTTGCACAAAATTCCAGCCTCCCTAGACCTCATGAGAGAGCTCTATATATAGGAGATTTGGAGAAAGGATGAGTCAGCTTGAGACTGACATGAAGCTGACTAGTGTCCTCTCCCACTTTAGTTAATCTTCAGTTCTTGAGTCCACTTGGAGATTCTTGCTTCCACTTGGAGATCAAGACCCTCTTACTCATCACAAGGCGAATTCCTTGACCCAAGTGTCAGTTTGGAAGCTTCCTGGGCAATTGACACCTTGCAGAATGACTGTGCCACTTGGCCAATCTCGCCCAGCGTAGGTAGCCTTCATTAGATTTGACATTCAGCGCAGGTACAGAGTGGAGCAGTTGACATTCAGCGCAGATGCTCAGTGGAGCAGCTGACATGATCCAGAAATAGCTTGTTTTTGAGTGTTTTCAGGTGGAGAACTGATTTTCAGTGCTGTGGTTTGCTGACCTTGTTCCTCTAAGGGTAAGAACAACATGTTTAGGGACTTTGGATCCCTCAGATTATTGACATTTCATGCTCCATGCTGTTAGGCACAAAAATGTCTATAACACCTGAGCTTTCTGAACTAGTGTCAACTACCCTTACTTCATCGTTATTCCCTTCCACCTCTGAAGCTCATTCCTCACCTCCATTTATACCTTCACTTCCCTACCAACCTATCATTACACATCAATCACCTATTACTCCCAGTTCTCCATCAACTACTGTATCATCTGCTAGTACCCAAACCCCACTTCTTATCCCTGCCCAACTTAGAGCCATGGCAAACATATATTCTCCTCTTGTGTTACCTGCCCCACTTGGTGCCAGCCCACAAGATTACTAAAACAAAATCATCCAATTTGATGGCATAGGACCTTATACAACACAACATCATGTAAACAAAATGATAGACTACTTTGAATTACATGAAATTGATATTAGAGATGTTTAGATGAGACTTTTTGCTCAGACTCTAGCTGGTGACATTAGGAAACAGTTTAGAGCTTTACCTGCTAATAGCATAGATAGTTTAGATATATTTTATAAACAATTTTTAAATAGATGGGAAAAGAAAAAGAACCCTTTTTAGATCCTTTCAGAATATGAAAACATCAGAAGAGGACCAAATAAAACAGTCCAGGATTACTGCACCAAATTTAACAATATATACAATGCAATACCAATCAATCTTAGACCCCCACCTAACTTAGCTCTGATAAAGTTTCCTAATGGGTTTGATACTGATATGGCATTCCAACTTAGAGAGAGAAATCTTCCAACTTTGGAAGACATGCAGAGTGTAACAGTTACTATAGAAGCCAAATTGCCAGCAAAAAGAGCTAGGGTTAGGAATGAAAGGAGAGTATCTGTCAAAGATGAAGCCTCACCCTCTGACCTTAAAATAGATGTTCTAACCAAGGGTATGGAAAAAATGATGGATAGGATAGAGATCATTGAGAGGAAGCCTCAATGGGATAATCAACAGGGACCTCCAGTGAGAAATCTAAACTTTAGAAAGAATAAGAATCAAAATACTGGAAAGAATGGACCTGATCAGAATATTAGGCCTCCTTTTCAAGAAAACTATGTTGAAACATCCCATTCAAATGACCCTGAACAAGACACACAAATTAACTTGATGGGATTAGATGATGAGGAAACTGTCTTCTTGACCCAAGATGAGCAGGAATTGCATATGCTGCAGTAATTGCAGACCCAATCTAGAGAATCATTTGTTTATAAACAAGGTTATGATTTTTCCATTTTGAAGTACAAAAACAATACAATTTAAGGAGTAAAAAGAGTTCTGATACTCCTGACTAGACCAAGAAAATAGTGCCAAATCAACCTAAGAAAATCAAAAGAGCTCCAGTTTCTAAGACTCTCCAAATCCTCCCTATACCAAATCAGAATGCTTCTGGTCCCACCATTGTAGATATAACCCATGACTAGCCCCCTAATGATCAACCATCCATTTCAATCCCCTCCAAGGAGACAGTGGAGAAATATCCAAACACCATATTAGAAAATCCACAGAAAAAGACCTTAAATGTAGAAAAAGATGAGCAACCTACTCCAATTCCTGCTATGAAAATTCCAAGCACCCAAATAGAGTAAGCCCCTTTGCCTTTCAATTTGGGAGCAGAGGTGGCCAAATTGAAAATTTTAGTTCCCTTAACAGAGTTGATTAAAAGTGAAACCTATAAGTCTCAAATAAACAAAACCTTAAACTTTGTTGAGAATAAAGACTCTGTCAACTTGTTTGATGATCAGCTTGAGCTTATATTCAGTCCTTATGTTAATGGCAAACCACTAGAAGGAGGGATACCACCATTTTATATTAGCCTTAGCATTCATGATAAAATCTTACACAATGAAATGTTAGATTCAGGAGCTTCACACAATTTAATGCCCAAATCGGTTATGGAAAAGTTAAACTTGGACATTACTAGACCTTACAAGGACTTATTTTCTTTTGACTCAGGTCAAGTAAAGTGTCTAGGGTTAATCAAAGACCTGTGTGTTTCCTTAGTACAATACCCTGCTAAGACCATTCTGATGGATATAGTAGTCATTGAAATCCCACCTAAATATGGCATGCTATTGTCTAGATCATGGGGAGCTAAACTCTAAGGATATCTGCAACTTGACATGTCATATGCCACAATCTCAATCTTTGGACAACCTAAAAAGTTGTATAGAGAAACCCTAATGAAATATGTGGTGAGTAGTTGGGATAGACCTCAAAACTTTCCTATCTACTCCATGCATTCGAACATTAATTCTTTTATTTTGTATAATGCTGAGAAAACACAACAAACCACTTCAAACAATATTATTTCAAAACCAAAAGAAATTGCAATTACAGCTAAAAAAGAAATTGTCCAAACTCAAGAGATTTCCAATAAACAAGATGATCAAAACACCTCAAACAAGGAAAGTTTTCTTCCTCCTGACAGTGAAAATTATGAACATGAGATAGTATGGCACCTGGAATTTGATGGATCAGTGAATAAGTTAGGATCGTGAGTAGGAGTGTGGATATATAATCTGGAGAATGATCACTCAAAGGGCCATGCTTACAAACTAAATTTTAAATGCACTAACAACATGGTTGAGTGTGAAGCACTTCTTTTAGATCTTAAATTAGTCAGAAAGTTAGGAGCTATAAGAGTTTCTGTCATGGGAGACTCTGAATTAGTGATAAAACAGATTAAAGAAGAATATATGACCAAATACCCTATATTAAGTTCTTACAGAGGAACTATTATAGAAATACTAAACACTTTCCTAGAGACCAAAGTTGTTGTAATTCCTAGGAAGCATAATATGCAGGCTCATAGATTAGCAATGTTTGCCAGCACTTGTAAGTTACCATTTTAACCTAACCATCAGTACACTGTTGAGGTCAGGCACATACCTGCTATCCCATATAACTTGAAAAAATGGCAAGTATTTGCAAATGACAAATAGATAAACAATTTTTTAACCTTAGAGGAAGAATTTGTAAATAGTAATATAGATACTGACATAACATTAGATCCTGATTTTAAAGATAAAATAGAAATTAATGAAATAGAAGATGAAAATATAGATAGATTTCATCCCACTAAATTTACAAAATTAGATGTAGAAAACCTAAAGCAAGTTGAAACTAATGAGATAATTAACAAAGACTCTGAAATCATTAATCTCAAAGACAACTTTTTCCCAAAGGATTAACCCCTTTGGAAGACTTGTTTGATTCAAATGATGTCCCTAGAAAACCAAAGATGGAACCCTTAAAATCTGATATAGAGGAGTGTAATATAGGCACTAAGGAAAATCCAAAATTGATCAAACTTTCAAAGTCCTTACCTTTTACCAAAAAAGTGAAATACATTGTACTATTAAAGTAATTCCAATATGTCTTTGCTTAGAGTTATGAGGACATCAAGTCCTATGACACAAACATCATACAACACACTATCCCCATAAAAGAAAACCAAAAACCTTTCAAGTAGAAGCTTAGGAGGATAAATCCCATCCTATTGCCTTCTATTGAAAAGGAAATCCGAAGAATGTATGAGGCCAAGATAATAGAACCAATTAGATTCTTTGATTGGGTTTCAAATTTGGTGCCAACAAGGAAGAAAACTGGTGAGATCAGACTTTGTGCTGATATCAGGAACCTTAATAAAGTTTCACTCAAAGACAATTACCCTCTCCATAAAATGGATCATATATTACAAAGGGTAGTAGGGTCAACCAGAATCTCATTATTGGATGGGTTTTCTTGTTACAATCAGATTTTAGTTCACCCAAATGACCAGGCTAAAAGTACGTTTACTACTCCTTGGGGCACATTCATGTATGTGAAGACGTGTTTTGGATTAAAGAATGCAGGGGTCACTTTCCAAAGTGCCATGGACATAGCTTTTGCTAAGGAAATTCATGACTTCCTAGTAATATACTTAGATGACATCACTGTATTCTCAAAAACTGATAAACAACACTTAGACCATCTAAGGCAGGTCTTCATAAAATGTAGGAAGTATGAAATTTCTTTGAATCCCAAAAAATATTTATTTGGGTTAGAAGAGGAAAGGTTATTAGGCCATATAATCTCTAAAGATGGTATCCGAATAGATCCTGCAAGAATTGAAGCCATTTTATAGATACAACATCCCAGGAGCATTAGGGAGTTACAAGCCTTTTTAGAGAAAATTAACTTTCTTAGGAGATTTATTTCTAACTTAGCAGAATTAATTAGGTCATTAAACAATATGTTGAAAAAAGATTCAACCATAAAATGGACCATTGAGGCTAAGAAATCGTTTGAAGATATTAAGCTAGCCTTAACAAAAACACCAGTTTTGATTAGTCCAAAGTTTGATAGAGATTTCATTATATTTTCCTTTGCTTCAGAACACACAATTGTTGCAGTTCTACTGCAAAAAAATGATGAGGGTTATGAACAACCTATTGCCTTTTTTAACAAAGCCCTGAGAGATGCCCCTTTAAAATACAATATAATGGAAAAGCAAGCCTTTACTTTGGTCAAAGCTATCAAAGATTTTAGAGTTTACATTTTATATTGTCATATAATAGCCTATGTCCCCAATTCAGTAGTCAAGGATATACTAACTCAGGATGGTCCAGATGGAAAGAGAGGGAAATGGATTGATACTATATTAGAATATGACCTAGAAATCAAACCAACAAAGTTAATCAAAGCAAAGGTTTAGCCAAGCTCATGGCTGAATCGAACTGTCAGGCCTTAGATATAAACTTTATTATAGAAATGGATAATGGAGAGGAGATGGCAACTCCACCAATCAGACAGGCCTTTATTGAATCACCATGGTATGCTAACATCATATATGTTTTACAAAATTTACAAGCTCCTCCTGAATTATCAAGACCAAAAGCAGATTTTTAAAAATGAAATATTTAAAATTTTGCATAATTGACAATGCTTTGTTTTGGAGGAATCATGAGGGTATCCTTCTTAACTGTTTATTGAAAGAAGAATCTGACATGGTGTTACAAGAGTTTCATGCAGGTGACTGTGGAGGACATCTTTACTAGAAAACCACTGCTGAAAAGATTCTTAGAGCTGGTTTCTATTGGCCTACTTTGTTTGCTGATGTAAAGAAGTTTGTAACCTCATGTCATAAGTGTCAAATTTTTGAAGCAAAGAAAAGGCTGTTACCCCTGCCCCTAAAACCAATCTCTGGTGAAGCACCTTTTCAACAATGGGGTCTTGACTTCATTGGTGAAATTCACCCACCTTCCTCTACCCAACATAGATGAATCCTCACTGCTACAGATTATTTTACAAAATGGATAGAAGCCATACCATTAAGGCAAGCCACTGACACTGTTAAAATAACTTTCCTTGAGGCCAATATCCTATCAAGATTCGGGTGCCCAACCAAAATCATCACTGATAATGCAGCAACTTTCAAATCCAGAAGAATTATTGATTTATGAAATAAGTATCATATAACCCTAGGCCACTCCACAGCTTATTACCCTCAAGGAAATGGAATACCAGAGTCCTCAAACAAAATTCTGGTAAATATCATCAAAAAATTGTTAGAGGATAAAAAGAAAACAAGGAATAAAAAGCTAATAAATGCCTTGTGGGTAGATAGGATAACCACAAAGAAATCCATTAGTACTAGTCCTTATCAATTAGTTTATGGAATGGATGTTGTTTTCCCATATTATTTGGGAACACCAGTGATGAAACTACTCCAAGAGTTGCAGGTTGAACCAAATGACATCCAAATAAAAATCAACCAAACAATTCATTTACAGCAAACCAGGGAAGAAGTGTACATCAGATCTCAAGTTGTGCAGGAAAGGATCAAGAAGAATTTTGATAAAAGGACTAAGGCAAAATATTTTTACCTAGGGGACAAAGTTCTAAAATGGGATTCAAGGAGAGAAGATAAAGGTAAACATGGTAAATTTGATTTCCTATGGAAAGGCCCATATATCATTTATGCTTTAAGAGGCAATAATGCTTTCTTCCTCAGAGAAATGGATGGCACAGAAGTAGAAGGAGGACCAATGAATGGTCGAATGCTCAAACACTATATTGAACCTAGTTACTGATTTCACTGGTCATCTGTACATACTTTATTTCTCAAAAGTCTAGAGTTGAGTGGATGGTGTTTTTTGAAGTTGAAGCCCGAAGAGAAGGCCCTAAGATTCAAAAAGGATTACTGTCATAAATAGTAATAATATAGAAACATGGAAAAGAAAAGTTGTAGGGTAACATCACAACAATTTAGAAGGCCACTGGTCTACAAAATTCTTGACATTTCACCAGGAAATGCCATCCCCAAGTGGAGCCACTGTTAGGTTCCTATACCAATAGGAGTCACAATTTTTTAATGTCTGAGATTAAACCTGTGTACATACCTTTGCTTGCTGCAAATGTTTTCCATATTCAAAAAATTAAAAAATGTAAAGAGGGTATGTCTTAAAAGAATAATCAAATGACAAAAAGAAAAAAAAGGTCAAAAAAGATGAAAAATATGAACCCCAAGAAAAAAAAATACCATGAAAGTGAGCAAGCCAAAATTCCACTACTATTTACTTTTTGTGCATATTAAACGATTTTGTGCAGTTTTTAATCTTTGCCACAATCCATGATAGTCAAAATGTTCAAACTTAGCTATTTCATGTTTTCAGTTTCATGTCTATAGTAGAGAATAAAAATTTGACCAAATTGTTTAATCTTGGCAGATAATTAGATAGGTAGAGTAAATAAAAGGAGCTCAACTGTTTAATCTGAGCCCTTGGATGTAATAAGGTTAGATTTAGTTATTTTACTATTGTAAAGAGAAAGAAAAATGTTTGATAAGGGTTTGCTAGCTCAAATGCACCCTAATAAAGAGAAGTAAAAATGGTAGGATGAGTAGGTGGGTAAGTAGAAGAAAGGTTGTAGAAGTATGATGATTGATTAGACAAAAGCATATTTATTATTCTCATCATAAAAGTTCCAAATATGAATGGGAAATCAAGCATGCAGATGGATATCAAAGTCAATTAATTAACTTCCCTCATTCATTTCACCTTTTACTTAACTAATTTCCCACAATAAAGTTCAAAGTACTTAAAAACCCTAAGTCAATGAGGCTCAGAGCATTTCTCTGACTTTTGGAGGGACCAAACCCTTGACTCAATGACTTATAGACAATGAGTACTAAAACCCCCTCATAAAAATTCATCCCCCCCTTCAGTTCATTCATTTTCTCTAATAATAATCTTTTCTAAGGTTAAATTACTTTTACCTAGGAAAAGTATTTTTCCCCCATATAAATCATTTTCATATTAAAAACCCATGAAATGCTATATCCTAATTTTTTATGTTATTATCAAAAAAGCCTTAAAACATGAAATATCATATAATTAGGGTATTATGCCCCTTTCCACTCATTTTATTAATTACTAATTTATTTATTTTAATCCCAAAAAAAACACTTTTCCCATATATATTTAACTCCCACAATATTAACTAGCCCTATACCCTAGTTTAAAATATAAATTATGATATTCTACCCAAACCTGAACACACCCACTAGCTAATTGTTCCGCGATTAAGTTAGTTAAAAACCTAATTAAACCCTCTGGTAATGACCCTGATGCCTTAACCCCTGCCTTAATCCCTTATTAACTAAAAATTGCCGCACTTAATCACCTGTCGGGCCCCCCCACTACCCTCTGTGCAACTCCCCCTCCCAAACACCACATGATCGCTCCCCTCCACATCTGACGGCCCTTATCCATTTCGAATGGGCCCGACATTCGAACAATACCCACCCGAAAAGATATGTTTTCTGTCGGGCCCCCGATGCTATGTGTCGTTCAACATGTGGAATCGAGCGACCTCCTCCCAATACCACCGAGCGCCCAAAAGTAGTGCGATGGAAACCACTTACCACCTGCCACTACACTCCAAATGGGTTACTATTCACTCTGCTACATGACAAAATGACTATTGTTCACCTGTACCCGCCAAAATTTACTTTCGCGCATAAAGCCAAAAAGCCCCAAATCATTTGTTTTTATCATTTTTTCAACTAAAAAGCTTCATTCACATACTTGCAAATGTTGAAGCTATCAACCTACGTCCAATTGCACCCTAAAGACATCACATAGTACCCAGATTGCTTTCCAGCCTACTTAGAAAATTTTAACTATTCGCAATTTCCAGCTTCCTTGTTTAGAGAAAGTTCTCCTTAATTCTAGGTATTTAAGCCATAATTCACCGGAAAACCCTGTTAATTTCAGAACCAGTTATTGAGTTTTCTTAGTTAAGGTAAAAAATTAAATAAAGAAACTCTAGCAGCTCAAACCTACTCTGTATTGAACCACCATTGCTCTAAAAGACTGAAAAAAACCTCCCCCATTCTCAAATCCACAAGAAATGAGAATGGTTGCCCTAATTGCCATGGATGTGAGACCTATTTCCACTCCTCATCTGGACCTAGACCATCTCCGCCTGGCTGACAAGGATTTCCAGATAAAGGACACCTCTTTCCATGAGTCTCTTGTTAAATTATACTGCTAATACAGAGACCAATACCTAAACCATGCTGACAAAATTGGTTTTTGGGAGTCCAATTTGCCCAAGTACCAATTCTCTGAAGTTCACATTTTTCCAAAAATTGTCCATTACTGCCATGCAAACTATATCCCCAGTCAAATAGCAGTGATGTCCCCTAACCAGACCATACTTTTCACCATCACTGCTGAATCAATAAATGAAACGTTGCAACTCCGACCAGGGCAAAACTTGACTCCTCTGTCCATTGGAGACCTGTTGGAATTATTTCCCAAGGTTAGTCCTTCAAGATTGGCCCAAATAATCCAAACCTACATTTTAGAAGAAAAGTATATCCCCAAAGAACCTCCTCCATATGTGTATACCCATATTTTCCCCATTTGGCCAAGATATTTTAGCAATGATATCCAGTGTCCTAGGTTATACCACCAGTGAGTATATAGATGAAATCATCTTGGCTTTCATGTCCATATTGACTCCAGGATAGCCTCCTACTATTATTTATTATTATGCCAAGTTTATAGCTGATAGGATGCATGACCAGTTCCTTAGGATGAGTAATGAGTGAGTCTTCAAGTATTCCTCTGTTTTGTATCACCTTTTCCTATACTACCAAGCAGATAAGTTCCCCTTTACTCTCCAGAAGCTTGACACAAAAGGTCACCCTAGGTCAATATTTTTTTGGACTCCATTGATCCATAATTATGACTCTCCATATTCATATATGGACTTCATAGACCTATTTGTACATCCCATTGCGACAATGCTGATAGGCAGCCCTCCTCCAAGAATCAATTCAGATATAGAGAGGATACTGCAACTCTCAAAATAATCCAAAGTGGGGGATTGGTACTTGTACCAAACCCATACTGAGATTAGAATTTATGGCTATGATCTGGCCCCATAAAAACTACCTAATTTCCTCCCAGTGAGGTTATTTTCTTTGGAGTACTACAGGCAGATAATCAATTCAGATGAGGTACACTTTGTGAAAGCCAAAATGAAGGCCCAGCTCAGGATCAAAGACCAATTAGGTCCCTTTATTTGTACTAGTCGAGAAGCTGGAAAGAAGGCTAACCTAATCCTTCAAAGATTAAATTTAAATAGAGCTTCATATGGATATATGATCCCTTGGATTTCATCTACAACAGAAGGCAGAAAAACAAGATGGCTCCCTACATTCATCACTGTATCCATGAAATAGAAAAGTATGCCAACCAATTGGAATGGGTGGAAAACACTTTAGAGGACAAGGATAGCACTAAAGTTGCTGTGGAAAACACATTAATTGATCTAAAGAAATAGCTTGATGAGGGTTCTTTCTTGCAGGTGCTAGGGGAATCACAGGTCCAAGAAGAATCATAGGTACAATAAGGATCACAGGTACAACAAGAATCAAAAGTACCAGACCTATTAGAGGTAGCCAAGAAATCAGAGATACAAGAGCAATCAGAGAAAATAGATAGACTAGAGGCCACCATGAATACCCCCCCAGTCTTACAGACTCCTCTAAATGAGGAGAAAATCCTGAAGAGAAATAGGGAAGGGGTCACTCCTTGAGAAAGAAAAACATCATAAGCCTATGCAGAGACAAGCCAGGCTAAGAGACAAAAAGTGAATCCTGTCTCTGAACAGGAATATACAGAGGAGACAACTGAGGTTACCAGCATAGAAAGAGATGAGAGAGGGCATGCCACTCCATCTGGAGGAATCCTAGAACCTTCCACATCACACAGTTAGATGTTGAAAAGACAAAAAAGTGTTGAGGTATCCTCTTTCAGAATGCTAGCAGATAAAGGCCAAGACATTAAGGAGAGATACAAAGAGATAAAGGCTAGAAATGAGAGTCTGAAAGCCCAAACCTATGCACAATATCTAAAATTGACCCCTACCAATCAAACAAGGCTTATGTCAGCCTATGATGTCAAAGAGGGGAAGATGCAAATGACCTTCATCAAGCCAACCACTCAACATCCAAGGATAGCAATAAATTTTAAAAGCGTGGATTTTGAAGTACTAGCAAGGGATATTCATCCCATTGACCAGATTGAGCTGCATAAGCAAATAGGTGAGATGATTTATTCTACATTGACAGGGAAATCCATAGCAGCCCACCAATTGCATAACTTCTTAAACAATATGTTAGCTTAGTTTCAGTTGGAGAAGGCCGCTTCACAGGCCAAAGATACAAGAATCAAGTCCTTAGAGGAATTAGTGAAAGGATTAGGAAATGATCCCAAGGATGTGAAAGCAATATAGAAGCTAATTAAAAAGAAGAATGATGACATTGCTGCACTGAAGATGTAGCTCAAAATTCCCTAACTGCATCACCCTCAAACAATGGAAGTCCTAGAAGCACAAAAGGGACATGAAGAGCTTATGGGCCTAGTCCTAAAGCTAAATGATCAGCTTAAAGAAACGGAGAAGGAGTTGGACACTTTGATTTAGTCCAAGCAAAGTGACATGGCCACAACTTCCACAACTGCCATTCCCATAGTGACAACAACAGTTCCTTCCACATTAGGAGAATCATTGGCACCTACAGCTCCACCTGCCACACCACTGCCAATTACAACTAAGTCCACTATAGCAGTAGGTACTTCAATTGAAAAAATAGTAGAACTGGTGAAAGCTATGGAGGAGATGTCCATCCAAGCTACAAATATCAAAAGATTAAAGGTGAAAGTGGCAAGTTTGGAAACTAATTGAAAACTTGCCAAAATTCAGTAAAGAGAAGAGACACAAAAGGCCCTAAGGATGGACGATATAATCAAAGTCCTATAGAAGATTTGGCACTGCAGAAGCCACTAGGACAAACTAAAGAGATGCTCTGGGCCAATATCATTGACTCTGTCAATGATATTTGGCCATCAATTCAAGTTATATTTGAGCAAACTGAATTGGTGAAGGTAGCCACTAAGGCTATCTAGAAAGTAAAGGAGGAATTAGGAGATCATCCTGAGGATGTAAATCGACTCATCCAACTCATGAACGGTAAGAAAAGATATGAGCTCTATGATCTTGGTGTAAAGGATAGGACTAAATCCATCCTAGAGATTAAAAAGGTTCTTTCCAAAAGAAACCTCATGCTCAACTTGGAAGAAAAGTGCCACAACATGCAGGTGGCCATTGACAGGTTTATGGTTATATTTCAAATTTTGAGGGACAAATGCCTTCCCAATCCTATGGTCATAAATGATAAACTCATGACCCAATTGGACTATAGTGATAGACTTAGGAGATTGGCCAAGGAACAAGCCAACTCTTCAGGCATTAAAGCCTTGCCAACTGGGAAAGTATTGTAGGACACATTGGAGAACCTATTTTTCCTAGAACATGAGGTGAAGCATTTGTTTCTCACCAAGCCCAATTTTGAAAAATACACAGAGGAAGATGAAATTTATAGAAGAATGTTTAAGGTGAGATTGCTTGAGGTAGAATGGTGGGAAAGAATGAAAAATTTACTATGAAAAATTTTTACATCAGAAAGTTACCACAATAAATCTGAAGGTAGCCACGTGAAAGACAGATAAGCAGGGTCAAAGAGTAGCAGAGTTAAAGAGTATCAATGAAAGATCAAAATAAAGAAGATTCTAGCACAGAAATACCACAACTATCAACCATCTTGAAGGGCTCAAAACTCAACAGAACAACCATCAACACCACAATAAAAGGGACAACAAAAAGCAGTTTTAAATCTGTCTCTATCTTCATGCATGAAATATTTTATTCCCTAGATTAAATCTCAAACTGTTGTGAGATATTTTGTAATTATTTTTTGCATAAATACTTCACATTTTGAAGTATGTAGGTGCATTCCAAGACATTTGTATAGAATTTTTCTCTCAAATCAAAATTCTATTGTATCAATGATTGGATTGGCTCGCTGGATCAAGGAATAAAGATCAGATATTTTACAGGATTCTTGTGTAAAGTGAAATACAAATAAGTATTCTCTCATGTTTACTATTGTTTCTCTTATGTTTTTCCATAATCTTATGTGTTTATCTAAAATATAAATGTATAGCATGGAATGATATTTCAGAAATTGCTTGAATGCACTCTATCTTGACTGTTTTACATTATAAATGTTTTCTCCTAAACTATATTAGTTAGGGAATTTTTAATTGCTCCTTAACTTCCGTAGTTCCTCCCCTAGTCTATAGCAAAGGATTCTTAATTGCCCTTTGTTGATGATTACCCTCTGTTATTCATTCTGATCCTGGTCCAAGGATTCTTAAGTGCCCTTTCACCCTTGTTAGAATCACTTCATCCATTAGACCTAACAATTTGTGTTTTGCTTTGCTAGCCTGCCTTGTGAACATTCCCTTTAATGTTTAGGTCCTATTATGCTATCCATTGATTGACTCCATATCCCAATGGCTTGAATACCTAGCTCTATCCATTTGCTCTAAGAATTCCACCGCCCAACATTCAATCCAAAATCAAAACCCCATGAACACTAAGAACTAGCCTAAAATCTAATAAAAACATAGCTAAATCATAAAGAGAGAGCCCTCTCTGGACTAAGGTTGGCTAGATCCTGAGCCTAAAAGATTGGTTTGTGGTTACCTCAAATGATTCCTTCTTTTGATAACTTCTAGGGAAAACTTTTGAGTGATAACACCCACATGATCGAACTTTATGCCCTTTAACTCATTGACAAATGAAGAAGAGTCTTTGACGAATGACTCTGTAAGGCCAATAAGGGGTTTAAGCTTCAAGGCTAGCTTGTGTCTGTCCTTCTTCTGTCAAAAAATGATATTAAGAACTTTGTTTACCTGATTACAAAGAATAATTATTATTGGTAAAAAGTTAGTGTTTTTCAATGTGAGAACTTTTGATTTAGATTTTTTTTTGAAGTGAATATTGGTTATTCCTTTTTATAAGGCAACACAAAACTGTGATTATAGTGATTCACAATTTATTACATCAATTTGAAATTATGGCTTGTGTATTTTGAAGGAGGTATTAATTGTTTGATTTTGGTTATGCGATAAGTTGTTGAGATTAAAATTTTTCACTTTATAGCTTGGATTTTAAGGAAATTAGGTGCATTTTTAAAACAAATTTTTCCTCATGACTGGTTGGGGGTGGGGTAAGAATCATGTATACTGCATTCTTTTTTATTTTCATTTTGAAAATTATTCATTGATTCTTGCATTGTTGAAAAGTGAATGAAGCCTCTCTCCTTACTTTAGTTAGGATTCATTGAAGTGAAAATATTACAGTATCATGATTGATTGCATTATTTTTTGAGTCAGGCTATAACACCACTGGTTTCATATCCATTAACCTACTAAGTAAACAAAAACTTAAGAAGGAAACTAATAAAGTAAATTAGAATTTTTATATTTCTAAGGCTCATTACACCTACATTAGATCATATTGTAGGGATTTGGAATAGGAAAGTGAGTTAACTTTCCAAAGCTACAAACAAATAATAGAATCTTATAGTAGGGGGTAAATCAATCTATTATAGCTTGAATCTGGGAAGCTCCTCTTACACAAGAGTTAAGCATGATATCATATCAGACCTAGTGAAGTGACTGACCCCGTTTCTTTGGTTATGATAGCGTGATTTTCATGCATTTCAAATTGTGTTGAAAGGTACTTTGGTGTCACTTGAAGGATAAACCTTAGATTGACCATGTTGAGGAACCTTCAAGGGGATTGAGATTTGTTTCTCTGGCCTTACGTGTACATCTAATCTACAAATGTTCCCCCATGACAAGTTCTTATATGTGGTAACATTAGAGACCATTATCTTAGGGCTTTTACCCAAGGTGATGGCAGGGGGAAGGGGGGCGGGAGTCCTTCTTGTACCTCAAGCAGAGGTTGATTAGTATCACTTGGACCTTTTTGGAGGGTATTCTTCTCTTAGGATGGCATAGGTGAATTTACTTGCACCAAATCATGCCCATTATGTAGGTTGTCAGCGTAACATATTCCACCAACTCTATCTCTATCCATTTTTCACATTGATCTCTTTGACATTGGGTTTCATCGTCAACTAGGGATTTGACTATGAAAAGGTTGTTTGCATGGTTTTATTCCTTAGATTTATCAGTGCATTCTATTTCTTGTTTTACATTTTGTATATATTAGGTGTGCATTTTGAATTTGGATTGTTAATATCGTTAAAATTATTAATAAAATTCACTAAAGTTGAATCTAATGGAAATAATTCCAAAATTTACCAAACATGGAACACCTTTTAATTGGAATCCTAGTACCTTTCCTTGATTTGGAAATGTTGGTCCTCCTTATATGGCTACATTTTCACTTCTCGGATTCATTATAGGTTTACCAATGTGGTTGTTTTGAACTTCTTTAGTCCCAAATACCCAAATTATTCCACCTAAACCTGGTTCTCCATATCAAAAACACCAAATGTTTGTTGATCCTTTACCTTCTTCATCCAACATGTCTTCCTCCCTTTCTTCTTGTTCGCTTGGTAAAAGCCTTGATGCTAGTAACTAGGTGGATAAGAAGAATAAGAAATATAAGAAGAGGAAGATGTAAGATAAGAAAGGAGTAAATCAAATAACCATGGTTGTGAGTGTTGATAATGTTGAGGGATCCTCTAACATGCATCGTAAGACCAAGCACCATTGCAAGATTTGTAAGGGTGACCATTTCCTAATCAATTTTCCTAGCATTCCTAAGGTCTTCGAAGTTTGTTCTAAAAGTTCTCATCAACTTACTATTGATCCATCAACCAGTGATTGTCAGGTTTCAGGGGAAAAGAGTAAATTTAGGTTTCCTTGTAGCTTATGTGAAGGAAGTCATCAAAATAACCTTTTACCTCACATGGATGAAGCCTCAAAATTTTTGGAAAACCTTACTATTTCTCAGTAGCAACTTCCAACTGGTTACCGTAATCTTTCTCCCAATCTACCGTCAGTTGACGAAGTGATTGATCCCATTTCAAGCTTGGTCAATCCCACTCTTCCCTTGGAGGGTGAAACCCAATATCACTCAAGTTGATGAAGCATTGGTTAATATAAGAGGTTGACTCAATTCCATTTTTGGCTAATCCCACTCTCCCCTTAGAGAGTGAAGTTAATACCACTTAGGTTCTCCTTATTACTTCATATTCTACCACAGAAGGGGGAATTTCATAGTTCCATCCTCCAAGTACTGAGGTTGTTTCCTTTGATTGGAGTAGACTAAAAAAGCCTCGTCTCGCTTCTTCCACCACTTTCCAAATCATTTTGAAGGCTTATGGTAAGAATGTGCATCACAAAAATGTGGATGAAGGTGCTTTTGTTAGTATTTTATCCTCAATTGCTTAGGAAGATTTGGGTTCCCCTAAGATTATGTCTATTACACATAATATTTTGGTTTTTAGAATAACCAATAGTGAACCATTAGGGATCATTCCTAACCTACCCATTAGCTTGGAAGGTAAAACTATTTGTATTGGTATTATGGTAGTCCAAGGTCCCTTCTATTTAAATTTTCTCCTTGGGCGATACTATGTCTATTCCATGAAAACTATCATGTCCACACTCTTTCAATGTGATGTTTTTCCCTCACAATAGAAACATTGTGACTATTGATCAAATTTCGGTCATTGGACTTGATTCAACTACCAACCATCCGACATCCATGAATTTTCCTTATATCGAAGTCGTATCTACCTCACCACAAGTTAATTATGTTCAACTTGTCCAATGCATACCATGCATTCACTTACTGATATAAATGCACCTTTCGATGTATCCTCATCTTATTTTGATTTAGATATAGTAGGTGACATGGTGAACCCTAAAATGGGGACATTTGAACCTAATTTTCTTATCCCTATTGATTCCATTAACATGTGTTTCTTCCAAATAACTATTCTTCCTTCTGATGAAGGCCTCTTCGAATTAATAATCGAGGTGTGTCCCTTGGTTCATGTTCCATCGATTTGGAAGCCATGATTAAGGTTCCTTGAGTATGGTTCTTTTACTGTGTCAACCTCGTTAAAAAATGAAACTAGTCCCTGTGAGGATGGTTATTTTACTGTGTCAACCTCGTAAAAAAATAAAATAGGTCCTTATGAGCATAGCTCCTTTTTCTTGTGTCAAGCTCATTAAAATATGAAACAAGGTTCCATAAGCATAATTCCTTTTCTTGTGTCAATCTCGTTAAAAAATGAAACAAAGTTCCATGATGATGTTTCCTTTATTGTGTCAACCTTGTTAAAAAATGAAGCAGGGCCCTATGATAATGGTTCTTTTACTGTATCAACCTCATTAAAAAATGAAATGGGTTCATATGATCATAGTTCCTTTTCTTGTGTCAATCTCGTTAAAAAATGAAACAAAGTTCCATGAGCATAGTTCCTTTTCTTGTGTCAAGCCCATCAAAAAATGAAACAAGGTTCCATGAGAATAGTTATTTTCCTGTGTCAATCTTGTTAAAAAATGAAACAAATCCTCCCCTAATTGATTTGGGTCTTTGAATAGATCTCGTACATATTAAGTTGGGTGTCTTTCCTGATCTCGTAAATGAAGCTTCATTTCATTCACCTATTAGTAACCAGTAGTCAACTTAGGCAGATCAAACGAAGCTTGGGGGGTATGCACCTCTACAGGTTATGCTTAGGGGGCATAAAAACTTATCTCAAGGATAGTTTTCCCTCTATTTCAAGCTTGTATAAAAATGAAACCTATTTAGAGTCCATTTTGGTTATTATTTTCAAGACTCGTTAAACTCATGAAAATCTTGAGTTTATTTTGTTATCTTTTTATGCCCATAAAATGCATAGGAAAATGTCGAGTTCTTTCTGTATTTTCATGAACATTAATTAAGTTGAAAGTCAGTGATATGAGTACACTTGTATTACTTTTTCAGACTCGTTATAACTTATGAAAAAGGAATCCCCCTCCACACCTTATCTTTCATGATTTCCAACCTATTTATGCAAGATAAGACTTAGTTTTCTCTTTCCATTGTCACCATTTTCTTGGGCAATCATTCACTTTCATTTGGTGTTTTACCCTTTCCCAAGGAACTGCCGTGATGAGTGGTCTTATTAGCCTGCCTCTTGACCTTTATGTGTTTTGAGCAATTTCATCATGACCAGAACTAGTTGTTACCCTTTATACCACTTGTTCCTATAGGAGGACTTTTCTTTAAATCTATTTTCAAACTCCCAAAATATGAAAATATTGTCAAGTACACTTGTTTCTTTCAAACGCGTAAAAGTAAATGAAAGGACATCTACCTGGTATAAGTTTACCCATTTTAAGGACAATGCAAGCTATTTATGAAAAAGGTATACTTTGACTAGTCATGGTCAAAAGAGTTCTCTCTTGCATTATTTTACCCTTTTCTGGGTTTGAGAGACTAAATCTACAAAAGAGGACATTTCAAAGTTTACTTATGTTTTTTTTCTTGATTCCCTAAATATGAAAAATGTTGATATTTACTTTCTCTAGTCTCGTTAAAACTTCATGTTGAAAGAGATGAATGAATTTTCTTTTCATGTCTTTTTAAAACTCTTTAAATATGAAAAAAATATTGAGTTACCCCTTCATTGGACTCGTAAAATGTAAATAATGTAGGACTCCACAATCGTGATGAGACCGAAATACTCCTTCCCATGGTTAGTTAAAAATACTCCTAAGGACTCATCCAAAGGATAAGCTTACATGACAAGCATAATTATCCTCCTTAAGATTGTGTAAAAATAAAGTGATTATTTCCATTCATGGTGGGGGAAAATGTGAAACAAACATTTATTCTTGTATCATAAAAGGCATTATGTCACTCTTGAACATGACACTCCATCACTTTTGTGTCTAGTTTGGAAAATCCATTTTTCTTTTAGTTGATCATACCTCACTAAAAGTCTTCATATTGGTTTTTGGTCTTAATTTTTAATCAAATTCTACCAAGTTAAAATGTCATGTCACTAATATGTTCAAGAGAAGTCTAACCTTAGTTAAAATTACCTTGCAATTCGTGGCCTTGAATCACGTCAACCATCTCTGAGTCAGTCCTGAATCACTCCAAATTTGTTCTTGAAAACATGGCAAGAGTTTCGTGTCATAGGCCCTTCTGCGACAGGTATCTTCCTATCGACCTGAGCTCATTATCTAGGAAGTTGATCTAGGAACCTCCTTTAACATCTTGAAACCTACATGCCTCAATGGCATGTTTCTCGCCTTCGATGACAGGTTATCGTCATTGACCTTCGATCGAATGATTCTATGAGTGTTTGACTTCAATACATTTAATCACACTTCATAGATTTTACTGGGGTACCTTGAGAACCATTGTCATTATTGGTGGTTTCTATCGAACTTGTTAACAATTCAAATCATTGACCAGAGATCTAGTGGTTTCTACCATGTTCGACTTCAAGACATTCACTCGCATGGCTAGATTTGCACTATGGATCGATAAACATGAAGACCAAGACCCTAGATCTAGTTTCATCCATCCAAGTTGTGTGGAATTTCAAGATATTCATGATTGTAAAGATATATCCATATTAATGGTTGTTTCCATACTGTGTCTATTATTGACGTGGAATTTATTATATTTCCATACTATTTTTTTGAGATACTTTTACTCTAAATATGGGAATTCCTACCTTTGTGATGATTATTTAAACATATTTTCTTGTAACCCTTCATTTTTTGTCTTAGGTCTCCAACCATGGTCTCTAATCTGAACTTTGGCATGATAAAGTGCTTGAATCCTCAAACATCTTTTATGACTTTGCAATTTAGGGGGAAAATTGTTACACATCATCTTGTCACCATTAGGCAAAAGACCACCAATCCAGATCTCTCGTTATCAGAAGAAGTATTCCAAGAATTACCTTATAATTTTGGAAACAAAACAATCCTAAAGACAACAAGAATCTTGTATTACATTGCTCAAAAACCTATTTTTAAGCACTTGTGCAGTTTCCCTAGCCATTGCTTGCGTAAGAGCAGTTTTGAACATTGTGTCTTGTGCAATCCTATAGTTTGTCTTCCACTAGAATATGTGCAAATATGTTAACATGAGTAAAAATAAAAAGAAAATTCTAGAAGCATTGTTGGAGGAATATTTCTCAACCAAAAGGCCTTAGGCCCCTACATACTTGGGCCTCATCCCTTAGTTCATGAATCAAACTCCCTCTTTTTGTGGAATCCTAATCCCTCTCTTTATGGATCTCATCCCTTGAGAATAGTATCTCAAACTACCTCCTCTTAGCCTATAAATTCATTACAAACTAGAGGGATTAAAGGGGGGCTTTTGGAATGTAAACTTACACTGTTGGATTGGGGCTAGAATCTTGTCCTTGAAGGAAGGATTGGAGACTATTGGGAAGAGGCCTATAATCAAGGCTAAGGTTGTATTGCTCCTTGTTATTCAATATTAATACAAAAGAGTTTTCTTTTTGTTGTTGTATTTTTCAATGGAGCTGATGTATTGTGTGTTTACTTCCATTTCTCCGTTTATAATGATATTAGGTACTCGTTTCCTTGATCAACAGTATCGATTTTATAGAGTCATTTATCTATCATATGTCTTTGATCCTTTATTGTTATTATGTTTGTAGTTTTGGATTTTGAGCATTAAGGAGATGCATGAAACCATAGCGAGGATCTTCATTAGGCATTTCGTTTGAAAGGTATGGATTTCATATTCCAACATTCCTACTTATGATTCAATAGGAATGAAGTCAAGGAAAGATTTACTAGTTTGTTTGTTTGTTACTAGATTCATCCATTGAATCTTGGGAGATTTACCTTATTCACAAGAGCGATTTATCCACCATAACACATGCAGAGACAAAGTAGGCTCTGAAATTGAATGTAGGAAAAAATTTTGGAGGTTGTTCTAGTAGCGATAACACATGATAATTTCAAAACTATAAATTTATCATGATAAGTATGTTATAGCTCCAAATCTCACTCTTATGGTTTGTGATGCTGCACTCATGGCCTAGGGAAACCCCTCCTTCTAGATCTGCTCCTAAAATTTAAAAAACAGTGTTTTATCCCTTATACGCAACATTTCCCTGAGTTAAACGCGTGTATACGGGGGTAGGCATATACTCAACCCGCATATATGTATTAAAAAACTTCAAAAAATATAAAACTCCTTAATTTCAGGTAGAGATCACGGGTTTTACCTGCTGATCACCTGTTAGTGCCCGTGGCCCAACTGTTCCCAACCAACTCCCAACTAAAAAACTACTTTGGGAGAGGTATAAAAAGACTTCAATGGGAAGGCCTAAGGGAGGAGGGAAGAGAGAGAAAGCTTATTATGCTGAGATTTTTCCCATGACCAGGTCTGAAGTCCCTTGTGCCTTCTGCACTTCCCCCATTTGTACATGAAACCCTTGTTTCCTTGTGTGTTGATGTTCATCCACTACTTATGGCATCATGGAGTAAATCATGGAAGGAGTTTGTTAAAGGCTTGAGGCTGGAATGGATCCGGAAGGAAGCTTTGCTTGGAGCCTGCTAAAGGTGACTCAGGTGAAATTATTCCTTTTATGTACTTTATTTGTCTATAATAAAAGAAACACATGTCTTGGTTCCTGATATGAATCTTCTTCATGTTTATGATATTCATGTTAGAATACATATGTGAATGGTTGTTTATATTTCATAACTAACTACCTTTCTTTATATCATGCTAAGCTGGATCTGTTTCTTCAACTTGTCCTGACGATGAACCACACTAGTTGGTTCGAAACGCGTCGACAAATGTTTGTCTACATGTGATTTATGCCGAAGTTATTCTTTCAACATGAAGATGGTTTCTTTATAAGTTTTTGTCCATATACTACTATGTTCTTTGGAATTGGTTTTTTGCAGGACAAAGGAGCAAAAGGAACTTGAAGAAGGGTTTGGACCCTTGAGGACCTTCTCAAACATGGGACCTAAGGTACGTTCCCTTATCCTAGAATTTGCTTATAATAGCATAATGGCCGTGTGAATGTGTATTTCTCTATATAGACAACTTTCAGTCTGCTAGGGTTTCAACCCAAAAGCCCTAGGGGAACATTTCCCTCAACAGAATTGGTGACTCCGCTGGGGACAACACTCTTGTTGCTCCTAGTTTGAGTGTTTTCAAGCCAATCAGGGCTCAGCTGCCTGTTTGCTTGTTGTTGCTGTCTGGTCTGTTTTTGAACTTTAAGTTTTGCCAGTTTCTTCAGTTTGTTTTTTATTTTTCTTGAAACCTTCTATATATGCTATTTTTCTTAGTTATAGAGGCATATATACACATGTTTCTTTAAGTGAACCCGCGTATACGCAGGTTTCCTTAGTTACAGTTGCGTATACACACAATCTGTACGCCAGTACAGTTGCATATATCTTGCAATTTTCAAGATTTGTAAATCTTTCTACTAGTGAAGATCTGTCTGATGGTTTCAGTCAGTCTAAAACAGTCACTTTCCAGTATCAGTTGTTTGTTTTACAGCAAGCATCTTGTTCCAAATTCTCTCTAATTGTAAGGGGTATTGGTCTTGTTTTTGTTGTTGCAAGCGTCATCCTTTCTTGTTTAAGCACACAAGATTTCTTGTTCGAATCTTGGCTGCTCTGATTCATCAGGGAAGAAAGATTGGTCTCAATCTTTGTGTTAATATTGCTTTTCGTGACTTTTTGTTTGCTTGAAAAAACTGCTTTTTGTGACCATCCACTTCCTTGTTTCATGAAAGTTGTTGACTGATACTTTCTTGAAATTTTTCTTTTTGATATTTTTGGTTTTTGTTGCCAAAGCTTTCATCGCTGCTTTTGATTGTTAAGAGCTTCCTTAAACACGTTTCTTTTTGTTGATTTTTCATCCATTGCGTGGTGTCAACTTGCAAAAGTGTTTGTTGCCTATTCTTCAATCACAAAGTTTCAGTTTTGTTGAGAGCATTTTTGAAAAGACATTTTTGTTGTTGCTTTGAAGAAATTTTTTTGAAAAACTTTGTTTTGCTTTCTTGAACTTGGTTTTCATTTGGTTTCCTTTTAGTGAATGAAAGTAATTTATGTTTTCCTTGAAACTTGTTTTTAGTGTTTAGACGAAATGAATGGTAACATCTCATATTCCATCTAGACATTTTAAGTGGCAAAATAGAAATTGATAAGCAAGCAACTTTCATTTCTTGTTTTTAGAGTAGTTTTGAATCTTGCATCAGCATATATTTGTTGCATTAGGATAGATTTTCATATCTTTTTAGGCATACATAGCTTTGTTAACTTTTGTGAATGTGAAGCGTGAATTAACGAAAATAAAAGAAAAATTTGTTTTATTTGAAGTTCCTCTGAACCCTATAGAAATTGCTTTTCATCGAAAAACGAAGACAAGTGCATGTGCATGTAGTTAGGTTTTTATTAATTTCTTTTGCATCAAAAACAACACTAGTTTCACTTTCGTTATCCCGTGACTTAAAGAACAACCTATTTTAAAATCAAGCGCTAACTAAAATTCACTAAAACATTTTTGTTTAAGTCAGTTACACCAACAAGTTTAGGATTTTAGGGCCTTGGATTAGGCGAGTGGAGAGTTAACTCTCCAAGGCCATTTAAACGTCAAATGTAGGAGTCTGAATAACGAGTGAAAATCCAATAGCGTTAGGAAGACCAGGAAAGCTCCGGATCTGGGAGTTAAGCATGAGGGTTTGTGAAGACAGGGAAGAGAGATACCCCCTCTCCTACTTGTCCGAACTTACCTCACGACTGTTCTGCCTGGCTTCTGCGACAAGCTGGTATCCATAGTTGCTACTCCTAGGGATCTACACAGGTGGTTGCAGAGGGGAATCCCGTGGCACCCCTGGTCGACGTTGCATCACTCTTGACAGTACTACTGGAGGGCACCCTTGTGAAGCTTGGGGGCTTGCACTGGCATAGGCTATTGTTAGGAGGTCAGCGTAGCTTCCTCTGATACCTTCACTGATAGGATTGGGCCCTCATCATCGTAAACTATCTTTGGAAGGCCCCTTAATTCACTTTCTTGTATTTTGGTGTCCGGTCCTAATCACTCAGAGCGGAAATACTTGGAAGTTGTTTGACTGGCTATTATCTTTAGGGACTTTATAGTGTGTGCTCTGTGCTCTTATTTGGCCTAGCTTTCAATTTTTTGAGTCTTTAGTTAGATCATAACAAAAAATTCAAAGTGGCTGACTGATCTCCTAGACGGTCTCGAAGACTTCGTGGTCTTTCACCACCAAGTTTAGAGCCTTCTCCTAAAAGGCGCAGAGGTAATACTACTGGTGGGTTTCGTCCCACGGCAGTTGACACATCGGGGATTGATCCTCCTCTCGGGGGAATTAGTGCTCAAGCAAGGCCTGGCACTTCTGTAGAACGAGACAGAGACACTCCAGTTCTTTCTCGAGTTCTCTTTCAAGCGGAGAATAACATAGAGGTAGAAGAACTCTCAGAGTCGTTAGCGGCCCCGAATTCTCCTCTACCATCTAGTCATCCAGACGTATCACAATACATTGGGACTCCGACGCATAGACCGTCAAGTCTAGGTTATGCTACACGCTTACCATCGATGACCACTACTGGAAGCATGGCTTCTACTACAAGTGCTACAACTATGCACACTCCAACATTGGTATAGGGGGGAGGAACGATTTCCATCTCCTCTGCTTCTTTGTTTGGATCTTTTGCTAGCACATCTTTAGTTGGGTCTACCTCCATTCTGTCCACGAGTGGAAACGCCCAAACCAATGCTTTTGGTTCTGGATTCTTCCCATTTGGCACCCACTCACAGGGTATTCCATCAGTTCCATTTAGTGCCGCTACGTCCATGATGGGCGGATCGGCTTCATTCCAGGGTTTTCCTTTCAGGAGTGGTCATATACCACATTCCAACCCAACGATAGGATCCATGCCTTTTTCTTCTATAGGATAAAGCAGCAATCCTTTCCAAGGTTGGACTACCCCTCGGGTTAGTGGCACGGGAACTGGGAATCCATCTTTTGGCCAACAAGGGAATAGGCCGTACTCCACAGTTAGTTCATTTCAAAGTATTCCTCCCTTAGCTTCGGCTTGGGATCCATATCAGGGGTTATAAACTCCTTATAATCCTTTAGGAGGAAACTTTGCTGGTTATGGAGGTTTTCCGACTGGAGTTGGTCAAACTTCGAATTTTGCTGGATCACAAGGCTTGCCTTTTGGTTCAGCCAGTTCTACTGGTTGCTTCGGGCAGCCTGGTGCCTTCCAAAATCCAGGCCAATATTTTCAGAGCTTTGGGAGTTCTGCCCAGTCTGGGTGGAATCCCTAAGGTCCTCCTAGGCTTCTGTTTCTGGCAAAGTTGAACTTGCCAGATCTCACTAAGTTAACAAATGATCCAACCAAGTACAATCCGGCCTGGCCTCCAGCCCCAACCAAACTCCCTTTGGGCATTCCAAAATTCGAAGGGAAGAGCGGTGAGGACCCAGGCGACCATGTAACCACATTCCATTTGTGGTGCTCATCTAACTCCCTGATCGATGACTCGATTAGGTTGAGACTTTTTCAACGCACCTTGACTGGTAATGCGGCCAAATGGTATATAGAGTTGCCAGGGGGTAGCTTTACATCTTTCGCTGACTTAGCTAATATTTTCTTAAATCATTTCTAGTTGCCTGTCTGTTATGATGTCGGAACTGAGCTTCTGGCCACTTTTCGTCAGGATAAGGAAACTCACATTTCTAACCATATTCAGGAATGGAGACAGAGAAAGAGGCTCATTAAAGTCGAAACCCCTTCGGAGTACCGTCTCGAATGGTTTTTGAAATCTTTACAACCCGAGATATTTAAGGATGTCTCCATGTATGGAGTCTATTCTGAGGAGCAAGCCATTTTTAGGGCCCAGCAATTAGAATTGATCTACTCTCAGTCTGGGATCCTACAAAAATACTTTCCAGATGCTCCTGGGTCTAAGGTTGACATAGCTAAGTCGAAGCCAGGTCCCCATGCGGATGGTATCGTTGGGTCGGTAGACACAACTACGGTGAACTTGTTGAACCAATTGCAGCATTTGTCTTTACAAACTGCTTCTAACAACCAAGTCACATCTTATAACCCTCTGACTTCCCAAAATTCTTCGATTAATGCCATCCAATCTGATAACCCCAAAGGAAATCAAAATTCCAATGGGAAAAAGAAAGGATGAGGTAAGAAAAAGAATCGGGATGGGAAGGCTGATGCAAATAAATCCGACAATAATGCTGGTGGTGGTAGAAATGAGTCTAGAAAGAAAGTCAAGTTTCCATGCAAGTTGTGCAGTGGAGACCATTTAATTCATCTCTGCCCTAAGATTGAAGACGCTCAGCGCTTGTTAGGACAGCAAGGGACTTCTAGTTCTCAAGCTGTGTTAACCAACTCTTTCCCCAAGGGTAGCAACTTCTTGCTGGCACGAGTTCAAACCCTGGAACCTCCGCAGGGGGCAACCAGGAAGGGGAAAAATCATTGAATGTTTTCATGATGGGTTCTAACATCCATGTGGCTACTCGGTCACGTGATTACGGTGAAGTCAAAACTTCCAAGGACAAGACTGTTCCCGAAAATACCGACCTTCATATTGAGCAACCCCCTGTTGAGACTATACCACGGATACCGAAAGGTTCCGCTAAACGCGCGACTATTAATCCTAATGCTAGGGCCGCTTAGAATTACTCCATTGTTGAGGATCTAGCTCAGAGTTTGTGTGCCATGTCCACTTTAGAGGTTCTCCAGTCGTGTCTGGCTTAGCGAAGTGCTTTACTTTCCGCGATTGGGGCAGTCGATCCAACTAACTCTTTAGTGCTCACTTTTGACATGTTAAATGTCAAAAAGCGACTCCCTCATCATATGGCTTTCCAAATAAAGTCTACATACCAGAAAATCAACATTTTTCGTACCATTATCGATGAAGGAGCTTCCACGTGCGTCATGTCGATGTCACGTTGGAAGGCTATTGGATCGCCTTCGGCCGTTCCTTCACCTACCGTCTTGACTGCATTTGATGGTCATTCTCATAAGCCGCAAGGGATTATCCTAGCCTTTCCTATATGTGTTGGGGGGAAGGTCATCAATATTGAAGTAGAAGTCATAGATGCTAACCTAGACTATAATCTCCTCTTAGGAAGGAACTGGGTACATGAAATGGACGCCATTGTTTCAACTCTGTTTCGTGTCATTTTCTTTCCTCATGAGGGGAAAATTGTTAAGGTTGATCAATTGGATTATTTCCAGTCAATCCTCAAGCAAGCTCAGACTCTACCGTCCCTTTAGTGGATAACCCTCGTCCGCCTACTAAGAATTTAGGAGTGGGGATGTATTCCTCATTGATGGGTACCTTTGATCTTCCCTCTCCTTTCATAAAAATCAATGCCATTTCATCATCTAAGGAGTCTCCTCAAGAAGAGTTCTTCCGAACTCGTTACTTTTCAGACCCTTGGACCTTGCCTTCACCTACAACCACATTAGTTGAAGGACAAGTAAATGGAATGGCATTCCCTATATCTGCAGCTGAGCTTAGATATCAGTCTATCGTAAACTCTGCAGACGATCACTCTACTCATTTTTCCGAAGAGGAGTTAGATGGTGATGTGGCCCCGGCCTAGAGCCTTGATTCTACCTCTACCTTGGATTGCTTAGATTCAGTTTTACCTTCTGAAGAAGCAATTCTCGAAGTAATGATGGGTATAGATCAACCTTGGGAAGACTTACACCATCCTTCATACTTTCTTCCTCCATTGCAGGAAGTAGAATCTAGATTCTCCGAGCTCTTTACTAGTGATGTTTGTACGGTGTCAAATCCTTTGGCTCCAGCACACGTTCGTGCCGAAGGTAATATGTCAGTGATTTCAAAAACGATACCTATAAACATATCTAGGGACCCTAATGTGATCGAGAATCTCTTCATCGGGATCGAGTGTTCCCCTGAAAAAATTCAAATTTACACTGACCCGTTCAAGGAATTTCGAGATGTATTTGCTTGGTCTTATGAGGAAATGCCTGGCATTGATCCTTCTATAGTTCAACATGAGATCAAGACGTATGAAAACGCCAAACCGGTTCGTCAAAGGCTTTGGCCGGTTAACCCTAGGAAAGCGGCAGCTATCAAAGCTGAAGTTGAGAAGCTGCTAAAGGCGGGTTTCATATACCGTGTTCCTCTTACTAATTGGGTTTCTAATCCAGTCCCTGTGGATAAAAAGCAAGGAACAATCCGAGTATGCATCGATTTTAGCTACCTAAACAAGGCTTGTTCGAAAGATAATTACCCCATGCAATTCATTGATCAGATTATCGACGAGTGTGCGGGTAATGAGATTTTTTCCTTCATGGATGGTTTTTTGGGTTATAATCAAATTTCTATCCGTCCTGAAGATCAACATAAGACAGCCTTTATATGTCCCTGGGGTACCTTTGCATATAGAAAGATGCCTTTTGGTCTTAAAAATGCTGGAGCCACTTTTCAGCGGGCCATGTCATATGCTTTCCATGACATCAAACATGTCATCGAAGCATACTTGGACGATCTCACTGCTCGTTCTCGAAAGAGAACTGATCACCCTAGTCATCTTCGAATGGCTTTTGAACGATGTCGTTTTTTAAAATCTGGTTGAATCCCAACAAGTGCATTTTCGCGGTTACGTCCGGTCGGTTGTTAGGGTTCGTTGTGTCAAATGAAGGGATTCACGTTGATCCCTTCAAGGTTGAGGCAATAGTTCAGTTGCCTCCCCCGTCCTTAATTTGACAACTTCAAAGTCTTCAAGGGAAGGCTAATTTCTTAAGATGGTTTATAGTGAACTATGCCGAGATTACTAAAGGGTTCATGCATTTTCTACAGAAAGGAGTTCCATTTGTATGGGACGACTTTGCGCAACGATCGTTTGATGCTTTGAAAAAAGCATTAGTGTCTGCCCCACTTTTGAGTCAACCGGATTATGGTAGAGACTTCCTTTTATATCTTGCTGCAGCAGAATAAACCATTGGTATGGTTCTAGTTCAGGAGGACAATGCTCTCACCGAGCATGTGATTTATTATTTGAGCCGAGGCTTAATAGGTCCTGAACTTCGCTATTCTCCGGTTGAGAAATTGGCCTTGGCAGCTGTCCATGCTATCTAGCGGCTCCGTCATTATATCCTGCTACGCAAAACTTTTGTCTTAGTGGCGGTCAATCCATTTCAGTTTGTCCTTAGTAGGCGAGTGATTAGGGCCAAATATAATCGATGGATAGTCATTTTGCAAGAATTTGATCTCGAGTTCTTGTCTGCCAAGTCTAAGAAATCCATGGTTTTTGCGGAGCTAATTTCTGAGCTGCCTTGTGGAGAGGATACTGTTTATGAGGATAGTTTTCCCGATGAACATTTATTCCTCATCTCTTCACTCGACCCTTGGTATGGAGATATCATTGTCTATCTCCAGACTTTGAAGTTTCCCTCTACTTTCTCCAAGGATGAATGTCGAAAATTACGTCACTTGGCTAAAAATTATTTTATCATTGGTGACACATTATACCATCGAGGGGTTGATTCAATCCTTCGGCGCTGTTTAACCTTAGAGGAAGCAGAGTCAGTGCTAAATGACTGCCACAGTGGAGCTTGTGGTGGTCATCTATCAGGGCTTGCTACAGCCCAGCGCATCTTACGTGCCGGTTATTTTTGGCCTTCACTCTTTAAAGACTGGGTGGAAGCGGTCAAACACTGCCACCCCTATCAAATTTTTACTTGGAAGATGTGCGCGCATCCAACTCCTCTTTTTCCCATTGTCACCGTCAGTCCCTTTACTAAGTGGGGTATTGATTTCACGACTTGTAATCCGCCTTCAGTGGCAAATCACAGGTACATTATCATGGCTGTAGACTACTTTACGAAGTGGGCTGAGGCCATGCCTACTTATAAGAATGATAGTGACACGGCAGCATTGTTCCTTTTTAATCAGGTTATCTCAAGATTCGGTATCCCGAGAGAGATTGTCACTGATCATGGCAGTCATTTCCAGAATCAACCGATGTCTGAATTGGCTCTCAAATTGGGTTTCCGGCAGGAGCATTTGTCTCCTTATTATCCTCAGGCCAATGGACAGGTCGAGGCAGTCAATAAAACTCTTAAGAAGATCCTCCAATGGACAATCGATAAAAATTGGTCCAATTGGCACGTTATGTTGTATTCGGCTCTTTGGGCATACCGTACCTCCGTGAAGACTGCTACTGGTTTTACACCTTTTCAGTTGGTTTATGGGATGGAATCTATCTTTCCGATTGAATGTGAAATTCCATCTCTTAAGTTAGCTGTTGAGCTCCTTCCAGAGACTTCGAGTCTCGAAGAGTGCCTACTTCACTTGGAGCATCTCGATGAGCAGCGTCGAGATGCCGCCACGATGAATGAGGCTCATAAGAAAAGGGTTAAAATGCAGTATGATAAATCTGTTTGTCCTCGAGTCTTTTCTGAAGGTGACCTTGTCTTGGTCTATGACCAAGATAAAGACACCTTGGGGGCAGGCAAGTTTAAGCCTATGTGGTACGGTCCTTTCATTATTAAATGAGTTTTAGAAAAAGGGTCGTATGAGTTAATTGATTTTGAGGGAAACAAGCTGGCGGAGCCCTGAAACGGGCTCTACCTAAAGAATTACTTTGCTTAGTTTTGGCCAGGAAATGGCTTCTTTGTACTTTATGTATATTTGTACATATATCGTCGAGATTTTTTTGATATCAACACTTTTTGGTCTGTTGTGGCAAGTGTTGATGGATGACTTGGTCTATTTTGGGTTCGCTGATGGTGCTAGTCGGCACACTCGGAATCTCGCTTCCACAGCTTGGGTACTCTATTATCCAACTGGTCAATTGATGGTATCAAGAGGTGTATGCATCGGTCCTACTTCAAACAATATGGCTGAGTATACTGCCGTTATTAATTTATTATCCGAGGCAATCTCTCATGGGATCGACTCATTGGTAGTGTATTTTGATTCTTAATTGATGGTGTCACAATTAAACAACATTTATTGGGTAAGGGATCCATATTTATATCCCCAGTATTTAAGGGTGAGGTTGTTGCAAAGATCATTTACTTATATTAATTATTTGCACATTCCAAGATCTCATAATTGGTTAGCTGATTCTGTCGCTAATCAAGCATTAGACTGGCACATCAATCATTCATCACAATAAAATCAAGCATCAAAAAGTCGAACTGTATATATATATATATATATATATATATATATATATATATATATATATATATATATATATATATATATATATATATATATATATATATCATAAAGTGTCTCAAGTGTACATATGTTTGTCCAAAAATATACAAAATTGGGACTCAAATGCCCATAATCATGTCTGGCATATCTAATGCCTCGGCTCAGGATGAGCGGCTAAATAGGTAACTATCGCATTGGCCACATGCCGAAAAGTGTGAACCCAGTCACGTGGCATGCCAACCACATGATGCTGCATATCCTCAGGAAGGTCCTCTATGGCAGCCATCGGTACTCGACAGCTCAGTCTCGCCAAGTGTCACTGGACGTTATGTAGAGTCTGTTCTGTATCAACAGCCAACTCTTCGGCTCCTCAGCCACGTCATCCATGCCGTGGGAACCCATCTGGTCATACCGGCCCAATGTCTGGAACATGTTCATCATATCAGTCATTTGAATCTCATCAAAAATATTTTTCAAAATTCATCATTATATTTGAAAAATCCAAAAAATCATAAAATCAAAAAATTCTTACCAATCTCGCCCCATGCTGCGTTCGGTGGTAATGCTAGATCAGGATCTCCTCGGAAATCCAGCCCAGCATAGGGGTAGTCATCTACGGTGATGATTTGTTGATCCCACCAGGTGAAGAAGTCATCGTCGAAGGCAGTCCTTGGGACCTCCCCACCCCCCAGACATTTCATCAGATTAGCCCACCGGCCCATGTGTGGATCTCGTGGGGTGCTGATGGAAACTGCTACCCTGGAGCGGAGTGCGGGAACCTTCTCGAAAAAGAAAGTACACAGGATAGTCCCATATCCAAAGTTTTTGGTCTGTCCCCTCTTGATAGAAGTGAGCTGGCTCTTCATGTTGGCCAGGAGAGGAGTACACCAGTTGAACACAGTAGTGAGACAATCAACTACCACGCTCATCGTTAGCTGTGATGCCTGATGCAGAGAGGACGATCCGTTCACTCGAGCTATGGTGAACAGGATTATCCTCAGTGATAAACTCACCACATGTGTAATGGAAATCTGGCTCCCAACCTTCTTGGGATGTCTCGGGCAATATATCTGTACGTAGTCCTCTATCGTGAGACTACTCTGTGTCTTGCCCCGGGAATGTACTACCTCTCCCCTTCGGGAAAGGCCCGTGATAAAATAGATATCCTCCACTTCTACCCTAAGCTGCATTTGGTCAATCATAAAGGCCTCCTCCTTGACGTCCCAATAATCGATGAGCATCTCAAGCAGACATGTGTTTGCTTTCATATTCAGCAGTTTGAAGAATTTAAGCAAACCACATCCCCGTAGGGCATCCAAAGCCTCAGGATCATTCATAACTTCATTATCCACCGCTGCATGCTCTCTTTCTCACTAGGTGATTGGCATTCTGAGAAAAAAAATGATTTGCAACCGTTAGTTTTTGTTTAACAATTGTTCGCGGCATATACGTGGGTCCCTGTGCACACAGTCGCGTATAGGGCCCGCGTGTACGTGGGTTTCATATTACCAACCCGCGTATACGCTGCAGTGAAATTTTGGGCAAAAAATTCAATGGTGAAACATTAATTAAAAATCTTAAAACCAGTCACAATCAATTGCAAGCTAAGTATAAGAGTTACTTGGAGGTTTTTGAAGAATTTGAACGGTTGAATTTGGTGTACGGGAAGTTTGCTCCTTTTGCTCCAACTCTTTGCTCTCAAACTCAAATGGTGAAAATGGTGAGTCCAAAATCCTTTTTATAAGTTTTGAAAATGCAAAATTTTTTCAAAATTTTATTTTGTTTGGCCTCATGTGACTTTTAACTTGGGAGCTTGGAATGTCGAGAATGGTTTGTTTTTCAGGACATTTTGGATGTTTTTTGACAGTTTCAAGATGGTTCCATGACCGCTAACCGGTCATGGCAGGTATCGTTTTCTCACTGGCATATAGGTTAGGGACACCATTTTTCCGTTGCATTATGCATACTAGCCTCCATTTTATGATACATCTGCCATAGGGTCGATCCCATCGTGTTATGGTTCTTAAGCCATCTTCACTTGCCAATTCTTTAAATCATGACACGATGGTAGAGCCATCCTTTACATGGGCATCATAGTTAGCACCTCACTGACATTTGTTGCCCATGCTGCTTCGATTTGAGTAGGCTCGGGAGTCCTCTATAGTCCCACCATGACTTATGCGTTGAAGACTCATTCCTCTTAGCTTCTTCGCTTTGTTCTGGCCTAATACCCTAGAGGCTCCTTTGTGTTGAGTTGTACTACTGCATTGCATGTTGACCACTTGCACCTTTTAGGTTGGAGCCGGCTTCACTTGGACTCGTGTTTAAGCCAACTTTTGACCATGACGATTGCAAAATCAACCTTGCATACCTTTGAATTCTGCAACATGACACACCTTGACCCGTGGAAGGAACACACCTTTGAGTGTCACTGACCAGTTTTCACCTCCCTGCATTGAGCATAGGAACGTTCCATTCCCAGGAACTAGATCATCTGTTCCACCGACACTCGTTCTTTCCACTATACCATAGCATTCTTTTATTCTTTTTCAAGCTTAACAGAAAAAGACAAAAAAAATTAAATATTCCAAAAAGAGTGGGAACGAGACAATATTTCCATTTATTGTTGGCAGCTAGAGTCAGTCGTGTCGCCCTTGAACAAAGCACTCAAAATAAAGTCTCCTCCATTTGCGCGGGATTTAGTTTGACTTAGGTAAGCCTTAACCTTGTTATTTAGTCAGTTCTCCCCCGATTGGTTACCTCTTCCAATCATATGGAGGGTTCGTTCGTGCCTCCTGCATGACAAACTTATACAGAGTCATCATATGCTGCCACATAGTCACATTGAGTCGTGCTTTTGTTCAAGGGAAGTTAGCTTGAGTCGGCCTCTATGTGGTGTCTCTTGACTCATTTTTCAGTTGGCCATCCCTAGTTGTCAATATCATGTCTATCATCACATCAGTTATATTGGTCCTTTACTCGTTCCGGTTTGAGAAGGTCTCCATTGACTTCTTGCTGGCAGGTCTTGTCCTTATTGACGACGACACCTTGCTCTGAGGACAGGCCTAAAGCTGCACCCTGGCCCTATTTTCATTATTGATAGGTCACCTTGTGCTCAACATCGATCAGTATCATGGGTCTTTGACTGAGTGGTTTCCCTTGTGTTCGACATCAGCTTACATTATCACACATTGGGATTCATGCAGTACCTTGGTTTCCATTTGACCCTATTGGTGGATACCTCGCCTCTGTGTTAGCTTTCATTATTGGTTGGTTCAGAGGCTTTCTGTCGTGTGCTAACCACATCTTGTGTACGCCGGAAATGTACTTCGGTTGGGTTACTACATCTCTTTCGTCCGATTCCTTCCACATTATTAGCCTACGGGTTACACTCGCACTAGATTGATGAAGGATGCCTTAATGCCTTCCTTCTAGCGGATCTTTCTCTATCAAATCCGACTCATTGCTCTGGGGCAAAGATCTAGAGTCCATTTGGAAGTACCTTGGGGTTTGCAGTCATTAGTGGCAGGTCCTTCACTATCGGCAGTGGGAAACCATCATTGTCTCCTGATCGATAGATTCTTACAGGTGTTCGACTCTAGCTCATCTATTCACACTTGTTAGATTGTACTGGGTACCTTGACGCTCATTATCATTATCGGTGAGTAGTCTCGCATTTGTTAACGGTATACATCAATGACCGGTAATCAAATGATTTCTCACATGGTCGACTTTAGATCATTTATTCCCATGGTGTAGAAATGTACCATGGTGGTCGGTGAAGACCTGAGGTTGTATCAGCATTCATTGGATCACTTGATAATTGCTACTGTTGCTGCTAGTTGACACCACTCCACCTTATATGTTGCAGTCAGTCATGGCGACATTCTATATGCTAGCACCTGAGTTTGCAGTGTAGTACCATCCTATTCCATCATGTTCAGTTGGTACCTTTTGGGATCAGTCTTTGATATCAGTGATCCGTTGCATCTTTCAGCATCATTGATAGTCTTATATGCGATATTCAGACATGTACTTGTTCATCATGATCAGATGATCCATTATGTATTTTCCAGTCATTTATACTTGTATACTTAGTGGATCCACTTGTACTTGATATGCGGACATGCTTTACTTTTTCTGAGCATGGGTATGCCCACCTCAGACAGTGTTTCTTTCTGATCTCCCTTTGTGACTTGGCAGGCTGAATTTTGGTGAAGTCCTCCTCAGTTTTTGACAGATTTCATTTCCATGTACTTGCATAATACATTTTGGCCATCATGTACCCCTTCTAACCTCATATATTAGGGGGCATCTGTTATAGCTCCAAATCTCACTCTTATGGTTTGTGATGCTGCACTCATGGCCTAGGGCAACCCCTCCTTCCAGACCTGGTCCTAAAATTTAAAAAATAGTGTTTTATCCCTTATACGTGACATTGCCCTGAGTTAAATGCGTGTATACGCGGGTAGTCATATACCCAACCCGCGTATATGTATTAAAACACTTAAAAAAATATAAAACTTCTTAATTTTGGGCGGAGATCGCGGGTTTTACCTGCTGATCACCTGTTAGTGCCCGTGGCCCAACTGTTCCCAACCAACTCCCAAATAAAAAACTACTTTGGGAGAGGAATAAAAAGACCTCAATGGGAAGGCCTAAGGGAGGAGAGAAGAGAGAGAAAGGTTATTATGCTGAGATTTTTCCCTTGACCAGGTTTGAAGTCCCTTGTGCCTTTTGCACTTCCCCCATTTGTACAGGAAAACCTTGTTTCCTTGTGTGTTGATGTTCATCCACTACTTATGACATCATGGAGTAAGTCATGGAAGGAGTTTTTTAAAGGCTTGAGGCTGGAATGGATCTGGAAGGAAGCTTTGCTTGGAGCCTGCTAAAGGTGACTCAGGTGAAATTATTCCTTTTATGTACTTTATTTGTCTATAATAAAAGAAACACATGTCCTGGTTCCTGATATGAATCTTCTTCATGTTTATGATATTCATGTTAGAATACATATGTGAATGGTTGTTTATATTTCATAACTAACTACCTTTCTTTATAACATGAAGATGGTTTCTTTATAAGTTTTTGTCCATATACTACTGTGTTCTTTGGAATTGGTTTTTTGCAGGACAAAGGAGCAAGATGAACTTGAAGAAAGGTTTGGACCCTTGAGGACCTTCTCAAACGTGGGACCTAAGGTACGTTCCCTTATCCTAGAATTTACTTATAATAGCATAATGGTTGTGTGAATGTGTGTTTCTCTGTATAGACAACTTTCAGTCTGCTAGGGTTTCAACCCAAAAGCCCTAGGGGAACATTTCCCTCAACAAAGTACATGTGATAATATTTCCACTTTAAATTTTTGTGATATTATAATGATAATGGTGATGATATAAAAATAATTGTGACACTAAATTATTTGTTTTTATTATGAAATAAATTGTTTTGAGAGAGTGGAAATACAATCATATTTATTCATTTATTCTAGCATGTAGTGAACTTCTTGTCTCACCAATAAAATATTTACCACTTCGTCATTAGATTGTATAGACGCCCTTATGATAATTTTGATTAATGACTTCTTCAACACAATCCAACGAGTCTTTAAGAGTGTTTGAAGGAGTGAAGGTCACATTGATATTACCTTTCTTTAAGGTTCTTGTGATTTTTTCTATTGTTCATTTAATGTCAGGAAGAGATTATCATTTCATCACAAGGTTCTCCCATGTTTTGGTTCATACCCATAGCTCTCAAGATATCCTTTTGAATTAATTTTATTTAAGGCCATTGTTCTTGAAGAAATCAAATGAATTATTAAGTTCCTTCTCTATAAGATCATCATCTAAAAGCCTAATTACATGAGTCACCAATGTATTGATGACCCAAAGTTTTTGGGAAGGGTGCTTATGATACTTAGCATGTATAGACCTATTATTATGTGTATTATTGTGATAAACTTGATGCAATAAAAAACCATAATTTTTCATGGAGATGAGGGTGTCAAGGAATGAAATGATGTTGTTTTCCTATATTTCCATGGTAAATTTAATGCTCTCAATTTACCTACTTAGATGATATTTGAAACTATCCAAGTTTTCTCTACCATGAGGCCAAATTATATAAGTCTCATCAACAAATATTTTACAAAGCTTGGGTTTAAGAGGATGAGTTTCAATAGACCCATTTTCAAACCACTTCATGTAAATATGAACTTCAATAGGTGAAATGGTTATCCCATTTCTACTCCTATTTTATGATAGGTATTATCTCAAAAAATAATGTATGTTGATTTTCGACATGTTTTAACCAAGCTTCCAATAACTTCGTTAGAAATATCCTTGATGACATTGATGGCATCATTTACCTAAATTTTGGTAAAGAGTGAGACAATAATGAAATTAACCAAAATATCTTGATCATCAACACTTATACTTCTAATTTCATTAACCATATGGAAATATTATTTGATGTAGGAGTGTTTTACTCCAATGAGGATTCTAACTTTTTAGCATGATATTTTGCCAATTTGTATGTGGGAAAGCCAATGGTATTCACAATCAATCTTAATGGAGCATTGTATTTGTATATTTTAGGTATCTCATATATTCATGGAAGAATATATATTTTTGGGGTTAATTTGGCCTTCAAACCATTATCAAGGGATTATTTTTTAATGTTAATGACACCTCCTTCATGATATTAGTATTTGGATCTTTATTAAATTCTCTATAATAACCAATACTTCGCAAATAGTCCCATGTCTTGCTTTCATAATCAATTTTTTTCATGATTAGAGTGGAATTTCCTTTATCAATTCTTAAAACAATTATTTATTTGTTTTATTTTGACATTTTCAATGTTATGTATTCATCCATATTGATATTGTTTCTAGGAAATTTGGAATTTTTTATTGAAATTATACTCTTACCTAAGCTCTGTAGCCTTGTCGTCCATGATATTATAAATAACTTCCTCAATATCACACAAGAATTTTCCAGCTGGCATTTTCCTTGGCACCATATAAAAGTGTAACACTATTATGAGCCCTAATATACTAATCCATCAACACACGTTTACCCTTAACCATAATCACCTAATATGCATTATGAACCCAAGCACACTAACCCTAAACACATTTTACTTTTAGCCATTATGCGCCTAGGTGGATTGTATACACTAACCCTTATGAACATTAACACAACCACCACTTGACACATTATGTTATGTAACCAAATCACCAAAAACAAATGAAAAGATAGATCAATGACTTGAAAATAAGCCTCTTCAAGGGTGAAACCTCCTTTTACATCACATAAATGAACAATTCTTAGATGATTCAAATGAAAATACCTCCTTGGTATATATAGGAGTCTAAAGGGTCAAAATATAATAAGGGTTTACATAACAATAGTAATGTAAGATCTCCACAATAACAATAGCCGGTTTTTATGGGGCACAACAATAACAATACGGGGGTTTTATGAGGCACAACAACTACACTAGTATTATAGGGACATAACATGCTCTTCTCCTTAAAAAAAGTGTTTTCCTCAATGCTCGAGTAGTTCTGGATGCTTCTGTATGAAATATTCATCCTCCCATGCAGAATATTCAATAGGTAATTTCTTCCACTTGATGAGATACTCTGAAATTGATTGATTTTGTAACTGTCTGTTATAGACATATTTGGGCACATCAACCCCAAACATATATGTCGATGAAATAGCGCTCATCAACTCCTAAAAGAGTTGTTTCATACCCTAAAGAAACTTAGTCATCTAAATACATCATTCCTCAAAAGTTCCATCTCAGAAATCATCCATAAAGTGCCTAAACTAAACCATACTGATTGCTACATTGGCAAAGTGTGATACATATTAACTACTACATTGTCAAAGTGCGATGCATACTATTTAGGCCTTCTATAGGGTGCGATGGACAAGGATGGACAAAATTCTAGGATAGTTTTTTAGTTGGTTGCTCATGGAGTCTTCTAGAAACTATGCCAGTTGCCTCTCTGAATTCACCCAAGGATGACCAAGGGAACTAGGAAACCATCTCCAATTCCCCTCTCTTGTGGAACCAATTGTAACAAGTGGAATGGAACTAATCAAACCCCATGGATGAATCACACCCTTGCAAACATCTATAAAAGGATCTCCCATCCAAGAGATCAGAAGGTTGAATTGTTGTGAATTGCAAGTAAGTGTTGTTAGTTTTGGTATTGAGGAGAGAGCATTGTATTCTTGTTGGTGTGTTCTTGATAATTCATGAGGTGAAGAAGGATTGATGCTGGGAGGATGGTGCTCGATCAGACAACTGGGTTGTAATTCTCCTTACTATTGATAAAGTTCTTCAAGATTTTTCCCAATTGATTATGTGATTGTGAATGCTTTCATTTTTTCATTATATATCTGATTCTATAATTTTTATGTTGTAATAGATCACGATGCTTTGACAGTTCTTTGTTGTTGTACTTATGCAAGTACTCTCCAAGTGTGTTAAGTACGGGGAGGAGTTACTAGATCTTCCAAAGCAGAGAGAGGTCAAGCAAAGGATCAAGCGAAGGCTCTAGGTTGGTTTTCTACTATCTTTCTCTTATCTATTACACATAGGAAAGATCATTGAATTGCTTTAAACTGTTGTTTCTAGGGTAGCTGCCAAACCTAGAGGGTTAGTCGTTCGATAAGACACTAATTTTCCCAGAAACAAATTGGTGAATCTGCTGGGGATACCAGATGTTTGTTTGTTGTTATTGTTTGTTTTATGTTCAATTTTATAAACTATAGACAGAGTCTGAAGCCAGCTAGGTGGCTTTTGAACTGCTCTTGCTCTACAATTACATAATAGATAAATGCTCCTTCAGTGTATATCTGGTTTAGTTTATGAATTAAACATTTGACTTGAAAGCACATATAGATGCCCTTTTGGTATCTCAGTAACCTCTTAGGACATTCCATCATACTTTTCCTATCATTTTTCATCAAAACCAAGCTTGATTCATTGAAAACTGCTCCACATTTGAGCCAAAACCATTGTCAGTAGCGCTCCCTAGACCATTGCACTGTCTTCCGCTATGACTCAGTATGCATCTCACCTCTCGAGTGTTAAAAGTGTGGTGCATCTAAATTTATGTGAAGCCCATGTGCGATGATTGACTGAACTCATTTTCCCATCTAGGACTTGAGGGTTTTTGACTTGTTTTCGGTTTTGTTTGGTTGTTTTTCTGAATATGAACTATGTCTCTTCATTGAAGCTTACTTGCATCACTTAGATCAGTCTCAATTTACACTAGGATTAGTGAATGTTTTTGTGTATTTGTTACTCATTTACAATCCCTTGTCGAAAAGTGTTTTAGTCGATTTTTCGCTTCGATATAAAAGTGTCGTAAATTGTCGTTTTTTGTCAAAAAGATAAGTGTCGTAAATTCTTCCTTCCCTTGATAGTCGATTAAAATTTTCTTGATGCATTTGATTTTATTTGTTTACATTCAAAGTGTCGAAAACGTATTTATTCAAACTTGAAAGTGTTGTTTTGAGTCTTCCTTTCTCTTTTTGAAGAAAAAATTGTCGAAAATGTCATTTTGAGTGCAATATTTTAGATCTTTGCTGCATTTAGTTTTCCTTTTTGCATCATTCATATTAAGGAAAGCAAAAAAAAATACATGCATCTGCATTTAGAATTTTTTGGTTTGTGTGCAAAAATATGATTTAGGGAATTGCACTAATGTGTGCTCTTTGCTTTTTGCTTAAAATCATTGTTTTCTTCTTTCCCTAGTAGCTAGGATTTTCATTGTTTAATTAAACAAAAGATTGTTTATCATTATAGATTGCATCTTGGGAATTTTAGATCATCATTATATAATGAACCATTGAAAGGCAAACTCTAAGAAATATCAACTTTAAAATGAACTTCAATGAATCTAACAACACTTTGGAATTTAACGCAACACATTTAGAGGTCTAGGCTAGAGACGTGTTCTGGCATCATTAAAACTAGTGGCTATCGTTTTCATTGAAGGTTGGGTGATTCCTCCTCTTTGATATGACAAGTGCTAGCATGGACTTGTGCTCCCCATACCGTCGCATATATATTGGGAGACCACAATAGGCTTAAATCATTTATCCATAGGAAATCGAGTCTGTCGCTTTATTGATCGCAATGCACTGAACATAGCATTCGGGAAGATTGACTGTCGTACATAAGTCCTTGGTAATTTCTCTTTAATTTATCACCAAGGTGTATATTGCAATTTTTCAATTGGTCTAGTAAACCTTTTTGTCTTTATTCTCTAGAGTAGTCAATTTCATTCCTTTTCGACTCTCTAAAAGAAAAGGTCCATCTGAGCACTTGTCCTCTCAAGCTCATTAAAAATCGAAGGAGACTAGACTCATCTTTAGCTTTTTCTCGACCCTTTAAAACTGAAAAAGAAAAGTTGTGTCCAAGCGTTGTTAAAATTAATTGAATTCGGAAGAACATAATTTTCCCTTAGTTGATTTTAAGTTGATCAAGTAATCCGCAATCATGGAAGAAATTTAATCAAAGCC
The DNA here is from genome assembly GCA_031772625.1 of Pinus tabuliformis. Taxonomy (NCBI): domain Eukaryota; kingdom Viridiplantae; phylum Streptophyta; class Pinopsida; order Pinales; family Pinaceae; genus Pinus; species Pinus tabuliformis. Next base: position 715,220,249 of record CM062814.1, on the reverse strand, counting down.
CCATCATTCGCGGAGATTAGCGAGTCAACCGTCCTTTCCTCCGAAAGTGAAGCCAATTCGGACAAAGTGGTCTCATTTAATTGAGTCTAGTTCATCTGGGTTATTTGGAACTTTTGTTTCAACATCGTCAGAGACTCTAGTTATTCCAATTATTTCTAGTACATCCGCCTTTAAAGAGGAAGTTTTGCAGTTACCAGAGGACATTAGAATTGATCCTAGTGTAGCGGGAAACACTTCTGAACCTGAAACAACTCCATCTAGAGTTGGTCTGGAACCCATCCCAGCTCAAACCAAGGTTACACTTGAACCAAGATTTGTTCAAGAACCTCCCGTTAAGACTGAAGTTCATTTACCTAAACATTTAAACTTTGAGTTCCAGTATCCACAAGTTGTAACCCCTCCAGCGTCTATTGCTGCAGAAACTATACCTTCTTTGGCCCCAAAAATCTTTTACGGACCTAACAGTACACCTCTTCCACTTAGTTTGATTGCTATAGAGGAGATAGTAGAGGATCCTCCATCTGACACCCTGTTTCATTTTGGAACTGGGATTAATTTGTATCCTGCTACTCCTTAGTTTGCTTCCTTTAATCCTGCTTCATTGCGAGTTCCTGTTGAATCATTAGGAGAACTTTTGGACAAGTTAACCATGTCTAAACAACCATCAACATCTAGGAATGTATCATTTGATGCAGCTATGGCAGAATCCTCTGCTGCTACTCCTTCGATGTTTTCTGGTACACCTGAGTCACACCTATACGGTGCACCATCCATTCTAGTTGGTTACCAATCACTAGTTGGAACCCACGTAGGCGTTGCTTTAGCACCATGGTCTCCCATTTATTTGTCTAGATTTCAATCTGGTTTTTCTCACATGGAGACTCAACAATTTGATCCTGCACACCGGTATCAATTTGGGCAAACCAGTTATCAAAGACCGATGTATCCTTTAAACACTAGAATGCCACCATATGTAGAACAGTATGCTTACTCACAGTTTCCTCCTTTCTCCAGGGGAAAACCATATGAGAGTTTCCCACAGTCTTCAGGTCAAACTGGAATTACATCTAGTGTTTGGATACCAATACTTCTAGATCAACCAAGGGTTATATATCCAACGCAATTGATCCAACCTGTGTCGAATATTTGCACTACACCTGCTGTTACGACTATACCGCAATCACAAGCACAACCTGTTGTATCTAAACCTCAACCTATTCCTTCTTCCTCACAACCTCAGGTTTCAAGGCAAGGGGCTCAAGTTTCTCAGGTTGCTGTACAACAACCAGCTGTTTCTGGGGCTCAACCACAACCTCAGGTTAGTGTTCCTTTATCTGGAATGACTCAAGTATACACGAGTACAATTAATCCGCAACATGGTCAATCTTCCAGTACTAGGCAACACCAAATGGTCCAACAACCATGGATATCACAATATCAACAACCTCAATTCTAGCAATCCCAACCCCAATTTCGACTTGGTTCCCAAGCTCAAACTAGTAAGGGACAATATCAAACATATCAAGGATCTGGGCGACAAGGCTTTGCCGGTTATAGACAACCATATTTCCAAATTGGTTATCAACAACCACCTTATATTGGTTATATCCAACGACCTTATCAAGGTTACCAGATGCAAATTCCATATGCTGGTATGCAAAGACCTATTGCTCAAGCGATTCCATCTTATCCTGGGTGTGCTCCACCCAACCTCAATCAATAGTTACCCTTTGTAGCAACTCTAGAACTACCAGATTTGAACCGGCTCATAAATGATCCAATTGCATACACCCCTTGGTGGTCGACGATTCCACATAAACTCCCTTCTGACATTCCAAAGTTCAATGGAAATCCAGGAGAAGACCCGTCGAATCACGTAATGACTTTTCATTTATGGTGTTCATCCAACACTTTGAATGGTGATTCGATTAGACTTCGTCTTTTACAGAGAATAGTAACTGGTCTAGTAGCAAAATGGTATATTGAATTGCCTATAGCTTCTTTTGATAACTTCACCATTCTTGCCACTACCTTTTTAACCCACATTCAGTTGCCTATCAGGTACGAAACTGGAATAGAAATTCTTACCAACTTTAAACAAACCAATTCCACTCACATATTTGATGATATTCATGAGTGGCGTCATCGTCGTCGAATGGTAAAGACATATGTTCCTAATCATCTTTTAGCTGAGTGGTTTATTAAGTCCTTATTGCCATCTATCACTTAGGATGTGGCAAAAGGAGGAGTTGTCACAGAAGAGCAAGTCATTGCTTGTGCCTAATATTTAGATCTAATTTATACACAATCAGGCACACTCTATGACAAAATTCCTAACGCTCCTATACTAGCTTTTACTGTTCCACCCCCTCCAAAATCAAGTAGGGACTCTCATGCCAGCGACAACGTGATCGTTTCCTCGAGCGCACAAATGGTGAGAGGACCATCTAGTCAAGCTCTTGCTATCTCTAGTCAAAATGCAAATTCATCTGAAAATATTCCTACCTTTGAGATTAATGTTGTGTCATCTGACAAGGGAAAAGATCAAAAGCAACCAGGAGGCAAGAAGAAGGGGAAAAATAATAAGAAGAAATAGGAGAATTCCAATCCTGAAAAAATTGAAACCCCTACTGTAGCAAGGCACCTCATTATCCATGTTTGATATGCAACAAGGAGCATTTCACGAGAGATTGTCCACATCGATTTGATGTTGCTAAAATTTTGAAGAATTCAAATACCTCAACAGTGTTGACAGATCCATTTTCGAACCTAGAAACACATATGGTTGCCACTGATAATGATTCCACATCCCAAGTGCTTATGCTATCCATCGCAAACAAGCAAAATGATGTTTTGGTATCGACAAGGAATAAAAATTATAGGAATCCATGATTGTCGAACAACCAGGCTACTGATCAACCTAGTTCTTTGACTACGACTTCAACAGAAGTTGTTCCACCGATTATTCCTGAATTAACAATTAAGCCACCAAAGGGAGTCATACATAAATCAACATTTAATCCTTGTGCTCAAGCAGCCCAAAATTATAATATAGTGGACGATCTGGCTCAATCACCTTCCACTATGTCGACACTTGAGGTATTGCAACATTTTCCCTGCCAAAAGTAGGCTTTTTTACCAGTGATAGGTGGGATCGATCCTACGGATTCCAATCTTGTGGTCTTTAATCATACAGGATATACACCACAATTACTGGCACAACTAGCTTTCCTTATACAGGTAAAAGCCCTCAACAAAAATGTTCATCGAACCATTATTGATGAGGGGGCATCTACCTGTATTATGTCAATGAGTTGCTGGAAAAACCTTGGTTCACCACCCTTGTCACAATCACGAACAACACTAAAAGCTTTCGATGGAAGAATGTACAATCCATATAGGATTTTAAGTAGCTTGCGAGTAGAACTAGGGGGAAAAATAGTAGATATTGAAGTCGAGGTTGTTGATGGACTCCTTGATTACAATATTCTACTGGGAAGGCCTTGGGTTTATGCTATGGCTGTAGTTGTGTCCACATACTTTCAAACGATTTCATTTCCCTTCAAAGGTGGAATAATCGTCATCAACCATCTAGCCTTTTTTTCTAATAGTTCACAAAGCTACTGGAAGCATTCCATTGATACATGGACATTCAAAATCACTTCAAAATGTTGGAGTAGGTCTCCTAAAAGATCCTTCCTTGATGGGTACTTTTGCCCTCCTGTCTCCATCTGGTTTTGTGGAAGTGGCCACAGTGGAAACCTGCAACATGATATCCTGTACATCATCTAAGTTTAAAAAGAGTTCCGACTATTTTGAAAGTGATGATCATCGCAAGGCATTTCCACCAAGCCCCATTGAATCTTTGTAGAAATCCATATTTTGGGCTTGTGCGGCAAACCCAAATCTGCACTCAACAAGTGTTTGGGTAGAGAGGTCTTTAGAATATGGCATCTCTTCCGATCCTTGGTCTCGTATACATTCTACAGATGAAGGAATCATCCAAACAATGATGATAGGAGAGATGTCGTGGGAAGATTATCATCATCGTTCCCACCTTCGAGATGATAATGAAGATTATTCAAAAGAACTCAATAACCCTTCAATTGTTGATTTTTTTTCAATTCTGTAAATACAATCGATTCTGAGCGAAATCTGTCCAACATCAAACAAACTATTTCCATAAATATTTCGACCAAACCCAATGTTGTATAAAATATTCACGTCAGCAAATCTTTTTCTCCATTAGAACTAGAAAAGTATTGTGCTACTTTTCGTGAATTTAGAGATGTCTTTGCATGGTCTTATGAGGAGATGCCCGACATTGACTCAAGCATTGTTGAGCATGAAATCAAGATGTATCCCGATGTCAAACTAGCACGTCAACAACTTCGACCTGTTCATCCAAAGAAAGCTGTTGCCATTAAAGTAGAGGTTGAAAAACTTTTTCGTGCTGGCTTCATTTACCCTGTACCTCTAACTGATTGGGTATTGAATATTGTTCCTGTATTGGAAAAACAAGGAATGATAAGAGTGTGCGTCGATTATAGGGATGTAAATCAAGCATGTTCGAAGGACAACTATCCTACACCCTTTATTGACCAAATTGTTGATGAATGTGCCAGATGCAAAATCTTTTCATTCATGGATGGAATTTCCAGATACAACCAAATCAATATCTGCCCATAGGACCAATCAAAAACCACATTTATATTTCCATGGGGCACATTCGCATATCATAAATTACCTTTCGGTTTGAAGAACACGGGGGAAAATTTTCAGAGGGCAATGAATTATGCTTTCCATGACATCAAACACATAGTTCAACCATATCTTGATGATTTGCCTGCTCATTCGCGAAAATGGACTGATCATCCGAAGCATTTGAGAGCCATATTTCTACATTGCCGACACTACAAGATAAGACTCAATCCGCACAAATGTGTGTTTTGTGTTGGCTCTAGTCAATTTCTTGGTTTTGTAGTTTCTAAGGATGGAATTCGACTCGATCCAATAAAGGTTCAGGCAATCCTTGACATGCCTCCACCTTCCAATTTGCTACAAATTTAGAGATTTCAAGGGAAGGCAAACTTTCTGAGGAGGTTCATTCCAAATTATGCTGAGCTCTCTAAAGGTTATACACGTCTTTTGAAGAAAGGGGTACCCTTCCATTGGGATCAGGTTGTGCAAGCTTCCTTTGATGCTCTCAATGATTCCTTGATAAAAACATCATTAATATATGCTCCCAACTATCAAAAATACTTTTACCTATATCTCGCCGCTGTAGATACAACCATCAGTATGGTATTAGTGCAAGAAGATGACAGAATTGAACATCCTATATATTATTTAAGTCGCAATATTACTGATACAGAAAGAAAGTACTCTTATGCTGAAAAGTTGGCTTTAGCAGCCGTTCAAGAAGTACAGAGATTTCAACATTATATTCTCCTTCGCAAAACTACCATTGTGTTAGATTGCAACCCTATGACATACATTTTGTCACATCAATTGCTGGGGGGGAAATATTCCAAATGGATAGTCATCTTGCAAGAGTTTGATATGGAATTCATCAAATACAAATCAAATAAGTCTCTTTTCTTTGCAGAGTTACTTTGTGACCTTCTCTCATCCTCCAACGATTTAACATCAGAAGCATCAATCGTGGATGAGACTCTGTTTCTGATATCGTCAAGTGATCTATGGTATGGGGATATATTGGTCTATCGCCAGACCCAGGCTTTTAGGCCCAACACCTCTCGCTTTGAATAGCGATGTATCCAATAACAAGCTAAAGATTATTTGATCGTTGGTGATACACTTTATCATCGTGGTGTCGATACGATTTTACAAATGTGCCTCACACATGAGGAAGCCGAAAAAGCTTTGAATGATTTTCATTTAGGTGCTTGTGGGGGGCATCTATTTGGTTACACAACAGAACAAAAAATCTTACGAGTTGGTTAATTCTGGCCAACCATATTCAAATATTGCATACTTGCAGTTAGAAGTTGCCATGCTTGTCAAATTTTTTATCATAAAACCAGATTACCACCTATACCACTGCATCCAGTAGTGGTTGTTGGCCCATTTGCAAAATGGGGCATTTATTTCATGACATGTGACTCCACCTCGGCCGGGGGGCATGGGTATATTATAGTCACTATCGACTACTTTACCAAATGGGCCGAGGTGATGCCTACATTAAACAACAGCGGTGAAACGACTGCTCTTTTTTTTTTCAATCATGTAGTTTCTAGATTCAGTGTGCCACAGGCTATAGTTACATATCATGGGTCGCATTTTCACAATCACATGATGATCAAGTTAACTACCAAATTAGGACTGTCCCATGATAGTTCTACTCCATATTATCTGTAGGCTAATGGACAAGTTCAGGCAATCAACAAAGTCCTCAAGGCATGCTACAAAGAAAGATTGGAGTCCATAAATGGAATTGGCATAAATTCCTCTACTAAGCTCTGTGGGCATACTGGACCTCGGTGAGAAATGAAATGGGATTTACACCCTTTCAGTTGGTGTATGGTCTAGAAGCGGTCTTACCAATTTAGTGTGAAATCTCATTTCTCAAGCTCGCAATCGACTTGCTACCCGAAACTTCTAAATAAGAAGCTCATTTCTTGGAATTAATCCATCTGTATGAAACCCATCGTGATGTCGCATTGGCTAACGAAGTACATAAGAAATGCATCAAGGCACAATATGACAAAAATGTTAAACCTCGTGTCTTCTCGGAAGGTGACCTGGTCTTGCTTTACGATCAGGATTCTAACAAATTAGGAGTAGGAAAATTTGAACCATTATGGATGGGCCCTTACATCATTAAATGTTTGTTGACAAAAGGGGCCTATGAGCTAGTCGATTATGATGGGATTCCACTGTCGCAGCCCCGAAACGGGTTGTATCTCAAACGTTAGTATGCTTGATTGAGTGTAGTAAAATTCACTGTACATATGCTTACATTGCATTTTTTGTGTGTTTTCCTTTAGAGTTGTCATTTTGGTTGGGTAATCCTCTTCACATTTGTTGCAGATGTCAAAATTTTTGGAACCATTTGTTGGGTATGCCGATGGAGCTACTCATAGTACATAAAACCTATCTTCTACAACTTGGGCCATCTTCGCTCCAAGTGGCGAGTTAGTGAGTTTCAGGGGGATATGTATTGGTCAATCAACGAACAACATCGTTGAGTATAGCACATTGATTGAACTCCTCTCTAATGCCATTTCACGTGGCATACGCCGGATCATTGTGAGGCTAGATTCACAACTTGTCATTTTACAACTTACTGGCATTTATTCCGTCCAGAACCTAGCTATTCATCGCATGTTCTTAAGAGTTAGGATTTTGGAAAGACATTTTGATTTCATTCAATATCAACACATTTCCAGAAACTTAAACACATTGATTGATTCATTAGCAAATTATGTGTTAAATAAACATTTGCAGCATATGTAAAGAAAGCATTTCAGATCAAAATTTGCATAGGATTTCATCACTTAGCCAAAATAAAACTCTAAAAGTCAAAATAGACAGCTGTTAATAGTTTTTCACAAAATGTTTGTGTCCAAGACAAAATCAGTCATCTAACCCAGAAACCCAAAATGAATGCAGAAAAACATCCTAGACTAGTGATGTTGGTGATAACATCTCATCGCCTGTGCTATCATGCGCAGGAGCCTAGTCCAACAACTCGGTACACCAATAGTATGGTGTTGTAGCCTCATAGGTAATTCGCCAGTCCGGACATCTGGAATGTCAAGAGTCAATCCCTCTATCTGATCCTATAGCTGTGCAAGGGTCTCCACTATGTACAAGTCCCTAAGGACTACTCTCCCTATAGCTTCACCCGCTGGAGCATCTTCCTCCCGTAGGCATGCCGCTGGTCGTACTGGTCCAATATCTGCATACACATATGAGTTTATATAGTATTGGTAACAATCAAAAAATAAAAAACAATAGAAAACTAAAAGAAAATATGTGGTCAAATCATTTTACCTATAGCACTCCACTGCTCACCGGATGGTAAAGACAAATTCAGATCGCCTCAGAAATCCATCCCTACATATGGATACTCTGTAAACACCATCTCCTAGTGGTCAAACCACTCAAAGAAGGTAGAACAGAAGGATGCCTGTGACTGGCCATGATGCCTAGTCATAAGGTCCACCCATCTCTGCATCCATGGTTCTCTCGGTGTAGGCAATCCCAGTGAAATGTTTTGATGTTGCATCAGTGGGATTCTTTCCAAAGAAAAAGTAGTCAATATGGATCCATAACCAAAATTCTTGGTTCTTCCAGCCTTTATTTTGGACAGTTGGTCTTTTATGACAGGAAGTACTGCCTCACACCAATTGAACACCTTTGGTTCCAGGCATTCCAAGGCATACTACATGTAGGATTTGTTCGCTAAATGTAAGGCCGCACTGCCAACCAATCTAGAAAAGGTAAATAGAATTGTCCTCAAAGGTCGATCAGTAATATCCCAGATATTAATATTGCCATCTTTGCTGGGTTGGGATCAATCTCTGCAGAACTGATGAATATAATCTTTCACTGATTTGCCCCCACGAGCAAATCTTGATAGTGAAAGAGGGATGCCACGCCTTGACAAACCCATCAGAAAATAAATATCCTCGACCGTGAAAGGAATGGATTTACCCTTGATTTGGAATACCTGGTCAATAGGATCCCAAGCACGAAGAAGATACTGCAGCAAACTAATCTGTTGTCTCATCTGGATATGCGGAAAAAATTCAATAAACCATAGTTCCTTAATGCATCCACTGTGCCCTGGTCATTAAAGAAACCATATCTTCCTCTTCATGTTCTTGTTCTCGCCATGTGACGACCATTTTGATCCAATAAATATCTGAAATACAAACATTAGGAGAGTTAGGATCCATTTTTGAGCAAAAACAGGTAAACATTTGATGAAAAAACATTGTACCATTGTACAAACTTGCCTTTCTGTGCCCATCGCACCTAGCCTTTGAACAAGGTGAGATGCATATTGACTGGCCTATTGGCAACCTGATATTCATCACACTTTTTGATATAGGCAAGGTGCGATGATTGGAGAGCAAAATATTCAAACCCTTGAGGCCCAGAAAAGTAAAAAAACTTGCCTAGAATTGAAAAAGGATGGAATGAAAATGAAGAGCTTAAGGATAGCTCCTACCTAGTCCTCACGGCGAGGGAAATGATCCACATAATCTCTTGAAATTGACTGGTGAAATTTGAGGGGGAAAACCGCTCTAGAGCTCAAAAATCCAAAATTTGAAATGAAATGTTAAAACTATTTTTTTTTTTTTTTTTTTTTAAGTTAACTTGATAGTATTTTCTCTTTATTTATTTATTTATTTATTTTTATGCATATTCATTTATTTATTTATTTTTCATATTAAATTATTAATTTTATTTTTATTTTAATTATTTATTATTTTTTTTTCCTGATATTTTTTCAATATTACTACCTTTTATAACTATCTACTTTCTTAATTAATTTATATATATTATATTATTATTATTATTATTATTTTATTTTTATTTTTTATTTTATTTTATTTATTTATTTACTTAATTTTTTTTTTTTCAACATTTAGATATTTAAGTTAACTTAATTTTCTCATTCCGATATTTTTATTAATTCTAACTAACTTTTATCTTAATAACCTATTAATATTACTCTCTCTCTCTCTATATATATATATATATATATATATATATATATATATATATACACATACATATAATTTATACATATATTATAAGAAAGGTCCTTTATATAAATAATTTCCATTTAAATACTAAATAACTTATAATTTTTAATTATTAAACAATACCTTTTTAACTAACCATTAACACGAACTAAAATTATTTTATATATTTATATATTTTTATTGGTCACCTAATATAACTAAGTTCCATTAAAAAAAATAAAAAAATTATGACCCTGGTCCTAAAGTCAAAATTAGCCGTTGGTCAAGTTAGTTGTTGGAGGCTCTGCTCATACTCTTTAACATGCTAAGCTGGATCTGTTTCTTCAACTTGTCCTGATGATGAACCACACTATTTAGTTCGAAACGCATCGACAGATATTTTCTGCATGTGATTTACGCCGAATTTTTTTTCTTATAAATCTGTCTATTACTTTTCAAAAACTAAGACTCCCTTTATACTTAGAGCCTCGCTCTATTTATACAATCCCATGGTCCGCAGACCATGGGTAGGCTGACACACTTTACATTAAATTACATTATTTTAGGTTGGACAACCCTAGACTCTTGCACTCCACACCCGCATTTTGCAGGGTATTTACATTACATTGACCAAAACTCGGGCTTTAAGCCACAAAAAATTGCTATGGTGGGATCCGCTGCCCAACAGGCCCCCAACACAATCATCGTGACTCATTCTGAGTCACTCAGTTGGTGCGGTGATCTTCACATGGAGTCCATCCAGCAGCTTCTGTGCTTCGAGTAAGTCCACAACACATTCTTCCACTATCCGTTGTACTAGTTGTGCATGTATCTCTGATGCGTCATTGTCAGGGCCACCTCCTTGCCTTAGTGCATATATTCCCTACATTTGTGCCAGATTTACCTCATTCTTGGCAGTGACCGTGAATGCTTCCTCGAGCCAAGGCTGGATGCATGCTTTAATCCCTGCTTCTTTCTGACGTGTAGCGACCACCTGTGATGGGAATGGGCTCCTCCAGCCAGAAGTACCCATCATGCACCAGACAAAGCAATTTCCTGATGACAAAGATCGTGATTGGTGCCTGATGAAAGTGTGGAATCTATAATAGGTGGAGTAGCCCAGCCTCCTCCACCCCACGTAGCCATTTCCGTGGCTGTAGTGTTGTAACTGCCACCTCCTTGCTTTGTTTCATTAGTTGGCTGGTTTCCAAATGTGGGAATTTTTCACTATCCACGAGGTCCCAATCTTCAAAGTTCATCTTGGGCATGCAGCCCAAAGCCAAACCTTCAAACTGAACTCCCTCAGGGAGGAACGGGGTTTTGAGTGCACTTTTAATGGCATCCAAATCTTTAGGTACTTTTACTCTCCCTTTCCGTAGAGGGACATACCTGGGTAGTTTTGCTGCAGCGTGCACTAGTTGAACATCTTCCTCCATTTCTACATCTGGTTGAATTTCTTCTACGAAGGCCTGGAGATGCTCCTCCTCATCATATGTCTCAAGATTAACCATCTTGCCCTTATCTTCCATAGACAAATTACCAAATCGCGAGTTCCGGGGAGACATACGGACTGGTCCTGCTACTTGTGGGTCCTTTTTGGGCCTCAACATCTGGGGCGATTTTGGAATTTTTGGTGCATCCCCCACTAGTGACATAGGGCTTGGTGCGGCTCCCTCAGCTGTCAACATCAGTCTATTCAGAAGGTCCTACATCTCTTTCGTCAATGTTTTAAACACTGAACTTTCTTTTAAAGCCTCTAAAGGCGTAAGGTCCATACCTAATTGATAGCACACTAACTGAATTCTTAGGATGCCAAGGGTTGTTTAGTGGATGACCATTTGTGATTTACAGGCCTGCCGGAATTCAAAATCGACCGTTCCCCCTCCTTCGGCTCATTAATGCGAGATTGGCGGCAGATTGTTCCAAATCTATTTTTGACTCCGTGTCTTAATTTCCCGCCGCCTGCTCCTCGTTGTCTTGAATGGGATATCTTGTCATGAACAATGACCCCAACGGTCACTTCCCAGTCTACCCATGCAACAGCGCACCCTCCCATGCATGGGCGCGACCATTGTGACCTACTGACCCTGCGTGTAGTCCCCCTATCATGCCGCTCCCATACAGACTCTTTTATAGTCCTGCGCTCTCTTCCAACTGCTTGGAGCGTTGATATTGTGCTTTCTATGGATAGTTAGCTGGTCACACCACCCATGTAAGGCTTCCTTGCACCTTCCAACCTAGTCTGTGGGCACCCCTCAATTACCCTCATGTCAATCAGCGCTTTGTGTTCTTCCTTATACGGTGCACTCCCTCGGTTCCTTAGTCTAGTGAGCTGCGGCCACAACCATGGTATCAAAGCCACAAATCCTTCTAATGCAGTAGTATGGCTACCTCCCTCTTGTCTTGTCGTACTTAGTTCCTCGGTGTAGCCTGCTTTTGTGATTTCAGTTTTCAATTTGTTGATTTCTTTGTCCAAGATCCTGCTTTTCTTCCTCATCCGTACTCGATTTTCTTCGAGTTCATGAATTTTCAAGTGCCCTCACTGAATGGCGTCCTGTAACTACATATAGTCGACTTCACGTGGCGGCATAATTCCTTCGTTCTGGTCCCTACGAATTGTTCCAATTATATGAGGATTCCTTCCTCCCAAACCTATGGCCTCAACTTTGTCCGTCATCTTTAGGATCGCCTCCACGCTTAGATTTTTGTACAAGGCCCTAGAGGCCCATCGAACCATTGGTACGTGCTAATCCTAATTAGTTCATCTCACCTGGTGAATCTTGTTGAGAATCTCACATACCTTCGAGAATGCTTCTACGTAGAACCTCTGTGGGGTGTGTCACTTTTGCTGCTGCTACATCTGGTTCTGATTTTCAATCCTTAGTTTGGGATGTGCTTGCACAACACACGTCTGCACCCATCGACATAGGTGAGCGTGCAAGCTTCTCTGATTGGGCTGGCCAATTCTCATTCAACACTGGGGGCTTCCAACCCATCTGTGCTAATTTACCATGATCTCACGATGTGCACTCCCCCTTCATGTGGTTGTTGGCACAATGCCCCTTCTCGTGTAGCATACCATTGTTGTTCTAGTACTGCGTTTTCAACTTCATTCAGGAAGTCATCCACCATTGTCACTTCATCATGGGTTGGCAGTTCCCTTGCCTCTGTCGTCATGTGACGGAGTGATCTAATCATCATGTTGCAATTTAGCGTTGTCACCTCATGTAACTGGTTCTGCTAGAGCTCTACTTCATCTTCTGAATCCAAAGTGTAGGAGCTATCACGCTCCCACAAGATTATTCCATCTGTAGTCGGGTTCACCAGATCATGGTTCTGCGTAGTTATCTGGTAAATACAATCCAGCTCATCGTCACTTTCAACGTCGCGCACAGGTTTAGTGTAGCACGCTCCTTTGGATGGGTTTAATGGGACTACCATGCATAGTGACTTCTTCTCGAATATCATCTTCCGCTTCTTCAGGTTGATGGCTCCATTCATATCAGTCGCCCAATCTATTCCTAGCAATGCAGGATAAGGATTGTTGTCATCGACAATCTCTATTACTTTAAATTCCATTTGTGTGCTTGCACCTCTGATATCGACTGTTACCCCTTGGAACCTCCCCATGGGCAAAATCTTATGTTGGTTCGCCATTCGTAATTGAATAGGGGACCATTGCAACGTGAGCCTACCCATGCATTCCCATGTTTTCTTCGGTAACACATTCACATCCAATCCCAGATCTAGGATGACCTGATCCATTTCATACTCACCAATCTATGTAGTCAACCTCATCTCCCTTCCAGTGCACAAGGTATGCTTCCCCAATTTTCGGACTATGTGCAGTTCTCTTGACCCTGCGCACTTGGTGATCAATTCCTGTGGTCCCTTAACTACCTTATTATCATGCAACAACTTCATGCATGTATCTAGAAAGGTAGTAAGCATAGAAGGATTTGTCCCTAGCTCTAGTTGCTCCGTACTACCTGAAGTAGAGGCCTCCGCGAAGCTCTTCTTAGCTTCCATGAATGTCTCCTTTGTGCATTCTAGGTCAAACTCAGGTTCCTTTGTAGGAGCCTTGCGAACCCATGTACCTTCCTCGGGCTGCTTCCCCTTATCCTCCCGTGTGGTCGCACCGCTTCTGAGCATCATGTTCACATTTGGGTCTTCTTCATGCCATTCAAACCTCATCATTTGGATATTCTGAGTTGGAGGAGGCTGGAGTACCCCTTTCTCACGCATCTGTGTGATCAATGTAGGACAATCTATTGCTTTGTGATCAAAATGAGCACAATATGAACAAGATATTCTCGTTGGGTTGGTACAATCACAAGAGTAGTGCTCTGGTCCTCTGTAATTGTAACAAATTAACTATCCGCGGTCCCTTCTTGGTCACATTCCTCCTCGTCCTCGACCTTGCCCCTGAAATCCAATGCGCACCATCCCCGCCGCCACGTTGAGGCCTTGCGTTTCTATTTGCATTCTATAGGCTGGGGTCTGATCCATCACTAACTCATAGCTGCGACAAGTGCACTTGTCGTGGCCAACCGACTTGCAGAAATTACAAAACAACTATTGTGGAGTCTATGTATGCTTCTGCAACAAATGACAATTTTCCATTGTGTGTTTTCCTCCTATCTGATAGATAGCGCACCATAACATGGATGTCACACTTTTCCCTATCTGTGCCTCTGGTCTCAATGGCATTGGCTCCCCTCTTGCCAAGTATTTCACGAATACTGGACAATGGTCTTTGTCATGGCCCTGGCCTTTGCATTTTACGCACCATACTACACCTCTGGCCACGGTGCCTTATTTTGCTTCAAGCTCTGCATCTCCAAGCAGAGATTTTGTAGTTGTGTGTGGATTTGTTGAACTCCCAGCCCCAGATCTTGTATCGGTGTCTCATGCAACCTTATCGCCATTTCTAATGCTTCGGCCTGTGTAGAAAGTTTTTGTTGTGACAGCGCCATCCTCAGGTGTGGTGTCAGAGACGCCAGAAACCATGCGTGATTTTGTGCATCTGTGAGCATCATATTAGCTTTGCGGATCGTACTCTTCAGTCACTGATCTAGATCCTAAGGGGTCTTTCCTGGAAGCATCACGATCTCCTTAAACCCGATGATGGACTGTGTCTCTAATTTCGACCAGATAAATTCTTTGTTCAACCCATTCTAGATCTTTGTTATTCCTGCATTTGGGTGATCATTAGAGTGCTTGATATACCATGTCAACACGTGATCTTGCAGCGTGCTCACCAATGTAGCCTTCTTAATGTTGTCATCTGTGACCCCTTACGCTTCTGACACTGCTCTTACCATGAACCAAAACGGGTCTAGATCCTCATTCCCTACTCCTCTGAATACGGGTAGCTTGATGGTGCTCCCCATGCTAAACTGCAGGGTTGGTGGAGGTGGAGTGGGTGGAAAAGGAGGTGAAGGAGATGAAGCGGGTGGTGGCATGGGTGGGGTGGTAATTGCGGAGTGCGCTGTCTTATTAAACTGACCGCACTTCTTGAAGAGACCCAAGCGAGCTCCTCCTCGCTCTCTCATGAAGGTGAAATTAAGGGACTGTTTCCTAATTCCCCACTACCTTTGTAGATCTTTCCACTCCGCTTCGTTCCAATCATTAATATATTTGCATAACCTGATTTTCACATAACAACATCTTAATCCAGGTATTCAAAGATTTAATGTACTTACCTTGCGGTCCCTTGAGAAAATGTTTTTCTGCTTCACCGTAGCTTACAGTCGTGTCTATCAAAAAGTCAGTGATAAATCCACCTATTATCTAGTCAAGCCAATGGTCCACAACTCACACGATCTTATCTTTTGATGCCTCTAGTCTGTGCACTAATTCTGAAGTCCACACTATCGGTTGGTCGAGTTTACAGCTTCCCTGGCTATCGGCTTGCCTCACAATCCACTCATACAGTTCAAAAGGAAAGGATGTGAAGAAGATCTCATGGATTTTTGCATACATGTAGGGATCCAACCACCTTTTCTTGAATACCTGTAGAGTTCTATTTTCCTGTGTCACAAACTCATGAATCTTCTTGTCCAACCACTCTTCAATTTCCTTCTTTGTTGGGTTCCAGTGGCATGAAATCAAACATCCTTTAGGCAAATCCTAGTCCCAACAATGGAACCATTTGTTGGCTTGTTGGGGCCTGACCCAAGTTTAGAAGTAATTTAGCCAAAAAAATCCTGAAACTACCGGTCCTTTCTGCAATAATCTGTGGTGCGCAGACTGAGTTCTCACTTGAGGTAGTATGGGAGGGTTCTGGAACTAGGCTTTGACACCCTAGGGATGTCTTGATGGAATCTAGGAAGTTTGTGAACCCAACCTATGCGCTTGCACTACTCCGCGCAGCTGTTTGTCCTTTGCAGCTTGTCTAACTGCTTCCATGCAACTCTGTAAAGAGCACGAATAGGCGTTGTTCTAGATCCTTTACCCTTACTGTGCTATGATTCTAGATCTTAACTTAATTGTGTGGGTCCAATATTCTCATTAATCATTCAACATTCATAACAAGTGCGCACAATCATAAACCATAAAGAGATGCATAAATATAATAGAAGCATAGACACACAATATTTTAGAATCAACTTATCTTTTATTAATTCTCTATCCATGTACAATCCCAGCTCCGCCCTACGCACTCAGTTGTAGGGGTCTGCGCACACAACTGCGGACTCTACTAGGCCTTCGTGCACTCAGTTGTGGAGCCTCTACCTATCACTATGACCCAATACCTTCAAATCTACTTCTATCTTCTAATCATGCCTTCGCATCTCTCTAGTACTTTTCAAAAACTAAGACTCCCTTTACACTTAGAGCCTTGCTCTATTTATACAATCCCATGGTCCATGGACCATGGGTAGGCTAACACACTTTACATTAAATTACATTATTGTAGGCTGGACAACCCTATACTTTCATGCTTCGCGCCCACATTTTGTGGGGTCTTTACATTACATTGATAAAAAATCAGGCTTTAAGCCCCAAAAACTTGCTATGGGGGGATCCGTTGCCCAACATAATGTGAGCACAAGTGCAGAACAAAGGTGATTCTTCAACTTAATGAACACTTTTCATTGGGTTTCTGACCAAAAAAACTTTTCCTTTGCTCCGCCCTTGGTGACTTGACTCTAAGGCCATGTGATATGAGAGAACCCCAACATGAACCTACAGTAGAAATTGGCAAGACCCAAAAAGCTGCAGGGCTCTGTTAGAGGTGTTTGGGGCTGGCCAATCTCGAATGACTTATATCTTTGATGGGTCCACATGTACACCTTTCTCATCAATGATGTATCCTAGATACTGAACCTAAGTCAGGCCAAAGGTGTATTTCTCTGAGTTAGCACACATCTTGTGTTGTCATAGGGTTTGAAGGACTAGTTGAATATGGTGGAGGTGCTCTTCTCAACTCTGCATGAATATCAAGAGGCCATATAAATACACCACCACGAATGAATTAGTGAAGGGCCACAAGGTGTCATCCATCAATCTCATGAAGGTTGTAGGGGTGTTCGTCAATCTCAATAACATGAAAAACCATTCGAAAAGGCCCCCCTTCGATTTGAAGGTAATATTCTACACATCAGAGGGTTTGATAGGCACCTGGTGATAACCTGACTTTAAGTCAGTCTTGCTGAAATATTTGGCCCCTTTGAGCTGATCCAAAAGGTCATCAATCCGTGGGATTGGGTACCTATTCCAAACAGTGATCTTATTCAATTCCTGAGAGTCAATACACAGCCACGATGTCCCATCCTTCTTCTGTACCAATACAATGAGGCTCCCACAAGTTGATGAGCTTGGCCTAATGTGCCCTTTCTGCAATAGTTCTTAAATTTGCCTCTTGATATCATCTTTGTCCAAAACAAAGTGTAGATAGGTCGATCCATTGGGCAGTAGTGCTCTCGAGGTCAGATTTATGGAATGATTGACCTAAAAATGCAGAGGTACCCCTATGGGTGAGCCAAAAATATCCCTGTGCTCCTCCAAAAACTTGTCCATCTATTTTTGCTATGGAGAGGAACCCTGCCTGGAAGCCATGGCCACAAACTTCTTCTTGCCATGGGGGCGAATCATAAGGAAAACAAATTTCCTTGTCTAGGAAATGATCTCACTGCATTTCTTTGTAGTGATCAAATAGATGGCAGTAGGCAGGGCTACCTCTGGTATCATGTACAACATATAGCCAAAGTAATAATCATAGAGCTAGGTCTAGACTCATATACATCATGTCACTTCCACAAGTATGGCTGTCCTAACAATCCATCAGAAAATTCAAGAGGAGCAACGTCACACAGTACCTCATCTGTGAGGGGCTTGATGCTGTAGGGAAGGTGTCACTACTGGCTAACGGGAAGATCTCTTCCTTGGTGAAGCCACTCGATAGTGTATGGTTGTGGATGTGTTGTAGTCTTTAGGCCCAGCCACTTCACAACCTCTACTAAAATGAGGTTATTTTGGCTCTCATTTTCGACAATGAATTGCAGCGGAGAACCCTTCACCCACATCCATGAGTGGAAGAGGTGTTCCCCCTCGTCTGGATCTTTAGGTTCAATATTTTGGATCTTGGTTGTGGCCATGGTGGCACAGGGCTCTGCATCAACAATCTGCTTCCCTTTATCAGTTCCCTTATCGGGTTTTGATTTAGAGTTAGAACCTGCATCTGATTTGGAAGCCTTCAGCTTGGTCGCAAGTGACTGCTTGTCCTGACACACACTTGTATTGTACATGGAGCTCTTATGGAAATCACACCATTTTCCCATGTCATTCTTCATCTTCGAGGTGTTTTTCTTTACTTGCGGCTTCAGTGAACTATCCTAGGTAGGCCTGCCTTGGCTTGGTCCTTTTTTCTATGGTTTGGGGGCACCTCTTTCTTGATTTCGATTTGCAGATCGAAAGTCCCACTTCTTCTGTTTAAACTTCTGCTCAATCTTGACAGCGTACAGATACACCGTGCTGAGCAAGTAAATGTCTAGGAACTCTACCTCATCCTAGATGTACTTGTGTAGACAGTTGCGGTACTTGAGAACCAAATGCTGCTCAATATACTTGATACCTAGCTTCGTGTGAAGGGTATGGAAAATATTTGTGAACTCTAGCACATATTGGTCCCTTCCATGTCGTAGTGTTGTCCACTTTATGTATTTGTTTTCATAGCTCCCAATAGGGTAATATTGTTCCTTCATGTTGTCTTGGAAAGAATTCCAAGTGGGTGCACCTAAAAACAATGAGGGTTCACTCTCGTCCTTTTGTTCACAGTAGGTTTCCCACCAGTCCTTGACGTGTGGGGTGGCTTTGAGAAGTGAAAAAGTAATATTTTCCTGATTGGAAAAGTCATGAACTGAAAAATATCCTTCCAATAGATTTAACCATTTATCAATTGGGTCTACATCTATCAGGCCTTCGAATATGGGAATATCAAAGTTAAATTGTACCTTAAAAGGAGTGGTGCCTCTAGAGTGGCTGTTGGATGAAGATGCATCGTCTGTGGGTAGCCATAGAAGGATTTGGGAAAATTTATCCATCATCACATCCCTCTGCCACTTGAGGGTTTCCTTGAGCAACATTTTGAAAGGATCTCCTGCCCCTCATCTTTCTTTTCTTCTACCATGGGAGGTCATCTAGTTTTGCGAGGTTGTTCTTGCAATGGTTCAACCAGATCAAGCCCTAACTCCTTATGCCCTAACCTCGTTGGGGACAAGCAAAGAAAAATAGAGAAAGAGCAGACCGCTTCGATACCATTGATCTAAACTTAAACAGGAACACAACAACTTACAGATATAACCATAAACACAAAGATGTAGTAGAAAAACACTTCATTTCATTAATAGAAAAATACTGAACTATGCTTACAAATAGAATGCAAATAATATAGCTCGGGCGATGGTAGCTTATCTCTAAGAAGAGATGTGGTGGCTACATGCCTTTGAACTATGTTACAATGAGGCTCAAGGGCCTATTTATTATTTGAAAACATGAGAAAACCCTAAACAAACAAAACCATAACCCCAGGAGATGTAACACCAAGAGTTTGTGGGCCCCATTGGGGTTAGTTGGGCAGCCAACTTCTCGGGGTCGTAACTTGGTCATATTATCTCCATTTGGCACATACAATACCTTGTTGGAAAGGTCTCGCTGTGTACTACAGGTTTTGCTGTAGACCCTTGCTTAAGGCTATGGGCCTGTTGCAGAACCCAAAAAAATGTCGTTTAGGGGGTTAAAACTGCTCTGGAAATTTAGGACCTGAAAACTGCTAAAAATAGTAAATGATGAAATGAATAAGGAAACAAATGAAACTGATTATGGGGTCTAGGTGGAATAGGTGGTTGGCCACCGATATCCACCTGGATCACCACCTTTGAATAGTTAAAGTGCAACTCAATCACCCTTCCAAGCAATGTGGAAAAGTAAAAACAAGAGGGTGATAATTACGATGAGTGGGGCAAATAGTCCAAAAAATGAAATATGTGTATGGTAGGTAGGGGCTAGCTCACAAAGCACACTAATCTCACTACCATAAGAGAAAATAAAAAGGACAGACCTGATTTCATTTATACCGAGAAGCTGATTCCGAAAACGGTTAGAGAGGCTCATTAATGCATTAAGAGTTAAGATAGCTATGACCAGGGGTCCGCTAGGGTGCTAAAAAGAAGCTACAGGGTTGGATAGAAGGTGTTATAGGATAAGAGGAAATTGCTATAGGATCACATAAATTCCTACATGATTTTAGAAAAATGCTACAGGATTAGGTTGAGAGGTGAACGAGGGTTCAAATTGATAAGAATTTTCCTCCAAACACCCACAATCCTGAAGAAATAATTAAGGGAAGGTTATGTAGCATTTTATCCTCACCTTCCATGGTAAAAAATATGAAATATTTTGGTTTAAATTCTTCATGTAAAAACATCCTATAGCAAACCCTTGTTGAATTGAATTTCTCTTTAAAAAAAATAAAAATTCATACAAGAGAGGCCAGGTGGTAGAAGAGGTAGTTTACTTGAATTTTGGCATATACTTCTCCTCCCTCTGACCAAAATGAGAGTACATACCTCTCACCCATATCTTGAAACCCTAGGCTACTCAGAACACAACCCTTCATAGAAAATTATTTGAGAAATTTTGAGGAAGCAACAATAGGAATTATGGGAGGGGTTTCAGTAGAAGGGAGCCCACAAACACTAATAGAATCCATCAACACCCTATTGTTAGAGATATATTCCTAAGCCACCAATGGATGGGGTTCTTTGAAAAATTAAAGGGGTATGATGATGAGATAACACATGACTTTTCCATGGCCATTCATTCTCATGGGGAAGACAGTGCCACCACTGTTATAAGGGGACTTGCCATCCATTTGAATTGAAAGCTCATTAGCAGAGTCACTACCACTCCTTTAGGAATTAAATGGGGTAAGGAAGATAGGATGGAAGCCATCACAAGAAAGAAAAATTTCTTCCTCCTTGAAGAAAATCCAGTTGAAGACAAGAATGGAGTTAGAAGGGAGAGCCTTCCTTACCTTTGGGATGGAGTGGCCTACATCATCCTAAAGTACATATCTTGTGAAGGAAGGTTAAGTGTTGTGTATGCCTATCAATTTAGTCTACTCTATGAGTTGAGGTTCCAATTAGATTTTCCCATCGCAAGAAAGCACAATATTCCACATTTTCTCCTTTAGTCCATGATTGAAATGAGCTAGAGGACGAGATAAGGCAAGCACCACCACATTTTCAATCATGGACTCATAAGGTTCATTTTTATTAATGCCTTAAGTCACCTTAGGAGCCCTATGCTATGGATTGATTTTGTGGACATGGATAGGGAGGCCTTCATCGATACATGAGTTCAATCTTTGATAGAACATGAAGAGACCACCAAATCCAGAGCTACTAAGGAAGAAGGTGAAAAATAGGAGGAAGAAGAGGTTGAAAAACATGAATAATAAGCTGAAGATAAGGAAGAGAAAATTGAGGAAGGAGATGGAGAAGGGAGAAAGGAAAAGGAAGGGAAAACAAAGGAAGTTGAAGAGACCGTTAGGGAGCCCTCTAGACCTCAGAAGAAGATAAAACAATAGTAGCAGGTAAGCCTCTCAAGAGGGGATGCAAAAGAAGAGGTGGCTACAACCCTAGCAACCATTATCACACCCATCAAACCAAAAATGAGGTAGCCAAGAAGGGACGATATAATTCAAAAGGAGGAAAATCACTAGGTTCAAACAAGGGAAGCCTCAACCTCCTTCAATAGTCCCAATCAAAAAGGAGGAATCTATCAGCCACCGAGATGGAGAATTGAGACGAGGAAGTAGGAAAATTAAGGAAGTCACCTCCTTCAACGCTAAGGGAAAGAAACTTCAGGCATACTAAAGGAGGCCAACCACTAGGGGAGGTAAAGTGAAGTAGTCACAAGAAGAAACTACCTTGCTATAGGAAAGAACATAATTGCTACATGATTATGCTAAACCACTACAAGAAGGGACAAAAACACCTGAGGAGTGAGAAGGAGGTCCACGAGGACTATAAGAGCCTAATGCATAGCCTGGTCTTGGTTCCTACTAAAAGTTTTATGAAGAAGTACACATCATTCCTGAAAATTTTTCAATCACTATCCTATTTGAGGTAGAAAAGGAGAGAAGTCGTACTCACCGATGGATGAAGATTTCCAAGTCAAATAAATTTGAGGCTATGGGCCTCATGGAAGAAAATATTGAGAAAAATTGGTGAAGAAATGTCTCGCTGAAGATTAAAAGAGGAAATCAAGAGGGAGCAGTTGCAACTAGAAAATCAGAGGCTAAGAGAGCAACTATAGGAGAAGGAGGTACAACTTGCCACCATGGAAAGCTTGTCCATTTAGGTCATCCAATGCAGGAAACCATCCAAATCATATGCCATCTTCCTCAAAAAACAATGGATGAAATTTCAAATCAAGACATTGGAACAACATGAATCTCTCCCATTTTAGCATTATAGGAATTTCAATGACTTTTGCCAACAAGAAAGAATTGAAGAAAGGGAAAAATTGGTCGAATTCTACATGCACAACATGATCCTCATAGACATGAACTTTTGGGACCCCAATTCAAGGTTGGGAGAGGAACATTTGATGACCCTATCCTCCTGGATTATCCATGAGGAAGTAAGGGTTGAGGAAGCAAGTAAATTTATGGACAAGGAAGTAAGTGAGCCCCTGATATCATAGCAAAACTAAGTCTTAATGATGTCATAATAAACCATAGCCTCATATATGCACACCCTAAACTATCTCCTAGTTACATGGAGAAGCAAGATCAATCCATCCTTCATTTTGAAGAATTTTTTAGGATTTTGGGGACTAAGATTTTGCATATCTATCAGAGGAAATGGCATGCTCTACTCCACAGTCTATAGATCAAGGAATACCACTCCCCTGAGAGGTTGAGGAATGTGTTAGAAAGGACCCCACTCTACAAGAGAATTGTTCAAAGATTGAAGATCAATTGGATAAGGATAAAGCTTAGTCCTCCCTTTCTATTAGGCTTATAGGAGAGAAGAGATCAAGGAGAGGAATAAAGGGAGTGGGAAGCGATAGAGGAAGATGCAGGATTTTATCCACAAGCGTTCACCCTATTTGAGGTTCCTTGGGATATCATAGAGGCCACCAAGGTGATGCATGAGCTAAAAATAAGTCATTAAATTTCTTAGAGGGTTTGAGACACCTACAATAGGGGGGTGATGATGGGCCCCATCAATAAGTATATTATAAGGCCTATTTTCTATCCTCTAGCCTATTATTTATTCTTTTCTCACATTAATTAACATATTTTTTACTATAATGTGCTTAATAGGATGACTAAAGGATGTTTTCCATACTTTGTGTCCTAATGTGGTTAATGTGTAGGAAAAAGAACATTTTTGAGTGGATTTACTATGTAGAGGAATGTTGGAGGCATCTAGAGGATATGTAGGAGGATTTTTTCTTGCATTTACTCTCCTTCAACTCAACTTGATCCCTAAAGTCACTCATCTATAGCTCAATGTCTACTAGCAGTCAATGCAGTCAAGTAATTGTGAGGACCTAAGGGAGCTAGATCCACTTTTTTGATATTTCAGAGGGATGTAGTCCTCTTTCCAAGGAGGTTTCCCCTCAGTTATATTTGGATAAATAAACAAGACTAAGGGCTCAATATGATTCAAGTTTTTGAGCAGGGGAAGAGATACTGAGAGCTAAGCGCTTGACACTGTGATTTTCAGTTTCCTTTGCATGATGTAATTGAAATTTATCTTCTGTCAATGAAAGGTTTATTATTGTCTCACATCTGAGTTTGTTTCAGAGGGCTGAGTCCCCTTGAGTTAGGGCCCAACCCAAAGGCTCTAGTCTCTCTTTGTGTATCTTATATATGCATCACTTTTAGTAGCAACATATCTTTCTCTCTTAGTAGAAGTTTACTCACAAAAATTGTTGTTGCAGGTCTGGTTAACACCTCTATTGTGGGAAGTGTGGTCGAAGAGTATGCAATAGTAAGCCAAAAATATGTGGTTATTTTCCTTTGCATATTGATAGAGCATATATTATTGCTCTTCTACGTACTCTGTTTTTGCATATTTAGGATTTAAATCAGATTATTCTTTCAAATTTCATGGATGTAGGTTAGATGAATGTTGCAAGATAGATTCAATTTTGATGAAATAAAATTCAACTAATCCTTTTGTGTTATTTGGTTTCATAAAATTCAACTCATCCTTTATTCTTTAGGTCATTTTCTCCATTTTGATCATTAGTTTGGCATTCTTTTCATGTCAAAAAAGGGATTGTTTGTTGGTCTACAATTAATACCAGTGGCTTGTAGGGTTGCCACACTCATCCTAGATTTCTCTTTTCATCATCAATATATTCCTTTTCATCTCACATTGCCCTAAAAAATCTACCACTAAAACCATATTTCTAGGTCATTGAAGGACAATGTGTGCATTTGATTTTATGCAAGATGGGCCTCTGAGAGGTTCTAGGCTTGGAAAAAGCCTCATATAGTCTTAATATACTCTCATCTACCCTTTCCCACCTTCCAAACACATTTTCCACCCACAGGATGCTCACAGATCTAATTCTATAAAAAAAGAGGACAATCGTGTAGCATCTAGTAACAATCTTGTAGCATCCTATGGTATCCTATAAACTTGACCAGATTTTCTCCAAAATATTTAGTTTTATCTCTTATGCTTGAAAAATGACCCTTGGGCTTTGAATCCATGATTGAGGAGGACCAAATATCAGTTTAGACCCCCTTTTCTTCATTACAACTAGAATTCTGCAATTAGGGTTATGTTGAAGCCCCGAAAATCGAGTCTACAATAAGGGGGATACCCGCCCGGTCCAGACCTTGCCTAGCAACTCCTTTTCCGTTTGGTATAGCGGGTCCAACTGGGGATATGGGACCAGTTTCCCAATTTGTGTGTGTGTGAGAAAGATCTGATATTTATGTTTCTAACAGTTTCTAAATGGAATACTTCTAATCTAATAATAAAGAAACTGTATTCTAATAACAAGAATATGTAAATCTACACTAACCCGGGGTGTGATTTTTCTTCTATGCGATCTAAAATTATTTCAAACAACAACTGGTAATAAAGATCATTCAGTCGTTATGAGAAAAGAATTCAATACAGATGAACCACTTCATATAAAAAGTTAGACGAAATAGTTGTGCAAAACATATCGCATAATGAGCTATTCATACACTAAGCATAAATAAATAGCTATCACTGTACAAAAGTGCCAAATGACAACTTAGGCATTCATACATTAATATATAAATAACTGAACTGGAAATCACTCTAACACAAGGCAGAAATAGTTAAGAGATAGAAATACCATTTATAACTAGTCCTACTCATGAGCTTCAAGTGATCACGATTTATCTCTCCTTGATCAAATATCTACTAAGAGTACAAAAGTGCAATATCAGTAGTAGATATCAAATGAAAACATTAATAAATCCTGTTCCATTCATTCATCAAAACCTCCTCAGAGGGTACAAAAGTGCATGTTCTGGGGATAACTTTTTGATAAATTTCAGGACCCCTCTCTAAATGCATGAGAGGGGTTTAAATACTACTAAACTAATTGTAAAAATAAATTATTACAAAAATATAGGATGTGTTTTAAATGACCATCCAATTTTCAGGAAAATAAAACAAAATTAAAGCTAAAATTAAATCTAATATTAAACTATTTCTGTATTTGGTCCTTGAAATCACACGCATGCAGCATCTGTTTAAGCAGAGTCGGCTGGCTGACTTCCTCTTTTAGCTGACCTGAGTAAACAGAATCGATAAGCGTTGGCGCCATCTTTTCGGCCAAATTGATGATACACTTAACAGTCATCCATTGGCTATGTGGCTTTACCAAGTAAGCCTAGTAATAATCCCAGTTGAACCTGGTTAACTCTTGAATTTCTTTTGCCTTTTCTTGAGCTCTCTATTTCCAATCTAGCTGTAGTTGTTGTGCATTAGGTAAATATCCTGGAGTGTTCTCTGCGATCAAATTTTCCCTGTGCAAATTTTCATTTACACAATCAATAATACTACTTGCCACCGTGGCTGCTCCTTCTGCTACTTGCTCGTCCCATTTGTTAAAGAGCATTTCTTTGTGGTTTTCATTGATCCTTGGTGCACCTGCTCTTTTTCCCTCATCTTTTTCTTGCCAAGCCAAATATTCAGTCACACGTTTATCAATTAGATCATAGTCACTTCGTGAATCTACCACTTGATTAGTGGTTTTATCACTAATTTCACAATAATAGCTCCACTGTGATATCTTTTGGACCAACGCTTCTTGCTGCTGTAGTAGTTGTTCATTCAAGGAAATGGCCTCCGTGATAAATTCTGTAAGTTTAGGATTACCCTTGTGCATCTCTTGTAAATCCTGCAACTGCTTTCCTTTCTCATCCAAACTTTTCTGATATCTTATCTGCATTTGCTGGAAGTCCTGCTGCAACCTCTCAAGCTGTTTCTGTGCTTCATTGTTGGCGTTAGCTTGTTGCAACTGTTGCTGCAACACTTGTATCTGGTCTTCCCTTTCTTTTAGCAATTTCTGTACCTCATATGCTTTATCAATAGTCGTAGAGGCGTATGCTCCTGCGATTTGAGATAGTTTGGTGAGATTCTCGGTAGGATTGCTAGTGGGATCTTGCCATAGGACATCTAATTGTTCTGCGTCTTGAGGAAGTGCATTTTCCAATTTCCTTTTCTTCCTCTGTCTTCTTACTACTGCTTTGTACTGTGGGCTATAAAACACATCAAGGGGAGGAATTTCTTCTATTTTGAGCATAAGCTCAGAGGATGGGGCAATAGGAATATGCTCCATATCTGAGACATCACTGACTGTTGTTGTGACTACTTCTTTTGATACCTGTGCATTGCTCACAGGTGTTTTTATGGTTTGTCCTTCAAGATTGATCAAGTCATTGAAGGTTTCCCATTCTTTGTCTAGCTCGGTTATGACTGGCGGTTCTTGAATGAAGAGAGGGGGAGGATCTCTTTGCAGGGAGGCAATAACCTGTTGGTGTAGAAGTTCCATTGACTGGGCAGTATCCTTTACTGACCCTTCGCTCTTATCCTGTTCATTTCCAGATCTTTTAGAATGTTCAGACATTTCTTTTTCTGACTTGGATTTAGATCCGTTAGTGCTTGAACTCCCACTAAGACTAACACTTGGAGTTGGTTCTCTTGCGGGTTTTATGCATAGTTTCTCTAAAGGAATACTGGCTAACCTTCTCTCCCTATATATTTTGAACTTTTGAAATTCTTCTGGAGAGAATTGCAATTGGGTTGCATACAGAATTTCTTCAAGCATGCTCTTCTGCTGGAATATATCATCGAATGAATCCTTTTCTCTAGAGAACACCTTTATCTTGACTGCAGTGGTGAAATTCTGGGCAACCTCATTAGGGTCAAATGGTCTTCTTGAAAATTTGAATAACTGTAGACACGTTATATTATTTACTTCTGTGAATGCGTGACCTACATCAAAAAGCGAAAAGGCCCCACAGGATACAGGAAACTGTTGCCATATAGCCTTCTTTTTGTCCTTTAAATCTTTGGTTAGACCACCTTCCCCACAGGTTTGATAGGCAATCTCTTGAGCCAAGAGTTTATCAGGGATATACAAAGGTAGGACATGAGGGGGAGTAGTACTTCCAAATACCCTGACATAAGTAAACAATTCCTCCCCAAACCATCTCGTGACAGTGAGGATGTCTACTTCTGCTTCATGGGAGCATCTCGGAGGGTCTTTATCATATAACATTTTGTACAAGGGTAGCATAATTCCATGAAAAATCTGGTAGAAGTATGGAGTGAACTAAGAATCCCACAATTCTTTATGATAGACGTGGATGGGTAGGGGGTCTTGAGTTGTCCACTTCCAACCCATAATAGGAAATTTAGAAAAATAACATATCGCATCCATTACATATGCAGATAGGTAAAAAGGAGGATAAATTGTCTGAGCCACAGCTCTTTTAGACCTGTAACTGACAATGGTCATGACTAGGTTATTAGACAAGATTTTGGCCCAATCTACAATAGTGGCATTTGTGGCGGCATCTAATAAAGGTAGCCATTATGATGAAAATTTGTTGATATCTGGCATTCCGAACAATCTACAGAGCATGGCAGCAGCAAAGCAATATGGGGAGGTAAGAGAACCAATACTGTACATACCGTGTTTATCTTTCTTCAGCGGTTCGTCCCTCCTAGACTAGTCTTTGGTGGTTTTTGCCCAGTCCTGATTTTCCTTTACAAATTTCTCCATAAACTACTTGTTATAAGTTTCTTGTGGCTCAGGCAAATGATACATGAGCTTTAAATCTTGTGCAGTGAATGAACCGATGAGTCCTTGACCTTGAACTTTGAACTATCTATTTCTGATTTCTGTGCTGTCCAATATCCACTTGACCATGTCCATGTATGGGAGGATTTTTGGCCTTGCTGCTATCCGGTGTAAGAATGAGTAAGCTAGTTCTGAAAGGGATGCTTCTAAAGAACCATTAGGACCCACGGTAGCAACTACTTCTGTTACTCTAGGATTTTCCTCTTCGAGCAGAGTCTACATGCCTTCCCACGTAGCTATTCCCACGTCTCTGTTACAAGCCGTGTCTGTATATAAGGGCGCCATTTCCTTTTCTTCTGAGCTCGGGGCTTTGACTTTAGTTCCCATTTCAACCTGTATAATGCTTTGTATCGGCCTCTGTTGTCCGTTCCTGTAATTCACAAGTGAAGCGAAAATGAATGACAAGGAAGGGTGATGGGAAAAGTTTTAAATGCCGCAGACATATCAAGCATACCACCTTACATGAAATGATTCTTTCGATAAGCACGCACCCATAATCCATAATAACTGGCAACTACCTCAATTATTAGCATTAAAGCGCATAACCAGGTGTCAGCTTAAGGAAACTACTTTTCTTGAATAACGCACCCAAAAGATCTGCGATGAAGCGATTTTGTGATTTGCTTCGCAACATTGCAGATCGCAATATCGTAAAATCACAATATCGCAAAATCGATCGCTCGTGACATCGCATTATAGTATTATCACCGCGTCACGAAATCACAATATCGCAATATCGCAAATCGCAGAAAGGTTATGTATGACAATCTTTGTTAGCCTATTTTCTGCGATATGCGATCTTGCGATCGGCATCATCGCATATCGGCAAATTGAAGTGTTTCAATGAGAGTTGTGCTAAATGCGATGCGATATTTGTTTTTTATCGCATATCGCGATCTCACAAATGTTGGAATTATGCTTGTAAGGTGGCATCCCGCTATCTTATGCGATGCGATATTTCCTAAGGAAAGATTTTATCTTACCTTATCATAAAACTTAGCTTTTTTGAATTTTCCAAGAGGGTTTCCTAAGCTTATGATGGTAATTTTATTTTAAAAAGGAAATTTAAGCACTATTTTAAATTTTTAGATTTTTAACTAAGGGTCCCCTCTTATTTAGTATTAGGCATAACACTCAATAAGAAGGGGGGTTGTTGCTAGCCACAACAATTGGCGATTCACTTGGAAGAACCAATTATCTCTGCTGCTTTTTGAATTTTCAAAACTTCCAAAACAGAAAATTTTCTAGAAAGTTAAACTTTATTATAGAAAGATAAAGTACATTATATTCTAACCTGTCAATGACATTTTGTTTTAACTATTTTCAACTTTGATTATTTGGTGCCTCAAGCTAGTCCTTGTATTTACATCAGCCATTACTTGGTTTGTAAAGATAAAACAAAGTCTTCGTTGTAATCCAGTTTTAAATATGCTCATTTGTCGTAGGTAGAGCCTCTGCTGCCAGCATGTGTTTATAGCCTCGATAGGGTTACCTGTTACCCAACAATGATCATGTATCCTACTTAAAGAAACCCACAATTCTCAAAGAAGAATCCATATCCACACTTTCTACTTTCATTTTCTTTTTATTCTTGAAGAGCAATGTCTTGGTTTGATGGCCAATTTATTACACAGTCATTCATTGATTTATAACTTTCCTGAACAAACTGGCTCATGATGAGACCCCTTGCCTTTTGATTGCAACAATCTTAAGTCTTTGCCCTGTTGTGGTATGCAGTATTGGCAAAGTCAGCAAGTTATAATATCTGTGATTATGATAAGCCGGCTCGTGATGATACCTCTCACTCTTTAAGCTAAAGTGTATCCTTGGATTGTTCCTCTGAAAGTGGTGATTTCTTTAGTAGGGAGGAATTCATTGTTTCCTTAAGATAGCTCTGGACGACAATAGTAGAGTTTTTTGGAAATAGTTTTTCTACAGAGAATCTTTATTTTGTTATTGATACTTTTCGTTGCACTGATATAAAACAATTTCTCACCAAAGGTTGTTTTCATCAAATTTTATGAAGTTGAAACTAGCATCATATCTAGGATAGAGTCTTTAACTGTATCTTTCAATAATAAAGATCAATTTTCCAAAATATTTGCTATTTATACAAGCGAAAGATCAAAATTTTAAAGAGAATTGGTGTCTTTTTCATAAATGCCTATCGTAGCCATTCACAACTGGTTTTATTATGAAAAGAAAAACAACTATTCTACAAAAATAGAAGACTGATCTTCTATGGAAAATATTTCTTGAGAATTTGACCATTAACAGGTAAAAAATCCCTCTTCCCTACTAAATCTTGTAACATGAAGGTCGATGGACCTATAATTTCTACAATTTGAAAAGGATCAAGCCACATTCTTTGAAATTTTGTATGTTTTCCCTTTTCTTCATGAGCCTTGTCCCATTTTAAAACTAAATCTCCTATCTGAAAATCTTTTCTGGATACCATATTGGAATCAAAAGAGGCTTTCACCAATGCTTGATGATGAGCGTGAGTAATCTTAGCCCCTTCTCGTTGTTCTTCTAATTTAATTAATTCCAGCTACCTAAGTTGTAAAGAAGAAGTTGGTACTTCATCAATGTATTGAACTAAGGCTAAAGAGGGAATTGCCAGATGCGTTGGAAGAACCACTTCTTTCCCATAAACTAAATTAAAGGGAGAAGTGCGATAGAGGCTTTCTGCATTATTCGGTCTACCCATAAAGCATATATTAAAGAATTATGCCAAGTTTTATGATTTTGGTCGATGGTTCGCTTGATGATTCTAATTAAGTTCTTATTTGTGGATTCAGCTAACCCATTCCCTTGTGGATAATAATTGGCCGAGTATTTAAGTTTGAAACCTCTTTTGAGTGAAAACTCAGTCATTGCATTACCAAAAAAGTATGATGCATTATCAAACATTAAAGCGGAAGGCAACCCAAACCTGGTGATTATGAACTGATCAATGAATTCAATGATATTTTCAGCATTAGCCGTCTTGAGTGGAACTGCTTCTACCCATTTAGTAAAGTAATCTGTCACTGTGAGGATGTATCTATGTTCTTTAGAAGAGTGAGGAACGATCTCACCTATTATGTCTAATCCCCACTGATCGAAATGATGTTCGATGGTAACTGGTTGCAGTGGCAAGGATGGTTTCTTTTGTCTTTCGGCAGCAGTTTGACAGACTTGACATTTTCTTACATAGTTATGTGCGTCTTTGAATAATGTGGGCCAATAATAGCCTACGTGTAAGATCTTATGAGCAGTTGCATCTCCATCGTAGTGTCCACTTGCTATCCCATCATGGAGTTCCTGCAAAACTTTTTCAGCTTCAACTTTCTCGAGACATCTAAGTAGAACATAATCATAATTTATTCTAAAAAGAATGTCATTTACAAGTTGATATTGTTTGGATTTTATCCTCAGGGCTGTTTCTTGGTGTGATCAAGGTTTGGAGGAGCATATCCATTCTTTAAATAATAAATAATATCAGCGTATAATGACTCAACATCATTTAGGCTTACCTCATATACTTGTACCTCTTCAGATGGATTTTTGGGCATTAGCGATGCTCCTGCCAGCAATTTGCAAAAGCCTTGACCTTTTACAATTTTTGCTGGTTTGATTTCTACGTCGTATTCTTGTAAGGCAGTAACCCAATTTTCCCTTTTCTCACCCACATCCTTCTGTACTAAAAGAATTCTTAACGCTGGAAATGGTATTATGTTCTTGGTATGTGTCTTGAGTAAGAAAGGTTTGAAATATTTAATTGCTTTAAAAACAACATAGGCTTGTTTCTCCACATCTGAATAATTCAGTTCAGCACCTTGTAAATTGGAACTAAAAAAAGCAATTGGGGCTTCCACCTTCCCTTGATTTGCTTGAGTGAGTATTGCAGCATATGATCTATCTGAGGCAAAGGTATACAAAATAAAAGGATCAGAAAAATTTGGAGTTGCTAATGATGGAGCATTAATAATGGCTTGTTTGATCAGATTGAAAGCCTCATGTTCATCTTGGCCCCATTTAAAGTTTGTGTTCTTTTTAATCATGGCTTGTAGAGGAGACATGATTCTAGAAAAATCTGGAATGAATCTCTTTACAAAGTTGATCTGGCCAAGGAAAGATTGCATGGCTTTCTTGTTGTGAGGTAAGGGAACTGCGGAAATTTCTTTGATTCTGTCAGGATCAATGTGAATTCCAGATTTTGACATTATGAATCCTAGAAGCTTTCCTTCACTTAATGCGAAAAAGGATTTTTTTGGGTTAAGTGAAATTCCATACCTTAAACAACGTTGGAAGATTTGTTTTAAATCCATGAGGTGGTTGTTTCGTTTCTTGGAATAAATAGTAATATCATCCAAATAGATTACTACTGACATATTAACTAACCCTTTGAATGCAATGTCCATGGCTCTTTGAAATGTGGCACCCGCATTAATCAAACCAAATGGCATATTTTGATATGCGTACGTGCCCCATTTAGTTCTGAATGTAGTTTTTAACTGATCATTGGGATGTACCAGCACTTGGTTGTATCCTGAGAATCCATACAAGAATGACATTAATTTTGAGCCTGCAACTGCTTGCAGTATTTGTTCCATGGGAGGTAAAGGAAAATTATCCTTTCGGTAGGCCTTGTTAAGGTTTCGAAAGTCAATACAGATTCTAATATCCCTGTTTTTCTTTCTAACAGGTACCATATTGGAGACCCATTTAGAATGTCTAATGGGAAATATTATCTTGGCTTTCAATAACTTGTTGAGTTCAGTTTTAATCTGATTTTCTAAATTTGGATGTATCTTTCTCAACTTCTGTTGGACAGATTTTTCATTATCAATCATTAGGATAGTATGTTGGATGATGGAGGTGTTGTATGTTTTGAGTTCATCATAATTCCAAGCAAAGACACTTTTGTATTGTTTTAAGAGACGAATATTTGCTAATTTCTCTTCAGGGGCTAGGCCAAGGCCTAGGTTGATGTTCTGTGGTTTGGCATCTGTTCCTAGATTTACTAATTCATAATTCAAAGTTGAACTTTGGAGTTTTGAATTAGTAGATCTTTTAAATCAATCTTTCCAATCGTAAAGGTCCTCTAATTTGACTACTGATTTAGGTATAGAATTATTAGTACTATCCTGTTGCAATTGTTGGTCATGCTGGTCTTCATCAATTATTTGATTGGTGTAGGATCCCTCAGATGTGAGAAAACTCACGATATCAGGATCATCATTGAAAATTATCCAATTGGTGATGTTATCAGGGATAGATGGTCCAAAAATTAACTCAATTGAAAATCGGTCAGGGCTAAAATCTTCTGAAGGAATGAGCTTGGAAGATACGTTGGCTAAGAGGTTTGCTCTAGCATTCTGGAGTTTGGGGATTGATGAGATATTAAATGCTATAAAATGTTCAGTCAGATCTTGAACTAAATATTGGTAATGCTTTAAATGACCTGATAAACAGTGTATAGTATTGTGTACTTGTCTGATTATTATTTCAGAATCTCCGAAAACTTGCAGGTATTTGACACCTAATCCAATTGCCTTGTACAAGCCTTGGACTAGAGCTTCGTATTCTGTGGTGTTGTTGGTGCACTCGAATTCGAGTCTGCAAGTTAACATGGTTTTATCTCCCTCTAGGCTTACTAACACACATCCTGCTCCTGCTCCTTCATTAGACTTAGAACCATCAAAAAATAATTTCCAAAACAGAGATTTATTTACAGGACTATCTATAAAATTAATGCATTTAGAACCATCTGTTTGAGAAAATTTTCTACTTGAGACAAAACAGAATGTTCTAAGTAAGGTGAAGTATGAGCATTAAAATTTCCTAAGAAAGAATCTACTAAATAATTGCCAATGATGTTAGAATTATATGCTACTGGTTCATTTTCCCCCTCTAGTTCTGTTACTATGTATTTCTGATGTCATTCACATTCAACTTTTATTTGGTTTGGTTTACCATTATAAGGCAGCCACATATGTGACCAGTTAGTTGCAAAGTGTCCATGAAGTTTTTCTGACCAATCTCTGCTAAGAATTAAGCCATAAAATTCAGGAATATCAGCAACTAAAATGTCAATAACTTGACATACTTTTGGATTGGATGACAGCCTTATGGTAACCTGATTTAACTCACCAATCACTTCAACTTGTGATTGATCTAGCTGAACTATGTGCACAGCGGATTTCTGTGGTTGAACATTCAATTTTGTACAAATTGATCTCGGAAAAATATTTGATGAGGCTCCAGAATCCACTAAACAATTATGCACATTTTTATTGAAGATTTCATAAGTAAGGAGAAATGGGGGAGTATGCGATCTCGATCTTCCTCCAATTAGTGCGATATCGTTTGGATCAACTTTATTTATCATATTAGTTGGAGGTCTTCCCACATCATGGGAAGCTTGAGAGATTACAGTAGCTGGTAAAGGTTCAACTGCCACTGGATGTAATTCTTTCAAAAGTACTTTCTGTTGCTGTTTTAACTTGCTCAATTCAAAAAGAGTAATGTTGGCCCTAGTTTTTTTCATATCTTCAACAATGCTATACTCCATTTCATCCGAAATGATTAGCGTTTTAGATGGAGTAGATGTGTTTGTTTGGACTGGGCTGGTTTGAGTCGCTTTAGGTGATGTTTTCTTGGCTGCGACTTTATCCTTAGTCATTGAGCTTGCGCTCTTTGGCTTAGCTGTAGGCTGAGGAGGATCAAGTTGATTTCTACTACGAGTACTAACCGGGAATACCTCTTGATCATCCTCATTTGGGAGGATGAAATCCCACATACCTTGTAATTCTACAACTTCTTCTTCATCGGTATGCTCTTCAGTAGCATTTTCCTCTTCTTCTTTTTCTGATTCAACATTTGAAATAGCATTAGGGGGTTTGGAATCAGTTGAAGGATTTCTTTTAAAAGGCTTGTATGGCTTTTTAGAAGAAGTTTCTGCTACCTGTTTCTTGATGTCAACCATTTCATTAGACATGGTCTTCAAAACTTTTTGTAATCCTTCTAAATCAAATGGATCTTTCGGTTGTTTTTTCTTGGGATCTTCTTTGAAAGAGACCTTCTTAGATTTCTGTTCTTCCATCGCATTTTTCTTTTCTAAGGCCGTAATACGTTTCTCTACTACTATTGCTTCTTTCATATTTTCAACTAAGGTTGTTTTGTTAGCCCTATCAACAAAGAGCGCTAAGTTTGATGGTAAAGCAGTAATATACCATTCACATCACACTTCCTCACTAGGCTGAGAAGTAGTAGGTATTTTGTTTAGGATTTTATTGAAATGTAAATTGAAATCTTTGATAGGTTCTCTTGACTCAGCTCTAAGATTAGACAAGTCATTGATCAGTGTCGCTGTAGACCTGTCATCACCAAACTTGTTCAAAAATTGTTCTTAGAAGATGTCCCAACTAGTAATAGATCCAAATGGTAACGAGAAATACCATGATCCGGCTGTCCCTTGCAAAGTATAAGGGAAAAGTCGAACAACAACATCCTCATTGGTAACTCCATTGAGATTTATGGACAACATAAAGTTATTTATATGTTCTTCTGCTAGCATGCCTACCTCAGGGTTAAACTTAGGCAACCATTTTTCAGGATGGGTTGGTATCTGACTTAAGGGTGCAGGCATTAAGACTGCCCCTGGGTTATTCCATGGAGATTGGGCCATTGCTGAACTACTAACAAAAGAAAGTGCAGAAGATGATCCTTGCAGTTGAGAAGATGAGGATATTATAACTCCAGATGTTTGAGAAGGAGTTGAGGAAGTTGCAATAGGCTGATGGACGATGATATGAAGTGGAGGAGTGGATGGTTGACTTCACAGTGAAGAGGTTGAGATGGATGATGATGATGAAAGAGTCTCACTATCGGATCCTTTAGGAGACTTCCTTACTCTCTTCCTAGAAGGTAGAGGTAATTCCGTTGGTTGAACACCAAACTTTTCGCTCTTTAATCTGGTGAGAGGATGAGCAGGGTTGTATTACGAAGTCACGCTGCCTTGAGATTTATCAGATTTCTGAGGAGATAAAGAAAATCGCTGAAGTTTGTGAATCAAAGATTCAACTTCAGGAGGTTCAATAGTAGATTTTTTTGAAATGTCATGGTTTGTAGCAGCGACTATTGATCCAACGACTTCTAACTATGGATTTAAGGTCTCTGATTGCAATGGAGAAGTCAGAGGAGATGGTGAGGGCGATTTACTCTTAGAATGGTATTTAGATTTGGATTTTCTTGCCATTCACAGTTCGGGCCCTCCTTCTAGCACCAAATACGTTGAAGCCCCGAAAATTAGGTCTACAACAAGGGGGATACCCACCCGGTCCGGACCTTGCTTAGCAACTACTTTTCCGTTTGGTATAGCGGGTCTGACTGGGGATATGGGACCAGTTTCCCAATTTGTGTGTGTGTGAGAAAGATCTGATATTTCTGTTTCTAACAGTTTCTAAATGGAATACTTCTAATCTAATTCTAATCTAATAATAAGGAAACTGTATTCTAATAACAGGTGGCGTTTTCTGTTTGAAGAATTGATTTGAATAAGTTTCACATGGCTAGCAGGGAGGGCAAAGCTAGGATAAATTGGATTGCTGGCTGGCTGGTCGATTAACCGAGGAGGGCCTTCCGGGCGGTTGGTTGAACCCGTGGATGCTAGAACGTGACGCTGGCTGGGAGAACCCGATTATGTAAATCTACACTAACCTGGGGTGTGATTTTTCTTCTATGCAATCTAAAATGATTTCAAACAACAACTAGTAATAAAGATCATTCAACCATTATGAGAAAAGAATTCAATACAGATGAACCACTTCGTATAAATAGTTAGACGAAATAGTTGTGCAAAACATATCGCATAATGAGCTATTCATACACTAAGCATAAATAAATAGCTATCACCATACAAAAGTGCCAAATGACAACTCAGGCATTCATACATTAATATATAAATAAATGAACTGGAAATCACTCTAACACAAGGCATAAATAGTTAAGAGATAGAAATACCATTTATAACTAGTCCTACTCATGAGCTTCAAGTGATCACGATTTATCTCTCCTTGATCAAATATCTACTAAGAGTACAAAAGTGCAACATCAGTAGCAGATATCAAATGCAAACATTAATAAATCCTGTTCCATTCATTCATCAAAACCTCCTCAGAGGGTACAGAAGTGCATGTTTTGGGGATAAGTTTTTGATAAATTTCAGGACCCCTCTCTAAATGCATGAGAGGGGTTTAAATACTACTAAACTAATTCTAAAAATAAATTATTACAAAAATATAGGATGCAGTTTAAATGACTATCCTCTTTTCAGGAAAATAAAACAAAATTAAAGCTAAAATTAAATCTAATATTAAACTATTTCTGTATTTGGTCCTTGAAATAACACGCATGCAACATCTGTTTAAGCAGAGTCGGCTGGCTGACTTTCTATTTTAGCTGAGCTGAGTAAACAAAATCGATAAGCGTTGGTGCCATCTCTTCAGCCAAATTGATGATACACTTAACAGTCATCCATTGGCTATGTGGCTTTACCAAGTAAGCCCAGTAATAATCCCAGTTCAACATGGTTAACTCTTGAATTTCTTTTGCCTTTTCTTGAGCTCTCTGTTTCCAATCTGCCTGTAGTTGTTGTGCATTAGGTAAATATGCTGGAGTGGTCTCTGCAATCAAATTTTCCGTGAAAATTTTCATTTACACAATCAATAATATTGCTTGCCGTCGTGGCTGCTCCTTCTGTTGCTTGCTCCGCCTCCCTGATTTGCTTGTCCCATTTGTTAAAGAGCATTTCTTTGTGGTTTTAATTGATCCTTGGTGCACCTGCTCTTTTTCCCTCGTATTTTTGTTGCCAAGCCAAATATTCAGTCACCCGTTTATCAATTAGATCATAGTCACTTCGTGAATCTACCACTTGATTAGTGGTTTTATCACTAATTTCACAATAATAGCTCCACTGTGATATCTTTTGGCCCAACGCTTCTTACTGCTGTAGTAGTTGTTCATTCAAGGAAATGGCCTCCGTGATAAATTCTGTAAGTTTAGGATTATCCTTGTGCATCTCCTGTAAATCCTGCAACTGCTTTCCTTTCTCATCCAAACTTTTCTGATATCTTATCTGCATTTTCTGGAAGTCCTGCTGCAACCTCTCAAGCTATTTATGTGCTTCATTGTTGGTGTTAGCTTGTTGCAACTGTTGCTGCAACACTTGTATCTGGTCATCCCTTTCTTTTAGAAATTGATGTACCTCATATGCTTTATCAATAGTCGCAGAGGTGTATGCTCCTGCGATCTGAGATAGTTTGGTGAGATTCTCGGTAGGATTGCTAGTGGGATCTTACCACAGGACATCTAATTTTTCTGCATCTTGAGGAAGTACATTTTCCAATTTCCTTTTCTTCCTCTTCTTCTTACTACTGCTTTGTGCTGTGGGCTATAAAACACAACAAGGGGAGGAATTTCTTCAATTTTGAGCATAAGCTCAGAGGATTGGGTATTAGGAATATGCTCCATATCTGAGACATCGCTGACTGTTGTTGTGACTACTTCTTTTGATACCTGTGCATTGCTCACAGGTGTTTTTATGGTTTGTCCTTCAAGATTGATCAAGTCGTTGAAGGTTTCCCATTCTTTGTCTAGCTTGGTTATGACTGGCGGTGCTTGAATGACGAGAGGGGGAGGATCTCTTTACGGGGAGGCAATAAACTGTTGGTGTAGAAGTTCCATTGACTGGGTAGTATCCTTTACTGACCCTTTGCTCTTATCCTGTTCATTTCTGGATCTTTTAGAATGTTCAGACATTTCTTTTTCTGACTTGGATTTAGATCTGTTAGTGCTTGAACTCCCACTAAGACTAACACTTGGAGTTGGTTCTATTACGGGTTTTATGCGTAGTTTCTCTAAAGGAATACTGGCTAACCTTCTCTCCCTGTATATTTTGAAATTTTGAATTTCTTCTGGAGAGAATTGCAATTGGGCTGCATGCAGAATTTCTTCAAGCGTGCTCTTCTGCTGGAATATATCATCGAATGAATCCTTTTCTCTCGAGAACACCTTTATCTTGACTGCAGTGGTGAAATTCTGGGCAACCTCAGTAGGGTGAAATGGTCTTCTTGAAAATTTGAATAACTGTAGACATGTTATATTATTTACTTTTGTGAATGCGTGACCTACATCAAAAAGCGAAAAGGCCCCACAGGATACAGGAAACTATGGCCATATAGCCTTCTTTTTGTCCTTTAAATATTTGGTTAGACCACCTTCCCCACAGGTTTGATAGGCAATCTCTTGAGCCAAGAGTTTATCAGGGATATACAAAGGTAGGACATGAGGGGGAGCAGTACTTCCAAATACCCTGACATAAGTAAACAATTCCTCCCCAAACCATCTCGCAACAATGAGGATGTCTACTTCTGCTTCAGGCGAGCATCTCAGAGGTTCTTTATCATATAACATTCTGTAGAAGGGTAGCATAATTCCATGACAAATCTGGTAGGAGTATGGAGTGAATTGAGAATCCCACAATTCTTGATGATAGACGTGGATGGGTAGGGGGTCTTGAGTTGTCCACTTCCAACCCATAACAGGAAATTTAGAAACATAACATATCGCATCCATTACATATGCAGATAGGTAAAAAGGAGGATA
The DNA here is from genome assembly GCA_031772625.1 of Pinus tabuliformis. Classification (NCBI taxonomy): domain Eukaryota; kingdom Viridiplantae; phylum Streptophyta; class Pinopsida; order Pinales; family Pinaceae; genus Pinus; species Pinus tabuliformis. The sequence continues at coordinate 715,179,990 of CM062814.1, read as the reverse complement.
AATTCTCTGAGCCGCAGCTATTTTAGACCTGTAACTAACAATGGCCGTGACTAGGTTATCAGATAAGATTTTGGCCCAATCTACAATAGTGGCATTTGTGGCGACATCTAATAAAGGTAGCCATTCTGATGAAAATTTGTTGATATCTTGCATTCCGAACAATCTACAGAGCATGGAAGTAGCAAAGCAATATGGGGAGGTAAGAGAACCAGTACTGTACATACCATGTTTATCTTTCTTCTGTGGTTCATCCCTCCTAGACCAGTCTTTGGTGGTTTCTGCCAGATCCTGATGTTCCTTTACAAATTTCTCCATAAACTGCTTGTTATAAGTTTCCTATGGCTCAGGCAGATGATACATGAGCTTTAAATCCTGTGCAGCGAATGAACTGATGAGTCCTTGACCCTGAACTTTAAACTATCTATTTCTAATTTCTGCGCTGTCCAATATCCACTTGACCATGTCCGTGTATGGGAGGATTTTTGGCCTTGCTGCTATCCGGTGTAAGAATGAGCAGGCTAGTTCTGAAAGGGATGCTTCTGAAGAACCATTCGAACCCACGGTAGCAAATACTTCTGTTACTTTGGGATTTTCCTCTTCGAGCAGATTATACATGCCTTCCCATGTAGCTATTCCCACGTCTCTATTACAGGCCGTGTCTGTATATAAGGGCGCCAATTCCTTTTCTTCTGAGCTCAAGGCTTTGCCTTTCTTTCCCATTTCAACCTGTATAATGCTTTGTATCGGCCTCTGTTGTCCGTTTCTGTAATTCACAAGTGAAGCAAAAATTAATGACAAGGAAGGGTGATGGGAAAAGTTTTAAATGCCGCAGACATATCAAGCATACCACCTTACGTGAAATGATTCTTTCGATAAGCATGCACCCATAATCCATAATAACTGGCAACCACCTCATTTATTAGCATTAAAGCACATAACCAGGTGTCAGCTTAAGGAAAATACTTTTCTTGAATAACGCGCCCGAAAGATCTGCGATGAAGCGATTTTGTGATTTGCTTCGCAACATCGCAGATCGCAATATCGCAAAATTGCTCGCTCGTGACATCGCATTATAGTATTATCACCGCATCACGAAATCGCAATATCGCAATATCGCAAATCACAGAAATGTTATGTATGACAATCTTTGTTAGCCTATTTTCTGCGATATGCGATCTTACAATCGGCGGCGTCGCATATCGGCAAATTAAAGTGTTTCAATGAGAGTTGTTTGAATGTGATGCGATATTTGTTTTTTTATCGCATATCGCGATCTCGCAAATGTTGGAATTGTGCTTGTAAGGTGGCATCCCTCTATCTTATATGATGCGATATTTCCTAAGGAAAGATTTTATCTTCCCTTATCATAAAACTTAGCTTTTTTTGATTTTCCAAGAGGGTTTCCTAAGCTTATGATGGTAATTTTATTTTAAAAAGGAAATTTAAGCACTATTTTAAATTTTTAAATTTTTAACTAAGGGTCCCCTCTTATTTAGTATTAGGCGTAACACTCAATAAGAAGGGGGGTTGTTGCTAGCCACAACAGGTTAGAGGACATATTTCCAAATTTGAACAATAATGATGGTTTTCTAATGGCATGCACATGGAATCTATTACTAAAGCTGAGTTTTTTTCAAAGAAATGATCAAGAGGTTTATTTATTGATGCAAATTAGATTAGGTCTATTTTCTTCAATTTATTCTCTCTTAGATTTTAAGTTACAAGCATTGTTACTGCATAGGTTAGTTTCCTTTTCAAAGCAACTTTTCACATTCTACAATTAGACTAATGATTCAGATTCTTGCAAGTAGCATAGAGTTTACATTTTGCAAGTACACTAGTATTTCCATTTTTTAAAATAACACATTCTTTACATTCCTATAACTAGGGCCAACCTTTACATCTGGATGAATAACATTTTAATTCCTGCAATTAGAATAATGTTTCCTTTCCCGCAATTAGAAAATAACTCCCACTTTTCATGTAATTTTCTTCCTTGATCTAGCTAAAAAAATGTTCTTTGTATGCCTTAATCTGGTCCATTTCTCCAAGGTGGCATGAGTAGAACTTGACCTGCTGTGCATATAGAAAGTTTGTACGAACCCTAGGTTGATGATTAAAGTTGGTAGCATTGGGAGTCTCAACATTATTGTTGTGATACCGAGGCTTATAATATCTTACTTAGTATAACTCCCCAAAAAAGAATAAAAATATGAGCTTGGACTGTTGGAGTCTAGGAATGGTTCCATGAGGCAATAACTATCTAGTCATATGGGTTCTATGATAGGAATTTTGTTTTGGTAATCATTCTAGCTTAGATGGGTGGATGTTGAATCATTCTAGGTTGTATGAGGCAATCCAAGATTTCATTACCTATCCATGCATTTTGGGTGCAAAAGGAGTAATAGGAAACTCACAATGAATTCCTTCCAGATACTTGATTTCCTAGTTCCAAACCAGAGATGGAGCCTAGTATGACATGGCAACACACATGGTTCTAGGTGGCACAGATTGGTGGCAAGTTGATGATGTGGCACACCAGTGTGAGGACAAGTGGCACGATGATGACATTGAAAAGTTATGTGGCTATTAGGTACCTATAATACTAGTGTAGTCCCCATATTGTTATGGTTGTGGCCCACATAAGCCCACTATTTTTATTTATTTTCCCTTACATTGTTATTGTTATGTAGGCCCTCATTATATTTTGACCCCTTAGACTCCTATATATACAAAGGAGGCATTTTCATTTGAATCATCTAATAATTGCTCATTATTGTGATGTAAAGGGAGGTTTCCCCCTCAAAGTGGCTTATTATCTAATTGTTGATCTATATTTTCTTATGATTTTGTGCTAATTTTGATTTGGATACATAACATTTGGTATTAGAGCTCTTGATCCTAAGGTTTTTCTGCTTCACATGGGTTATCGTGGAATTTTCACTAAAACTTTTTTTTCTATGAAGCTTCAGACTGTGAAATTTTTACCACGTGGAGGAAAAATATTGATGAATATTTGGTCATAATTTTAGATCTTGGTTCACTCTATTTTTAGAGATATGGTCCAATGAAGTTAGGGTTATTGTATGCTCTAGAATTTAGTCTCAAAAAGGTGTCCCAAGAAAAATTGTCATAACTTTCTATTCCAACATTGGATTTCAATTTCATAAAATGTGACTAAAATTAAATAGACTTTAGTTTCTTGGATATTCATTTCAAGGTTGAAGGTTAAAAAAATTACATGTGGCATCCCGTACAAGTTCGATCTACTGAACCAATCCATAATCAAACCATCATGGGATATTTGGCATAACTTTAACTTGAAGAATTAAAAATTTGGAATAATTGGTGCGGTTGGAAAGAATAAAAATAGGGCTACCACATAACACAATTTTAGAAATTGGGAGGCCAAAATCACATAGATACAACAGTTTCAAGTTTGACCTTATCAACAAGTTCAAAATAAAACTTTAAAAAGTGTGTATTCTTAAATTTTCATAACTTTTGCTTGAAAAAATAGTTTGAAGTGATTCGAAGGGCACATTGAAGCATATATATCATTAATTGGTTCCAAAATTCCTCCCAAACAAAAAAAATTATACACCCATTAATCCCTCAAAAAGCTCTACTATGATGCAGAAGACAAAGAAATGAAACATGATATATCAAAATTAAAGGACCAATTTGATGAGCACTAGTATAGCAGCAAGGATGCTGCAACTCCTGGGCTACCAACTTTACTTATCAACTTGGGGTTCGTACAAACTTGGAGGTGACAATGTTGTATGCACAAGTAAAAGTGATGGTTCTGCCTGTTGTCACTGTTCAGCTGGCAAGAGACCAGTGGGGTTCCAAGGTAGACTTCTATAGAGTCAGAAGAAGCTTGATTATTTGATGGAAGAAAGGTAAATCTACTCTAAAAGAGTTACTCTATTGCAGTAATGGAGAAAGTCAGCATGTAACGCTAAACCACACCATACCCTAATTAACCATTTTAAGAAGTTATGCTAAGAAGAACTGCTAAATCAACAATAAACAAACGCTACTATCTAAGTTGCAAATGTAAAAAACAGCAAACAATACTAATGTGCAAGTATAGAAACTAAACTAAATCTGTTTTCACGTTTTTGGTCCTTTTAGGAAAAATCAAGTATGCAAACTAATTGTGCTTGTGGATGTGACAAGTGTGTTGAAGGTGTTTGAGGATGGCTAGAAGGTCTATGAAGTGGTTGGATGGTGTGGAGGGGTACAAGGAGGCTTTTTGTGACTTCCTAGAGATTTCCCATCAATTCGGCCTCAAAATAGGTCGTTTTAGGAAAACCTATAGGATGTACTAGAAACCTACAGGATGATCCTGTAGGAATTATAGGAAACCTATAGGATACATTCGAGAGCTAAATGTGAGGCACTAGAGGTGATGGGAGGCTTAGCAAAGGTGTGTGATGGGTGTAATGAGGTGTTAGAAGTTCTAGGAGCACTCAAGAGTCAATATCCAAGATAAGAGATGGCTAGATTTGCTCAATGTGTTTGGGAGAATTTTAATGAAAAATGATGAAAAACTAGTGTGGGTGACGGTGAAAGCAAGGGATGGATATGGTGGATGAAGTGAAAGGTGGATGTTGGCTATGAAGTCTTGGTTTCCTCCTGAAGCATCTGCTCTACATAAAACATGTGTGTCTTCCAAAAAGTTATGCAACAAGATACATTTTTATAAACTATAAAAGCAGAACTAATGAATCAACTACCTATATTATGCATGAAGAAAGTTACTGAAGGGAATGAAAGCATGGGTGAGATATTTTGTAGAAATGGGGATGGAAATGATGACAATGAAATCTACCTTGCAACATTAACCAAATACTGAATTAAAGATAGCAAACTCCAAAGCTCATAAAAGAACTAGAAATCTATGTTTTTGTGGCTGCTTAATGGTCCCTTCCTCAAGTCATGGTCCCATAGGGAGGAAGTGGGGCCGAGACACCTGCTAGGAACCTTGTGGTGATCCTTTTTCTCCTTATTAACTTGCTACTTGAAATAAAGGCACAAATGGAAGCAAACTATCACACAACTAATCTAATCTACACTACTTGTAATGGAAATGCATCTAATAAGAAAATTAACAATTAAGCTATGAATCTACACTAAACATACATGTACAATCAAGAGGACCCTTAGCTTCTAGGTTGGGCCCTAACCTAAGAGCTTCAACCCTCTGAGTTAACTCAGTGTTGGCTCAAAACAAAACTCATTCTTATTACCAAACACCAAATTACATCAAAAGAACTGTCACAAGTCTTGTAGCTCGAAAATAGAGTCGACTTTTGCAATCAAAAATATGATTCCTATTGAGGTCCTAGACCTCTCTACTTATACATTTGAATTCCCCAACTACTTCCTTAAAATTAGGGAGGCTTGGCTCCCAAACTCAGGATAAAATGGTGCTTTGTCTCTCACTTGCTCGATTGCCTTCTAGTCCTCATGATTTGGATATTTTCACTCCGAGGTGATGGATGGATATTTGAATGGAGGGGTAGTAAATGGGGAGGATTTACCTCCTATAATCCCTCTCCCTTGTTGTTATTAGGAATTTGGTATCTACGGATAAATAAAAATTCCCTAGGTAGGTAGCTATACCTAGAAAAATAGATTTAAAGCACTTATCCTTTTTCTATAAATGATAAATAAGACAAAGGAAATCAAATGACATACTTGTTCTTTCACTTTCCTTTTGTCTCCTTTCTTTGACTCCTGTCACTCCTTCTCAAACTTAACTAGCTCAAAAAGTACCTGCAAGAATAAACAGAAGATAAAGAACCAATCAAAGCAAGAGACCTATCGAATAAAAGTAAATGGAATCAGATACATTCACACATATAAACATCATATATCAAGATAAGCATATGGAAAAAGATGTCAACAACTTTATTAAGCAGAATGAAGAATTACAACCATGAAGTCTGATCCATTTTCACTCTTCTAGCTTGAGTTCCAACTAACATCACATCAATATCACAACATAACACTACTCACTTACAATCTTAATTCTCACTCCAACAGTATCTCCTTACAAATTTTGAAAGTCCAGCCTCTGATCACTTAGATGAGTGCTCAATTTATAGGCAAAAGGAGGAAGTTTTTGTCATCAATGAGGGTATTTAATGGCCTTCCAAACTTAGAGTTAGTTTCCATGGAGGAAGGGATGAGAGAATAGGAGGTTACTTAACTCATTCCTCATTGATTTTCGAGCTCATAGGAGATGATAAGTGTGGGAATATTATAGATGACTCTAGATGATAAGAATATTCCCAGAACCCTATGTGAATTTCACTCAATCTCACCCAATGCAGGTCAAAGTGGGCATAGGTGCTCTACAAAGCACCCTAACATGGGCCTACCTACACTGAAGCACACTAACCCCTGTCCAAGGCTACATTAGTCCCTCAGGGAGGCAATTCTAGAGGGTTTCATGCCAAATAACTCTCAGGGAAGGAGGCATTCAAAGAGGTGACTTGTCTAAGGCATGTAGCAACTAAATTAGGGTTTGATGAGCCCTAATGGTGTTGATCTAAATGATGGGAGTGATGTGCCCAAATGGATCTATAACACTTGTCCCATTCGAGTTTTGACCTTGGTCTTTGCCAAAATTCCTTGATTTTCTCCTTTAATCCTTCATTAAATGCACATTAGACCGCAAAGAATAATATCCAAGTCTAACTCACCTCATAAACAAAATATAATCAAAATCATGCAATAAGTTATGAGAATAGTTGGTTTAACTAAGTTAGGAGGTGAATTAAGGCCCATATAATTACCCAATGATGAGGCTCATCATCACCCCCTTACTAAAAGTGTTGCTCATCCTCTGAGCAGCTTAGTTAATATCCATATCCTTCATGGCTTTGGTAGCCTCTCTAACATCCCATGCCTCTGTTGTGGTCTCCTCTTATTGTTCATATAATCCTACTTTCTTTTCTACTTCTTCCCACTGCCTCTTTTCTTCTTCTTCTTTTCTCCCTTCTAGCATCCCTAAGAGTAGTGGTGGAATGAGTTTTAGGCCTATCCAATTGACCTTCAACCTTTGCATAGTTTATTATACATATGTGTCCTATTAAGTGCCTCTCTCAAGCTTTGAGGGTAGTGATATTCTCTTATCTTTAAGCTGTATGGCAAGGTGTTCCATCTCCTCAGGAAAGCATGTATACTATCATCTCCTAGCAACCTGAACATGTCCTCAAAATGTGAAATTGCTTGCTCTTGGGCAACAAGATATCTAGGTGCTAGCTGAGGATCACTTTCAATCAAATTATGGGTACTGATGAGGGCCATGGAATTTGATTGTTCAACTCTAATAAGAAGAGGTTCAATTTGCTCTCTTGCCAATATCCTTTTCATCTCTGCAGCTCTTGACTCCTCATGGCTCATCTAGGATGCCAAAGACATTAATTGCAAATCTCCTAGCTTGGCATTAGGGTCCCATACATTCATTTATGTGAGGGCCATATTGTGCAAATAAAAGTCACCCATTTTGGCCCTATCCTCTAATGTACTTTGATCATAAAGAACAATAAACTACCCGTAGTCCTGAAATGGCATGGTTCCTCTTTGTGCTAGGGTCTTAATTTGAAAATGCATCATTGTTCTTTGAGGTAGAGAGCATAGGATTTAGCTGGCATCCTACACTGGATTGCTTCCAAGGAGAGGTTGGCCATACATACCAATTGGTTCTCTCTTTCCTGCAGTTGTCCCCTCAGCCATGCATTTTCTGTCTCTAGTTGTTTTCTCATTATAACTTCTCTATCCCTCAAGCCACTTAGTTCTACCCATTTATTTGAGTTTCTCTTCCATGTGCCCAATGTCTTCCATCCCCTTTGATTTGGTGATCTACATCCATCGGTGATTTTTGGCCCTCTCCTTCTCAAGCTCGAAGAACAGTGGGATGGAAATTTTTTGAGGTGAGTCCAGGTTAGGTTGGGGGCTAGGTTATTTTGTCTTTGGGTCCTCCTATTTAGTTTCTTATTGCTCCCATACCTTCCTTTCCAATTTTTGTGCCTCCTGTAGATTCAGCAGAGTATCTTGAAGGACTGTTTTTTCTTCCTGTAGATTTTGTTGTAGATCCTATAGGATTGCCCTTCCCTTTGAGGAAGTTGATTTAGTAGTAGGCCTCCTCACATAGGTGATAGGGGACTTAGGGGAAGGAATTTTGTCTTTTTAGTGTAGGGGAATCTTCAATCACAATAGGACTTTTGGTTGATGTTTGTGGCTTCCCCTATCTTATTCTTGTGCTCTTTCTTGTTCTGAAATATAGTGGGGTCTTCCTCTGCCTTTTTCCTTTTTTCTTGATTGGGGTGCTGAGAGCAGTGAGGGAAGTTGCTGCCCCTCCCTAGGTAGCTTCTAGAGACATCGTAGGTGACTCCTTATTTTCTATCCCCTCTATTCCATTTCCTTCTTACTCTATGTCATTCCTGTCTTCTTCTTCTTGTAGATCTTCATCATCTCTATCAGTTTCCTCCTTAATTTCCTCCCCTGTTTCTTCATCATCCTCATTATCGTATCCCTCTTCTTCATCATATTCATCATGTTCCTCTGTGTTAGCTCCTTCTTCATCCATCTCATCATTATCTCCTTCTGTATCTTCCACTTCCTGTTCTACTTCCTCTTCACTGACAGTAGGACTAACATCATAAGTGAGAGCTTTGATGTCATCCTTTGTTAGCATGTCTCTAAAAGCTGTTCATGTTATTGGAGCTCTGAGGTTTTGGATGGAATTTTCTATGAGGATCCTAATCAACCCATGATGAGCTAACTGTTGGTAATTTCCCTCTTTCACTTTGATGCTTGAATCAATGAGTGATTGAAGCAAGAAGTATGGTATACTGAGCCTTTGGTGAGGGGGTGTTTCTGCTCCAAATCTTAATTATTCAAGGATCCTGAAAAAATAGCCATAGACAACACTATACCTACCCTCACATGATATGTATTTGATTAGTTTGTAGCCTACCTCATTCCATGGAAATGGTAGACTTTCCCTCATTACTCCATTTTTGTTTTCAATGAGTTCCTCACCTTCTAAAAAGAATTTTATTTTGGCAACCTGGCTATCTCCTTTGTCTTCTTTTCTCCATGGTATACATAGGGGAAGTGTGGTGACTTTGTTGATGAGCTTAGGGATGAGATCTATAGTGAGGCCCCTTATTACAACAGTGGCATGGATTCTAGTGTGTGGAGTGAGGGAGAGAACAAATTCTTGAGCCACCTCATCATCATACCCTCTGAATTTTTCGAAAAACCTCATCCAATTATGTCATCTGAAGATTTCAAGAACTTGGGGGTGTTGTTGGATTCTCACAGTGTTTGTGGTCTCTCTCCTATTAAAACCCTCCAGTCATATTGTTGGTGAAGCTTGAGGAGAAAATGAGAGGGTTGAAATAAATTTTCAAATGCAGAGCCAAAATAGAGATGACTTTGTATTTAATTCCCTTCACACAGTTGCTAATTTCACTCAAATTTAGAATATTTTTGGTTCATTTACTTGCAAAGAGGGATGTAATTACAAAGCCTGCCTCTTTAGATTGTTTTCAGTGGCTAACTCTCGTGATGTCTGTTACACTAAAATTTGTCACCATGACTATTTGCAGTTAGTATGGCTCCATCAACCGTCATACTATCCTCCTTGGCAAGTCTTATACCTTTGCTACTCATGTCAAACTCCAAGAAAGAGAGAAAGTCTTTAAAAATCTATATAACTCTGGGTACGCAGTTTCTCTTAGCCTTACCTGCGTGTACACACCTCAAGTTCACAATACCTGTGTACTTGTACGCTCTGTCTGTAAAGGGGTGGGTGCATACTCCTGTAAAGGTCAAAAGGCGCAAGTTTTACTCCAAAAAAGTTACTTGTGGTCAATTCTAGAGCATTCTAGAAGATGGTTTGACGTGTATTGAGCGCCTCCAGATGGTTCATGCATCCCAAAGAAAGAGGAACTTATCCCATCAAGAGGGGAGCTATCCCATTGAAAGAGGGGCTTATCCCATTGATGGTGGACCTGATTAACTTCCTCCAAATCATTATAAATGCAGGCATTGGGCCAGAGGGAGGGGAGGTTTAAAGCTAAACATTCCTAAGGGTAGATGCTGCTGAAATTAGGACTCCCTTATAGAGCTTGAGAGGAGAGATTCCCATCCTTTCTTAGCTTCATTTGGAAGTGGGTGAGCTGATCAAAGTAAAGGAGAACTCTTGTTGGACCCTGGGAGGGACCTGCACAACACCAAGGCATTGGTTGTAATGGTTTCTTTTGTTTCCAATTAATGCAATTAAGTTCATTTTTCTCAACAAGTTGTTATATATAATTTGTTTCATATACTCCTTGGTCTTTATGATGAATATGTTTTATTATATGAATTATTCAGGTGCTATGTAATCGTTTGCTTGTTATTGAATGCAGGTTTCAAAGAGAAGGAGGAGCTCATCTGGATCGGAGAGGCTGGACTGCTACAAATAGCATTGGACTAAAGGTATGCTTTAAACACCTGGTTGCTTGTATTTTAAATGCATATATAGGGAAAGATAGTGCTTGATTTTTTTGTTTGTCACTAGAAAGCCTTAGCTTCTAGGGAGGTCAATTTTGTCCGCAAAATTGACTCTTTCCGCATGACAAAATGGCGACTCCGCTGGGGAATCCATGGATTTGATTGATTTCTCTTTTGATTGATACTTTGGTTTGAGAAAAGTCGATTTCTTTCTGGTTTTTGACTGATTGACTGTGAATTTGGGTGGAATAGCTTAGGGTTAAGTTAGTTTTTATTTTTCTTGGTTCTGCTAGCAGTATGCACCCTCTGCGTTAAGCACAGTGCGTACCTGTACGCACTGCAGCTTTGTACACAAAGCGTGGCCGCACCTGTGCAAACAGGTTGCCTACGTACCCTTGTCAAAAGCCTAGAAAATTTCAATTTTTTCCTTTTTACCTTTTAGATTTTGTTTCTAGTTGTCTTTTGCTACCCAGATCCACTGGTTACCTGTCAGAGGTCTTCATCTAAGCTTGTTTCATTAGTATCAAGGGTTTTGGTGAAGTTCATAGAGATTCTAGCCCTAGGTTTGATTTTTGCATTGGTCCTGTAGTGACTTTGGCTTTAGAAGTTGTAAACACCTTGGATCTCCCTGGTCTTTTCAGTCTTTGTAGTAGTCGGACCTTTCGTAAAATCCACCTTTGTGAGAAACCTACCGTTGTGTTGTCTCTTTGCGAAATTTCGAGAAGGCTTGTTGGTTAAGCTGTGAATTTCATTCTTAAGAAAAAGAACAAAAACTTTTTATTTTGTTTTTGACTAGTTTATGATTCTGCATGAACTAGTCCTTGGTTGAATTGTAACTGAGTAAAACATCCTAGAATTATATTTTGTAGGCTTTTTACCTCATTAGATTTGCTTTTAGGTAAATTTCTCTTAGATTTTCTTTTAGGTAAATTGATTTGATTTTCATAGATTTTTTAAAATTGATTTTTGTTAAGTAGTTTTACATGCTTTGTTAAATAGGGAAAAATACAAAAATCTCTTTTGAAGAAAAGTTTGTTTTAGTAGCGTTTGAAGTCTTTGAAAAGAGAAAGGAAGTTTTCGTGAAATAATTAGTGGTCATGTGTTGTATGCTTTGGAAAAGATAAAGAGATTGTTTCTTTGATTTTTATTTCCAAGAAAGTTGTCTTTATATCATTTTTGCATTCTCCAACTCTCATAGCTAGGGAATTCATTGAAAAGGAAAGATAGTATAAATCATCCTAGGTGCATCTTTTTAGTGGATTTGAGTCGAGTCTACACACCATCAGTTTCATCTCCACTACCTTTTGTCCTAAAGAAAAGCCATAAAATTAACGCTTAAAGTAAAATTAACTTAGTAACTTTTTATTTACTAGGGCTCTGAAACACCAATATAGATCAAGCTAGTGTCTTGGAGTAGGAGAGTAATTAACTCTCCAAGACAGCAAAACCAAACAAGTAGCTCATCTTGTGGTAGGATAAATCCAATAGTTACATTTATGCTCTGGGAAAGCTCCTCTTAAAGGAGAAGCACGAGATCATGTCCGAACCAGTGAGGGGATCAATCCTCCTTCATTGGGAACGACGCCAGATACGCACGTACTACAAACAATAAACCTCGGATTGACCATTGTCGAGGAGTCTGGGGTCACTTGTCGGTAAACCTTGGATTATTGTCAAGGAGCCAGCAAGGGGATTGAGCTTGATACTCTGCCCTTGCGTGCTATCGGATCGTAGACTGTTCCCCCAGGTATATTTGTTGCTGTTGGTGACCTTAGTGACCATTATCTTTAGGGTTCTACCCAAGGTGACGGTGGAGGGAAGATCCCACTGTACTTGGAGCAGACGTCGGCTAGACTCACTTGGATTTTCTAGGGGGTTCACTTCAGTCGAGACGGTTAAAGTGGAGGAACGTGTGCCAGTCTATTCATTAAGCAGGTTGCTAGGGTAACTGTTCCACCCGCCACTTCTGTACTGAATTCGGCGATGTTGGATTTCATCACCAACTAGTGTTTTCGGTCCGGAAGGCTACTGTTTGTGTATGGTTTGACGCCCTAGATTCTTTAGGCGTGTGATTCGAATTTGTTTGGTTCTTTAGAGACTTTAGGCGGTTTGCTTTGAGATTTTACTTTGTTTGCGTGTGCAGTAGTTAAAAGTTTTTAACTGTGGCTGAATTACCGAGACAGTCCCATAGACTTCGAGGCCAGTCTCCTGAGATTGTAACCGTGGCCGATTTGTTGAGGAAGTCCCGTAGACTTCGGGGTCAACCTCCTGAAGATGTCCCGGGTCATTACGAAGGTTTAAAGGTCCTTGTAACTCCTAGTGGCAGTAAAGCAGGTTCACCTGAAGAAGGAGAGTCTTCGTTGGTAGTTCATCCTAATTACCAAAGTCTAGAAACAGGTTATAATCCTGAAGCTATTGCAGTTTCCGAGCTTGCTGGTAGTTTTTCATCTACTAGTGATATAGGCGAAGAACCTGAGATATCTGAACCTGTTAATCCAACTTCTAGTGCTCCTTATTCACCTAGGGTAGAAAGACTCATCACCGAAAATCTTCCTTCTGGTTTGATAGCTATTGAAGAGCTTGCTCCAGAAGAAGAAATAGGCGTCCCTATCCCTGAAAATCAACCTACTATTGATCTAAGGGAGCGTGAATCCATTTTTTATAGTCCACCTAGAAGTAGTACTTGGTATCTTTCTTTAACTAATTATTTGGACAACTCATGGTTAAGTTTTTCTCCACCTCATGCTCCTTATCCACCTGGAGGTATTTATACTCCTGTAAATATGTCAGGTCAGTCGTCTATGTTTACTCAATCTCCTGAATCTTTTTTGTACGGCGGTCCTTCTGTTCCCTCTGGGTATCAGTCACTTTCTGGTACTTTTTCGGGAGCATCTCCTCAACCCATTGAACATGGGTTATTAACTGGAAACAATGGTAATAAACCGTTGGGCATAGGAGACATTTACATGATGTCAGGTTCAATTCCCAGTTCTCAACCTCAAGGTGGCCAGTTACCGCCTGGGGGGCAGCCTCAATTAACGCCTGGGGGCAACCTCAAGGTACACAAATTGCGTCTGGGGGGCAACCTCAAGGACAGTATGTACCCGTGGTGCAGTACATTCCTCAAGGTCAACCCCAGCCTCAATATGTACCCCAAGGTCAACCTCAGTATCAATTTATACCTCAAGGTCAACCCCAGTATCAATACGTACCTCAAGGGTATCTACCCCAAGGTCAGTACTCGAGTCAAGGTTACCAACCACCCCAAGGTCAATCTTATGTTCAAGGTACGGGAAATGTACCTTTCAATTATCAGTCCTACCCTCAATCTGGTTATGGATCTCAATATCCTCAACCTGTTATGGGTCAATACCCCGGAATGAACATAGTGTGGGATCCATCACAAGTTCAATAGGTATTGCAGCCAAGCGTACAGTTGTCATCTCAAACTGGACAACCCTTAGTTTCTGGTTCATCCCAGCAACCAGTCCAGTCTAATATTCAAACTTCTGTACCTTTGGTAGTTTCTCAGTCCGGGCCTATTTTGCCTCGTACTCCATCTCAAACGACTGCTGCAACTACCGCAACATCTGTTTCATCTACCACACTTACTTCTGGAGTATCGACAACTCCGGTTTCTATTGTCTCTATAACTACTCCTCAGACAACTTTAACATCATCCGGATCCACGATTCAAACTATGGTTCAGATGCCTGTAGGACAACCCGGTTTAAGTACGGTTGTCACTAGTCAACCACAATTCACTTATCAACCGTACCAGGGACAGTACCAATACGGTCCTGCTGTCCAGCAGCCAGTCTACCAGTATCAATCGTATCCTGGGTACACTTATCAACAACCACAACAACCCCAGTACGGTCCGGTTAATCCTGGTTTTCCGGGAGGATACAATATCCCGAACGCGATTCCTATTCCTAGTTATCCTGGATATCCTCCTCCTGGGACTGGTCTCGTGACCCAAAGTTTTAGGGATCCTAATCGACAATTACCGTTTATCGCAACTTTGGATTTACCAGACTTGTCGCGCCTAACGAACGATCCAATAAATTATCTTCCGTTTTGGCCGCCAATGCCAAATAAGTTGCCCAGTGACATTCCCAAGTTCGAAGGTAAGTCTGGAGAGGACCCGTCGAATCATGTGATGACTTACCACCTCTGGTGTGCCTCTAATTCAATCTCGGATGATTCGATCCGCTTACGTCTTTTCCAGCGTACCCTCATTGGTCTCGCGGCCAAGTGGTACATTGAGTTACCACGGGCCTCTTTTTATAATTTTAGCCAGTTAGCTACCTCGTTCTTAACTCATTTTCAGTTGCCGGTCAGATATGATAATGGCACGGAGTTATTAACTTCATTAAAACAATCGACGTCCACATATATTTCCGATCATATTCATGAATGGAGACGTCGAAGGCGGTTAGTGAAAGTTTTTATCCCGGACCAGATCTTAGCTGAATGGTTTGTTAAATCATTGTTACCGAAGATTACTGAGGATGTAGCTAAAGCCGGAGTAGTTACTGAGGAGCAAGTGATTGCTCAAGTGCAGTACCTTGACTTAGTTTATACTCAGTCAGGTACGTTACACGAAAAGATCCCAGATCTTCCTAAGTCAAATCAAATCGCTGCTGCTCCTTCGGGGTCTCATGCCGCTAATGGCATGATTGGTACGGTGAATACTAAAAGCAAGAAGAAGTCTTCAAAGAATTCTTCTCCTATTATAACCTTACCAGACTCCTCGACAGGAGATTCTTCTACTGAAGTTTCCGCCAATATTCACGCTGTAGAGTCATCTACGGCTAAATAAAAAGCGGTGGGAAAAAGAAAGGCAAGAAGAAGAATAAAGTAGACAAAACTCCAAAGGAGAAAACTGAAAAGTCGGAAACCAATGACGAAAAATGCAAACCTCGATATCCTTGTCTTATCTGTGAAGAGGATCATTTTACAAGAGATTGCCCTCATCGAGCCGAGGTTGTGAAAATCGTCAAGGGTTCCCCAACTCCTGCTGTTTTGAAAGATCCATTTCCAAAGCAGGAGATTAAGATGATAGGTTCTTCCTCGAGTGCCAGTGAAGAACCTATATTGATGATGTCTCATGTAAGGATTGCGACTCGATCGCAAGATTATGGTAGTAAAAGTCTTGTTGATGGCAAGGAAGAAGAATCTTCTCATTCTAATCCATCAACCTCAGCTCCTGGTTCCGATCCACTACAGATCGAGAAACCTAACCCAGACTTAGTAATCAAACTGCCCACCAAGGGTGTACTTTGAAGGTCTGCTTTCAATCCACATGCGAGAGCAGCCCCGAATTACAACATTGTTGAGGACTTAGCTGTTTCACCCTCAGCAATGTCGGCTTTGGAAGTGCTGCAATCATGCCCAGCACAGCGCAAATTACTTTTGTCGGCTATAGGAGCTGTTGATGTTCAGGACCCGAACCTAATAATCTTTGATCTAGAAAATAGTACACCGCGTTTACCTCATCAAATGGCTTTCCAGATCCCAGTGATAGTAAAAAACAGGCCTATTCATCGGACTGTAATTGATGAGGGAGCTTCCATGTGTATTATGTCGATACAGTGTTAGAGATCGCTTGGTTCTCCTTCACTAAATCAATCCCCGACAATTCTTAAGGCCTTTGATGGCCGTGGGTTTCATCCTTTTGGCATTCTTTAGGATTTGCCTATAGGGGTCGAAGGAAAAACCGTTAGTCTAGATGTGGAGGTGGTTGATG
Source organism: Pinus tabuliformis (assembly GCA_031772625.1). NCBI lineage: Eukaryota > Viridiplantae > Streptophyta > Pinopsida > Pinales > Pinaceae > Pinus > Pinus tabuliformis. The sequence continues at coordinate 715,163,714 of CM062814.1, read as the reverse complement.
CCCCTCTAGACTACAACCTTCTCTTGGGTCGAAGTTGGTCTTACGCTATGACAGCGGTCGTTTCATCGGTCTTCCGAGTAATAAAGTTTCCATATAATGGCAAGATCGTAACAATAGACCAGCTGGCTTACTTTTCATCCAACCCAAACTCTTCAGAAAGTATCCAGCATGTCGGTAAAACGACTATCCCTTATAAGGATGTTGGTGTAGGATTAGCTAAAGATGCCGGTTTACTGGGAACTTTTCCTTTTCCTCCAATCAACGCATTGTCTTCATTTGCATCCATTCATATGATTACATCAGAGACTATTGTTTATGACGATCCTTGGATCGTTCCTTCTGAATCTGAGATAGACTCATTTGGTGATGCTATTCCTTTGAGTCCATATGAAATTGCCTATGAGGCCGTGCAGTATTTTACCGACCCGCGTTCAACCAAAATCGACCAAATGAATGTGGTCTGTGAGGAGTCACTTTTCACATCAACCTCGGAGTTAATAGCGTTTCCCGAAGTTGTGTCATCTGACGAGCAACTTCGTGAAGTCCTGTGTGTAGACGATTTACCATGGGAAGATCTTCATCACAGATCTTCGTTTTTACCTGAGGATGATCGTTTTGAAAATGATTTCTCATCAGTCTTTACAGTTGAATATGTCAAGGAAGCTCAGAATCCCATGAAACATCCTGATTCAGAGTTGAATTTGGGAAATATTTCTCGAACTATTCCCATTGACATTTCAGTTAAGCCCGGAATTGTTGAGAACATTCATATAGGTGCTTCGTGTACAGATGACGAAATTCAAATATACAAGGCCCTATTTCAAGAATTCCGCGACGTGTTTGCCTGGTCCTATGAGGAAATGCCAGGAATTGATCCTGCAATTGTTGTCCATGAGATCAAGACTTACCCGGACGCTAAACCCGTCCGGCAACGTTTGCGTCAGATTCACCCACGAAAAGCGGCTGCAATTAAAGCAGAAGTTGAGAAGCTGTTGAAAGCAGGGTTCATTTATCCGATCCCGTTAACGGATTGGGTATCGAATATTGTTCCAGTTAACAAAAAACAGGGAACAATAAGAATATGCATCGACTATAGGGACATTAATCGAGCTTGTCCAAAGGACAACTACCCAACACCCTATATCGATCAAATAATTGACGATTGTGCCGGCAGTGAAATATTTTCCTTTATGGACGGTTTTTCCGGTTACAATCAAATCAATATTCTACCTGCCGATCAACCAAAAACAGTTTTCATTTGTCCATGGGGGACATTTGCTTATTGCAAGTTACCCTTTGGGCTAAAGAATGCCGAAGCAACTTTTCAAAGGGCGATGTCTTATGCGTTTCATGACATCAAACACATTGTGCAACCGTATCTCGATGATTTGCCCGCTCATTCATTACATCAAGCTGACCACCTTGTCCATTTACGCGCAATTTTCATGAGGTGTAGGCATTATCGAATTCGGTTGAACCCACACAAATGTGTCTTCTATATAGAAGTGGGACGATTGCTGGGATTTGTAGTATCAAAAGCCGGCATTCTCGTCGATCCCTCGAAGGTCGAAGCTATCATCAAATTGCCTCCTCCTTCGAGTCTTTGCCAACTCCAAAGTTTGCAGGGGAAAGCAAACTTTTTACGACGATTCATTCCTAACTACGCCGAAGTTACAAAGGTTTTTACCCGGTTGTTGAAACAGAACGCTCAATTCACTTGGGATGAGATAGCTCAGAAATCTTTTGATGCACTCAAGCACGCGTTGACCCATGCACCGTTGCTGCATCCTCCCAACTACAACCAGGATTACTTTTTGTACCTCGCCGCCGCCCATTCCACCATCGGGATGGTCTTAGTACAGGAAGATGAATTTGGAATGGAACATGTGATATATTACCTTAGTCGGACATTAAACCCAACTGAGCTCAAATATTCATATGTGGAGAAATTGGCATTGGCAGCCGTTCAAGCTGTCCAACGTTTTCGTCACTACATTTTACTCCGTAAAACTACAGTCATTTTGGATTGCAACCCTATGATCTACATTTTGACTAAATAATTGCTAGGGGGCAAGTACTCCAAATGGATTGTTATACTGCAGGAGTTCGACTTGGAATTTGAGAAATCTAAGTCTAAGAAATCTTTAGTTTTTGCAGAGTTAATGTGTGACTTCCCGCGTGCTGACACAGAAACTGTGGCAGAGGAGCCCATTGCGGACGAATCTTTGTTTCTCATCAACACTTTAGATCCGTGGTATGGAGATATCATCGTCTATCTCTAGACCCAATCCTTTCGGCCCGAAGTTTCAAAGTTAGAATGTCGGAAAATTCGATTCCAGTCCCAACAGTACAAAATTATTGGAGATACTCTTTATCGCCGTAGGGTTGACTTGGTTTTCCGACGTTGCTTAACTCACGAGGAAGCTGAAAGGGTTCTGAATGACTGTCACTCTGGAGCATGTGGCGGTCATATGTCTGGGTATGCCACAGCCCAAAAGATATTGTGCGCTGGCTACTTCTGGCCGTCCTTGTTTAAAGACTGTATTACTGCGGTCCGGAAATGCCACAACTGTCAAGTGTTTGATCGCAAGATGTGCACTCCACCTGCTCCTCTCCACCCTATAATTGCCATTGGTACTTTCGCCAAATGGGGTATCGATTTTATTACATGTAACCCTCACTCGGCCGGGGGGCATGCGTATATCATGCTTGCGGTAGATTATTTTACTAAGTGGGCCGAGGCGATGCCTACATTCGAGGCAGACGGCAAGACAGCTGAAATTTTCCTGTTCAATCACATTATTGCTAGGTTTGGTGTCCCACAAGCGATAATCACTGACCATGGACGCCATTTTCGAAACGTTATGATGACAGAACTTACAGGCCAGCTTAGTTTGCGTCACGATAGCTCAACTCCTTATTATCCACAAGCGAATGGTCTGGTTGAGTCCATCAACAAAGTTTTAGTTATCATGATCCGACGAATCATTGGTATTCATTGGTCGAATTGGCACAACATGTTATTTTCAGCGCTTTGGGCGTACCGAACCTCAGTGAAAACATCAACAGGGTTCACTCCTTTCCAACTAGTTTATGGTTTGGAAGCTGTGTTACCCATTGAATGCGAAATCCCGTCACTGCAAATGGCCATCGAGTTACTTCCAGCTACTTCCGAAGAGGAAAAGTGTTTATTATACTTAGCTCAATTAGATGAGACTTGATGTGATGCTGCATTAGCGATCGAGACTCACACAAAACGTATGAAAGCTCAGTATGATCGAAATGTGACCCCTCGAAATTTTTCGGAAGGAGACCTAGTGTTGTTATATGATCAAGCTAATGATAAATTAGGTGCTGGAAAATTCGTTCCTATGTGGCATGGGCCCTATATTGTCAAGCGAAAGCTAGCAAAAGGGGCCTATGAGCTGGTAGACTTTGACAGGGACTCTTTGGGTAAACCCAGAAATGGACTTTACCTAAAGAGGTATTATGCTTAAAAGTTGGGTATGGAGATTTTAGTTAGGATTAGGTTTTTCTTTCTAGCTGGTGTGTTTGTTAGTTTAGACAGTGTGCTTAGCTTAGAAAGTGTGTTTTCGTCGTTATTCTGCCTTATCTTGGTTTTACTCTTGATGATGCAGATGTCGATGCCTCTCCAAACATACATTGGTTTCGCTGATGGTGCTTGTCGTAGTACACGGAATATCTCTTCCGCAACTTGGGTTATCTATTCGCCCTCTGACGAGTTAGTTTCTATGCATGGGGTGAGCCTCGGTCAAACAACAAACAACATTGCAGAATACAGTGCAGTGATTGAGTTATTGTCGGAATCTATTTCATTTGGGATTCGGAGTTTGATAGTGAGGTTAGATTCTGAACTTGTTGTATTACAGCTTAATAGAGTGTATGCCATTAGAAATCCAGTGTTATTAAGGTTATTTTTGAGAGTGCGTCTCTTGGAACATGAATTTGATTACATTGAATATCAACATATTCCAAGGTCTTTAAATACATTAGCAGATGCAATTGCTTCTCGAATGTTAAATAGACATTTGCAATAATCATACATGTAAATTTAAAAACATTTCATCACACATGTTTAACAATATAAGCCGGTAATAATGATATATATAGATAGGAATGTGTCAAAAAAATACATCGTCTTCGATCATAGGTTGAAAAACACCTTATGATCGGCAAAAATGATAAGTACAAAAAACCGAAATGTCGCATGTGTCTACAAAACGACCATCCAATCACTGGTGATGCTCTCTATACGACACCACTGCACGGGCCACCCTACACAAGAACCTCCTAAAAGGTCCTGGGACTGCGACTACATAGCGCTGAAGCCTGATAGGAATATCATCTATAGTAGTCTCTGGTATATCTGCTGTAAGACGCTCTAGGTCTTGTTCCAACTCAGCTAGGGTCTCTGTGGCCTCGTCCCGTGGGGTTGGTGCCGCTGCAAATGGTAGTCTCCTCTCGAAAGGCGGAGATTGGCTGGACGACGTGGGCCTACATCTGCATTTTGAAAATTGTTACCTGTCAGTTTTGAGACGATATAAAAAAAAAAAAAAAAAAAAAAAAAAAAAAAAAAGATAATTTAAAAACTTGTGAAAAATGAATTACCTGTGTCATCCCACTATTCTCTCGGTGGAAGAATCATGTCCGGATCTCCACGAAAATCAACTACGGCATAAGGAAATTCCTGTATCGAAAAGACCTGGTCTTCTAACCAGTGAAAGTACTCCGAATTAAATCGAACAACCTCCGTGCCCTCATCAGGATGACGGGCCATAACCGCAACCCATCGCATCAATTTAGGCTCTCGGGGAAGCCCAGCCTCAACAGTGAGCTGCTGTGGGATCAGCATCGGAACCCTCTCTAAGCCAAAACTAACAACTAAAGGCCCATAACCAAAAGTCTTCAGCTGCCCGTTTTTGGCTCGAGTCAGTTGGCCTTTTAAATTGGCCAACACAGCATCACACCAGTTGAAAATGGTGCCTCGATAGAAATCAATCGCCATCCGCATCTGGGACCCGGTGGCAATGTGCAAAGCGGCAGCCCCATAAAGTCTGGTAACTGTAAAGGCAATCACCATAAGTTCAGGTCGGGATATAGTTTTAATCTCTATCCCCTTCTCCTGGTTCTGAGTGTTACACCACTCTAGTCGGAGACTAGCGATGGACTGGCCACCCGGCCTAGTCCCGAACAGAGTCAAGTGTTCGCCTCTCTTGGGCAAACCAGTGAGAAAGTAAATATCTGAGGGCTCTATCTCGAGCTGGTGCCCTCCAATGTAAAAACACTGATCTTGAACATTCCACCTTTCTACCAGCCACTCTAGAAATCTCACCTGGGCCCTCATGCCAGGTATGGCCCAGTATTTGTAAAGGCCGCATGCCTTCAAAGCATCAATGGATGGTTGATGATTAATGGCAGCCAAATCAACATATTCATGCTCTCTCTCGTGCCAATCAAGCATGGTGGGCAATCTACACACCAAAAAACGTTTGTTAGATTCAATGAAATTTAAAATTTTTGGTCCAATTTGGAGAATTTGGGGTTTGTAAACCCTTTGCGCGAAGTACGCACCCCGCCTTTAGGAACAGAGCATGGGTACACGGGTTCCTTTAAGGCAAGCTGCGTACGCCTGCCATTTTCCCAACTGAGAAAATGTCGGGGTACGCAGGTCCCTAGTGTGGCACCTGCGTACCCCGAAAGGCGGATCTTGAAACCCCAAAGCCTCCAAAAAATGACATCTAGGGCCTAAAAAGAAATTCTAAACGGATGGAAATGAAGAGGAGGATGCTGTAAAATACCTGAAAGAGACGGCGTTCGGTTTCAACGGTCGGATTCTCCGCAATGTCCACGGGAAGTTTCTTGCCAAAAGCCCTTTTTCTCTCCTCAACAGTAAAATGGTAAAAATGAATTGGTAAAAGCCCTTTTTGTAGGTTTTTTGGGTAAATAAATGGTAAATTTGTTTATTTTTCACCATGAAAAGGTATTTTTCAAAGTATTTTTATCTATCTTTAAACAGGTATGAGTAATGTGTTGGTTTTTGTGTAGGATAAAGGATTTTCAGGGAAAACTGTCATTTTTCGCAAACAAAAACACCAGAGTCATCTTTAAGCCCTTTTCTGACTCCTAAAACATGAAAAGATTGCCGAGCGTTTCTTTTACACTCGTTAAAATGGAATTAAAAGACGGTCCTCTTATAACCCTTTTCTGACCGTAAAAACATGAAAAGATTGCCGATTTTTGTCGTTTCAAATTCGATATTGGAAATAAAACGACGTGTCCTTGATCACTTTTTACTTTTCAGGTCAAAGACACTAATCATGAAAGTACTCCTTGGTCGTAAAGATCAAGCGGTTCTCTCAAGTATTATTTTATACTTTTTCGGGCTTGGGAGACACAAATTTACGAAAAAGGTCAACCCTGGAGTCTTCTTAAGTTTTTTCAGACTCTCTAAAATTGAAAAACGCCGAGTTTCTCCTATACTGGACTCGTTAAAATTTCACAGTAAAGGACCTGTTCGATTACAAATAGGAACGGACCACTCCTTCTTAGGGTTCGAATCTAAACTAAGTTGGACTCATCCGAAGGATGAGCTTATAATCAAGCAAATGTTATCCTCCTCAAGCTTGTAAAAAATAAAGAGGTACTTGCCAGAAATGGTGGGGGAAAAGAGAGAAAAGTGAGCCTATTTGTTATCCTTTGTCTCAGAGAAACCTTATCACCGCTCTTGAACACGACACTTTTCATTCACCTGGGTTGGGAAATCCTTTGCCTCACAGTTGATCAAACCACATTGAAAGTCTTCAGCCGGGTATTAACTTTGGGTCAATTGTCACCAAGCCATCTGTCGTGTCGTTATGTGTTCAAGAGGTCACTACAAATAAACCATTCATCTGCAAAATACCTGTCATCCATCTTGACCATCCCTGAGTCAGTCCTTACAGCTACATTTCTTCAACTTGATTTATGATTTCGTGTTGTGGGCTTGCCTACGACGGATCGCTTTCTATCGACATCAGCACATTATCTAGAAAGATGATCTAGAAATCGTCAGTACCTTGAAGTCTGCATGCATCAATGGCAGGTTTCTCGCCTTTGACGACAGTTTACATCATTGACTTTCGATCGAAGGATTCCGTGACATGTTCGACGTCAACACATTCATTCACATCTCATGGATTGTACTGGGTACTTTGAGAACCATTGACATCACTGGTGGTCTCTCTCACACTTGTTAACAGTTTACATCATCGACTGGTAATCAAGTGGTTTCTACCATGTTCGACATCAACTCATTTATTCGCATGGATAGAATCGTACTATTTCAAGAAGTAGAAATGAAGACCCTGGATCTAATTTCCACCATCCAGGCTGCGAGGAGTTTTGTATTCATTATATAGTAGACTAATTATAAACAGATGGCTGCATCCATACTGTGTCTACATGAGTCTATGATTATGATGTACTGCGAAATCATTCCTATATCAGAGCAGTAGTTAGTTTTTTAAAGTTTTGATCTGAGTATGGGAATGCCTATCTCAGCGATGATATGATCTCATATATGTATTTTGTGTTGAATATTTGCAGGTTCCGACTGGGCTCTCCACGAGATAATCCTTGAAATGATAAAGTACTTCACCCTTCCTAGATGATATGAAACCCTAATCTACTACAGGCTTCGCACTTTAGGGGACAATCTGTTACACTAAAATTTGTCACCATGACTATTTGCAGTTAGTATGGCTCCATAAACCATCATACTATCCTCCTTGGCAAGTCTTATACCTCTGCTACTCATGTCAAACTCCAAGAAAGAGAGAAAGTCTTTAAAAATCTATATAACTCTGGGTACGCAGTTTCTCTTAGCCTTACCTGCGTGTACGCACCTCAAGTTCACAATACCTGCGTACTTGTACGCTCTGTCTGTAAAGGAGTGGGTGCGTACTCCTGTAAAGGTCAAAAGGCGCAAGTTTTACTCCAAAAAAGTTACTTGTGGTCGATTCTAGAGCATTCTAGAAGATGGTTTGACGTGTATTGAGCGCCTCAAGATGGTTCATGCATCCCAAAGAAAGAGGAACTTATCCCATCAAGAGGGGAGCTATCCCATTGAAAGAGGGGCTTATCCCATTGATGGTGGACCTGATTAACTTCCTCCAAAGCATTATAAATGCAGGCATTGGGCCAGAGGGAGGGGAGGTTTAAAGCTGAACATTCCTAAGGGTAGATGCTGCTGAAATTAGGACTCCCTTATAGAGCTTGAGAGGAGAGATTCCCATCCTTTCTTAGCTTCATTTGGAAGTGGGTGAGCTGATCAAATTAAAGGAGAAATCTTGTTGGACCCTGGGAGGGACTTGCACAACACCAAGGCACTGGTTGTAATGGTTTCTTTTGTTTCCAATTAATGCAATTAAGTTCATTTTTCTCAACAAGTTGTTATATATAATTTGTTTCATATACTCCTTGGTATTTATGATGAATATGTTTTATTATATGAATTATTCAGGTGCTATGTAATCGTTTGCTTGTTAGTGAATGCAGGTTTCAAAGAGAAGGAGGAGCTCATCTGGATCGGAGAGGCTGGACTGCTACAAACAACATTGGACTAAAGGTATGCTTTAAACACCTGGTTGCTTGTATTTTAAATGCATATTTAGGGAAAGATAGTGCTTGATTGTTTTGTTTGTCACTAAAAAGCATTAGCTTCTAGGGAGGTCGGTTTTGTCCGCAAAATTGACTCTTTCCGCATGACAATGTCCCTTCTAAATTCTTCTCTGCCAATCCTGTAGACAGTCTTTGTGTATCTTGTAGGCAGTCTTTGTGTATCCTATAGGAATTCCTGTGCAGTCCTGTAGGAATTCCTCTACAGTGAACCAATGAATCTTTGCTTTTGGTGGGTTGCTTGTGTATGAGAGCGACTTGAGTGAGGGAGTTTCGAGGAGGTGAAATGAATGAATGCATGGGAATGATGTTTTGTTTCCTCTTATAGTGATTCAGGGTGAGGTGGTGTGCTGGCAGCAAAGGTACGTTGCCATTTTTGGACTATTGGTCCCCACTACCACCTCATCACTCCCCCCTCCTCATAATCAGCTCCCACCTTGTAGATCCATAGTTTAACTACTTTTTGTCCTACTCCTTCTCTGTCTTTGAGTTGACTGTAGCCATGTGTGAGAGGACACCCGGTTGTGCATGTGTTGGCCAAACGAAGGTGGCCAAGTTAACTGGCCACCTTTTCACTTATAAACCAACTATCTCATAACCCTTACAATTTTTCAGACTACATGATGCATACGAGAAAGCGAGCGGGATACATACCTGTGGTTTCAATGCTATGCTACAGTGGTCGAAGACCAGAGGTGTTGCTGTGTATATTTGTTGCATGCCATTCTTCTTCCTCCTCTTATTGTTTGCTAATGGCTTCTTTGTTTTTGTAGGTACCTATGATTGAAGATCTGATGTTGCTAATTTGGAGCTCCTGGATCATCATGGTGAAGACTTGTTGTTGGTGTGATTGGTATTTTGTGGGATAGGCTGCTACAGGATTTCCTACAGGATGTCCTGAAGTTGTTTCTCCCTCAGAACTCTTTAATGATTTTGCTTGTTGGGGCTGTGAGGATGGTGACATGGATGGAAATAAGGAGTGGGAGTGTGGAGAGCAAAGAATACTCAGGTGATGCTCTTTATTCCTCTCTATTTTTTTTTTTTTAAAGACTAGAGAAAAACTATTGAAATTGATTTTTTTTTTTTAATGAATGGTGAGTGTAGGGATGATGATGGTGGACAAGGTGAGGTGCTAGATCATGAAGAGGGTGAATTTTAGGGACCTAACAAGTCCATAATTTTCCTTTAGATTGCTTCCTGTAGGATTTCTGGGTCACTGTAATTCCTACAGGATCATCCTGTAGGTTTTCAAGGGATCCTGTAGGAATATAGGGGATCCTGTAGAAAACACAGCCTTTGTATAAAATGAAGCAATGGAGTAGAAAAATGACAAAAAATGATGGAGGGATGCATGGGAATGAGTGAAAAAAATAAATATGTGAGTGGTAGGGGTCTCCTTGGGATCCTCTTTTGCTCTTTGATTATCCTTCTTGCCCACCTGCAAATGGAAATTTCATGATTAAAAAAATAATTTATTATTATTATTATTATTTTAAACAACTAGGCTGCCTCAGAGGGGTTTTCAACCTAGCTATTTGGCCTGGGTGTCTCAAGAAAGGTTTTCACCCAGAGGTCTTCTTATTCTCTTTTTCTTTTTCTTTTTTTTCTTCTCTTTTTTCATTGTCATCACTGAGCCGCCTCAAAAGGTTTTCAACTCAATGGTGGGACTCAGATGCCTCATGGAAGTTTTCACCTAAGTCATTATTCCTTTTTCTTTTTCTCAGTGATTTGATGAGGGAGGAGCTGGAACTTGCTCCACTATCATCATTATTTTATTGATATGATCAACGAACTCTTGTTTTGATAAAGGTCTCTTGTAAATTTTCAATCGGTGTCCATTAACATGTAAAGGAATGGCTTCTTCATTTATGGCTCTGATTTGTAGTGAACCATTATCATGGCATATTTCCACAACATAAGGTCCTAGCCATCTTGTCCTTAACTTTCCCTTGAAGTCCTTATACCTAGAATCATATAACAATGCCTAATTGCCTTCTCGAAATTGCTTCTCCTTGATATTTTTATCATGCCAAATCTTCCTCTAAACTTGAAATACTTATGTATGTAGAAGGGCCTGCATTTTGAATTCATCCAAACCATTCAATTGGAACAATATCTATTTATGTGCACTACTAAGATCCAGATCTAGTTGGGCTTCTGTCCTTAATGTGTTATATTCAAATTCAATGGACAACAATGCCTTTCTCCCATAGACCAGCTCATAGGGTGTGAATCCAGTGGTGGTCTTCCATGTGGTATTGTAGGCCTAGGTGGCCTCAACTAGTCTTTCTACCCAATCCTTCCTGCTATTGTTCACCACCTTGGTTAAGATGCCCTCCAGTGCTCTGCTGGTCACCTCCACTTGCCCATTAGCTTGTGGATGATAGTGAGTGGAGGTCCTATGCTTGATCTTGTGATGGCTGAGCAAGTCTTCAATCATGTTGGAGGTAAACTGGCTGCCTTGGTCTATGACCAACTCTCTAGGGTACCCAAATTTGTAGAATACATTCTCCCTTAGGAACTTAGCCACCTTCTCTTCTGTTGCTGCCTTAATTTCCTTGGTTTTAGCCCACTCAGTCAAATAATAAGTGCACACAATAATGTATTGTTTTTGCTTTGAAGGAGGGTCAATAGGCCCAATGAAGTCCATGCCCTAATTGCCAAATGGCTCGAAAGTCACTTGAGGCTACAGAGGCATTTCATCTCTTAGAGTAGGCATTCCCATCCTCTAGCACCGACATTGACTAGTGTATTTTTTCACATCCTAATGAAGAGTGGGCCAATAATAAACTGCTTGTAACACTTTGAATGTTTTCCTCTTTGCTGCAAAGTGACCTCCATAAGGCCCATCATGACAGGCTAGAAGGATGTCAAAGACTTCCTCCTCCCTAACACACCTTCTCAAGATTTGATTTGGGCCAAGTTTGAAAATATTGCCCACAATCCAAGTGAAGGGGGCACTTTTCTTGACTATCTTGCTCTCTTCTTTGGAGGACAAGTTTGGTGGGAAATTTGCTGATACCAAATAGTTTGCTATATCAGCAAACCATGGAGAGAGAATTGAAATAGCAAATAATTGCTTGTTTGGTAACTGGTCATCCACCATTCCTTCTTCACTTGTAGGCAAATTTACCCTAGACAAAAAGTCTGCAACAACATTTTCCTTACTAGGCTTATCAACAATGGTTAGATCAAACTCCTCTAATAAAAGTAACCATCTTATGATTCGAGCATTCACATCTGGTTTGTTCATTAAATATTTGATTGCCGCATGGTTACTATGCAATAATGTTTGATAGCCTGTAATATAATGCTTGAATTTTTTTAATGAATGCACAATAGCTAGGAGTTCCTTTTTGGTCACTGTATAATTTAGTTCAGCCTTTGATAAGTTCTTACTGATAAAATGGATAGAATAAGGCAATTTTTCATCTATCTGACCTAGGGCTGCTCCTATGGCCTTGTGTGAGGCATTAGCATGAATATGAAAGGGGAGGGCCCAACTTGGGCCTCGGAGAATTGGTGCAGTGGTTAACTTATCCTTTAGGATGTCTAAGGCCTCTTGACAGCTTTTTGACCATATAAACTCAGAATCTTTGGCCAACAAACCAAATAAAGGAGAGGCCAACTTGCTGAATTCCTTTATGAACCTTCGGTAGTATCTAGCTAACCCTAGGAAACTTCTGACATCTCTCTACTTTTGAGGAGGTGGGACCCATTGGATGATAGTTATTTTGTTTGGGTCCATCTGCAGTCCTTGCTGAGATATTGAATGACCTAGCACAGTCCCTGCAATCATTAAGAATTCACATTTTTTAGGAATGAGAGATAGGTTCATTTCAATTCCTTTGTGCATCACTTTGCCCAGGTTAGATAGGGATTCTTGAAAATCACAGCCATAGGTGTAAAATCATCCATATAAATCTCCACCACATCATGGAACAATTCGGCGAAAATACTCAAGACTGCTCTCTGGAAAGTGGGAGGAGCATTGCATAAGCCAAAAGGAAGGATTGTATAGGTAAAAGTACCCCAAGGACAAGTGAATGTGGACTTATCCTAGTCTTCTGGGCAGATTTGGATTTGGTTGTACCCACTGAATCCATCTAGGAAAGAGAAAAACCTTTTCCCTGCCAGGCCAGCTAGCACTTGGTCAATGAAGGGCAGAGGAAAATGATGCTTCTTTGTGGCTTTGTTCAACTCCCTGTAATCGACACAGATTCTCCACTTACCATTTTTCTTGGGAACTAACACCAAATGAGAGACCCACTCACTATTAGAGATAGGGTAAATGAATCTTGCATCTAATATTTTTTGCAGTTCTTCTTTGACTATATCTCTAAGAGCTAGATTCATCCTCCTTTGTGGTTGTTGGATCAACTTACAACCTTATTTGATGTATATGTGGTGAGTACACACTGAGGGGTGTACTCCCTTCATTTCCTTGTAACTCTAAGCGAAGGATTCTATATTTTCCTGTAACACGTTGCATAGATTCTCCTCGCAGAAAGAGATGGATTGATTTTCAAGGTTCTCTCTGGGCCGAATTCTATGGTTTTGACATGGATTGGGTTGGAATTAGCCAAGCATAAGTCAATTGGATGATTGTTCTGGGTTTCCTTTATTGCTTCTTCTAAGTGTAATGAACCGGGAGTTGGACTTTGGAGTAGGTGTTTAATCAAGTCATCCTCATCTAGCTGTCCTCCTCCCATGGTTGCTTCCAAAGCATAAATTTGGGCAGAATAAACTTCATCTTCTTCCTCCTCCTCCAACAATAGAGGTAAGTCATTCTCTAGATAAGGTTGAGCAAGAGGGTATAGGACTAACTGCTTGGACATATGCCCATTCTTGATGGTCATATTCCCAGCTCTGCAGCTAATGTAAGCATCGACAGTGGCCAACCATGGCCTCCCAAGGATGAGAGGGTAATTAGTAAGCTTAGCCTTAGGTTGGAGAACTAGGAAATCTGTAGGGTACTCCCAAGAGTCAATGGAGACCATCACATCCTCCAAAATTCCCTCAGGGGTTACTGTGGAATAGTCTGCAAGTTGCAGAATTGTTGTGGTCTTGCTCAATGAACCTTGGAGGTTGACCTTGAGCATGGTGTCCTTGGCCACATTAATGGCAACCCAAAGATCAATCAGAGTGTGTGGGACAATGGTGCCATTGATGTGCACATCTACTACAGGGCTTCCAGGGTCCAAATATTTTGGACATATTACCTGCCCCGACATTAATTCAGGTAGCTGCCCTGTTGGGTCTAAAACGCGGATGCAAATTAGAGTTTCATTTACTATCAATCCAGGTAAGTAAACTTCGAGGATCATCCAATATATATGGACTTAGAGACAAACTAAACTAATATAGGTGAAAAAATGCCAAAACTCCCTTACAGGAGACTGTTCATTAATATTTCTAATCATCTTAATCAAAAAACTATTTAAACTAATGAAATTAAAGCACTTAAACCTAATTCCGATTGATTGCATCAAATATTAAAGCTCTCTTACAAGAGACTATTCATTTATACCTCAAGCATATGAATCAGAAACTTAAACTAATGAAATCAAACATTAAATAACAAATCAGATTCATTGAAAGAAAAATTAATACTTTCTTACGAAAGTTCATTCGTTAATATTTCAAACATATGAACCAATAATTTAATCTAATGAAATTCACAAACACGCATAAAATGAAAGTTTACCAAAACAAAACGAGCATGCAAGTGAGGCAATGGGGACGCTCCATAGCTCCACAAGTGCACCTAGAAAGAAGTCAAATGTAGAAGAAAATCCAATCCACTTTATTTATCCTCAATTGCAAATTGCAATTACAAGCTCCAAGTTCTACATTCCAAGACGTCCTAAACTCTACATTACAATGATTCTAAAATCTAAAATTACAGATGAAGAACTAAGTTTTTAAATTCTAAAAATTAAGATTACAAATGAAGGAGATAACACTCCTGTTTATACAAAAGTTATGATAACAAACTCATAAATGTGGATCCACTATTCCCTCTTCAAATCCACATATCTCTCAACCAATGGTGACACATAACCCTATCCTCCATGATATTCTCCATGAGGTCCATGATCTTATCCATGAGGTTCATGATCTCCTCAAATTCGAATTTGAACATAGAGTGCCACATAAGGGTGCCTTAGAAGCTTCCTTTGTACCTACACATGTCAACAAACTCATTCTAATTGTTAGGTATAAGTATATGGATATTATTTTCTAAAGTTTAACCACAAATTCTCTTAAAAATACTAAGAATTAATAATGTTTTGGAAAACACAATGGTAACCCATTTAATGATGAAAATGAAGCTAATGTGATGACATGGTGGTGGAATAGATGTGAGAAAGTGGATGTTGAATGGAGAGAAAGTGGATGTTGAATGGAGTGAAAGTGGATGTATTTTAAGGATAATTCTTAGGCCCAACATACCCCAAAACTAAAGGTATTGCATGTCCTCATGCAATCTATTACATTATTTTTTTTTATACTTGATCTTTGGCTTAAACTTTGCATGATATCATTTACTTAACTTTTGCAAAGTGTTTTTGATGAATTGCAACTTGGTTGGTTCTTGTGTTTCAACCATATTTTGTTTGTTGCATTCAGTTTTAATGTATGTCCTTTGCATATTGATAATATGATTTTTATTGAAAAGTATTTTTGTTGGAATGCAACATGGTTGGTTCTTGTGTAACAACCACGATTGTGTTGCATCCAATTAGATTTTAAGCACGTTTTACAAAGCCATTTATATGTTCATGTAATAGTGAATATATTTTGAAGGTATGTGGGTTTTAGGATGTGATATATGAATATGGAAAAATATGAATGTGACAACATATGAATTTAAATGTATCTCCCCCCCCCCCCCCCCCCCCAAACTAATGGTTTTGGAAATTTTACGAAATGAAGAAAGGAAGTTTTTCCAAAAATTATCATTCTAGCTTTCAAGGAATTAAATGGTTAAAAGTTAGAAAATATCATACCTCAACTTACCCTTTAAAAAATGGATGAGAGTTGTGCATGTGTGGCTGCAAAATTCTAATCATTGTTTTCTTTACTTGGTTGTGAAAATGGTGGATGAAGTCAAAAAAGTGAATATTTTATTGTTGTTGCATCTGTTGCTAAATCTGTTGCTAGATCTTCTTTTGAATGTTCAGAATCTTCTGCTGAATGCAGCTAAAAATGTATAAGGCTTGGAAGGTATACAAAATTTATAATTTACACTTCCCCCCAGCCTTATTTATTGACTTGTCCTCAAGCCATTTACATCAAAAACTGAAAAGTAATGAAAGTAAATTTGCTTCTTCTGCTACAAACTGATGGGTCTTCAAGTCTTCTACACTCGTTGGCACAGTTCTTGTCATGTGAATAAATGTGTTGGTGTTGAACATAACAAGAAATTGTTAACTTAGTGGCCATTAATGGATGCCACTAGTCAACACAAGAGATCCCATCTTTGATGTGGATGAGAGTAAAGATGCCCCTAACACATCTTTCTAAGTATGAATGAATTTGTTGTTGTCGAATACTTAAAAGATCCGATGAACAAGGGACATTGGTGTATTCCCTTTGTTTACCAGCATGATAGCTTTCCATTAAGGCATGCAAGCTTCAAGGTGTTTTTAGAAAAATATTTAGACTCAAGGACTAGGGACTCAATGGTGTATGGAAGCAAGGTGTTATTTGCAAGGGTAGGTAAAAGGAAACTGACAATGAATATGTAGCGTGGAACCAAAAGTTTGTAAATGAGCTTCGTTTCTTTTATTGGTGGGTTAGGTTTGATGAAAATGTAATGAAATGTATGTGGATAATGAGAAATGGTTAATGACTCTTGTTGGGAAAAAGTGAATTTTGGTATGCAAAAGCTCCAATATAGTAAATCTTCTCATTAATTCTGGAATTTTTGCTAAAATAGATAAGTTTGACTAGTGTTGACTAGCCACCTATAGACTTTGAATTCAAAAGTGGATAGGTATTTCACCATCCTTGGACATTTAGGAACAAACCCCAGATCCACACTTGAATGCGACATCTACATGTGCAACATGTCAAAGCATTAAGCTATTATAGGAAGTTGCAAGAACTTGTAATTTTCTGGAAATTTCATTTTATGATCATGGACTTGTTGTTTAGAATTTCTCATGAAATTAGTCTTTTGAAGACCAATCGCTGGCACAATTTAGTCTCCTTAATGATCAGTTGATCACCCAAAACCTGCAAAAAAAAAACTTGGCATAAAGAACATAAGTGTGTTCAAGAAGAAATGGCCATTCCCTTCCCGATTCTTACACAAAAATTGTATGCCAAAATGAAATAGATTAAGGAAAATCAAAAGTGTAATTTTTGTCCAATTCATGATGTTGATAATAGTCCATTTTTAATAAATACCCATGAAAAGTAAATTACTTCCTCTTTGTGTCAGATGGCTCATGGAATGTGCATGCCAAAAAGCTTGGGATTAGAGATTTGTTGTGTCCTGCAAATTAGTGCGTTACATAAAAGCATACAACAAGAATAAAAGCATAGATTTTAATGCCAACTCTAAATTTTGAAGATCCCGGTGAGAAAAGTGTTGGGCTAAATCTTGCTTTCACTGAAATGTTGTGTGATATACCCTTTGAAATATTCACTTTTCATCATGGATGTTTGATATACAAGCTGGTATGGAAGCCATGAATAAGATCAACAACATTGTATGGCTCACATTGGAAAAATCCCTTGGATTTCCTCAAAAACATCTCATTTGTCACAGTAAAATATAGGGTACTTTGGCACAACCTACACAAAAATCTACTACTGATCATATGCATAGTTCATATTAAACAACTGCCCACTCAAACAATGATGGAAATTGATTAACCTGAGCAATGTTGAAAGGAAATTACTTGCTTCAAATTATATTTGTTATGAAGTTACTAAAGGCCCCCAGATTTTAACCCTTGATAATTGAGAAAATTGTCAAGGAATAACTGTGATTCTATTTATTTGCTACATTGAACTGTTCTATGAATTGCAAATCTGATACTTGGGTTTTTGTTTCAGCAAATCGCTCATATTCATCAAATACTGATGCAAGGCACCAATTCTACATTTTACGTAAACATCCTACCAAACAACTTGTAGGGTGCTTCCCTATTTTGCAATGAATTAATAGAGGATGGTTTCTTATATCAAGTAAAATCTTTAATGCATCGCGTATGTCATTCTCAGATATATCCATTTTAGGCTCCTGGCAAGTAGAAAGATAAGTTTGAAAATTACCACACAATTTCTCTAATCCACTGACATAAAGTTTAAAAAAAAAAATTGAAAATGCAGACATAAAACTGAGAAGATTGATGGATCAGAAACCAAGTTCAGAACAATGAATTCAAGTTTTAACTAATGATTAACAACTTAGGAAATGCTGGAGTAGATGGTGGCTCCCTTCTTGTATGAGAATTGCTCCAATAGATCATTAATGTTCTCTGTCCAATGCCAAATATGACGGGCCAATCCTGAAGCTTCGATGATTTCTCTTCCCATATCTCTAAGCTGTCCATGCATTATTATCTTGTTTTCAATTTTGAATCCATTTAGACTGATAGCAAGGGATTTGATGGCCATAGAAATCTACTTCATTGCTAGCAAAGGCCGTAATTGTCTGTGCATTAATTTTAAAAACCGTTTTTTTCTTCAAGTGGTTACCAAAACAGGGTCTTGAAGAACCATGATTTCCTCTCAAACTTTTAGGAATCCAAGGAAATGATTTCTGTGTTATGTAATTCATTCATTTTGGAAAAAACCCATGTCTTCGTTTTCCAAGATTTGTTTTGGTTCGATAAAAAAACATGTTTCAAAATGATGTGTCAAAACTGCTACGTCTTCTGGCAAGGTGCTTCTAACAGTCATATTGCAACTACTGCATCTTCTGGCAAGGTGATTCTGATGGTCATATTGCAATAATCGATGGCTTAGACTGCTTCAAGGTGAGAATTAGATCCTCTCGTTCATTTGTTTACTCTGCCAAGCCCTATGACATGCTTTGCAGTTCCACCATGGTCTTGTGTAGCTCAACACGTTTGTAGGTCCCAATCTGATCTGATCTAGCTCAGATATCAATGTCATTTTGGTTGCACAAATAAACTATCGCCAAAAGTGGTTGCACAAATATGGGAAATAACTATGCCCAGATCGACTCCTTTTCAGGTGAGGGCTACATTCCACACATGCTCCAAGTGCATGATACTTACAAGACTGGATGTTCTATGACATATTTGATTCACTTTCTTAGCCATATGCCAGATCCACACAAATCAACACAACAGATCTAGGTGAATCAACACTCCACATAGTTGATTGTAATCGACACTCCTCTAATCTCTAGGTGAATCGATCCTCCAGGTGCGCAACCTTACTGATAGTGACCATAAAATGAGTATGCTTCATGTACTCATGCGATGACTCAAACTCGCTGCCTCCTTCTACAAGTCTGTATTATGAATCATCTAGCTAGCCAGGATCAAACACGTTCTCTTCACCAATAGCAGAAAACTCCTACTGTGATACTTGATTCTAAAAGTTTTTAGAATTTTTTTACAAACTACATTTATTTGTTGCTTGTCTGCTTCAATTTCTTTATAATTGTTTTTAGTTTTAACTTGAAATTGCGAGATTGAGGATAGAGATGATGGATCAGACTCCTAACTACAGAGTTCAAGTCAAACCATGGCCTCTTGACCAAAACACAGGGATGGCGTGAACTAGATTTTAGGGGTGACGACGAGGCCGAGGTGGAATGGGACCAGGAAGAGGTCGTGGATAGCTTATATGTTACAATTGTGGAGGGCCAGGACATTGTGCCCACGATTGTATGAATCCAACGCGACCATCATGCTTGTATTGTATTTTGTTTGATCATGAGATAGAGGAATACCCCACACTGACAGTGAGGTTGCGTGATAAAGGAACACTCCAGCCTCCCATAACTCAAAACCTACAAATGATGAGGTTTGAGCTACGCGAGGAAGTCCCTAATGTAAATATCATTCTTCGGAGTGGTACTATGACAGGGGATGACAAAGGAAAGCAGCCTAAAGAAAGTACTTGTGTTCGTAAGGCTCCAACAAAGGAACCAGAATTTTATTTGGAGCATGCTAAGGAGACCTTCCTGGAAGCTAAGAGGAGCTTCGATGATGCCTCCACTTCAGGAAGTAAAGATAGACTGGAGCCAGAAATGGATCCATCGATGCTCACTACATCCTTGGAGACACACATGAAGCTACTATGTGATATTAAGGCTATAAAGGGGCTATAAGAACTTATAACTAGATGCGCTGGGACCATGCCATGAGAACCACATGTAGTCTGGAAGCTTGGGAAGCACATGACACAAGCAGGGAGGGAGATGAGATTGACCGCATAGATTGGGGAATATGAGATGGATCAAATGATTCTGGACCTAGGATTGGACGTGAACGTCCTGCCAAAGTAGACATGGGAGCGCATGGGCAAACCTGCATTGCAATGGTCTCCTATCCAACTGTAGATGGCAACCCAGCAAAAGATCCTACCTATGGGAAGATTGCAGGGAATCACAGTAGATATTGAAGGAGTGAGCGCACCAAAAAATTTCAAAGTGATAGAGTTTGTTGATGACAACAATCCCTACCCCATGTTATTGGGAATAGATTGGGCCACTGACATGAATGGAGTGATAAATCTAAAGAAGCACAAGATGATTTTTGAGAAAAAGTCACTACATGTAGTATTACCTTTAGACACTACGGAAGGATCATGCTACACAGATCCAGTGCATGACTACGACAGCGATGATGACTTGGAGTGTATTTACAAAATAACTGCGTGGGAGCAGGACTAGGTAAATCCAACCACAGATGGTTGAATCTCGTGGCAATGCAAAAGCTCTTTCACATCAGATTCTGACAAGGAGATAGAGCAATGGCAGAGCCGGTTACACGAGGTAACCACGCTCAACTTTAACATGATGACAAGGTTGTTGCATTATGTAACAACAAAGATAAGGGATCTGCCTACGTACGACGAGTTAGGAGAAGTGGAGGATTTCCTGAACAAATTTAAAAGAGAAGTATCGAAACAACAGTGTTTCGACGCTCTGAAATGGGTATTGCGCGCTACGCCTGCAAGGTGGTGGGGTACGCACCAGAAGAGTTTTGAGGACTAGCGCAACTACCGAAGGATGATGTGCCTACGTTTTGGGAAGCCTCAGATGTAGTTAAAAGACAAGTATGATAAACGAAATAGCTGGCATGCCCACCTTTCCAGGTGGATACAAGCATATGGTGTGAAACTTTCCAGAATACACATCGTCCTCATGGTAGGAGACATGATCAATAAGTAGGTGTAGGTAAGGCAAGGGCACGAATGATCTCTCCGGTTGGGACCACGAAGTATGGAAAGACCAAGTGCGTGGAAGAATATCCACGCAGAGGCTTTTAACAAAGTATGCGAAGCGCTGAATAAGGTCCACAATCTGAAGTGGATTGACTGGGATCTACGTGTACCAGCGGTTCTATGGGCTTATAGGACCGCATGCAAGAACTTGACCGCGTAGACACCACCAAGGCTGGAGTATGTAGCAACCACAGTAAACCCTATAGTACTAGGAGAACTTAGACCACAAATGATAGCACCAATAGAGACAATGATTCGTAGAAGCTTGGAAGAAGAAATCCAACAGCGAAATCTCAGACTCCGGGAACTTAAAAAAAGGGTACGATATAGGAAGAAAAGCACTTTGGTGGATGTAGAAGTCAAAATGCTGAAGGACGAGATAAAGGAAGGGTTTCTGGAAAAAAAACTAGGGTGATAAGATAGGATGCGTACGATCGTGATGACAGGTTTAAGGCCTATCACCATGAATTGATCAATCTGATCCCTTAGCTTGGACCACACATCGCTATGCATATTTACCGGGGTAGCACATTGCAGATGGTAAAGTGCACGATGCCAACCGTAACAATAAAAGGTGGGTATTCTCTAGTAAAGATGATGGATGACAAGATGAAACTTTTCATGGGTGGTGCGGCCACTTGACTAACCGAAGGAAGTATAGTCTTAGCACTCCAAGCAGTAAGTATAAAGGAAGCACAGGACTATAAACTACTCTGTCCAGGAGCTGCGCGATGTTGGAGCTACATGCAGAAACAAAATGTCACAAGGTCCATGACCGCACATGGGGGGTAGCGCTGCCGCACGGGTTGGCCAAAAAGTGACCGTTGAAGTCACTATTCATGATGGGATGCTCAACTTGAGGCCAAATGGAGTAGGTGACAAGCATTTAAGATGCAATTTATGGGCAAGATTTGGAAAAATCTGCTACTAAGGGAGCATTAATGAACCGGATTTGGGGGAACCATCGAATTCAAATTAAAAAAGTGCTATAAAATACAAAGGGTTGCCTAGCAAACAACACTTGGTTGTTTGTGAACTGAGCCATTAAGCATGGCCTTGATTTATGTGATCTAGGCATCGATTAAGCCCCTGACTTTGAGAGTGCTAGATTCCTAGACAAACACGATGGCAATAGCTGCATACGTTATGGAAATAACTGAAATGACCGCCGAAGAGGCCACACATGCCTTGACTGTGGGGGATGCTCCAGAAGATGCCAGGATTGTGGCAGAAATCCTAAAATCATCGTGCATGCCAAGAGCCAAGAAGAACCAACAAGCAATGATTCTCATACCCATGTCCCCGTGGAACCCATTGTGCACTAAGCTGTCAATGGAGGAGAAGGGGAAAGTTGTCACCATAGAAACTAATGAAGAAGAGGAAGACCTGGAGGACCTAATCATTGCAAAAGATGAGGATGAAGGCATGGAGGAGGAAACTCAGCCTGCGCAACCCCCGATAATGTTGCCCGTCTATGTCCCTCCAAAAAAAGGGAAGGCTAAAGTTCCCAAGGACCTGGACGAGACCAAGAGGTCACTCCAGACCCCACTCCTCCCAGAAAACATTATCTTTGAGAGCATGTACCTGGGATAGGTGCCGAGCCTAAAATTCGAAGACTGGGACCTCGCTGACCACGAGAAGTTCCCTCACCTTGAGACCATGCACCTCATGAAGCCCAAGTAGAACATCACGACGGGGGTTAAAGAATTAGAGCTGCAGAAGTGGTTGTGCAGAGTGGAAAAGGTTAGACTACTAAATCTACTCTCAGTACCGCATTTCCACCGCGCCCCAATAACCATTTTCGTCATCAGGCAGCTGCTCTACCTAGTGCATGATGGGTGTTTGTGGCTGGAGGATCCCATCCCCATTATGGTAGACTTGATTCACCGCATCTCCCAGCTTCCATACAAAGGAGAGGACCCCACGAACACTGCGAAGCGGAAGAGCAGTGACTTGGCCATCACAGAGGCCATGAAGAAAAAGTACAAGTTGGAAAAGAAGAGGAGGGGCTACGCCATCTCCATCATCAAGGACAAAGCAGTAAGCATGGCGACCCAAATCCTGGTAAGAAAGTTATGCGCAAGTGCCACGCGGAAGAAGTACCCACACTGATGGTCGCACTGGCTGAGCAGTGTGTGCATGGGGTCCAGTTTAACTGGTCCGAGTTCCTCTGCAAGGATTGTTTAGAGAATTTCCATGAAGCTCAAGAATAGGGTAAAACGTTTCACTATGCATGGCTTCTACTGTCCATAGTGCTCGTGTTAGGGGAATTACTGGAGGATAGTCAATTCCCCATAATTGATAGGGATTTACCGGAGGCTGTGTGTTGTGGGGAAAAATGCCTATGCAGGACGATCCTATCCACCTAAGGTGTGATAGTGCCTTAGCAACAAACGAATGCAGCTACTTTGGTTTCTTTCCTTTATGAAAATGAAAAAGAGGAGATTGGTAGACTTACTGTTATCTTTCGGTTGTCCCTCGATCTAGATCCTCTCCGTTTTGTGTGTCCACAGCTACTTGCCTCCTCGCTTTTGCACCCGCAAGATCACAAGAGAACAGCTACCTGTGACAAGAGAGCAGCTACATGCAACAAGAGAAGGACACAATACAAAGGCAAATATACATATTCATAAATGATTCAGGATTAGAAGTAAATCAAATACACTAATGCAAATCATACAATAAACACCAGCATATAGGAAAGAACCAAGAAGCTTTATTGATTGATAAACAGGGTTCAGGAAGAGATACAACCCATAGGGTTCCAACCCAGCATCTCCTTCCCAGCAGCAAGGAATTCCTTCTTCAGCCCCTTTCAAAAGCATAAACACCCAATGATCCAACCACAATCCAACATCAATTCTTTGCAATTACCAAATTCCAGCCTCCTTTGACCTCATGAAGAGAGATCTATATATAGGAGTTTTGGAGAGAGGATGAGTCAGCTTGAGGCTGGTCTGAGACTGACTAGTGTCCTCTCTCACTTCAGTTCTTGAGTCCACTTGGAGGTTCTTGCTTCCACTTGGAGATTTGGAACCTCTTACTCATCACCAGTCGAATTCCCTAATCCAACTGTCATTTTGGAAGCTTCCTGGGCATTGACACCTTGAGGAATGACTCTGCCACTTGTCCAAACTCGCTCAGCGCAGGTAGCCTTCTTTGCAGTTGACATTCAATGCAGGTAGACAGTGGAGCAGTTGACATTCAGCGCAGATGCTCAGTGGAGCAGTTGACATGATCCAGAATTGCCTTGTTTTTGAGTGTTTTCAGGTGGAGAACTTTTGTTAAGTGTTGTGGTTTGCTGGCCTTGTTCCTCTAGGGGTAGGAACAACATGTTTAGGGACTTTGGATCCCTTGATTATTGACATTTCATGCTCAGTGATGCAAGGCACAAAAATGTCTATAACAGTTGCCCCCTAAAGTATGAGGCCGTTTATCGGGTGAAATGCTTTATCCAGGAGGGTCTGCTGGGAGGAGACCTGTAGTAAAATACAATACAATACATTATGATTCATACTGCTTTCATGATCTAGCTGAGGCGGGCATTCCCATGCTCAGCTTTATAAATTCATTTTTGTACATAGAACAGACGATCGTCTGATGGTAGACTGATAATTTTGGTGAAAATTATCATCCTTTGAGTAGGATGATCATCTGCTGCAATGATGTACATGTCAAATTTCTTTATCTTTCCTGAATATATATCGCAGCCTGGATGGATGAAACTAGATCCGGGGTCTTCAAACTCGTTCGATCTTCACTCTAAGTACAAGTCGATCCATGTGAGAATTGCGCTGAAGTCGAACATGGAAAGACCTCGCTTGATTATCGGTCAATGACGTAAACCGTTAACAAGCGCGAGAGGAATCACCGATAATGATAATGACCCCCAAGGTACTGCAGTACAATTCACGTGGTGTGAATAAAGGACTTGGCGTCGAACACCACGCAAAATCTTCTGGTCGAAGGTCATTGATGTATACCTGTCGCCGGAAGTGAGAAACTTGCCATTGAGGCATGCAAGCTTCAAAGTACTGAAGGGGTTGTTCCTGGATCAACTCCTTGGATAATGAGCTGATGTCGATAAGGAGCGATCCGTCAAAGGAGGGCCTTAATGAATCCCACATCAGTGACACGGAACGGAGCTAATGATTTTAATGGAGGTGAAAACAATCTGTGACATATGATTCAGGGTGGCGGTCATGAATGGATGAAGGATAATGTATGGCAGTGGATGGGACCCGGTTGACTCTTTCTGAACGACTTCTCTTGAACATATGGCGACACTGATGCGATGGATCGATAGCATTATCCCAAATATGGATGGTATGGCAAGACCATGGTGATGTGACCGGTGAATGAAACAACCCAACCCGAATGTGATACGGAGGAAAAGTGTCATGTTCAAGAGCGACCTGCTACCATCAAAGTTTTCTTGATTTTTCCCAATTTTTCCCCAGTCATTGCTGACCAGTACCTCTTTATTTTTGTCAAGCTTGAGGAGGATAACATATGCTTGTTCTATAACCTGCCCTTCGGGCAAGCCCATCGCTATGTTTTAACGAGCCTAGTGATAGTGAAACTCGTTCTCGTCTAAAGACAAGTTTGTCGTTATTTAATAATTTTAACGAGTCTAACGACAAGGATAACTCGGTCCTTTTCATTTTTAGAGAGTCTGAAAAGGTACATAAAGTTAACTCCAAAATTCCTTTTTCGTCATCTAATCCCTTAAGTCCGAAAAAGTATAAAACAATACAGAAGGGATGAATTTTTGATAACTTTAACAAGCCGAATAAAACAAGCGCTCGACCTTTTTGTGCAATAATCCCTCAGGTCCAAAAAGATTAAAATCTAGAGGAGGGATAGCTCTTCCTGTCCTTTAACGAGCTGGAAGTCCAAAACTCGGCAATCTTTTCATATTTTACAAGTCAGTTGAAAAGAGCTTAAAGAAGGCTCATATTTTGAGGAACGAGTGATAAACAGGGATAGCAACTGATTCCAGGTACAGGTTGGAATTTTCCAATCACGACAGTGTCACAAGGATGGCTAGGTGAAATCACTCTTCGCAGCTGTTCCTCAAAATGGGTAAACAATCATATGGAGGTGAACGATCGGCCAAATGAAAGTGGAGGTGGCAGGTGCAAACACGACCAAGGATTTTATGGCTGATAAATTTACGATCACAGCGGTTATTTACCGGGATAGGTTCATTTTTTAGTTAAAAATGAGCTTAAACTCTGGAGGAAACATTGCTCATTGCTTATATTTATTTTTTAACGAGCATGAAGACCGCGTTAAAACTGCTCGGATCTTGCGTTTATTTTTTAACGAGCATGAACTTTATGCTAAAACTGCTCGATGATAAGTTTGCATGCCCCCAGCATAATAACGCAAATCGAGGTGCACGCCCCCCAAGCTTAATTGCATTCAACTCGGTGGTTGGAATGAAGGTTTACATTTAAGAAAGGGGATTTGTTTTATTTTTTAATGAGGTTGACACAAGATAAGAACCGTCCTCGGCGTCCAAATCCATTAGATGTAGAAGGTTTCATATTCCACTGTGGCCACTTCCGCCAGATTACTCGGAGGCAGTAGGGCAAAAGTACCCATTAAGGCAGGGTCTTTTAGGAGACCTACTCCGATATTTTGGAGCAAATGATTCCTTCCATGGATCATTGGAATGCTTCCTGTAACTTGCGAACTGTTGGGGAGAAAAGTTTGTTGGTCAACGATTGTAATTCCTCCTTGGAAGGGAAATGCAATCTTCCTAAAATAGGTCGACACAACAGCTGCCATGGCATATATCCATGGTCTTCCTAGTAGGATGTTGTAATCAAGATTCCCATCGATGACTTCAACATCTATTTCTACCGTTTTTCCCTCTAGTTCAACTTTCAAGTTATTTAGTATACCATATGGGGTATATGTCCTTCCGTCGAATGCTTTTAACGTCGTCGCAGACCTCGACAAGGTTGGGGATCCTAAAGTTTTCCAGCAACTCATCGACATAATGCATGTAGATGCCCCCTCATCAATAATTGTTCGATGAACAGTTTTGTTGAGGGCTTTCACTTGAATAAGGAAAGCTATTTTAGCTGGTAACTGAGGGTCATATCCTTTATGATCAAAGGCCACAAGATTGGAATCCATTGGGTCAATTCCACCTATTGCTGATAATAAAGCTTGCTCTTGGGAGAAGCAATTTTGCAGTACCTCAAGTGTCGACATAACGGACGGCGATTGGGCCAGGTCCTCTATCTGTGCTATTTTCGCACAAGGATTAAATGTCGATTTGTGTACTGCTCCCTTTTGTGACTTTATCATTGGCTCAGGGACAATGGGTGGCACAACTTCGGTCAAAGTTGTTGTCGAACTACTAGGTTGTTCATTAGCCTTGTTGTTCGACAGCTTTGGATTCCTGTAATCCTTATTCCTCGTCAAAGCATCATTTTGCTGCTTTGATACAGACAACATAAGCACTTGGGATCGGGAAGCATTTTGATTAGCAACTAGTTCGGTTCTCGGGCTTGGAAACGGATCAGTCAACACAGCTGAGGTTTTCGAACTCTTAAAGAATCTTTTAAGCTCAGCTTTGTATGGACAATCTGTTGTCCAATGATCCTCATTGCATATATGACACCCCGTAGGGGGTTTCCTTTTTCTCCCTTTCTTTTTCTTCTTGCCCCCTGGTTGCTTTAGTCGTTTGCCTTTGTCGTCCGACATGGCACTTACTTCCGAGGCAAGAATTTCCTCATTTGCATTTTGACTGGAAATCATACGGGCCTTTTTAGATATAGCCTTTGTCGATTTCATGTCTGTTGCGCCAATCACGCCATCGCCGGCATGAGAGTCACTATTTGATTTAGGAGGAGGAGGAATTGAAAATTCCGGTCTAGGGGCATCAGGTATTTTATCATAGAGCGTGCTGGACTGAGTATATACTAAGTCTAGATATTGTGCACGAGCAATAACTTGCTCCTCTGTTACGACTCCCCCCTTGGCCACATCTTCCGTTATGGTAGGAAGTAACGACTTTATAAACCATTCAGCTAACAGCTGATCTGGAACGTAAGTCTTTACCATCCTGCGACGACGATGCCACTCATGTATATGATCGGATATATGTGTGGCCGTCGTCTGCTTGAAGTTGGTTAAGATTTCCGTTCCAGTTTCATACCTTATCGGTAATTGAAAATGGGTTGAGAAAGTCGTGGCTAGGGAACTGAAATTGTCGAAAGAGGCTCTAGGTAATTCAATATACCATTTAGCCACTGGACCTGTCAATGTCCTCTGAAAAAGGCGAAGCCTTATCGAATCATCGTTCAGGGTGTTCGACGAACACCACAGATGAAAAGTCATGACGTGATTCGATGGGTCTTCACCTGGATTTCCATTGAATTTAGGAATGTCCGATGGAAGTTTATGCGGAATCGCTGGCCACCAAGGGGCATAAGCAATTGGATCATTCGTCAGCTGGTTTAGATCTGGTAATTCTAGAGTTGCTACAAAGGGCAACTGTTGATTCAAGTTAGGCGGAGCATACCCAGGATAAGATGGAATCGCCTGAGCAGTGGGTCTTTGCATACCATCATAATGTATTTGATGCTGGCAACTTTGACAAGTTTGATGGGCATAACCGTTATTATACGGTTGCCCATTACTTACAAAGACTTGTTGCTCGGGTCCTTGATATGATTGCTGGAATTGCAGTTGTTGAGTTTGAACCAGCTCCGGTTGTTGGACCATTTGCTGTCGTCCAATACTGGATGATTGACCAAGATGAGGAGTCATAGTACTTGTTTGAGCCTGAGTCGCTTCAGATAAGGAGGCACTAACCGGAGGTTGTGATTGAGTTGTCGAGACAAGAGGCTGTTGTATGGCAACTTGAGAAACTTGGGGTTGACATACAACAGGTAGTGCTTGTACTTGCGACGCAATCAACATACCAGGTATAGTGGCAACATTCGACACAGGGTGGACTGGTTGCATTGAATATGCAACCCTTGGTTGCTGAGGCAGTATTGGTACCCATCCGCTGGATGTAATTCCAGTTTGGCCTGAACTTTGTTGTAAACTCCCATATGGTTGTTCTCCGGGGGGGAACAATGAAAAAGCATACTGCCCTCCATATGGTGGCAATCCAGTGCTTAAAGGGTAGATTGACCTTTGAAGACACATTGGATCAAGTTGTTGAGTTTCAACATAAGAAATACCAGATGATAATCCGGATGAAGAAATAGGAACTAACCATTTCGTCGGAACAGTCTCTCATTGGACTCCAGCTTGTTGTTGACAATTTGCCGAGACAGATGGTATACCAGCGAACATCGTTGGAGTAGCAGCAGGAGGCTCTGCCGCTGCTGTGTCAGATGACACAGTCTTGGATGTCGACGGTTGTTCAGACATATTTAGTCTATCCAAAAGATTTCCTAGCAATTCTACAAGAACTTTGTGATGAAGGTAGACTAACTTCGAAGATCAATGCAGGAATAAAGGGTGATTTTTCCGTTTAAAATAAATTGTTAACGACGCTTTAGACACAACTTGCTTTTTCAGTTTTAAAGAGTCGAGAAAAAGCTAAAGATGACTCTAGTCTCCTTCGATGTTTTAACGAGCCCGAAGTGACAAATGCTCGGATGGACTTTTTCTGGTATAGAGTCTGAAAAAGGCCAAAAGAAACTGCTCTAGAGATCTAGGCAGAGGGTGTGCCAAACTTTTCGCAAAACCACAGAATACTTTTTATGGTACGGGTGGTCGATCTTCGTGAATGCTGTGTTCACTGCATTGCGATCAGTAGGGCGGTCGACATGGCTTCCTAAGGATAAAGGATATATGCCTATAGGGGTCTCCCAATATATACGCGACGGTACGTGGGAGCACAAATCTGTACTAGTGCTATCGTCCCTCAGGAGGAATCACCCACCTTCCACAAGATCGACAGTCACTAGGCTTAACGACGCCGGAACACGTCTCTAGCCTAGACCTCTATGTTGTGCGTTATGTTGCAAAGCGTTGTTAGGTTCATTCAGTTTATTTTAAGTTGATCTTTTTAAAGTTTGTCTTTCAGGATCACCACGAGATGTATGGTACAAATTCCTAAATGCAGTCTAAGATGATAAGCAAGCTTTATAATCTTTCAACTTTGAAAATCCTAGCTACTAAGGGAAAAGAGAGCGACTATCTTTTCTCAAAGAGCAATCAGCACACTCTAATGCACTCTTCCTAAACCAAGCATGCAAACTTATCAAAATGCAAATGCACAATGCAGGTGTTTGTTTTCCACTTTCTTAGTATAAATGCCTACAAAGAAAGCTTTTTGTACAATTTTGAATTTGCTTTTAAATGACTGAAACAAACAAGTTTACTTTTTCCAAAATCAACAAGGGTAGAAGAGATTACAACCACTTTGCGATTTTCGAAATGAATACTTGTTTTGACATTCAAAAGTGACAAATTCAAACCAATAAGCAAAAGCAAATGTATAATCAAACTGCAAAAAACCAATGAACTCTCTCCTAAGATCACAATCAATCAATCAATCAGATCTGAATCAAGGGCTATAGGATGATTACTTTACTCATGCAAAGGAAAACTGTAAATGACGCCACAAACACATAAAAACACTTACAGTCTTTTTGTACAAAAATGAGGCGGAATTCAAGCAAAGAAAAGGGGTTATCAGATTGGTACCTATGTTGGTTAAAGGCTTCAAAAATAGAGATCAAAATAGGGCAAAAGACAGCAGAGAACCCCAGCTGCACAAGGCAAAACTAGTTCAGCGCAACCTCAACACTGTGGTTTTGACATTCAGTGCAGGTAGCCTTCACGGGACCTGCGCTGAAATGCAGAATGCCTTCACAGCAGTCGCGCTGAAGGAGAAACTCTCGTTTCTCTTGGTTTCTGGGTCATAAAATGCTCAAAAATCAACTGTTTCAGGCCAAATCAGAAACATAAGCAAGGTATAAATAGAGGGATGCTTTGATAGGGTACTAAAGACTATCACAAGGATCATCAAATCATTTGTGGATCTAGTTTAGATCATAGACAAGTCCAACACACTGGATCAAAGCAGCAACTTTTACTTTGCATCCGGGAAAGATGCAGTTCAATAGTAGCTATCAAGTCTATGAAGTAAACAAATGACGGAAACACAAATGAAATGAATAAACAAGTTCTTCCCCAGTGGAGTCGCCAATTTGTTGTGGGGAAAAATGCCTATGCAGGACGATCCTATCCACCTAAGGCGTGATAGTGCCTTAGCAACAAATGAATGTAGCTACTTTGGTTTCTTTCCTTTATGAAAATGAAAAAGAGGAGATTGGTAGACTTACCGTTATCTTTCGGTTGTCCCTCAATCTAGATCCTCTCCGCTTTGTGTGTCCATAGCTACTTGCCTCCTCGCTTTTGCACCCGCAAGATCACAAGAGAACAGCTACCTGTGACAAGAGAGCAGCTACATGCAACAAGAGAAGGACACAATACAAAGGCAAATATACATATTCATAAATGATTCAGGATTAGAAGTAAATCAAATACACTAATGCAAATCATACAATAAACACCAGCATATAGGAAAGAACCAAGAAGCTTTATTGATTGATAAACAGGGTTCAGGAAGAGATACAACCCATAGGGTTCCAACCCAGCATCTCCTTCCCAGCAGCAAGGAATTCCTTCTTCAGCCCCTTTCAAAAGCATAAACACCCAATGATCCAACCACAATCCAACAGCAATTCTTTGCAATTACCAAATTCCAGCCTCCTTTGACCTCATGGAGAGAGATCTATATATAGGAGTTTTGGAGAGAGGATGAGTCAGCTTGAGGCTGGTCTGAGACTGACTAGTGTCCTCTCTCACTTCAGTTCTTGATTCCACTTGGAGGTTCTTGCTTCCACTTGGAGATTTGGAACCTCTTACTCATCACCAGTCGAATTCCCTGATCCAAGTGTCATTTTGGAAGCTTCCTGGGCATTGACACCTTGAGGAATGACTCTGCCACTTGTCCAAACTCGCTCAGCGTAGGTAGCCTTCTTTGCAGTTGACATTCAATGTAGGTAGACAGTGGAGTAGTTGACATTCAGCGCAGATGCTCAGTGGAGCAGTTGACATGATCCAGAATTGCCTTGTTTTTGAGTGTTTTCAGGTGGAGAACTTTTGTTAAGTGTTGTGGTTTGCTGGCCTTGTTCCTCTAGGGGTAGGAACAACATGTTTAGGGACTTTGGATCCCTTGATTATTGACATTTCATGCTCAGTGATGCAAGGCACAAAAATGTCTATAACACTGTGAAGTATGCTTCGCTCTGGGCTACAAAGAATGCGAAAAGGATCCGTGACAATAAAATATTCTGGGTGTTCATGGAGATGAACCTCAGAATGGGAATCAATCGCAAGCCACGATTGTCGCCCACTATCTACAATAGCCTATAGACTTTTTTGGAATTCAAAGTGGACATCCACAACATTTATATCAGAGTGCACAAGGATCCGACCAAATAGTGGATAAAGCTACCCTTTGTAGCTACAGACAACGTTATTTTTAAAGTACTAGAGGCATGGCCGGTGGAGTGGCACACCCTAGACGTCGTGGAGATCGGGAAGTCGGCGGCACAAAGAAAGAAAGACAAGGCCAAGTTGTGCATCACACAGTTTGTCGTAAAACAATGGAAGGAAGCAGTAGCAGCAGAAGTGCGGGCGGCGTGGGACACTGCATAGAAAGCAACTGAGCAGGAAAAGGCTACAGTAGCAACAACAGCACATGAGGCAGCCGCGAAGGTGGGCAAGGGCCAAGAGACGCCTTCGTAGGGGCAGGAAGTAGATGAAGCAGAGACAGAAGAGGGAGGCATAGACACACAAACCATGTCAACATAGTTGAAGTGCCAGCACCTAACAAAGTGGGCAGGGTCGTGTAAGAAGGTCAAGGCCTCGAAGTTGTCTATTAACCCAATCACTCTAACTGAGGGTGATCTACACGACATGGGTGAGATGATGTGCAATGTCACCAATGAGGCTCTCCAAGATTTCATGCAGGAGAACCAGATTGTGTTGGGGCCCCTCATAGCACAGTTGTAGGAATTACAGGTGCCCCCTCCTCAGGTTGGTACCCTTTCAACTAGCCTCGTAGTTGGAGCAACATCAGTAGAACAGATGTTGCATGCGTGGATGAAAAATACCATAGTGCTATTGGAAGGGGCACTTGTGACAACAAATGAGGCCAACATGCCTATAGTGAGTGCGCTAAAAGCTCTCGGTCTTAATATGGCTGCATTCCCATGAGAGACCTTATATGTTTTGCAGGATGGAATAACAGTAGGGTTGCATGCTAGAGAGAGCCGTGCACTGCAAGTCCTTAATGAGTAGAAAATCAAAATGTAACAACTGAGCTTGTAGCATGATAAAGTGGTGTCACAGAACCAACAACTGGTACAAGTAATAGATGATGCTTGCCAAAGTGTCCTGGAGCTGGCCATCCCAGCAGACATGCCAGCAGAGGCATGGATCCACAGGTTCACATCAGGGGTCTGCGAGGTAAGGGAAGAAATTCTAAAGGTTTAGCTGGAGCTGAACCTTCAGATCATTGAGCTGTTGTTGAAGGCACAACCATCCACCCCCTGGAAGTCAAAGAACAGCACGCTAGTGCTATCACAGCAGGACTGGACGAAATTGGCAATGCAGTGCGAGACTGCACCGACATGTTGGAAGAATCATTTGAGGTCCTCACAAATCTATAGGAGGACCCCAACATCTATCCCTTAGAAACACAGGCATGAGAACTTGAACAGCAATATGACAGTGTCCAAGGAACTACACAGATGGTGGTCCTCACTCAGAGGTTCATGCAGATGCAACAGGCTAAAGCGCTAAAAGAGCAGGTGGATGCGGTACGACACAAGGAAGCAGTCCTAAAGGCGTCTGTTTAGCCTTGGATCGATGAGGCCTTTACCATCACAGTAGAAATTGAAGGCAATCTTGCACACATGTAAGGGATGCACGTACTGACATAGAGAAGCACTCCCGACACAGAGGTCTCGGAACAATGTATGCAACAGATCCAACAAGCAGCAGCTCAGTGCATTGTTGACCTTGCCGTAGTTCGAGAATAGTTAGAGGGACTCTGCGCCAAAATCTTCACATCGACAGAGTGACTCGAGGACGAGTCACAATGTTTGTGTTGGGGGCTTGTTGGGAATGGAATCCTCCCAAGGCATGTTTTGGGGCTTAAATCCAAATTTTTGACCAAATCTTGTTGTAAAAGCTTCGCGAATTGCGAGCACAGGGTGCGAAAGTATGATAGAGTCACAGGGTTGTCCGCCCTAGTTTTGTAATGTAATGTCGATTGGATAGACCTACCCATGGTCCATAGACCATGGGATTTTATAAATAGAGCAAGGCTCTAAGTGTAAAAGAAAACCAACTAATAAGGGAACGAATAATGAAGAGAGGTCTAAGGGATTGAGTCAAAGTGTAAAGTGTGTTTGTGGGTCGTAGAGTAGGAGAAGGCTCTGCAGCTGAGTGCACAGAGGCTTAGTAGTCATAGCTGAGTGTGTGGACCCCTGCAGCTGAGTCCATAGGGCGGGTCGAGTCTATAACCATTGGAGAATCAATAAAGAGAATCTTTTCCATAATTCTGTGTATTGTTTCCTGGTTTAATGCATGATTGGATATAGTTTGCAAATATACTATTTATTTATTGCGTGAACCTACGAATGTTTTGTATTGTTAAGTATAATTTAAGACACTTAAGTAGGCAAAGGTTCTTAAATAATACTGGAAGGTAAATAAGATCGTGGGTAATAGTGTAGAGAGTGGCACAACCCCTACTTAGGGCTGCGCGAAGGTAGGGTATCAGTCCGCGAGGAACGAAAGGCACGTGAAGCCACCTGTACGAAGGAACAAACAACAGACTAGTCAAACTCATCAGACATCTCTAGGGTATGGAAACCTAGTTCTAGCACCCTCCCATACTACTTCAAATGATACCTCAGTCTGCGCTCCGCAGACTGTTGCCGAAAGGGCCAATAGCACAGGGATTTGTTTGGCTAATTAACTCCGAACGTGGGTCAGGCCCCAACAAGACAACACTTTTACAATTTCTACTACCTCACCATGGTTTGCATATATTTCTAACTACTTGGATACAAGAAAAATCTCACATCTCCTATCTCCAAAATAATTACTTAATATCATCCAACACAACTAGGGATCAATGAATTCCTATTCTATAGAAGTCCATATCAAATTATTTGATGATGTGTGTGAGAGGATGAGATCTGTGCCATATTATAGGCTTTCCATGAAGGCCCTTGTGGGTGTCACTTTGTAGATAGGGGGACTGGATATAAAGTATTCCAACAAAGGTACTACTATCCCACAATATTATGAAGTGTCAAGTAGTACATAAAGCATGTGATAGTTCTTGATACATGAAAGGCCAATATAATCAGATGAGATGTCATTACAACTACAAATAGTAACATAATGCTTCAAGAAATGAGATATTTACTTCGTTGGACCTATCAACCCCCCGTTTCTACCTAACTCTTACATCCTAGTTCACACAAACTATGTTGCAAACTGTATGGAACCAAATGAACTCTTGGTTGTAATAAAGTAAACAATATTAGATTTTCTCCATGAGGAAATATTTACCAGATTCAAGCTACTATGGGAGATTGTCACCGATGGAGGAATAAAATTTACTTCAAGAATCATTGAGAACCTCATGGACACATACAATATCAAGCACATGGTAACAATGCCACATCATCCATATGTTGATGGACAAGTATAAGGGATGAACAAGATCCTTGAGGCTATTATAACAAAAACTATCTCATTGCACCTCAAGAACTGGTCATAAAAACTTCTTGAATCACTATGGGGCTACCAAAATACATGCAATCCACTATTTCTTACACTCTATATGAATTTATATATGGAAAGTGAGTTATTTCACCAAATATGCAAATGAAAATACGAACCCTAAGGAAAATAATCCAACTTTGTGTGGACTTTTCTGAAGCACAACAATAGATACTTCTTCAGAGCATGGAATTGGATTAACTTCATCAAGATTCCTACATTATATAATCATGATCCAACATTAGAGAGCTTGGTGGCATGATAAATTCATAGTAAAGAAAATATTCAAAGTTAGAGACTAGGCCTTATTGTTTGATTCAAAGTTTAAGAATTTTAGAGAAAAACTTCACATTCGTCGACTTGCACCATATTAGATTGACACTATCTATGACAATGGGACCATCAAGCTTCATACCATTGATGAGAAAATAAATCTTTCGATGTTGAATTGACATATGATCTAGCTATATAACAAACCCCTGTCAAAAGAAGCTCTCTTAAGGAAGGTTAATGAAGGATGTTCCGACAGTGATATGGAGATTTTTCATAAGGGAGAAATATCAATTGAATATTCATTCCTACATTTTATTCTGAATAAATAAGGTTTATGAAGTGAATAATTCATGAGGAGAAGAGAACTTCATAGCTTCATGATGTATATCAGGATCCTCCTATTCATGTGATTTAAAATCCCCTTGTACCTTTCTTAGCTAATAATAAAGCATTCTCTAGAATTTCTCAAGATGTAGAGAAGGATAAAACCTTATTGTTGCAACAAAATTGCTATAACATGGTTGTTGCAATGTAGTGTTGCAGAAAATTTGGAAATATAAAACTAGCATGACTATTGCAACACGATTTTGGCAACAACCTTTGAATGAGTGGATCCCACACTCATGCTATAACACCATCAAGGCCAATGTAATGAACATGTTGCAACACATCACCACCAACCTTTTGACCAAGTCATTGTTGCAATAGTGACTTGGAGAAACTATTTTGAAATCAATTTGAAACAGTGTTCCAACACCCCTACTATAGGTTTTTGTAAGACACTCTGACATTATTAAGAGGTATAGGACATGACAACTTATCATTCCCAACCTAGACAAGGGTGAAATATCACAATAAGTAGTGAAAGATATGTCCTTCCTTTGCATGATGAATGCCATTAATGGACATTATTTACATTCACCTTAAATAAGAATCCATGTATCACTGACAGTAACACTCCATTTCTACCATAAGCCTATGGTGTGATTTGCACCCTTAACCCATGATTTCTCCACCTTAATTATAAATTATCACCATTAATGAATTGATCATCAAAACTTGCATCTAGTAGACTATATGAAAATCTAAGTATGAATGATGATAGTTTCATTGAATCATAAAGAATTCATAAATACCCCTATGACAATATTTAGTTATTTTTTAGGCCATAGGATGGATTTGCTATATCAAGTGATTATAGCGGTATGATGATGTCATTTCACTTAAATTTCCACTCAATTTCCAACATGACATGTCTATGGTAGGGGAATACTAATCCTTGAGGATGAACACACCATAGTAATGATTTTTGGGTTGCCACAAGTCAAAGAAAAATGGTGTTTCAGGAAAAATCCAAAGCCAAATTTGATGGAGTATTTTCTCAACCTAAGACAGGGTTTGGTGGAAAAAGGGATTGGATTTGATAGAAAGTATCTACTAGCACCCTACATGGAGGTATATCTCATCGCGCATAGATATTTTACATGTAAGGGAAGCCACATGATTTTCTTTTAGAACCACTTAAGGTTATTGGACAACCTTAGGCATCCACTACTAGTTTGCGTGCCCTTTATCCTATAGAATACACTTCAACAAATGGCCACTAATGTTTAGAAGTCTAGCCAGCCAAAGGAAACACTTTCAAATCACTTCCTGATAAAATTACTATTGGAACATATAGTCTAGAGAGAAGGCCAAACATGGAATGATGTTATGCAAGAACCAAGGTTGGAAGTCAAAGCACCGCCAACAGAAGTAGTAGTTGTTGTAACTCCACTAGAATTTGTAGTTGTTACATTTCCACTAGAAGTTGTAGTTGCTAGAATAGTTGAGGAGATAGTTCCTACAATGCTCGAAGTAGGAGTAGTTGTTGAGTTGTATCTATAGGAAGAAGTAGTTATGGTAGGTCATCAAATTGATCTAGAGATCTCTAGAATATGACCTCCAAAAAATGAGACTATGGAGAATGAGCAAGAGACATGAACAAGTGGATGTTCCGAAAAATAAGAGAACAAGGTACAACAAAAAGAGGGAGTCAAAATTGGATATTGTATAAGAGGCAACGACCCCTACTATGGAAAAATAACTAGTAGGGGTGGAAGAAGAAGAAGAGATACCTACTACAACACAAAAATATTTAGAAGAGGTACCCATTGTAGCATAGTTTGAAGAAGAAATGTTTGTCACATCGTATATCAAATAAAAGTTGCCTATGGAAATATATATTAAGAAAGAAGTAACCCTTGTTAAAAAAATAGAACAAGCAGGGGAAATTGAAGAATACAATGACCCTATTGAATGGAAAGAACCAAAAAAAATGGAGGAACTATAAAATTAAGTCTCTACCATAATAAAAGAACCAACAAAGTATAACTTGCAAGGATATTATGCTACAACCAAAGAGGAAGGAAGGGTTGTGATACCAAGTGTGGAAACAAAGATATCAAACCAAATTACAACTCCCTATACTATGTTGTTGTTCAAAGCCTGAGAAATATCTACATGGCTAAAAATAAGAAGAAACATGTAGGTACATTTTCATACACTCCTTCGCATTCATTTTTTGTTAGGAAGGATAAAAATATTGGAGAAGAAAAAAAAGGAATTGTAGAAAAAAAATAGAGTTCTAGAGGCCAAA
This sequence comes from Pinus tabuliformis, assembly GCA_031772625.1. Lineage (NCBI taxonomy): Eukaryota > Viridiplantae > Streptophyta > Pinopsida > Pinales > Pinaceae > Pinus > Pinus tabuliformis. The sequence goes on along the minus strand of CM062814.1, from coordinate 715,124,824 downwards.
CTAAGGGGAAATCAATCCTCTGTAGGGTTTGACTTCCTTGCATATGAAATGTGGCTCCTTGAAATAAGGGACAAGGAAGATCATGTTCCTAAGGAAAAGGTAATGGTTTAGAAAGAGACACATAAAATACATACCAAGAAGAGGTTATCAAAATAGAAAATGATATTCTTGAATTGACAGAAGAAGCCACTCAGAGAAAGCCCAATTTAATGGAGGATAAGGTAGACGTGTGGGAAAAATCCAAGGAAGGCAAATGGAAGGCAGTGATGGAAACCCATGGATAGGTGGTATTTCCCATCATGGAACATCACTATGGGGAAGTGGGTAGAGCACTTAGAGATCCATAGATCCAAATGGGATCACTAGAGGAAGGAGATGAAAGAGGAAGTAGAGGAAATTTTCAAGCTCTAAAGACATGTGGACAAGTTGGATATGGAAAAGATTCAAGTTGCATTATTGGTGGAATTTTCACTTAGATATAGGGCACCCCCCCTTGACTACAACATCTATTTGTAGGAAAATTATCCCATGCAGCTAATGAATTGATCATTCAAACTTGCAACTAGTAGACTATATGAAAATCTAAGTATGAATGATAAGAGATTCTTTGAATCAAGGAGAAGTCACAAAGAGCCTTTTGTTAAAGGCCTATGACAATATTTAGGTAACTTTTTAGGTCATATGATGGATTGGCTATATCAAGCAGTTAAACGGGTATTATGATGTCATTTCCCTTAAATTTTCACTCAATTTCCAGCATGACAAGTTAGTGGTAGGGGAATAGTGATCACTGAGACTGAAGACACAATATTAACAATTTTTGGGTTGCCATGAGTCAAATAAAATGGTATTTCAAGAAAAAATCAAAGCTAAAATTGATGGACCAATTTCTCAATCCAGGAGAGGATTAGGTGAATAAAGGGAGTGGATTTGATAGAAAGTATCTACTAGCACCATAGATAGAGGTAGATCTCATCGTGGAGAGATATTTTACATGTAAGGGAGGCTACAAGGTTGTCTATTAGAACCACTTGAGGTTATTAGACAACCTTAGGCATTAGCTACTAGTCAACGTGCCCTCCATCCTCTATAATGCACATCAACAAATTTCCATAGTGTTTAGAAGTATAGCAAGCCAAAGTACACCCTTTCACATCACTTCTTGATCAAATTACTAGTGGAACATGTAATCTGGAAATAAGTCCAAACCTAGAATGATGTTATGCGAGAACCAAGGATGGAAGTTAAAGCACCACCCACAAAAGTAGTAGTTGTTGAAACTTCACTAGAATTTGTAGCTGTTTCATCTCCACTAGAATTTGTATTTGTTACAACAGTTGAGGAGATAGTTCCTACAATTCCCAAAGTAGGAGCATTGTCGAGTGGTAGCTATAGGAAGAAATAGTTATGGTAGGCCATGACAATCATCCAGAGATCTCTAGAAGATTACCTCCAACAATGAGACTAAGGGTAATGAGCCAAAGATATGCACATGTGGATGTACCAAAAAAAAGGAGAACAAGGTACAACAAAAAGAAGGATTCAAAATTGTTGGGTTGTGTTATATTCTTTCCATGACTAGAAACCGTAGTTAACCAGGGGGTTAGACAGGGGGCGAAGCCCCCCCTTCGTTGTGCTGATTGCACAGCAGGGGGGGGGGGGGGGGACAACCCCCCCATCCAAGGGGTTTGAGGGGCACGGGTAGCCCCCCTCTACAAGGTTCGAGGTAGCGCCCTGGGGAAAAAAAATTTGGACCCTATATTAGGTGGGTGAACCTACCTATGGTTTTGTCAATGGTTTTCTCACATGGTTTTGGGCATGATGGCTTTTGGTCCATGGTATTGGATGCTTCGGCATGTATATATATGTATTGTAACATATGAAAGCAACATAATGAAAAATCAAGTTGGTAGTCCCAGTTTTGGGATCCAGGGGAAAATCTTTGTGTATGTGTTTTATGTGTTATGCTCTCACATTGTTTATTTTCTACTCTTAGAGTTCGTATGTAGGTAATTTTTGTATGGGGTTAAGACCTACAAAAGTTGGCTATTGTAGAAGAGGAAACAACCCCTGCTACTACAAAATAACTAGCATGGGTGGAAGAATAGAAGATATACCTACTACAACACAGAAAGATTTAGAAGAGGTACTTGTTATCACTCAGGTTGTTCCCCAAAAGATCTGAGAAAATGGAATACGGCCGAGGTAACCACTATCCAGTCTTTTAGCTGTAGATTCTAGCCAATCTGCAACCAGAGAGGGCTCTCTCTTTGTAATTTAGCTTTGTTTTGCTATATGTTAGGCTAGTTATGAGGCACAAGTTTTTGTTTGGTGTTTGGAAGATGACATTCAATAGAATAGGGCTGCAATATGAGAGAAGTTCAGACCATTGGGTTGATGGAGTCCAATGAAAATAAACCTCTAGATATGGTTTCTTAGGCAAAAGGAGGAACTATAGAGCAAGATAGTTAAACATAGAAAAATTTTCAAGCTGTAATAAGATGAAATGAAGTCAGGGAATGAAAGGCAATTAAGAATCTTTCATTATGCTAACAGAGGGAAAATGAATAAATATTATCAAGGAGCAATCAAGAATTCCTTAATTATATTTAGAGTGTGAGAACCAGGGAGACAGGAGTAGTCAAGAATTCCTGCCTATACTAGTTCTGAAGAAAACATAAAAAATGTCAGGAATTGAACAATGAGTACAGCAAAGTAAATTCTGGGTTATTCTTTTTTCTTGCAATTTAGAACATGATATTTAGATGATATATAAAACATAGATACAATAAAACAAGATTAAAGAAGACTTATTGGTCCATGAGGTAACACAAGAATTCTGTAACATATTCTTTTGCCATTAATTCCATAACCAACAAGTTCACCAGCAAAGCATTCCAACAATCTTTATTCAGAAGGGTTCTCAAAATTACAACGCAGGTCTAGAATGATTTTCACCAGCCAACAATAATACATATCTTGAGGAGTTATTTATAAAAAAGAGTTTACAAAATATCCCATAGGGAAAATATCAAGCAATAAATTTATCCATCCACTTCTTCAAAGGCAATAAATGATATTGAAAAGAGAGCGCAATGAATGCAGGAGTAACTTGCATTGTGTTGGCTGCCTTAGGTGGTCTGATATATTTGACTTTTTGACTCAGCTAGTCGGAAGGTAGTTGTTCCTTTAATTCGCGTCCCTGTGTTGTTGTCACGGCCCTGTCATCTGTGCCCGATTTTGCTTTAATGCATTTTGGCATAAACTGCTTCCTTTATGTTTTCATGTTTATGATATGTGGCATGTGCGTTAAATTTGATTAAACGCAGACAATCAAAAGAGAATTAGCGCCAACATTACCTTGGTAAAACCTCCAACATGCCCTGCCACCATTGATCTATTGGCAACTGGTGTCTTTGTAGTTTTATTAATGTTTCATCAGCTTCAGTATACCTGTAGTAATTGGGCTGGACTTCAAAAAGATGTGTCATCTCATGTTCAATGTAGAACAGATTTTCTAATTTGTCATATAAGCTCTGTCCAGAGGGGGTACTGTGTCTTCTAAAATGCTTCATGATGCTGTAATTTGATTGGTAACATAGGTATTTACCCTGTGAGCATACTGGTCATGTGTTAATAGTCTCTGATTTCTGGTTAATAAGCTGGGTAACCCTTTTCTCTGCAAAACTGCAAACTTTTCTCTAAAGGCATTTATTTCTGTCTGCATTTCTTGGCACTTTCTTTCCAAATTTTCTACAAAATTCCTAATGGTCAGCACCTTTTTTACTGTCAAAATTGTACCTGTTTTGTCCTGAATATCTAGAGCTGCTAGCTGCTCTCTGGTATGAGTATTCAAAAAATGGATCAATTTATTGGCTTGTTCGGGCTTGTTTGCTAATAATGCTCGGGCCTTTTGAGTCTCAACATGAGCTATTTCTATCAATTCGAACTGGTCATGGATAGTCTGTATTGATGTCCATTGATCAGTGATGGATTGGCCAATCTTAGTACACAAAATTATTTTGAATTCTGCTAGAGTTTTATGAAGAGTAAGGTCCTTCTCCAAGGATTTTACCTTATTTTCCAAGGCCTTTACTTCTCTTGTTTTCTCAGCCACAGTTATTTTTGATTTATCATAGCTCACTTCTATCTTGGCCAGTTTTTCTTTGGCTTCCTTTAGCTCTGCCATTTGGAGTTCTAAAGCCTTTGTTTCCTTCATCATCTCTTCCATGCTCAGGCTGGCATCTGGTACTGCTGTTGTTGCTGCTGTAGTTGTTGCTGAAGCTGAGGTACCTACTATTGATTCTGGGACAGCGGGAGGGACTGCTGTTGTAGTTGTTGGGGGAGCTGTTGTGACAATTGGGGCCGTTTGAGATGGCTGAGAGGCCAACTCTCCCTGTTCTCCTTGTAGTGCTTCCTCCAATGCTTTCTCGGTTTCTGCCAGTCTCTCATTCATCCTCATTAGCAAACTCACCACGTCCTCCTCTTCCTTCTGCTGTTCAACTTCTGTGGTTTGAGGGTGCATTGTAATTGGCAGCTTGAGCTGCTTCTTGAGGGTTGCAATATCTTCTTCTTTCTTTTTTATTAAGGCCTGTATGCCCTTGGGATCTTTGGGATCATGTTCCAGCTCAATAATAATTTCCTCCAAGGATTTGATTCTGTTATCCTTCGCTAATGAGGAGGCCTTCTCCAACTCTAATTGGGCAGAGGTATTGTGCAATGAATTCTGTAGTTTGTGAGCTAATAATGCCTTGTCTGCTAAGGTGGAGTACACCATTTCTCCGGTTTGTTTATGTAATTCAATCTGGTCCATTGGGTGGATGTCTTTAGAGAGAACTTCCAGATTGGTCCTGATATAATCAGCAACTGACTGTGGCTACCGCATTGTGGGCCTGAAGTGACTAATGGTCATCTTCCCTTCTTGAATATCATAGGCTGCCATTATCCTTTGTTGATTTGTGGGGGTCATTCTCAGCAATTGGTTATAAAGTTGGATCCTTATTGGATCATTTCTAGCCTTTATTTCAGCAAAGGCCTTCTTGATATCCAAGCCTTGTTTGGCCTATGGACTGGTGGATGTAACCTCCACACCATGCTGCCTCTCTTGCTCTTGTTGATATGAGCTAGTTGATGTTCCCAAAATTGGAGGGATCTGCTGTTCAGTTGTTCCCTCACCCCTTAGGTTGCCTGTTGTCTCTTCTGCCAATTCTTCTTCAGAGTAAGGATTCAACCTTTGCCTCTTTTCCCCTTGTTGTTCTGCCGATCCTAGTGTGTCTTCTTGTCTCTCTCTTTTCTTGCCTCTTTCTTCATTGATAGGAGTTTGTAACACAGGGATTTCAGGTACCTTTGTTTGTGTTGAAGGACCTTGCCCTTGGCTTTGCTCCTCTGTTGTGCCTGGTCGATCTTCCATTATATCTTGCTCTGAATGCAGTACTTCCTTGCCTTTGGATGTCCCTGCAGGTGGAGTACTTTCTTGGGCAGGTTGTTGAGAAGTTGTAGCAGATGATGTGCCCGCTCCAATGTGTTGAGGCAAAACAAAAGGGACCTATCCAAAAGAGTCCAGGTCAAGTGTTTTTTCAAGCTCTTTCATTGCTTTTTCTAATTTCTCTTCTTCAATAAACTCTTCAACTAATGTGCCTTCTACCCATTCTTGTTGATTAGCACATTGTTCAATTTCAGGGATTTTGTGGTGCACATATCTTGTAAGCTTGTTTTTGACTCTTCTAAAACTTATGAAATGTTCAGGGTCATATGGTGACCAATGAAAATTTTTTTTTAGCATAAGTTGATCTCTTAATATCTTATCTTCTTCCTCCCAGGCTTCTTCCCTTTTATTGAAGATAAAAGGGCCCAATTGATGTCTTATCTTGAGCTGTGCCTTTTTCCTAGCACCATAGAAATGAGTCAAATATGAACTACTAAATTGCCGATAGTATTCCAGGGCAAAGAGTCTCATAGGGACATACTTTGGTAGCTTGTAGGGAGTTAATTCATAGCCATAAATCTTGATTATTGTGTGGTTTTGGTAAAAATACCAGTCACCAATACTGTATTCCTTGGAGAGATGCAGAATTTTCTGCATTTCAGTAGAGAGCCTAGCAGGAGGAGTTGTCATCAACAAAGAAGTGGTTGGATATATGAATAGGTCAATGAACTCACAATATGTATAAGGGGAGTGGTGGACTTCATGGAATACTGAGGTCCAAAAAATTACAGACCTCCTTTCTCCTTTGAGGTCCAATCTTTTAAGAGGAATTTGGAAACTATCAGGTTGATAGCATAACAACAAATGATATATGTAAGATATATATTTGAACACTCTTTCCCTGTCTAAGTTCATGAATTGCTCATGGATTTTATTTGCTATGAAAGTGGCATAATCATACTTGATAGCAGGGGGTTGTCCTCGGGTGAATATGGACATTAATATTAAAACAGTTTCATCAACATACTCACTGGTTTTGAATCCTAAAATGTATGATATCATGTCTATAATGAGTCTCCCTGCCTCATTGAACCAGACTTGGAGATAAGGAGGAGGCTGCTCGGGCTGGCAATTTGGTTTCATAAACAACTAAGAAATTCTGGTTATCTCTGAACTGGGCAGTTTGGCACCTTGGTCAAGCAAGAATTTCATGGTGAGAAGAGCCAGAGGCTGAGTTGGCTTGAAGTTCAACATCTCATTTATGGATTGAGGAGTAATATAGAAGAGTACAGTCCCAGATGGAGCTATAACTGCTCTTTGTCTGGGTTCTTAATTTGCACAACATAAATGGATGAAATCAAGGAGCACATTTGCTAAAGGGAGGTAATAGATAGGCATGTTGGATTCCCAAATTCCCAAGACATCAATATTGCTTCTGTAGCTATTTATAACTTCACAAAAGGCTTGCAGGTGAGGCTTCTCACCCATCATATCCTTAATCTGGAAATCACTGTCAGCAAGGGGCACCCATTCCAATTCCTTATGTGGTGCATTCAAGGGGGCAACATTCAAGGCCACTGGAGCTTCCATGCTTCAATTATCTGTGTTTATAATTGGAATTTGGGTCTGTGCAGCAACAGGAAAACAGAGTATTGGCTCTGAGGTTTTTTCTTAGGAAATTTACAAACTGAGTTTTATATAGAGATTGTCTCACTGGGAAAAACTCATAGTAAAATATAAGGTCTGCAGAGCTTAGTTGGGAAGCTGTATAAAACAGTGGAAATGAGGCTCTTCTTGCAGGTGTTTTGACAAATTTCACTCAATATTTGGGCTTATTTGGCAATTTTGCAAGTGGAAATGGGCTCGAATTTTAGTTTAATGGGCAATTTACAGAGGAGAGCAGAATTCGCAGGTTTTCTTTGGAAAAAAGGGGTAAGATGGTAATTTATAATGCAGAGGTTTGTAGGCAACAACGCATTTCAAGTTGAATTCTAATTCCTCGGGCGCTTTTTACATAAAACTTTGGAAAAGGAGGGTTTTTAAAGCGAATTACGGGTAAATACTTGTTCTATGGGCGCCTGGTGTGAAATGTAGGTTGAAGAGTGAGCTGAGGGGTCGAGCTGCGGATTAAATTCCTCTGGGTGGCGGATTGTGCAGAGAAAATGTCATTTTGGACATCGAAACCATGCAAAGCTCGTGCAAAATAAATAAAGAGAAATGGACAAAAATGTCGTTAAAATGACTTTTTAACAAAAATTTTGATTTTGGTGGGTTATTGGCACGCTTTAGTCGGGTGACGTTAGCATGACATCATCTTTGTCGAGTAGCGGGGTGTACGGAAGGTGACTTGGCAAACACAGCGGACAGAATGGTGACAAGGTAGCAGCTAACGTGGGTGCTGACGTGGGTGCTGACATGGGTGGTGACATCAGCAGTGTTAAGCAGGAGTGGTTTATGGTTTCATCACACCACTTTATGTACGGCGATGGTTTTCGACCGAACGGATGCAATAAATTGTGGGAGCGACACGCGTCCCACAATACGGCGAGAAAACCACTTTTTATTGCATGCTATCGTCGGACATCGGAGCGGCTCCGATATGAATGAGAGCCGTCCGATCTATGGGATCGGATCCGACGGTCGACCGAGGGGTGAGTTGGCGGCGGCTTATAACACAGGGCACGTGCATTATTTTAATGTTTTTTAATGTTTGCGGGGTATAAACCTTGGTTAACAGGGTTTTATGGGCACGGTTGTTTGTTAACCAAATTTAAACAAACTCCAATGGTTTGAACACGGAGGGCTATTATAAGGTTTCTGCCAAACCTTTTAATTCCCGAAAACATTGATATATGGCTATACTCGCTAGGGGTCGGGATATTATAGAATTCTAGAGTTTTTTGTGTATTTTTACATAGTATGGGAGGGGAAAAGTTTAAATAGGAGCTATATAATAGAGTTGGAGTTAGGATGTTAATAGGGTTTTATGAATGGAGAATGCTAAGTTTATAAGGTAAAACTTAGATTTTTAGGGAAATGAAAGGGAAATGTAATGATTATTTTTACACGAGAAATGTGGCTTGTTTTGGCGAAGTGAACACAGAGTTCCACTTACTATTCCTCACCAAATGAAATGGACTAGGACCACTGAGCAGATCCAAATTTCCTTGAGGGGATGTTAGTAAGTGTTCTTGGGGAAATGAGAGGGGAAATCAGTCATGCTCCACTGAACTGTAGCCACCTTGCCATGATGTTTGTGATACTCATGAGATAGATCACATTTAACAGGACAAAACTGATCACCAACCTGCTTCTGCAACACCAGAATTACCCACCCATTATGCTACACCTACCATTTTTTTACTTCATCTTGTTTGGGTGCATTTGAACTAGCAAACCCTGATTCTCCTCTTTTCTTTTAACTGCCCTCCTATCTAATTCTGCCCTTATTTCTTCCAAGGGCTCAGATTTAGCTGTTGAGACCCTTTGCTTCTCTACCTAGCTGTTTGTCTACCAAGCTTGAACTATTTGAACAAACCTTATTCTCTAATGCTAAAACAAGAAATTTAAACATGGACTAACCAAGATTCAGCTATTGGGCCATCCATCTAATGTGACAGAAGTCAGTGATTGCACATTCTGAACTTGCTTTGCAAAAAGTAGTACAGTAGTGGCATTTTGACTAGCCACTTTCCTGGTCTTTCCTTTGGGGTTCATTTTCTTTCTTTTCTTTGACCAATTCATTCTTCTTGCCCTTTGATTTTTCTTTTAGGGCATACCCTCTTTACATTTTTTAAATTTTTTGATTTTTTCAAAATATGGAACCTTTGCAGCATGGAAAGGATGATCATATTTGGAATTTCCACACTCAATCATGAAATATGACACCTATTGGTATAGGAACCTAACAATGGCTCCACTTGGGGATGGCTTTTCTAGGTGAAAAGCCAAGAACAGCAGGTCAGATGGCCTTATTTTCAACTCTTGTTGTAATCTGAAACTTCCTTCTACTGTAGACAAACAAACTGAATCTTTGTGGCATGTATACACTTCTCATGAGCTGATCTGAATAGAATTACAGCTCTATCTTTGCTATTTTTTCTGAGTATTTGTCATGATTTTTATAACTCCTAAGTCTTCTTCTTGATTCTTTCTGATAAACTCAAAATATACACCAAAAGGTGGCACAATTGTTTGCTTTTTTCCCTCAAAATTTGATGCATCCTATTCCTTATCCTATTGCTATAATAAACTACTAAAATAGACACTATTTATGTACAAAATATAGTCCTGTTATGTTAACAAAGAGGATCAAAATAATGCTTGAGCATTCACCCATTGATTGGCCCTTCCTCGGCTTCTGTACCATCCAAACTTCTCAAAAAATAGGTGTTATTTCCTTGTACAGCCTGAATGACAAAAGGTCCTTTCCATAGGAAATCAAATTTGCCATGTTTTCCTTTATCTTCCCTCCTAGAATCCTACTTCAGCACTTTGTCTCCTATGAAGAAGTCTTCTGCCTTTTTCCTTTTATCAAAAATCTTCTTAAGTTTCTCTTGTAGAATCTGAGTTCTCTGATACACTTCTTCTCTAGTCTGCTGTAAGTGAATAGTTTGATTGATTCTTCTTTGAATATCATTGGGTTCTGCCTGTATTTCTTGTAGCAATTTAATCACAAGGATTCCCAAGGATGAAGGGAATATAGCCTCCATGCCATAAACCAATTCATAAGGGCTTGTTCCAATAGATCTCTTGGTAGTTAGCCTATCTGCCCACAGTGCATTGATAAGCTTTTTGTGCCAATTCTTCTTGTTCTCCTCCAATACTTTCTTTATGATGTTGATCAAGCTTTTGTTGGATGATTCAGCTAGACCATTGCCTTGAGGGTAATAGGCTGTGGAATGGCCTAAGGTAATATGGTACTTGTGGCAAAAATTGATCATTCTTTTGGATTTAAAGGCAGCAACATTGTCAGTTATTATTTTTTCCAGACATCCAAATCTAGATAGGATATTAGTTTCTAGGAATTGCATAATGATTGAGTCATTGGCTTGCCTACAAGGAATAGCCTCTATCCACTTGGTTAAATAATCTATGGCAGTTAAAATCCACCTATGTTGGCCAGAAGAGGAAGGGTGAATTTCCCCAATGAAATCTAAACCCCATTGTTGAAATGGTCTTTCGGTGAAAATGGGCTTTAGGGGTAAAGGTAATAGTTTTCTCTTGCCTTCAAAGATTTGACATTTGTGGCAAGAAACTAAAATTTTTTTCACATCAGCAAACAGAGAGGGCCAATAAAACCCGGCTCTTAAGATTTTATCAGCCGTTGACTTCCAATATAAATGTCCATCACAGTCCCCTGCATGAAATTCCTTGAGTACTTTGTCAGTTTCATCCTGTATTAGGCAATTCAATAAAATACCTTCATGATTTTTCCAAAATAAAGCATTGTCTACAATACAAAACTTTGAAGCTTTCATTTTCAAGAATCTCTTTTTAGTTCTGGATAACCCTGGAGGAGCTTGCAGGTTTAACAATACATAAATTATATCAGCATACCAAGGTGATTGTAAAAAGGCTTGATTGATCTGTGGAGTCGCCATCTCCTGTTCGTTATCCAGTTCATTGATGTCAAGGGCTTGAAAATTGGTTCCAGTCATCAACTTAGCTAATCCTTGTCCTTTTATCAGTTTTGTTGGTTTGATTTCAATATCATATTCCAAAATGTTGGCTATCCATTTGCCCCTCTTACCTTCAATTCCTTCTTGAGTCAGAATGTCTTTGACCACGGCATTTGGGACATAAGCTCTCACATGAGAGTAAAAGATATAAACTCTGAAATCCTTGATGGCCTTTACAAGGGCATAAGCTTGTTTCTCCATGATTTGATATTTAAGTGGTGCATCTCTAAGTGCTTTGCTGAAAAAAGCAATGGGCTTCTCACATCCTTGGTCATCTTTTTGTAATAGAACAACAACAATAGTATGCTCAGATGCAAAGGAAAAGATTATGAAGTCTCTATCAAGCTTGGGGCTTGTGAGGACAGGTGTTTTAGTCAAAGCTATTTTGATTTCCTCAAAGGCTTGTTTAGCTTCTATTGTCCATTCGACTTTGGAGTCTTTCTTCAGCATGTTATTTAACAATCTTATTAGTTCAGCCAAGTTGGGTATAAATCTTCTTAGGAAATTGATCTTTCCTAAAAAAGCTTGTAGCTCTTTGATATTTCTTGGGTGAGGCACTTGGAGGATAGCTTGTATTCTTTTCGGGTCAATTCTTATGCCATCGTTTGAGATTATGTGACCTAGGAGTTTACTTTCTTCAAGGCCAAACAATGATTTCTTTGGGTTCAAAGATATGCCATATTTTCTGCAAATTAGGAACACTTGTCTGAGATGTTCTAAATGTTCTTGATCTGATTTGGAAAAAGCAGTGAGGTCATCGAGATATATGACTAAAAAATCATGAATCTCTTTTGCAAAGGCTATGTCCATTGCTTGTTGAAATGTGGCCCCTGCATTTTTGAGTCCAAAAGGCATTTTGACATATTTGAAAGTTCCCTAAGGGGTTGTAAAGGTAGTTTTGTCTTGATCATCCGGGTGAACCAAGATCTGATTAAATCCTGAGAAGCCATCTAACAGTGAGATCCTAGAAGCTCCTACTACCCTTTGTAAGATGTGATCCATTTTTGGTAAGGGGTAGTGGTCTTTTAAATAGACTTTATTCAGGTTTCTTAAGTCAACACACAGTCTTATCTCTCCAGTTTTCTTCCTAGTAGGCACTAGATTCGAAATCCATTCTGAGAACCTGATAGGAGAAATTATTCCATCCTGGTACATTCTTTTGACTTCCTTTTCAATGAGAGGAAGGAGGACTGGATTAACCCTTCTAAGTTTTTGTTTAAATGACTTTTGATTTTCTTTTAAAGGTATTGTATGTTGGATGACTGAAGTATCATAGGACTTGAGGTCCTCATAGCTCTATGCAAAGACATCTTGAAACTCTTTGAACAACTCAATGTATTTCAGTTTCTGGTCAGGAGGTAAGGCTTTGGACAATTTTATCATTTTAGGATTTTGTGCAGTCCCTATGTTACAGTCCTCAATTTCTACATTTAAAGGCTGCATTTTTGGCTTTCTTGGTATATCATTTGAATAAAAAATATCCTCCAAAGGAGTTAGGCCTGTGGGTAGAAAATTATCTTTCAACTCAATTACTTTAGATTCTCCCTCAGCAATTTCATCAAGTTCCATTTGTTTCAGCTGTTGTATATCTTTGCTGGAAAAAATTGTTGGATGCAAAATCTGATTTGCTGTTTCAGGTGATATATTTTTCTCAATTCTGTCTATTTGCTATTGATCACAAATAGTGCTTGTGTCTATGTTTGTACTTGAGAATTCCTCTTTCAAAGTCAAGAAATTATTGATTTGGGTGTCATTTTCAAATACTTGCCAATTTTTTACATTGTCTGGAATAACATGTCTGTGTTTGATTTCAGCAGTGAAGTGGTGATTGGGCTCGAATGGCAGCTTGCAAGTGCTGGCAAAAGTTGCCAAACTATGCGCATGTAAATTATGGTTTCTTGGAAGTTTGGTGAGCTGAGATTCTATGAAGGTGTTCAGTATTTCAATGGCTGCCCCTCTGTAAGCTCTTAGCCTAAGATCATTTGTAACAAAGTTTCCCTTTATTTGTTGGATAATCAAATCTGAGTCCCCTAGAATTGAAATCTTGGTTTCCCCTAGACTTCTAATCAGTTTGAGTCCCAGCAAAAGGGCTTCATATTCGGCCATATTGTTTGTACATCTAAAATTTAGCCTATATGCATGTCCTTGAGCATGGTAATTTTGCATATTGTGTATCCAAACCCGTGCCCCTGCTCCTAACTTCTTCACTGACCCATCAAACTCTAAGTACCACCAGATTTCTTGATTGTAACTAGTCTTAGGAGTTTTGGAATCTGTCTTAATGGGCAGATTTGGATTTTGTAACTGATATGGTATGTCTTGTTCATTTGTTGCATCAATCACTTCAACAATTTCTTGATCTTGAGCACTAGATTGTTCATTTATGTTTTTTGCTTTTGCTGATCCTAGGAGTTTGACATCAGTTTTGGGACACCTTTCATCATTGTATAAGATGAATGAATCCATATCTGAATGCATGGAATAAATGGGGAGGTTTTGGGGTTTCTCTTGACTGCTGACCACGTACTTCATCAATGTTTCCCGGTATAATCTCTTTGGCTGGCCAAAGACTGAAATGATGGCATAGGACATGTCTAGCTGCAAAGATCCTTGGAGTTTTGCACCCCAAGATCTGGACAAAAGCATTCCATACTTTGGTGGGATATCAGTTACCACTACATCCATCAAGGTAGTTTTGGCAGGGTATTGTACTAGAGATACACAAAAATCTTTGATAAGGCCTAGACACCTGACCTGGCTGGAATCGAATGAGAACAAGTCTTTGTATGGCCTTGTGATATCTAGGTCCAATCTTTCCATCACAGATTTCGGCATTAGATTATGGGAAGCTCCTGAATCAAACATTGCATTATGCAGCACTTTGTCATGAATTTTCAAGCTTACATAGAATGGGGGGAGTCCTCCATCTACTATTTTACCATTTACCTCAGGACCAAAAATTAGCTCTGGTTGGTCATCTAAAAAATTGACTGCATCTCTATTCTCTGATATTTGAAGTGACCTACTGATTTGTTCCTTATAAACCTCATGTTTAGCCAATTCAGATAGTGGAATGGCTATTTTTAGCTTGCCTATTTCTGTTTCTAGGTTGAAAGGTTTTTCCATTTGAATCTTTGTATTCCGAGCAGCAAGGTTTTCTTTTTCTGTTGTGTCTTCAGTGATCTCCTGTCTACCAGAATTGCTGTTCGAAACTGGATTTGTTTTAAAATTATTTTCAGGAGGGCTGTTTACCTTTTCTTTTGGAGGAGAGAAGGTGGATGGCTGATTTTTTGAGGGCTGCCAATCTGTTATGTCCTCAACCGTGGGTTCTTTTGGATTGAGGTTTGTTTTAGTAGGGAGCTCCATAAGGGCGGCTTTATCCTTTGTTTTCTTAGGCTGCTTAGTATCTTTCATCTTGCTAGGTTCACGCACATCTATTATTCTGCTTCTTAATTTGTATTGTTTATGGACCTCATAGATCGCTGCATCATATCCTTCTCTGAAATCAAATGATTCTCCGGACTTGCTTTGAAATTGATTGAAATTATGAGCCTCTTGGTCATCTTGTGTTAGAAAGATTTGTTGTTCATTGTTTAAACCCATTAGGTTGATTTGGGTATCCTCTGTTGGCTCATTAGAGGTTGAGGCTTCGACATAGTTCTCTTGAAATGGAGGCCTGATATTTTGGTAAGGGCCAGCTTTCCCGGTGTTAGGATTTTGATTTTTTCTGAAGTTTGGATTTCTAGTGGTGTTGCTTGGTTGACCTTCCCAAGAGGTTTTTCTTTCAATGGTTTCCACTCTATCACCCAGTCTATCCATTCCTTTGATGATTGCATCCATTTCTTGTTCAAATGCTAAAGGCTCTTCTTTGAAAGTAGTCCTTCTTTCAGCTCTAGCTCTGGCTCTTTTAGAGATTAGATTTGCCTCTACACTAACAGCTATGCTCTGCATGTCTTCTAAGCTGGTAGGAGCTCTTTCCCTAAGATGATATGCCATGTCAGAGTCAAGTCCATCAGGGAATTTGATTAAGGCTAAGTCAGGCAGAGGTTTAAGGTTCTGAGGGATAGCATTGTACACATTGTTGAATCTAGCAGAATAGTCCTGGACAGTGTCTTGTGGGCCTCTTTTCAAATTGTCATACTCTGATAGGATATGCAATGGGTCCTTCCTCTTTTCCATATGTTCAAAAAGGTTTGGTAAAGGGCATCTAGATCAGCAATTATTTTTGTAGCAAGTGCCCTAAACCAGGTCCTTACTTCACCGGTTAAGCTTTGAACAAAAATTTTCATTTTGACATCGTTGTCATCGATTTCATAGTTCTCAAAGTAGTCCATCATTTTCTTAGTGTGTTTTTGGGCTATATAGGAGCCAGTACCATCAAAATATGTAATTTTTCTTTGATAATCTTGAGGCATAGCCCCCGGATTTGCAGGCAACTGCAAAGGAGCATATCAGTTTTCCATATTTACAGGTATAAATGGGACAATTGGAAGCACTGGGGTAACAACTGAGATAAATGGAGTGAATGGAAGGGTGGAAGATGTGCTTTGAAGTGATGATGGTGAACTAGAAGAAGTTGCAGCAAGCGTAGAAAGGACTGTCGCTTTTCCAGGAGGTGATTGGGTAAAGTTTTGCTGAAGTATATCAAGACTTAAATCAGCAGAGTTTTCTAGATTTTCTTGTCTTTTCAGAGTTTTAGAGATCAAGTTAGGGTTTTCAAAAATAGCTGGAGGGTTAGGATCAAGATTTGATCTAGTATAATGCACTTTCTTCTTTGGAGCCAGCTTCTAAATCTATTTTTGGTATTTTCTGGAAATGTTTAAAGGACACTGCTTTTGACAATATTTTCCTAGGAAAGTATGAATCGTAAAATCTTGGATTTTCCTAAAGATCTTTTGAAAACAAGAGGAAACTGATCAAATATTTTGAGACAATTGTATAAAGCTTAATGCTAGACTGGAGTTTGACTGAAGCAGCTTCTATTTACTCCTGTAAATGCACAGCAAAAACAATTTCAAGGGCTACCTGGCTAACTTTAGGCTCCATCTGTAGCTTTAGAAAATAGACAGCAGTAATAAGCACAGTCATTCATTCCCCAGTGGAGTCGCCAATGATGTTATCACTCAGGTTGTTCCCCAAAAGATCTGAGAAAAGGGAATATGGCCGAGGTAACCACTATCTAGTCTTTTAGCTGTAGATTCTAGCCAATCTGCAACCACAGAGGGCTCTCTCTTTGTAATTTAGCTTTGTTTTGCTATATGTTAGGCTAGTTATGAGGCACAAGTTTTTGTTTGGTGTTTGGAAGATGACATTCAGTAGAATAGGGCTGCAATATGAGAGAATTTCAGACCATTGGGTTGATGGAGTCCAATGAAAATAAACCTCTGGATATGGATTTTTAGGCAAAAGGAGGAACTACAGAGCAAGATAGTTAAACACAGAACAATTTTCAAGTTGTAATAAGATGAAATGAAGTCAGGGAATGAAAGGCAATTAAGAATCTCTCATTATGCTAACAGAGGGAAAATAAATAAATATTATCAAGGAGAAATCAAGAATTCCTTAATTATATTTAGAGTGTGAGAACCAGGGAGACAGGAGAAGTCAAGGATTCCTGCCTATGCTAGTTCTAAAGAAAACATAAAAAATGTCAGGAATTGAACACAGAGTACAGCAAACTAAATTCTGGGTTATTCTTTTTTCCTGCAATTTATAACATGATATTTAGATGATATATAAAACACAGATACAGTAAAATAAGAGTAAAGAAGACTTATTGGTCCATGAGGTAACACAAGAATTCTGTAACATATTCTTCTGCCATTAATTCCATAACCAGCAAGTTCACCAGCAAAGCATTCTAGCAATCTTTATTCAGAAGGGTTCTCAAAATTACAGTGCAGGTCCAGAATGATATTCACCAGCCAACAATAATACATATCTTGAGGAGGTATTTATAAAAAAGATTCTACAAAATATCCCATAGGGAAAATATCAAGCAATAAATTTATCCATCTACTTCTTCAAAGGCAATAAATGATATTGAAAAGAGAGCGCAATGAATGCAGGAGTAACTTGCGTTGTGCTAGCTGCCTTAGGTGGTCTGATATATTTGACTTTTTGACTCAGCTAGTTGGCAGGTAGTTGTTCCTTTAATTAGCATCCCTGTGTTGCTGTCACGGCCCTGTCATCTGTGCCCGATTTTGCTTTAATGCGTTTTGGCATAAACTGCTTCCTTGCTGTTTTCATATTTATGATATGTGGCATGCATATTAAATTTGATTAAACGCAGACAATCAAAAAATAATTAGCACCAACACTACCTTGGTAAAACCTCCAACATGCCCTGCCACCATTGATCTGTTGGCAACTGGTGCGTTTGTAGTTTTATTAATGTTTTATCAGCTTCAGTATACCTGTAGTAATTGGGCTGGACTTCAAAAAGATGTGTCATCTCATGTTCAATGTAGAACAGATTTTCTAATTTGTCATATAAGCTCTGTCCAGAGGGGGGTACTGTGTCTTCTGAAATGCTTGATGATGCTGTAATTTGATTGGTAACATAGGTATTTACCCTATGAGCATATTGTTCATGTGTTAATAGTCTCCGATTGCTGGTCAATGAGCTGGGTAACCCTTTGCTCTGCAACACTGCAAACTTTTCTCTAAAGGCATTTATTTCTGTCTGCATTTCTTGGCACTTTCTTTCCAAATTTCATACAAAATTCCTCATGGTCAGCACCTTTTTTACTGTCAAAATTGTACCTATTATGTCCTTAATATCTAGAGCTGCTAGCTACTCTCTGGTATGAGTATTCAAAAAATGGATCAGTTTATTGGCCTGTTCGGGCTTGTTTGCTAATAATGCTCGGGCCTTTTGAGTCTCAACTTGAGCTATTTCTATCAATTCGATCTGGTCATGGATAGTCTATATTGATGTCCATTGATTAGTGATGGACTGGCCAATCTTAGTCCTCAAAATTGTTTTGATTTCTGCCAGAGTTTTATGAAGAGTAAGGTCCTTCTCCAAGGATTTTACCTTATTTTCCAAGGCCTTTACTTCTCTTGTTTTCTCAGCCACAATTATTTTTTATTTATCATAGCTCACTTCTATCTTGGCCAGTTTTTCTTTGGCTTCCTTTAGCTCTGCCATTTGGAGTTCTAAAGCCTTTATTTCCTTCATCATCTCTTCCATGCTCAAGCTGGCATCTGGTACTGCTGTTGTTGCTGCTGTAGTTGTTGTTGAAGCTAAGGTACCTACTATTGATTCTGGGACAGCGGGAGGGACTGCTGCTGTAGTTGTTGGGGGAGCTGTTGTGACAATTGGGGCCATTTGAGATGGCTGAGAGGCCAACTCTCCCTGTTTTCCTTGTAGTGCTTCCACCAATGCTTTCTCTGTTTCTGCCAGTCTCTCATTCATACTCATTAGCAAACTCACCACGTCATCCTCTTCCTTCTGCTGTGCAAATTTTGTGGTTTGAGGGTGCATTGTAATTGGCAGCTTGAGCTGCTTCTTGAGGGCTGCAATATCTTCTTCTTTCTTTTTTATTAAGGCATGTATGCCCTTGGGATCTTTGGGATCATGTCCCAGCTCAATAATAATTTCCTCCAAGGATTTGATTCTTTTATCCTTGGCTAATGAGGAGGCCTTCTCCAACTCTAATTGGGCAGAGGTATTGTGCAATGAATTCTGCAGTTTGTGAGCTAATAATGCCTTGTCTGCTAAGGTGGAGTACACCATTTCTCTGGTTTGTTTATGTAATTCAGTCGAGTCGATTGGGTGGATGTCTTTAGAGAGAACTTCTAGATTGGTCCTGATATAATCAGTAGCTGACTGTGGCTACTGCATTGTGGGCCTAAAGTGACTAAGGGTCATCTTCCCTTTTTGAATATCATAGGATGCCATTAGCCTTTGTTGATTTGTGGGGGCCGTTCTCAGCAATTGGTTATAAAGTTGGATTCTTATTGGATCATTTCTAGCCTTTATTTCAGTGAAGGCCTTCTTGATATCTAAGCCTTGTTTGCCCTGTGGCCTGGTGGATGTAACCTCCACACCATGCTGCCTCTCTTGCTCTTGCTGATATGAGCTAGTTGATGTTTCCAAAATTGGAGGGATCTGCAATTCAGTTGTTCCCTCACCCCTTAGGTTGCCTGATGTCTCTTCTGTCAATTCTTTTTTAGAGTAAGGATTCAACCTTTGCCTCTTTTCCCCTTGTTGTTCTGCCGATCCAAGTGTGTCTTCTTGTCTCTCTCTTTTCTTGCCACTTTCTTCATTGATAGGAGTTTGTAACACAGGGATTTCAGGTACCTTTGTTTGTGTTGAAGGACCTTGCCCTTGGCTTTGCTCCTTTGTTGTGTCTGGCCAATCTGCCATTATATCTTGCTCTGAATGCAGTACTTCCTTGCCTTTGGATGTCCCTGCAGGTGGAGTACTCTCTTGGGTAGGTTGTTGAGAAGTTGTAGCAGATGATGTGCCCGCTCCAATGTGTTGAGGCAAAACAAAAGGGACCTGTCCAAAAGTGTCCAGGTCAAGTGTTTTTTCAAGCTCTTTCATTGCTTTTTCTAATTTCTCTTCTTTAGTAAACTCTTCAACTAATGTGCCTTCTCCCATTCTTGTTGATTAGCATATTGTTCAATTTCAGGGATTTTGTGGTGCACATATCCTGTAAGCTTGTTTTTGACTCTTCTAAAACTTATGAAATGTTCAGGGTCATATGGTGACCAATGAAAACTTTGTTTCAGCATAATTTGATCTCTTAATATCTTATCTACTTCCTCCCAGGCTTCTCCCCTTTTATTGAAGATAAAAGGGCCCAATTGATGTCTTATCTTGAGCTGTGCCTTTTTCCTAGCACCATAGAAATGAGTCAAATCTGAACTACTAAATTTCTGGTAGTATTCCAGGGCAAAGAGTCTCATAGGGACATACTTTGGCAGCTTGTAGGGAGTTAATTCAGAGCCATAAATCCTGATTACTGTGTGGTTTTGGTAAAAATACCAGTCACCAATACTGTATTCTTTGGAGAGATGCAGAATTTTCTACATTTCAGCAGAGAGCCTGGCAGGAGGAGTTGTCATCAGCAAAGAAGTGGTTGGATATATGAACAGGTCAATGAACTCACAATATGTATAAGGGGAGTGGTGGACTTCATGGAATACTGAGGTCCAAAAAATTACAGACCTCCTTTCTCCTTTGAGGTCCAATCTTTTAAGAGGAATTTGGAAACTATCAGGTTGATAGTACAACAAAAAATGATATATGTAAGATGTATATTTGAACACTCTTTCCCTGTCTAAGTTCATGAATTTCTCATGGATTTTATTTGCTATGAAGGTGGCATAATCATACTTGACAGCAGGGGGCTATCCTGGAGTGAATATGGACATCAATATTAAAACAGTTTCATCAACATACTCACTGGTTTTGAATCCTAAAATGTAGGATATCATGTCTATAATGAGTCTCCCTGCCTCATTGAACCAGACTTGGAGATAAGGAGGAGGCTGCTTAGGCTGGCAATTTGGTTTCATAAACAACTGAGCAATTCTGGTTATCTGAACTGGGCAGTTTGGCACCTTGGTCAAGCAAAAATTTCATGGTGAGAGGAGCCAGAGGCTAAGTTGGCTTGAAGTTCAACATCTCATTTATGGATTGAGGAGTAATATAGAAGAGTACAGTCCCAGATGGAGCCATAACTGCTCTTTGTGTGGGTTCATAATTTGCACAGCATAAATGGATGAAATCAGGGAGCACATTTACTGAAGGGAGGTAATAGATAGGCATGTTGGATTCCCAAATTCCCAAGACATCAGTATTGCTTCTGTAGTTATTTCTAACTTCACAAAAGGCTTGCAGGTGAGGCTTCTCACCCATCATATCCTTAATCTGGAAATCCCTGTCAGCAAGGGGCACCCATTCCAATTCCTTATGTGGTGCATTCAAGGGGGCAACATTCAAGGCCATTGGCGCTTCCATGCTTCAATTGTCTATGTTTATAATTGGAATTTGGGTCTGTGCAGCAACAGAAAAACTGAGTACTGGCTCTAAGGTTTTTTCTTAGGAAATTTGCAAACTGAGTTTTATATAAAAATTGCCTCACTAGGAAAAACTCATAGTAAAAGATAAGGTCTACAGAGCTTAGTTGGGAAGCTAGATAAAACAGTGGAAATGGGGCTCTTCTTGCAGGTGTTTTGACAAATTTCACTCAATATTTGGGCTTTTTTGGTGATTTTGCAAGTGGAAATGGGCTCGAATTTTAGTTTAATGGGCAATTTACAAAGGAGAGCAGAATTCGCAGGTTTTCTTTGGAAAAAAGGGGTAAGATAGTGATTTATAATGTAGAGGTTTGTAGGAAACAACACATTTTAAGTTGAATTCTAGTTCTTCGGGCGCTTTTTACAGAAAACTTTGGAAAAACAGGGTTTTTTAAGCGAATTACGGGTAAATACCTGTTCTATGGGCGCCTGGTGTGAAATGTAGGTTGAAGAGTGAGCTGAGGGGCTGAGCTGTGGATTGAATTCCTCTAGGTGGCGGACTGTGCAGAGAAAATGTCGTTTTGGACGTCGAAACCATGCAAAGATCGCACAAAATAAACAAAGAGAAATGGACAAAAACGTCGTTAAAATGACTTTTTAACAAAATTTTTGATTTTGGCAGGTTATTGGAGCGCTTTGGTAGGGTGACGTCAACATGACGTCATCTTTGTCAGGTAGTGAGGTGTACGGAAGGTGACTTGGTGCTGACATGGCAGACACGGTGGATGGAATGGTGACGAGGTGGCAGCTGACGTGGGTGCTGACATGGGTGGTGGCGTGAGCAGCGGTAAGCGGGAGCGGTTTATGGTTTCATCGCACCGCTTTATGTACGGCAGCGGTTTTCAGCTGAACGGACGCGATAAACTGTGGGAGCGACACGCGTCCCACAGTATGGCGGGAAAACCGCTTTTTATCGCGTGCTATCGTCCGGACATCGGAGCAGCTCCAATATGAATGAGAGCTGTCCAATCTACGGGATCGGATCCGATGGTCGACGGAGGGGTGATTTGGCGGCGGCTTATAACATAGGGCCCGTGCATTATTTTAATGTTTTTTAATGTTTGCGGGGTATAAACCTTGGTTAACAGGGTTTTATGGGCGCGGTTGTTTGTTTAACCAAATGTTAAACAAACTCCAATGGTTTTGAATGCGGATAGCTATTATAAGGTTTCTGCCAAACCTTTTAATTCTCGAAAACTTTGATATATGGCTATACTCGCCAGGGGTCAGGATATTATAGAATTCTAGGGTTTTTTGTGTATTTTTACATAGTATGGTAGGGGAAAACTTTAAATAGGAGCTATATAATAGAGTTAGAGTTAGGATGTTAATAGGGTTTTACGAATGGAGAATGCTAAGTTTATAAGGTAAAACTTAGATTTTTAGGGAAATGAAAGGGAAATGGAATGATTATTTTTACACAAGAAATGTGGCTTGTTTTGGCCAAGTGAACACAGAGTTCCACTTAGTATTCCTCACCAAATGAAATGGACTAGGACCACTGAGCAGATCCCAATGTCCTTGAGGGGATGTTAGTAAGTGTTCTTGGGGAAATGAGAGGGGAAATCAGTCATGCTCCACTAAACTATAGCCACCTTGCCATGATGTTTGTGATACTCATGAGATAGATCACATTTAATAGGACAAAATTGATCACCAACCTGCGTCTGCAACACCAGAATTACCTACCCATTCTGCTACACCTAGCATTTTTTTTCTTCATCTTGTTTGGGTGCATTTGAACTAGCAAACCCAGATTCTCCTCTTTTCTTTTAACTGCCCTCCTATCTAAGTCTGTCCTTTTCTTCCAAGGGCTTAGATTTAGCTATTGAGACCCTTTGCTTCTCTACCTAGCTGTTTGTCTGCCAAGCTTGAACTGTTTGAACAAACCTTATTCTCTAATGCTAAAACAAGAAATTTAAACATGGACTAATCAAGATTGAGCTGTTGGGCCATCCATCTAATGTGATAGAAGTCAGTGATTGCACATTCTGAACTTGCTTTGCAAAAAGTAGTACAGTAGTGGAATTTTGACTAGCCACTTTCCTGGTCTTTTCTTTCGGGTTCATTTTCTTTCTTTTCTTTGACCAATTCATTCTTCTTGCCCTTTGATTTTTCTTTTAGGGCATACCCTCTTTACATTTTTTAAATTTTTTGATTTTTTCAAAATATGGAACCTTTACATCATGGAAAGGATGATCATATTTGGCATTTCCACAGTCAATCATGAAATATGACACCTATTGGTATAGGAACCTAACAATACCCATTGCAACATAGCTTGAAGAAGAAAAGCTTTTTACATCATATATCAAAGAAAAGGTGCCTATGGAAATACATATCATGATTCGTAAATTGTCGTGGATATTCAACTAGATAGTTTATCACAACATATCTACTAATAATATATTAAAATTATGAATTTCTACACTATTACAGTTTTATTAAACATTAAGATCTATAAACTTAATTGTAATTAGTGCATACATGTAAGTAGAAATTATGCAGAAAAATAGAGAATGAAAAAATAAGATCACACACACACACATTAGAAACAAGATATTCTTTGGGAAACCATTTTGGGAGAAAACCCAGCTGAAAGATGAGGTTGCTTTCCTCTCTTTCTCTGTCTGGAAATATGGATGCAGGTATAAAGAAGTACGGCCTGTGGCACATGCGTTGCTACAGTGCACAAATCCTTCATGTGTGATCTACCTCCCATCCATTTCAGCTATATTTTCTCAACTATGAAACAAAATTCTCTCGGAAGAATGCAATGCCTCTTCTTTCTAGTGGCTTTATTATAACACAGCCCGATACCCTACTAGTGGCTAATTTGACTACATCAACTCTTAACTAGAGATACGATATAGACTCTTCTAGGGTATTTTACATCAAAAACATGTGGCTAGCCCTTTTCCATGAATAATGGGGGCTGACATGGCATCCTCCTGAATTATAGGTGTGAAAACAGGAAGGTCAACTTCTGAGCACATAACTTTTGCATACAGACACTGATTGGCGTGCTTCTTGCATTATTGGAAAGATGTTTGTGTGTAGAATAGCATGAAAAGATGAACTCTGGAGAGACAAATTTTTACCCCTAAAAAATGTCGTTTGATGCCTCAAAATTCTCCCGGAAGGTTTCAGACCCCATTTTGCCAAACTTGATCCCGTTGGTAAAAATGGTCCCGTAAACTAATTCCTCCACTATTTCCACCTCAAATGCATCGAGATGGATGAAAAAAATATAATGATATATGATGGTTTTGGAAATCTATCAACCAACGGGTCTCCCTGATGTGCAGTCCCAATTAGACCACACACCATTTGGTTTAGGAGCTCCATCGGGAATATCAACCCAGTTGCCATATATCTCAAAGATATTGCTTGGCTTTAATTGTTAGCATGAGAGAGGGATGCAATGGTGCCTTCGAAAGGTAAGAATGTGTGCCTAGTGAGTGTTTAGTTGAAACTATGTCAAGGTTATTCTACTGCAAAGTGGGGGCAAAAAGTGAGCCTCTAAGTGAGAGGTAGTAGAACCACCCAAGAAGAGACACACATGAACCAAAACGTTTCATCTAACATCCAGCGGAATAGTCCACAGTAGATGTGATGATCATTAAAACCAAAAAATACATAAAGATTTATCTAATATCCCATAGAATAGCCCATAAGGATGGGACAACAATAACAACCATTACAACACATTCTCAATAAGATAAGTACTAAAATGACCAAAATAGTTCAACTATCTTAGCACATGTGAAAGCAAACATGAAATAAAAACATCCACAGAATATTATTACAAAAATTCACAATCCATGTATGAATAATGTGTTGGCTTTGAAGACTTTTGTTATTAAGTAAAATTTCCAAGACACATTTTGAAAATGTACATCACTAGCCCCAGTAGTGGAGCATTGGAGCCACTCCTAACTCCTCAAAGAACTAGCTTATCTCTCTAATACCTTGCAGGAGGAGCCAGGGTGAAAATTCCTTTACATATACAATGAGTGTGTATATATAACCAAGGGGTGATGCTTCCCCTTTGTGACTCTTTGACTACCCTCATTACTGCTCAACTTCCTATGACTTTTCAACTTACATTACTCTCTGTATTCATGTGTGTCCTTTGGACTTCCACTTTACAATACATTTTAAATATAATATACATGGTCTGCAATTATGATGCGGCAAGTGACAACTCACAAGACACCATGACATGACACTGCTAACATGGACTGCTTGATAATGAAGCAAATTCAGGCCACTGTTGCTATTGTGTCTTTGATTTCTCCTTGAGAACACCTTGTCTTCCATCTCCTCATGGCCTGGTGATGGGAAACCTTGATAATCTTAAGTCTTGAGTTGTGGTCACAAGTTGGTATCCCTTTACTTTTCTTTGATAGGTGAGCTTCAATGCCCAGCTATAAAGATGTATTTTTTCATGCTCCCCTTCTACATCTCCTCCCTCGAGATCATGTCATGGTGTGAGAGATTACCTGCATCTGCAATTCACTCATGATGAGATGATATCAGTTTGCAAACCCATAGTCTAAGATAGATCATTTGGATATGTAAATTGGGCCAAGACTTGGTGATAGGTCAGGAGAGAGGGTCCAGTGACTACGTAGTTATGCAGTGCAAGTAGGCAAGGGTCAGTCTTAATCAATGAAACTATTGTTGGCTTGTTGGGGCCTGACCTAGGTTTGGAGTTAATTAGCCAAAAAAATCCCTATACTACTGGCCCTTTCGACAATAGTCTATGAAGCACAAACTAAGGTATCACCCGAAGCAGTATGGGGGGGAGCTAGAACCAAGTTTCCACACGCTTGAGATGTATGAGGGGTTGATTTAGTCCAACTGTGAATACCTTCGTGCAGGTTACTTTACACACTTCCCTGACCTGTGGGGCCTTCACACCCTGTTATATTCAACTCTGCACAACCCTAACTAGGGGCTGTGGGGCTTTCGCACTATTGGAGCAATGATCTGCACTATTTCCCCAAGTCACACCATGGATCTTACTTATCTTATTATAACAATTAGTTATCTTCGCATAAAAAGATACCTTATATTATATTCACTTACTCAGCACATTTATATAAGTTCACGCAGTAAATAAATAGTAAAATTGCAATTCATACCCAATATACTTCAATGCATAAAACAGGAAAAGATACATAGAAATATGGTAACACTTCTCTTTATTAATGCTTCAAATGGTTACAGACTCAACCTGCCCTGCGCACTTAGCTACAGGGGTCCATGCACTCAGCTGTGGACTACTAGGCCTCTGTGCACTCAGCTGCAGAGCCTTATCCTACTCTATGACCCAAAGACACAACTCTACACTTTGACTCAATCCTTCATAGATTGATTTCCTTCTATTCTTTTCCAGATTGTCTCTTTACACTTGGAGCCTTGCTCCATTTATACAATCCCATGGTCCGCAAACCATGGGCAGATCTTTCAAACCGACACTACATTTACAAAAGTAAGGGCGGACAACCCTATGACTCTATTACAACTTCACGCTCCGCGTCCACAAACCACAGATTATTTACAATGGACTTAGTCAAAACTTGGGCTTTAAGCCCCAAAACTTTCCTTGGGGGGATCCCAGGCAAAACAATCCCCCAACACAAACATTGTGAATCACCCTCGAGTCACTTTATTGGTGTGGAGATCTCCACATGGAGACCTCCAAACTATGCTCATACTGCTGCAAGGTTGGCATCGCACTGCACCGAGCGGCTACCTGTTGTATCTCTTGTACACATTGTTCCAAGACTAGGGTGTCAGAACTGCTCCCCTGTATCTGTTCCTGCGTCCCTTGCATCTCCGTAAGCTTGCCTTCAATTGTTCCTATGATTACGAAGGCTTCATCGATCCAAGGCTGAACACGCACCTTCAAAACCAATTCTTTGTGTCGCGTTGCGTTTACTTGCTCTTTAAACACTTTGACATGTTGCATTCACGTGAGCCTTTGAGTAAGGGCCACCATCTGCACGATCCCTTTGACATTTTCATATTGCTGTTGTAGCTCACACGCCTCTATTTTTAAGCATTGTATGTTCGGGTCCTCCTGTAGATTTGTGAGGACCTCGAATGATTCTTCCAACATTGTGGTGCAGTCCCTTACTACACTTCTGATCTCCTCCAGCCTTGATGTAATGGCACTGCCGCATTGTTCCCTTAGCTCTGGAGGATTTGAATGCTACACCTTAAACCATAGCTTTGTGATCCGAAGGCTTCTTTAGCAGACATCTTTGAAATTTCCGTAGCTTCTTTAGATGCTGCCATCTTGTTCATCCATAAATTTCTCAACCGTTCAATCAGGGGCTCAGCCAACGCTCTCCATAGGACAAACAGGTCTCGGTTCAGAATACTTAGGGCACATGACAGCTCAATTCACAAATGACCAAGTGTTTTTTGTTGGGTAGCCCTTC
Organism: Pinus tabuliformis; assembly: GCA_031772625.1. Taxonomy (NCBI): domain Eukaryota; kingdom Viridiplantae; phylum Streptophyta; class Pinopsida; order Pinales; family Pinaceae; genus Pinus; species Pinus tabuliformis. The sequence continues at coordinate 715,097,228 of CM062814.1, read as the reverse complement.
GTATTTTATAGCGCCTTTTGAATTTGAATTCGACTGTTCCCCCCAAATCTAGTTCATTAATGATTCCTTGGCGGCAGATTTTCCCAAATATTTCCCATAAAGCTCATCTTAAATTCCTATCGCTCGCTTGATTTAGTCTTAAGTCAAGCATCACATCATGAATAGTGACTACAATGGTCACTTTCCAGCCAACCCATGCAGCAGTGTAGCCCCCCTTGCACGGTCACGAACCTTGTGACACTTTGCTCCCCTACGCAGCCCTGACATCGCATAGCTCCCGGGAAAAGTAGTTTATAGTCCCACGCCTCCTTTAAACTACTTGGAAAGCTAAGACTATACTTCCCATGGCTAGTCAGATGGTCGCGCCACCTATATAGGGTTCCAACCAGTCATCCGTCACTTTTCCTGGAGAAAATTTTCCTTTTATATTTATTGTCCGTGTCGCTCACTTTACCCTCTATATCACACCACCATGGGTGATCCTTCTAGTAATATATGGTCCAATCCAAGGCATCAAACTGATCAACTCTAGGTGGTAGTCCCCACATTCGTCAACGTAATCATGCGCACCCCATTTTATCACCCTGATTTTCTTATCGAGAAAATTCTTCTTTATTTCTTCCTCAAGCTTCTTGACTTCTGCTTCTATCAGAGTGCTTTTCTCCCTTAATCACACCCTTTCTTTCATGAGTTCTTGGAGACTAAGATCACCATGTTGGATTTCTTCCTTAGGTCCAAGAATTCTGCTTTAGTAAGCTATGTGATCCCTTCTTCCAAGGCTCCACGAACCATCATATCTATCGGCGCTGCTATGTGTGGACTAGGCATATTGTGCTCTATTGGAACTACAATGTTTGCTCCATAGGCCAACATAGGAGGTGTCTGCCCCATCAGTTTCTTGCTTGTTGTCTTATAAGCTGATAAAACTGCTGGTACTTGTAGGTCCCAATCACTCCGCTACGCATTATATACCCTGTTCAGTGATTTGCACACTTCGTTAAAGGCTTCTGCATGGGTAACCTTCTACACACTCATTCTTTCCACACTTTGTCGTCCCAATTGGAGGGACTATTTGTGCAATTTCCTTGCCACCACCAGATTATTGATCATGTTCCCAAATTCAAAGTCCATGTGCATCTACACAGGTTGTTTACCATATGCTTGTACCCCCGGACAGATGTGTGCGCGGATCATCCCGACAATCATTCTTGTTTTCTAGTCACATCTGGGGCCTCCCAAAATGCATGCGCATCATTCTCCTACATTCACACTAGTCCTCAAAGCTTCCTTGGTGCGTACCCCACCACCTCATAGGCATAGCACGTAGTACCCATTTCAAAGCCTCAAAACGTTGATGTTCTAACACCTCTCTTTCAAATCTGTTCAGGAAGGCATCTACCTCACTTAACCCATCATAAGTAGGAAGATCCCTTACTTCCATTGATATGTAGCATAGCAATCTTGTCATCATATTATAGTTCAACGTGGTCACCTCGTTCAACCAGTTCTGCCATCACTTTATTTCCTCATCAGAATCCGATGTACAGGAGCTTTCACGCTCCCATGAGATTCGTCCATCCTTGGTGGGATTTACCCATTCTTGCTCTCACGGAGTTATCTTGTAGATGCAGTCTAAGTCATTGTCGCTTTCATAGTCATGCACTGGCTTCGGGTAGCGTGATCCTTCTACAGGGTCCAAAGGTACAACTATGCGCAGAGACTTTTTCACAAAAATCATCTTCCGCTTCTTCAGATTTATCACCCCGTTCATGTCAGTGGCCCAATCTATTCCTAATAGTGTGGGGTAGGCATTACTGTCATCAACAATCTCTATCACTTCAAAGTCTGCTAGCACACTAGCCCTTTCAATATCCATGTTGATTCCTTGCAATCTCCCCATAGGTATTTTCTTTTGCTGGTTCGCCATTCGCAGCTGGATAGGGGACCATTATAGCACAGGCCTTCCCATGCAGTCCCATGTCTGCTTCGATAGAACATTCACATCTGATCCTAAATCCAGAATCACTTGGTCCATCTCATATTCTCTAATCTGCATAGTCAATCTCATTTCCCTTCTTGTCCTCGTTGCATGCTTTCCAATCTTTCGGACTACGAGGGGCTCTCCTGGCGCGGTCCCTGTGCATCTATTTATGAATTCCTGCAATCCCTTTACAGCCTTTCTATCGTGCAGTAGCTTCATGCATGTTTCTAGGAATATCGTGAGCATTGATGGGTCCATTTCTGGCTCTGGTCTATCTTTGCTTCCTAAAGTGGAGGCATCACCGAAGCTCTTCCTAGCTTCCATGAAGGTCTCCTTACCGCACTCCAAATCAAACTTTGGTTCTTTCGTCAAAGCCTTGCGAACCCAAGTACTATCTTTAGGCTGCTTGCCTTTATCATCCCCTGTCATAATTCCACTTCGGAGCACAATGTTCACATTAGGGTCTTCCTCGCGTGGATCAAAACTCATTATTAGCAGGTTCTGAGTCGGGGGAGGTTGGAGTGCTCCCTTGTCGCACAGCCTTGCTATCAGTGTGGGAAAATCCTCTGTCTCATGATCAAATAAGGTACAATACAAACATGATGGATGAATTGGATTCCTACAATCATAGGCATAATGTCTTGGCCCCCTGCAATTGTAACATATCAGCTGTCCGCGACCTCTTCCAGGTCCTCCTCCACCTCGGCCTCATCTGCGCCCCTGTAACTTGGTTCCTGCCAGTCCTGTGTTCTGGTCAAGGGGCCGCATTTCAGCTTGAACTCTGTAGGTAGGAGTCCTAGCCATCATCATCTCATAGCTTCTACAGGTGCACTCATCGTGTCCCACCAATCTACAGAAATTAAAGAAAAACTACTGCAAATTCTACGTGTACTTCTACAACAAATGGCAGTTGTCCATAGCATGCTTTCCTCATATTCGACAAATAACACACCACAAATCAGGTGCCACACTAGGTCCTTCTTATGCCTATGGTATTAACAACATCGTTCCTCCTCCCACGAGGTAATTCATGAACACTAGGCAGTGGTCCTTGTCATGACCCTAACCCTTACATTTAACACACCATACCTCATCGCACACTTCTGGGGGAGTCGTCTTGTCCTGTTTCAGACTCTGCATCTCAAGGCATAAGTTTTTCAACTGCACGTGGATCTGTTGAACTCCCAGGTTAGGATCCTATATCTAGGTCTCATGCAACCTCATCGTGATCTCCAAGGCCTCTACTTGAGTTGTTAACCTTTGTTGTGACAACGTGTTCCTTAAATGTAGCATTAGCAATGCTATAAATGACTTGCAGTGTTGTCCATCCATCAAAGTCATATTAGCTTCATGAATTATGCACTTTATTCTTTGATCCAACTCCCAAGGAGTCTCGCCTGGTAACATTGTGATTTCCTTGAACCAAATGGTTGACTGTGCCTCTAACTTCAGATTGCTAAATTCTCTGTTCAGCATAATTTGGATGTCTGCGATCCCTGCATTTGGATTGTCATTAGAATGCTTAATGTACCAGGTTAGTGTGCGATCCTCCAGAGCGCTGAACAATGTTGCTTTCTTTATATTGTCATCCGTAAATCCCCGCGCTTCCCATATATCCTTTATCACGAACCAAAATTGGTCTGGATCTTCATTTCCTACTCCCTTGAACACTGGCAACTTTATCGCACTTGCCATATTGACTCACGGTGGTGGCAGACGTGGTATGGGCAAAGATAGGGGTGAGGGCGGTGAAGTTAGTGGTGGTGTAGGTGGAGGTGGTATGCGTGGAATCCTCTGCCTTATGAAATTGATCGCACTTTTTGGTGAGACCTTTTAGAGTTCCTCCTTGTCCCCTCATAGAGGTGAAATCAAGGGGCTAGTTTCTAGTTCTGTACTACCTTCATTTCTATAAATTCTCCCACTTCGCATAGCCCCAAACATCAATCTATTCACATAATTCACTTTTCACACAATAGTATTTTAATCCAAGTGTTTAGAGACTTAACGTACTTACCTCGCGGTTAGGAAGCATCACTCTGCGTCGCTATAGCTGACTGAAGTATCTACCACGAACTCAGTAATGAATCCTCTTATAATTCAATCAAGCCAGTGATCAACAACGTGCACAATCTTATCCTTCTATGCTTCCAATCTATGCACCAACTCTGGGGTCCACACAATAGGACTGTCGAGATTGCACCTTCCTTGGCTATCTGCTAACTTCACGATCCACTCGTACAACTTAGTAGAGAAAGATGCGAAGAAATTTTCATGGATCTCTATGTACAAGTAGCAGTCTAGCCACTCTTCTTTTGATAGTCATAGATTCTTGTTCTCCTGTGACGTGAATTCATGAATTCTCCTGTCCAACCAACCTTCAATTTCTTTCTTAGTTGGATTCCAATGATACGACATCATACATCTCTATGCAGATTCTGGTCCTAGCAACAGAACCATTTGTTGGCCTGTTGGGTCCTAAGCCAAGTTCGGAGTTAGTTAGCCAAACAAATCCCTATACTACTGGCCCTTTCGGCAAGAGTCTGTGGAGCGCGGATTGAGGTCTCACCAGAAGAAGTATGGGGTGATGTTGGAACCAATTTTCTGCACCATTGAGATGTCTAAGGGTTGATTTAGTCCAAATTTGAATACCTTTGCGTAGGTTACTTCACACACTTCCCTGACCTATGGGGCCTTCGTGCCCTATTATATTCGCCTTCACGTAGCCCTTACCAGAGGCTATGGGGATTTCGCACTGCCAGAGAAGCGATCTGCACTATTTCCCCAAGTCACATCTTGGATCTTACTTATCTTCTTATAACAATTAGTTATCTTCGCATAAATAGATACCTTATATTATATTCACTTACTCAACACATTTATATAAGTTCACGTAGTAAATTAACAGTAAAATTGCAATTCATACCTAATATACTTCAATGCGTAAAACAGGAAAAGATGCACAGAAATATGGTAAAACTTCTCTTTATTAATGTTTCAAATGGTTACAGACTCAACCTACCCTACGCATTTAGCTGCAGAGGTCCGCGCACTCAACTTCGAACTACTAGGCCTCTGTGCACTCAGCTGCAGAGCCTTCTCCTACTCTATGACCCAAAGACACAACTCTACAATTCGACTCAATGCTTCATGTATTGATTTCCTTCTATCCTTTTCTAGATTGTCTCTTTACACTTAGAGCATTGCTCTATTTATACAATCCCATGGTCCGCAGGCCATGGGTATATCTCTCAAACTGACACTACATTTACAAAAGTAAGGGCGGACAACCCTATGACTCTATTACAACTTTGCGCTTCGCGCCCACAAATCGCGAAGTATTTACAATGGACTTAGTCAAAACTTGGGATTTAAGCCCCAAAAATTGCCTTATGGGGATCCCACACCCAACAACTACAGAGTGAACATCTTAGGCCATTGAGGGAAAACTTTTTGCAATCCAGACTCAGGGAAAAATTTACACAGTCCAAACTGAGGGGAAAATTTGTGTAGTCTAGAATGAGGGAAAAATTTGCGCAGAACATACAAAGGGGAAAATTTGTGTAGTCCAAACTGAGGCAAGGAGGGACTTGGAAACCATGCAATTGCGTAGTTCAAAAGCTTAGAGAGAGAGCTTGATTCTTGTGCTTGCGTAGTGCATAGTTCAGGTTAGGCTGGGAGGAATGATTATGCAATCCTAAAGACCAAGATAGGGCCTTAGGCATAGAAATGTGTATTTCAGTAGCCCTGAGAGGTAGGGACTGTGTATTGCATAGTGTCAAGAGGTAAGGTCATACCTTGAGGTCTAGAACTGCACAGTGCATGGTCCAAGTAGGCCGAGTGAAGTCAAGTTGTTGTTTGAAAAGCCTCTTCAGAAATGGTTAAGTGTTAGACCAGTGAGACTAGTGTGTGAGGTGATAAAGTTTCGATTGTGATATCACACTTAGAATACTTGATGACACAACAACATAGATCACCCATGACACATCAACATTGCATTTACCTTCGTGTGACAACGTTATGACCAGCTACGACAAGTGCGACACTTAAGATACACTTTGTGATGATTGTGACAACACTTGTGCAACAATTCTCAAAACTTTGAGAATGAGTGCAATAGATGTTTGAATGGTTATAAAAACTCATAGACAGAAAGATAGACTCTTGGAACCATCAGAATAGGCTTCTCCAAATTGCATGATAGCCAATCATATGAAAAGATGACAGTATACCCAACTTGCAAAGGGGAGAAAAACACTTCAAGAAATTACATAAAAAGAGTTTCAGTATTTGCAACAACAATGCGTAATACCAGGGAAGGCTCCGAAAATGAGTGTAAGCCAAAATTTTGGGAGGTTTTGTAGTAGCTACAACACTTGGTGAAACAGTAGTAGAATTACAGCTTCTTTGCCTCGATTAACTTCTTCTGTGTAGGGCCTTGGTTCTTCAGTGAGTATTGATTCATTGTATAGATTACTTTGGTCTCTGTTGTGGGGAAAAATGCCTATGCAGGACGATCCTATCCACCTAAGGTGTGACAGTGCCTTAGCAACAAACAGAGACAGCTATTCTAGTATTCTTCCTTTATGAATTAGAATGAAGAGAGATGGATGGACTAACCGGTGTCTTCCGTTTGTCCCTCGATCCAGTTTCTCTTCTCTTTGAGAGTTCTCAGCTACTTGCCTTCTCACTCGCCCAGCTTCAACGGGTCTCTGCAAGATCACAAGAAGAGAACACTACACAAGACATGGATTCATATTCATAACTAGTTCAGGATTAGAAATAAACTAAACATACTAATGCAATCATACATCAAAGATACATCAGTATATAGGAGAAACCAAGAGAGATTTATTGATGAATAACAAGGTTCAGGAAGAGATACAACCAAGAAGGCTCCAATCCAGCATCTCCTTCCCAGCAAATGGAATTCCTATCTTCACCTCCCTTCAAAGCATTAAGCACCCAATGATTCTGATCTCAAACCAACAGCAATTCTTTGCAATAACAAAATTCCAGCCTCTAGATCTCATGGAGGAGAGATCCATATATAGATGTTTGGAGAGAGGATGAGTCAGCTTGAGATCTGACTAGTGTCCTCTCCCTTTGTCAGTTCTTGATTCCACTTGGAGGTTCTTGCTTCCACTTGGAGATTTGGAACCTCTTACTCATCACCAGTCGAATTCACTGAGGCAAGTGTCATTGAGGAAGATTTTGGAAGCTTCCTGGGTTTTGACACCTTGTGAAATGAACTTGCCACATGTCAACTCTCGCTCAACGCAGGTAGCCAGTGTTGGCTTTGACATTCAGTGCAAGTAGCCAGTGTTGGCTTTGACATTCAGCGCAGACAGCTAATGGAGCCACTGAATTAATCCTGAATTGACTTGTTTTTGAGCAGTTTCTGGTGTAGAACTTCTGTGAATTGCTGTGGTTTGTTAGCCTTGTTCCTCTAGGGGTAGGAACAACATGTTTAGGGACTTTGGATCCCTTAGATTATGGACATTTCATGCTCAATGCTGTAAGGCACAAAAATGTCTATAACAGTTGCCCCCTAAAGTATGAGGCTGTTTATCGGGTGAAATGCTTTATCCACGAGGGTCCGAAGTTCATCCAATGCTGGGAGGAGACCTGTAATAAGATACAATACAATACATTATTTTTCATACTGCTTTCATGATCTAGCTGAGGCGGGCATTCCCATGCTCAGCTTTATAAATTCATTTTTCCGTACATAGAACAGACAATCGTCTGATGGTAGACTGATAATTTTGATGAAATTATCATCCTTTGAGTAGGATGATTATCTGCTGCAATGATGTACATGTCAATGTCTTTATCTTTCCTGAATATATATCGCAGCCCGGATGGATGAAACTAGATCCGGGGTCTTCAAACTCGTTCGATCTTCACTCTAAGTACAAGTCGATCCATGTGAGAAATGTTCTGAAGTCGAACATGGAAAGACATCGCTTGATTACCGGTCAATGAGGTAAACCATTAACAAGCGCGAGAGGAATCACCGATAATGATAATGACCCTCAAGGTACTGCAGTACAATTCACGTGGTGTGAATAAAGGACTTGGCGTCGAACACCATGCAAAATCTTTCGGTCGAAGGTCATTGATGTATACCTGTCGCCGGAAGTGAGAAACTTGCCATTGAGGCATGCAAGCTTCAAAGTACTGAAGGGGGTGTCCCTAGATCAACTTCTTGGATAATGAGCTGATGTCGACAAGAAGCGATCCGTCAAAGGAGGGCCTTAATGAATCCCACATCAGTGACACGGAATGGAGCTAATGATTTTGATGGAGGCGAAAACGATCTGTGACATATGATTCAGGGTGGCGGTTATGAAAGGATGAAGGATAATGTATGGCAGTGGATGGGACACGGTTGACTTTTCTGAACGACTTCTCTTGAACATATGGCGACACTGATGCGATGGATCGGTAGCATTACCCCAAATATGGATGGTATGGCGAGACCATAGTGATGTGACCGGTGAATGAAACAACCCAACCCGATTGTGGTACGGAGGAAAAGTGTCATGTTCAAGAGCGACTTGCTACCATCAAAGTTTTCTTTAGTTTCTCCCAATTTTTCCCCAGTCATTGCTGACCAGTACCTCTTTATTTTTGTCAAGCTTGAGGAGGATAACATATGCTTGTTCTATAACCTGCCCTTCAGGCAAGCCCATCGCTATGTTTTAACGAGCCTAGCGATAGTGAAACTCGTTCTCGTCTAAAGACAAGTTTGTCGCTATTTAATGATTTTAACGAGTCTAACGACAAAGACAACTCGGTCCCTTTTCATTTTTAGAGAGTCTGAAAAGGTACGTAAAGATAACTCCAAAGTTCCTTTTTCGTCATCTAATCCCTTAAGTCCGAAAAAGTATAAAACAATACAGAAGGGATGAGTTTTCGATAGTTTTAATGAGCCGAACAAAACAAGCGCTCGATCTTTTTGTGCAATAATCCCTCAGGTCCAAAAAGGTTAAAATCTAGAGGAGGGATAGCACTTCCTGTCGCTTTAACGAGCTGGAAGGCCAAAACTCGGCAATCTTTTCATATTTTATGAGTCAGTTGAAAAGAGCTTAAAGAAGACTCGTCTTTTGAGGAACGAGTGATAAAGCAGGTTAGCAGCTGATTCCAGGTACAGGTTGGAATTTTCCAATCACGGCAGTGTCACAAGGATGGCTAGTTGAAATCACTCTTCGCAGCTATTCCTCAAAATGGGTAAACAATCATATGGAGGTGAACGATCGGCCAAATGAAAAGTGGAGGTGACGGTGCAAACACGACCAAGGCTTTTAATGGCGGATAATGTTACATTCACAGATGGTTATTTACCATGTAGTGGTTCATTTTTTATTTTAAAATGAGCTTAAACGCTGGTGGAAACACTTGCTCATTGCTTATGTTTATTTTTTAACGAGCATGAAGTCCGCGTTAAAACTACTCGGATCTTGCGTTTATTTTTTAACGAGCATGAACTTTGTGCTAAAACTGCTCGATTAACCCAGTCATATGATAAGAATGTCTCATTGAAGATGCTATTTTTTAGGGAGCTTAGATCTTACGTAAGCTTTGCTCCGGATCCTTTCGTTACGCAAGTTCGGAAACGACTAATCCTACGAGTTTAGAGGGTTAGAGGTCCTAAAAATTTAAAAAATAAATAGTCGCCCCTTGCTTGCACTCCAAAAGGTTTGCATGCCCCCAGGCATAAAGTACGATTTCAAGGTTACCTCTACTTCTTTTCCGTCAAAACATTTGTTTTAACGAGAGAGGCTTACCTCTTTCAGGTTACCCAAAGATTGTCTCGTTAATCTTTCAAACAAAACACTTCCTCGGCAATGTCTACCGAAATAGACAAAGGTGAGCGACGAAGCCCGCCAACTCACATAACTTTGACAAAAGAATCTTATTCTAGAATAACCCTCTTCCTAGACGGACGGGGTACAGACTAGTCATATTCTCCCGCGGAAACCTACTCTATACCCAAAGTTTCCCTGCCGAAACAGACCAGGACACATGCCCCCTGGGTTTCAGTCATATCCTCCCGGATTATTCGCGCTCATCAGGAGGACGGACCGTGGGTTGAGACATTTCTTGCGTGAAGAGACCATTTAGGGATGGTACATGACTATTTGCGATGCGTGATCCGAGAAACGAAAGTTGGTCCACGAGCTTGACCACTCTTCCTTCATACGGAAAACACATTACTCTAAAGAGTGAGGAGACGATGGCTTCCATGCAATATATATAGTCTCGTCCAAGGAGTAGGTTATAATCCAAGGGTCCTTGAACGACCATCATGTTCATTTGAATGGTCTTCCCTTTCAATGTGATATGCACATTGGGGAGGATCCCTAAAGGTCGACTGGTTCCTTTATCAAAGCCTGATAGATTTCTCATTTCAGGCAAAAGCGCTGGCGAACCAAGAGCTTTCCAAGCAATAGAGGAAAGGATACTCACAGATGCCCCCTCATCAATAATAGTGCCAGCCATTACCATTCTGTATATTTGAACGATAATTCTGAATGGTATACTGGCTGGTAATCGGGGTCTGCCTAGTTGGTTCCAGTCGAACGAGACAACTAGGTTGCTTGGTGGTGGGACCGAATAGACGGCCGGGTATGACCTTGACGAAGTTCCTTCCTGCGATAAAGGAATGGGCAAATTGCCCCCTTGTTCGTCAGAGTCTGTGTTAATGAAGAGAACTTGGACGGTGTCGTCTTTATTCTCCTCTGTGATGGTATCATTCGAAGATAGAGCCTCTGAAGGCAAAACCGGGTCAACTGCCGCCTCAACCTTTTGACTTTCGTCAGGTATGGATTCAGACGGTTCATCTTCAATGATAGGTGCTTCGGCTGACCACCTGAGCGGGCCAGTCGGGTTCTCAACTAGCGAAGGACTTGGCAGGAGTTTTTGATATCCAGGAGGAAGTTGCGCTCGTAAAATCGGGCGATCTTCCAAAACTCTTTTTGCCTCGTCTAAGAAGGGACAACGGTGGATGGCATGGTCGCCTTCACACAGTTTGCAGGGAAATCTAGCTTTCCCTCTCTGTCCTGGGGCTTCACTTTCACTAGTTGACGGTGTGCAGTCAACATGGTTGTCAGAGGTTGACGCCACCGAATTGTGCAGACGGGGAGACCAGTCCCTTAGTATCTGAGGGATGCAGGGACAATCTCTGTGGAAGTGGTCTCCCTTGCATATGACACATGGCGATTTAGGCCTTGCCAGTGCTGTGTGTGGATTTTTGTCAGACGACACTTGTTTGCCCCCAGTCGCCTTTGGCTCCTTCTTCTTCTTCTCTTTCTTCTTCTTTTCCTTCTTCTCCTTAGGAACTCAGTTTTTTGTTTTACCAGTTCCGTCAAGCGAAGAGGAAGGAGGAGAGGAAGAATTATATGAAGTTGAAGGCTGGTGGGAAATTCTGGTCTGATCTAACTGTTGACTCGACTGTTCAGGAATAGTGGTGTTCTGAACGACATTGGTTGAAAAGAGCCAGACCGGCAGGCCAATTGTCAGTCCTGGAAGCGACAATGTGGCCATATGGGGCGCACCAACATCTCCCCAAGAGGAGAAGGGACTAGGATTTCCACCAAGGGGAATTCCTTGGTTGGTGGGCTCCATCTTTTCAACCTAAAGATCAACGCGGGAATAAAGGGTGATTGTTCCGTTTAAAATAAATTTTTAACGACGCTTTAGACACAACTTGCTTTTTCACTTTTAAAGAGTCGAGAAAAAGCTAAAGATGACTCTAGTCTCCTTCGATGTTTTAACGAGCCCGAAGTGACAAATGCTCGGATGGACTTTTTCTGTTATAGAGTCTGAAAAAGGCCAAAAGAAACTGCTCTGGAGTTCTAGGCAGAGGGTGTGCCAAACTTTTCGCAAAACCGCATAATACTTTTTAGGGTACGGGCGGTCGATCTTCCTGAATGCTGTGTTCAGTGCATTGCGATCAGTAGGGCGGCCGACATGGCTTCCTAAGGATAAAGGTTTTATTCCTATAGGGGTCTCCCAATATATACGCGACGGTACGTGGGAGCACAATCCGTACTGGCGCTATCGTCCCTCAGGAGGAATCACCCACCTTCAATGAGATCGACAGTCACCAGGCTTTACGACGCCGGAACACGTCTCTAGCCTAGACCTCTATGTTGTGCGTTATGTTGCAAAGCGTTGTTAAGTTCATTCAGTTTATTTTAAGTTGATCTTTTTAGAAGTTTGCCTTTCTGGATCACCACGAGATGTATGGTACAATTCCTAAATGCAGTCTAAAGATGATAAGCAAGCTTTATATCTTTTCAACTATGAAAATCTTAGCTACAAAGGGAAAAGAAAGACACCATCTTTTCTCAAAGAGCAATCAACACACTCTAATGCACTTTTCCTAAATCAAGCATGCAAACTATCAAAAATGCAAATGCACAATGCAGGTGTTTGTTTTCCTCTTTCTTAGTATTGATGCCTACAAAGAAAGCTTTTTGTACAACTTTGAATTTGCTTTTAAATGACAAATACAAACAAGTTTACTTTTTTCGAAATCAGAAAGGGTAGAAGAGAATACAACACTTTACGACTTTCGAAATGAACACTTGTTTCGACACTTAAAAGAGACAAACTCAAACCAAAAGAAAAAGCAAATGTATAATCAACTGTAAACAGCCAATGAACTGTCTCCTAAGATCACAATGAACAGATCTGAATCAAGGGCTACAGGATGATTATTTCACTCATGCAAAGGAAAACTGTAAATGACGCCACAAACACATAAAAACACTCACAGTATTTTTGTACAAAAGGAGGTGGAATTTAAGCAGAGAAAAGGAGTTATCAGACTGGTACCTATGCTGGTTACAGGCTGCAAAAATCAGAGATCAAAACAGGGCAAAACAGAGCAGAGAACCCCAGCTGCACAAGGCCAAACTGGATCAGCGCAACCTCAACACTGGGGTTTTGACATTCAGCGCAGGTAGCCTTCACGGGACCTGCGTTGAAATGCAGAACCTCTTCACAGGGGTCGCGCTGAAGGAGAAACGAGAGTTTCTCACTGGGTTCTGGGTCACAGATTGCTGATTAATCAACGGTTTCAGGCCAAATAAAAGCAACAAGCAAGGTACAATCAAAGGGATGCTTTGAGGGAGTACTAAGATCTATCACAAAGGATCATCAAATCATTTGTGAGTCCATTGTTCAGCTCATAGACAAATCCAGTGATTGGATCAAAGCAGCAACTGTCTACTTTGCATCTGAGAAGAGCAGATGCAGTTCGATTGTTGCTGTTGAGTCTATGAAACAAACAATGATAGAGACACAAATAAAATGACTAAACAGATCTCCCCAGCGGAGTCGCCAATTTGTTGTGGGGAAAAATGCCTATGCAGGACGATCCTATCCACCTAAGGTGTGACAGTGCCTTAGCAACAAACAAAGACAACTATTCTAGTATTCTTCCTTTATGAATTAGAATGAAGAGAGATGGATGGACTAACCGGTGTCTTCCGTTTGTCCCTCGATCCAGTTTCTCTTCTCTTTGAGAGTTCTCAGCTACTTGCCTTCTCACTCGCCCAGCTTCAACGGGTCTCTGCAAGATCACAAGAAGAGAACACTACACAAGACATGGATTCATATTCATAACTAGTTCAGGATTAGAAATAAACTAAACATACTAATGCAATCATACATCAAAGATACATCAATATATAGGAGAAACCAAGATAGCTTTATTGATGAATAACAAGGTTCAGGAAGAGATACAACCAAGAAGGCTCCAATCCAGCATCTCCTTCCCAGCAAATGGAATTCCTATCTTCACCTCCCTTCAAAGCATTAAGCACCCAATGATTCTAATCTCAAACCAACAGCAATTCTTTGCAATAACAAAATTCCAGCCTCTAGATCTCATGGAGGAGAGATCCATATATAGATGTTTGGAGAGAGGATGAGTCAGCTTGAGATCTGACTAGTGTCCTCTCCCTCTGTCAGTTCTTGATTCCACTTGGAGGTTCTTGCTTCCACTTGGAGATTTGGAACCTCTTACTCATCACCAGTCGAATTCACTGAGGCAAGTGTCATTGAGGAAGATTTTGGAAGCTTCCTGGGTTTTGACACCTTGTGAAATGAACTTGCCACATGTCAACTCTCGCTCAGCGCAGGTAGCCAGTGTTGGCTTTGACATTCAGCGCAGGTAGCCAGTGTTGGCTTTGACATTCAGCGCAGACAGCTAGTGGAGCCACTGAATTGATCCTGAATTGACTTGTTTTTGAGCAGTTTCTGGTGGAGAACTTCTGTGAATTGCTGTGGTTTGTTAGCCTTGTTCCTCTAGGGGTAGGAACAACATGTTTAGGGACTTTGGATCCCTTAGATTATGGACATTTCATGCTCAATGTTGTAAGGCACAAAAATGTCTATAACAGTCTCCCCACTTACCCCATGAATAGACGTAGTTCCCTTTATGCCTTCTCAGTTGAACACAACATAAGATTCAACGATATCACAATGTTTAGAGTTGGAAAGGGTAGTGTAGCACATGAGACTAAGATTTTTATAGTATAATTTTTCATCTTTTGTGTTGTTCCGCTGCGAGTAGGCCTAGACAGTACCCTAGTGGATTCACATAGGAACATAAAAATTTCTCCACTGCCAGCGAGCCTAGACAGTACCCCGATGGATTTTCTTACTTCACCTCTTTACACAGGAATCCTTTCTCTTATTTCACCTTTATTTATTTATTTTAAAGAGAAATATGCATCAACACTTATTTATTTTGGGGTGGAAGAGGTATCCTGACTTATTGAGAGTAGAAGAGGTTGTTCCTTCAGAGAAGCATATAGAGACCTATGATTTAGGTTTTCTCATTTATTTTTTTCCTCTTCTCCACTTCTAGTAGTTGGACAAGCATAAGGACACTAAAACATAAAGACCGAGTGTAGGCATGAGGTTTTCGAAATAGACACAAGTTCATGGTTGGACCAAAACTCTCCTTACAGACGGATCATATTTTCTGTCAGACCTTCATTGGCTAAAATATATAACCAACACAAGGAAGACGAACTGGAGGTTAGCCAAATTTTTAAATGTCACAAGAATCAATAGACTTTAGCCACACACATACTAAGAAGCCAAAACAGGTCCAGGCCCAACACTTATTCACATGATGAAAACAAAAGGAGAAAAACAACAAGAAAGAAAAAAAAGAAACAAAATGAAAGGAAAGACAACACACAACAAGGAAACAAAACCATAATACAAGCAAAAGAAGCTAAACCAAAGCACAATGCAAGATAAAAGTAAGAAAATACAAGAGAGACTAAAGAGAACAAGATACGATGAGTAAAAGATAAGGACAACTAGGATGGAGTTAATCCTACTCCTAACCTAACAACTAGAAGGTTAGGGTCACGTATAATGGAATTTCCAATGTATCCACCGTAATCATTCTCGACTTGCAGTCATGAAAATGTGATCGATTAAAACATATATAAAGCAATGTATAAGAGAAAAGATGACAGCTTGAATAATTTGCACAAAAAATTTAAGGTCTTATCTGTGGGCAGAAAGATGTGTCACAACCACTACCTTCATCCAATTCATATTCTTACCTCTCTAACAAAAAGCATAATAAAGAAAACCTCAAAGACTTATTGTGAATGCACCTTATTTTGTGGAATCCTACTTAGAAAGCATGAGAAAATGTTGAAACTTGTTTATTGCAATGGAGCTTTCCAAGTAAGATTGCTCCAACCATTCAATGATTGGATCATAAAATTCATGATGATCCTCTTGAAAGCTCTGAAATCTTTGAAAATATGGATTTTCAATTAGAGGCATGAGAATATAACTATAATTTTGTGAACGAAGATAAATTTGATCATATTCAATAGTCATGTTGAGACAATGAAGACCTAACATAACCATCACTGGAGACTGGAGTGCCTCAACCACTTGACAAAAATCCGAATAGTGAGATGTTGAACGATGAATATTGAAGGATGTAAAAAAACTAGCATTGGATATACTGATGGGAAAATGATAACATGAATGACAGTCATCAAAGATAGAAAAATGATCAGATGAACTAATTAATGCACCAGATTCCCAATTTGTGGTAAACAAATATAAATCAATTTGAACAGTTTTGTGAATTCTCTAAACAATCAAACCAAGTTCCTCATAAGCCAAATGTGACAAATCATTTTCCTGTAACTGGTGACGAGCTATGCAAGCATTGTAATCATGAAAAGAATTTAAAAGGGATGCTAGCACAACAGATACATGAGACTAGTTAGGATGTGGTGAACAAACAAGAAGTTGATTCGTGTGATAACTCATGCATTCATGATTACTTAAGAGGATCTTAGGTGCGATGAAGAATAATATTTGCGATATGATATTCACAAGGAAGCCAAGAGTTTCTCATCATGAAATAAACTTGATAGATATGATTCCTTCAGCCAAACATGATATTTGGAATGATCAAATTCATAATTCCATGACTCTATGAGAGATACACATTCCAAAACTTAGTGTTTTGGGAGAGATTTGCATGAAGATGAATGAACTGAAAAATATTCATGAACCCGGTTAGAAGTAAATCTTGAGAATTTGAAAGATCATACCTGCGATACTAAAAAAATTTCAAAAAGAAATTTTCATCGAGTGAAACCATGAAAAGAGAGGGATTGTGTGGGAAAAAACATATCTGGCTTAGTTATGGGGGCTTACCAAAGTCACGAGATCCTAACATAACCATCAATGGAAGTTGAAGTGCCTTGACTCCCTTGCAGGTCCCGAAACTTTCTAGGTTTGTAAAAGTGCATCTTGAAGATTGAACCAGATCGTGCATGGTTTAAGGATAGCTACTACCACTGGTTTCAATAAATCCACTACTCATCGGATGGAAGCCATCTCCATCATCAATTTGACCATGTTTTTCAACTTCAGCAACCAGATTACTCTAGTCGATAGATTCTTCTGATCAAAAATAGAAAGATGAACGAATCGGGGAAATTTCATGAGCAAGATGATTTGAAGAGTTATCTTCATGTAAGAGAAGATATGGTGAGGGTTAGTAAGAGTACTCAAAGATTTTATTTTTTTCATTTGCATCATGGATAATCTCACCAACTTGTTCCAATTGAGAGTTTAGCCCATCTAATGACAGACTTGAAGAACATAGAGTATCTTCATCGCAAGTAGATACATCATAGATGGTAGAGCAAAAGGGATTGTGAGATGAAGAGTAAGTTTCAATAAGAACATATCCTTTGATTAAATCAGATTCTAGATCTAAAGTAAAACTTTCATGAGAAACCAAAAGGTCAATTGATGTGCCTAGGCAATCATGATCACATACATCAACAAATTCATCATTGTTGGAATGATTGTTTCCTGAAGCTACAGATTGATTGAAACAATTGATTACGTTTGATTGACTACCAAGATTAGAAGATTGAGAATCATACAAGAATGGAAGCACATTGTTTTGACATGGAGGATTTTGAAAAAGAGAGGAAATATTGAAATAATCTCCATATTCTTACTCCTCTACCTATGTAATGTGACTACCTTTTACCTGATCACAATTTGGACCAGTAGCATGAAAATCAAGAGAGTTTGAAAAAATAGTTGGTGGAGGAGATTGATCAAGAGGGTCATGGTACAAAGAGTCATAGCATGTAAATGATAAAGGATAACATAAATCCATATCGTATTAGAGACTAGAACTATGACCAGTGAAAACATATTGCAGAATGGAGGAGTTAGTCTTCGCCATAGACTTCATGAGACATTCTAGAATTTCCTCCATTGAATATGAATCATGAAAAGAGGAAGAAAATTAGAAGATGGATTAGGAATTTGATTTGAATATTTCCAAACTTTACAACCTCCGCAAGGAGGAACCCGCAATGGGATTGGAAAAGGAGGAGGACAAGGAACAAAAGGGGTAGTAGATTACTCCTCTAAAATTAGGGGTGTCTCATGATTCACGAGAGTTGGGGGAGTTGGAAAATCAGGGGGTTAAGGTTCACCGTGGAAAGAGATAAGAACCAAGCACTCAAACTCTTGCTTCAAGAAGTCCTGATTCATTTCCTTTCAGGAATTTCACAACAAAGGTGAAGGAATCGATCAACAAAATCCTCAACTGACTCATTAGGATTCATTCTTAATAGATTGATTCTTTTACAAATATCTCGGTAATTATACCTATCAAAGGCTTGATGAAGCTCCCTGAGTAAATGACGATGGGAATCAATGGAAGCAGGTCGAAAGATATGGCACCATCGATTAACACAACCTTCAAGGGTTAGGAAGAAAAGCACACAATAAAAATATTCATAGTTGATTTCATAAGATTCATAAATTTAAGAAAATTAGAAATTTTCCTGGTTATGGATGTTCCATTCCCACCATCAAAATTTAACTGGGACAAGTGATTGAGAGGCTCATTGGGGATTGAAAATTGATAAAGGGAAAAATTAGAGAAACATGTCTAGAGTAAGATTTGAGTATGAGCCATTTTAGATAAGAGGTTCAAATCATATTCAATGGGCTCATCTTGTTATCTACCCCTCCTTCTAGTTCCATTGTTGACAGTGATAGAAATTCGTCAACCAAGAGGTCTCACCGATGTGAAGTCCCAATTAGACCTCACATCATTGGTGTAGAAACCCCATCCAGAATATCATCCTGGTTGCCATATGTCTCGAAGATATGCCTTGGATATAACTGTCAACATGAGAGAGGGATGCAATGGTACCTTCAAAAAGAAAGAAGGTTTGTCTGGTGAGTGTTTAGTTGCAACTGTGTCAAGGTTCTTCTACTACAAACGGGCAGAAAAGTAAGCCTCTAAGTGATAGGTATTATTACCACCCAAGAAGAGACACACATGAACCAAAAGGGTCTATCTAACATCCATTAGAATAGTCCACATCATATGCGACAATCATTACAACCAAAAAATAAAGAAATAGTTGTCTAATATCCCATGGAATAGTCCACAAGGATGGGACAACAATAACAACCATTACAACAAATTCTCAATAACATAAGTACTAAAATAACTGTAATAGTTAAACTATATTAGCACATGTGAAAGAAAACATGAAATAAAAACATCTATAGAATAGTCTTACAAACGTTCATAGTCCATGCATGTATAATTTGTTGGCCTTAAAGGTTTATGTTATTAAGTAAAAGTTCCAATACATATTTTTACAATGTACATCACTAGCCCCAGTAGTGGAGCATTAGAGTCACTCCTTTCTCCTCAAAGAACTAGCTTATCCCTCTAATGCCTTGCGGGAGGAGCCAAGGTGAAAATTTCTTTGCTTATACAATAAGCATGCATACATAACCAAGGGGTGATGCTTCCCCTTTGTGACTCTTTGACTACACTCATTATTATTCAACTTCCTATGACTTTTCAACTTAAATGACTCTCCACATTCATGTGTGTCCTTTCGAATTCCACTTTACAATAAATTTTAAATATAATATACATGGTCCACAATGATGATGTCGCATATGACAACTCATGACACATCATGACATGACACTACTGAAATGGACTGCTTGATAATAAGGCAATGTCAGGCCCCTATTTCTTTTGTGTCTTTGTTGTCTTCTTGAGAACATCTTGTCTTCCACCTCCTCATGGCCTAGTGATGGGAAACCTTGATGATCTTAAGTGTTGAGTTGTGGTCACAAGTTGGTGTCCCTTTGCTTTGCTTTGATAGGTGATCTTGCATACCCAACTACAAAGATGTCTTTATGCATTCTCCCCTTTTGCATCTCCTCCCTTGTCATCCTGTCATGGTGCGAGAGAGTACCTGCATCTGTAATTCACTCATGACGAGATGATATCAGTCTAAAAGCCCCTAGTCTAAGATAAAGCATTTGGATCCATAAAATGGGTCAAGACTAGGTGATAGGTTGGGAGAGAGGCCCCAATGACTGTGAAATTGCATAGTTCAAGAGGCCAAGGGTTAGGCTTGATCACTGAAACTATGCAGTGCATAGCTCAAGCTAGACTGAGGGAAAATTTTGCACAGTTCAATCTAAGGAAAAAATTTACGTAGTCTAGACTGAGGGAAAAATTTGCGCAGTCCAGATTGTTGGAAAAATATGTGCAGTCCAGACTGAGGGAAACATTTATGCGATCCAGACTCAGGGAAAAAATTGTGAAATCCAGACTGAGGGAAAAATTTGTGCAGTCCAGATTGAGGTAACGGGTGGCTAGGAAAATGCGCAACTACACAATTCAATGGCTCATGGATAGAGATTGATTCTTGTGCTTACGCAGTGCACAGTTCAAGTCAGGTTGGTAGGAATGATTATGCAATCCTAAAGGCCAACACTGGTCCTTGATCATAGGAACCGCGTAATGCAGCAACCTTGACATGCAAGGACTATGCATTGCATTGTTTCAAGAGGGAAGGTCACACCTTGAGTTTTGGAACTGCACAGTGCATAATCTAGGTAGGCCGGGTGAAGTCAAGTTGCAGGTCAGAAAGCCTCCTCATAAATGGTTAAGTCTCAGATCAATGAGACCAGTGTGTGAGGTGATAAAGTTTCAATTGTGATCTCACACTTAGAATACTTGATGACACAACAACATGGATCACCCATGACACATAAACAATGCATTTACCTTCGTTTGACAACCTTATGACCAGTTATGACAAGTGCAACACTTAAGATACACTTTGCGATGACCGTGATGACAGTTGTGTGACAATGCTCAAAACTTTGTGAATGAGTACGAAAGATGTTTGAATGGTTATAACAACTCATAGAAAAAAAAATAGACCCTCACAACCATCAAAACAAGCCTCTACATATTACGCAATAACTAATCATGCAAAAAGATGACAATATACTCAACTTGCAAAGGGGACAAAAACACTTCAAGAAATCACATGAAATGAATTTAGGTGTTTTCGACAACAATGTTCAAGACCAACAAAGGCTCCAAAATCATGTAAGCCAAAATTTTGGAGGGTGTTGCTGTAGCTACAACATGATCCAATCTTGATCATATTGACAAAGAAGTAACCCTTGTTGAAAAAGAAGAACAAAAAGAGGAAATTGAAGAATACAATGACCCTATTGAATGGAAAGAACCAAAAAATATGGAGGAAGTAGAAAATGAAGTCTCTACCACAATAAAAGAACCAACAAAGGAAAACTTGTAAGGATATTACGCTACAACTCACGAGGAAGGAAGGGTTACATCACCAAGTGTGGAAACAAATATATAAAAGGAAATCACAACTCCTTAGACTATGTTATTTTTCAAAGCCTAAGAAATGTCTACATGGCTAAAAATAAGAAGAAACATGTAGGTAGTTTTTCATACACTCCTTTGCATTCATTTTTTGTTATGAAATATAAAATATTGGAGAAGATAAACAAGGACTTGAAGAAAAAAATGAGAGTTCTAGAGGCCAAAATAAGGGGAAATGAATCCTCTATAGGGTTTAAATTCCTTGCTAAGGAAATGTGGCTCCTTGAAACAAGGGACAAGGAAGATCTCGTTCCTAAGGAAAAGTTAATGGTTTAGAAAGAGACACACAAAATCCATACCAAGAAGAGATTATCCAAATAGAAAATTATATACTGAATTGACAAAAGAAACCACTCTAATAAAACTCAATTTAATGGAGGATAAGTCTATTTATAAAGACCTTATATATGTGTGGGAAAAATCCAAGGAAGACAGATGGAGGGTGATGATAGAAACTCATAGATAAGGGGTCCCATCAGGGAACATCACTATGGGTAAGTGGGGAGAGCACTTAGAGATCCATAGAGCCAAATGGGATCACCAGAGGAAGGATATGAAATAGGAAGTAGAGAAAAATTTCATGCTCTAAAGCCAGATGGACAAGCTAGATATTGAAAAGATTCATTTTGGATTATTGGTGGAATTGGCATTTAATTGTAGGGCACCGTCCCTTGTACACAACATGTATTTGCAGGAAAATTATCCCATGCAGCCAATGAACTGATCATTCAAACTTGTATCTAGTAGACTATATGAAAATATAAGTATGAATGATGAGAGTTTCATTGAATCAAATGTAAGTCACAAAGAGCCTCTTTTTATAGGCCTATGACAATATTGAGGCAATTTTTTAGGACATATGATGGATTGGTTATATTGAGAGATTATAAGGGTATGATGATGTCATTTCCCTTAAAGTTCCACTCAATTTCCAACATGATAGGTCAATGGTTGGGGAATAGTGATCCTTGAGGATGACGACACCATATTAAAAAAAAATTGGTTGCCACAAGTCGAATGAAAATGATATTTGAGGAAAAATCCAAAGCCAAAATTGATGGAGCAATTTCTCAAGCCAAGAGAGGGTTTGGTGAAGAAAGGGAGTGGATTTGATAGAAAGTCTCTACTATCACCCTAGGAAGAGGCATATCTCATCGTGCAAAGATATTTTACATGTAAGGGAAGCCACAAGATTTTCTATTAGAACCAATTTAGGTTATTAGAAAACCTTAGGCATCAACTACTAGTTGACGTGCCCTCCATCCTCCATAATAAACTTCAATAAATGGCCATTATTTTTTAGAAGTATACCCAGCCAAAGGACACCCTTTCACATAAATTCTTGATCAAATTACTAGTGGAACATGTAGTATAGAGAGAAGGCCAAACTTGGAATGATGTTATGTGAGAACCAAGGTTGGAAGTCAAAGCACCACCAACAAAGGTAGTAGTTGTTGCAATTCCTATAGAAGTTGTAGTTATTACAACTCCAATAGAATTTGTAGTTTCTACAACTGTTAGAAATTAATTAACAAAGCAATTAAATACACAAAATATTGCAGAAACACAAATACAAAATGCATAAAACAAGAGAGACACAATGTTATGAAACCAGCTCAAGAAAAGATAGAAAAGATAGATCAACGCCTTAGAATTTAGCCTCTTCGAGGGGGCAACCTCCTTTACATTACATAAATGAACAATTCTTCGATGATTCAAATGACAAAACCTCCTTTCTATATATAGGAGTCTAAGGAGCCACAATATAATCCAGCCGACCTAACAATAATAATATAAAGGCACAATAATAACAATAGTGGGCTTCTATGGGGCACAATAGTAACAATATGGGCACTACATGGGTACATCAATATAATAAGTGGGTTATACTAATAACAATAAGGGGTTACACTAGTAGTATAGGGGCCTAACATGCCCCTCTCCTTCAAAAAGCGTTGTCCTCAATGCTTGAGTAGTTCTTGATGCTTCTGTATAAAATTCTTGTCCTCCCATGTGGAATCTTCAGCGGGTAAGTTCTTCCACTTGATGAGATACTCTGAAATTGATCGATTTCGTAGCTGTCAGGTTCTTGTTTCTGTGACTGCTCCAGGTTCTAATATGATTTTTCCTTCCTCTTCAATTTCTGGCAATATTGTTTGAATTGGGATCTTTTGCAACTTTTGAATAAGTGGCCATACTTCTTCGTCCTTCTTCCATTCTTCCCTTGCTTCATTTATCCAATCTGGTTGGATAATATAAATAGCTCAAAACAATGCTTCCACATCCTCATCCTTGAAGAGTCTTCCCATTCGGTAAGGTTGCCATTTTTTAAGTGCATGTAGTATTGCCAACATTTCCTTCTCATAAATATCTTGCTTGAGATGTAGCAGTAAAAATACCCAATCACCTGCATCAAAACATTTTTCACTACGATGTTGATCTACCTGTTGTTTCGTTTGATTTTGCACCGAAGTGACGTTATCCTTTAAAAGTTGGAGAACTTGTTGTTGATGCTTGATGTGATCTTTCACTGCTTGAACCTTTTTCTTCTTCATATGTCCTTCTATCTCTAGAGTTTGAGGAGTGGTAATTTCTTCCAATCCTTTACAAGATATGGTAGGATTCATTTCTTGATGCTCGATGTGATCTTTCACTTTTGAACATTTTTCTTCTTGATATGTCCTTCTATCTTGATAGTTTGAGGAGTGGTAATTTTGAACAATGAATTACAAGATATGGTTGGATTCATTTCTTCTTTCTCGATGTGATATTTCACTTCTTGCACCTTTTTCTTCTTGATATGTCCTTCTATCTTGAGAGTTTGAGGAGTGGTAATTCTTGCTAGTGCTTTACAAGATATGGTCTGATTCATTTCTTCTTTCTCTGGGGTGGGGTCCTGGCGTATATCTTCTTCTTTTGATGTTTCTTGATCCTTTTCTTCCTCCTCTTCATATTCTATGTAAAATAATTTCTTCTCAGCACACTTATGACCTTTAGTGCATTTTTTATCACAATTGTAACAAAGCCCTTTTTCTCTTTTTTCTTCCAATTGTTGTGGTGTAACCCTTGTAGGTTGTGGAAGGCTAGGAGAAACAACACTTCCATCTTTATAGTTGTGAGGGGTATGCTTCCTGGTTTCCATAATTTTGCTTTCCACTATGTCACAAAGCCGTTTTACTCTTTCCAATTGTTGTGGTGTTGCTCTAAAGAAGGTGTTACTCTTTGTATCCTCAGAATGTGCTATCATTTCCTCTGTGAAAATTGACCACGTAACAAGTTATTTACGAGAACAAAGCCCTTCGTACCATAAAAATTGATCTGGTTCTAAATATGAAGATGCAATACATACCTTTTGTAACAGTTGTACACCATGTAGATCAAAATATTGCTCCATCTGAAGTATCCAATTTACCGGATCCTTGCCATCAAACTTCCTCATCTTGCTTTTTCTTGATTTTAGGAGCTCGACATTGAAACGATTGTAATTCTGCACTTTTGGATCTTTAAGTTCTGAAATTGTGAGCTATAGTATCCCTCTGTGTCCTCTTTCCAATGCCACTAGTCTGATCCAAATTGGATTCTCTAAGAAAGAGTTATGCGAATTCTCCCACAGTGACTTGATTATAGACTAGTTCAGTAGAGCGAACTTGTACGACGTGCCCCGAGTTATTGTTTTGAGCTTTCAATCTAAAAAACACCCACAAGAAGCTACAGTCCGTCCTCTTTCTGTACCTTCTTACGAAACTTCAATCCGATCCCCAGAGAGAAAGTTATGACGATTTTCCCCAGGTCACCTATTTTGAATGTAATTCAGGAGTATGCAAAAAGACCAACTTCCTCATATCCTATCTCCGCAAATATCATGCGAAAAGCTCTGAAATTCGGACCCAAGGTTCAGCACGATGTCTTCTCAAATGGGTTTTTTTTGCGACTTCTGAAACGTCACAGAAAAAAAGTTATAGTGAAAATGCCACTATGACCTGTTTGGAGCAGCGAAACCCTAGAATCCAAAGCTCTGATACCAAATGTTATGAAACCAGCTCAAGAAAAGATAGAAAAGATAGATCAACGCCTTATAATTCAGCCTCTTCGAGGGGGCAACCTCCTTTACATTACATAAATGAACAATTCTTCGATGATTCAAATGACAAAACCTCCTTTCTATATATAGGAGTCTAAGGAGCCACAATATAATCCAGCCGACCTAACAATAATAATATAAAGGCACAATAATAACAATAGTGGGCTTCTATGGGGCACAATAGTAACAATATGGGCACTACATGGGTACATCAATATAATAAGTGGGTTATACTAATAACAATAAGGGGTTACACTAGTAGTATAGGGGCCTAACACACAAATATACGTGGTTCACCCAATTTGGGCTAAGTCCATGGAGAAACAACCGGTCCTTCCTTTTATATTATCTAGCAAAATGAAGAGATACAACCTATAACAGATCCATTGTAATTTCCTATTCTATCTCACTCAACCTCCTCTCTCTCGGTCAGGCTAATAATACACAACCATAATACAATTCCCTCATATAAACCGAGGGTTTCCTTCTAGGGAAAAAAAACCTAAATTAGCATAACTTCTACCATCAGATCATTTGCCTAATGAATGACCTAGATTGACTAGGAAATTACAATACTTTAGAAGAAAAATTTTCATCTATTTCTTAGCTTCAGGGGCACTGCCCCCAAACCCCCACCAGGGTGGACTCATAAAATTCATTGTTGCTCTCGCCCCCCCCTGGACCCCCCTCATGAAAATTAAATAGGTGATGTTGTCATCCTATTAGGAACATGGATTCAACATGGATGAAAGAAAAAACCTCTGAATAATCAGGATCCACACCCAACAACAACAATTGAGGAGATAGTTCCTATAATGCTTGAAGTAGGAGCAATTGTTGAGTTACATCTATAGGAAGAAGAAATTATGGTAGGCCAAGATAGTGATCTAGAGATCTCTATAATTTGGCCTCCAAAAATGAGACTAAGGATAATGAGAAAGAGACATGCACATGTGGATTTACCAAAAAATAATAGAACAAGGTACAACAAAAAGAAAGAGTCAAAACTGGCTATTGTAGAAGAAGTAACAATCCCTGCTACTACACAAGAGCTAGTAGGGTTGGAAGAAGAAGAAGAGATACCTACTACAACATAGAAATATTTAGAAGAGGTACCCATTCCAACGTAGCTTTACAAAGAAAAGGTACTTATGGCAATACATATTGAGAAAGAAGTAACCCTTGTTGAAAAAAATAACAAGTAGGGAAAATTGACGAAGGCAATGAACCTATTGAATGGAAGTACCAAAAAATATGGAGGAAGTAGAAAATGAAGTCTATACCACAAAAAAAGAACCAACAGAAGAAAACTTGCAATGGTATTATGCTACAAATCAAGAGGAACGAAGGGTTGTGACACCAATTGTGTAAACAAAGATATAAAATGAAATCACAGCTCCCCGGACTATGTTGTTGTTCAAAGTCTAAGAAATATCTACATGGCTAAAAATAAGAATAAACTTGTAGGTACTTTGCCATACACTCCTTTGCATTCATTTTTTATTAGGAAGAATAAAATATTGGAGAAGAAAAACAAGGACTTGCAGAAAAAAAAAAAGTTCTAGAGGCCAAACAAAGGGGAAATCAATCCTCTATAGGTTTTTACTTCCTTTCTTAGGACACATGGCTCATTGAAAAAAGGGACAAGGATGATCTTGTTCATAAGGAAAAGGTAGTGTTTTAAAAATATACACATAAAATCCATACCAAGAAGAGGTTATCCAAATAGAAAATGATATACTTGAATTGAGAAAAGCAACCACTTAGACAAAGTCTAGTTTAATGAAGGATAAGGCTATTCAGATAGACCTTCCAAATGTGTGGGAAAAATCCAAGGAATACAAATGAAAGGATATGATGGAAACTTGTGGATAAGGGGTATTAGACAACATTGCTATGGGTAAGTGGGAAAAGCACTTAGAGGCCGACAAAGACAAATGGGATCACTAGAGGAAGGAGATGAAAGAGGAAGTAGAGGAAACTTTCAAGCTCTAAAGATAAGTGGACAAGCTGGATATTGAAAAGATTAAAACTGGATTGTTGGTATAATTTTCACTTAGTTGTATGAAACCCTCCCTTTTCGACAACATGTATCTGCAAGAAAAAGTATCCCATGCTTTAAGGGAAAAACATAATGACTAATAAACCATATCAGATTACTTCTTTGAGCACCTTACTAGAAGCCTATTATGTAATAACAAATGATGATATAGACTTCATATGTGAACTATACCAACATGACATTTTATTGCATCATGATCCAACTTGGAATCACAACAATTATGTGGGAGAAGTTCAACTGGGAGCCTTTGTGTATTACCTAAATAACCATGTTTTAAGGGAAATTTCTCACAAGGTGCTAGAAAATAAATTCAACTACAACCTATGGATTAGGGGAGAGTATTACAGGACTAAGGATGTCCTCATCACACATTACATTTGGGTGAAATCCTAACAACATGTAGAGTTCGTGGCCCATAATAGATAAGAAGCCATTGAGAAATACAAAACATAAATATAAGTATTGGAAAAAATAGTTGTAGTAGGTTGCACACAGAAGTGGAAAAAAGCCACAAAATACATATACCAAAAGTACCCATTCAACCTCAATAATATTGCATTGGCATTAGAAAGAGTGCATTTGGTACATTAATGACATGGAGAGCTGTGGAAATCACTAGATAAGCCTCAATTTCCATTATCCCATTATCTAGATACCATCCCCAATATACCATAAATATTATAGTATGAATATGAAGGAAGAAGTTTCCTATTGGAGGGATATTAAAAGAGGAAAGGCTACTATCATGCCCATGAAGTAGGGTTGATTGACTATAATGTCGGAAATCTCCATGGGAATCACACCTTATCTAATTTAGAGTAGCTACCTGGTTGCATAGGCACATGCAACAATTTTATCTGGGAAGAGATGGTGGGTGCCCAAACTGGCATCTTTTTGGCACCCATCCAACACCTTTTTTAATACTTTTTCCCATTTTTATACTACCCACTCAACTATTTTTCCCATCTATATGAACTTTTTTATCTAGTTACCTTCTATTTGTTTCACTTTTGTCTTCGACATTTTGAGTCAAAATCATGACCCATCATCAGGAACAAAACTTGCCACAAAGATAAGGAGAGGGAGGGAATAAATAGGGGAAAGAACAAATCTGCTTCTCTCCTTTGAATTTTCACTATGAATTTTTCAAGATTATGAATCTCAATCCAACAATCCCTTCCATACATGGTGCTAATGAGAGTTTTGAGATTTATGTGGTGAGGATTTAGTCTAACATTTTCAATATTATGAATCTAATTCCAATAATCCCTTCCGTACAGGGCGCTAATGAGAGTTTGGAGATTTTTGTGGTGAGGATTTAGTCTGAATTTTTTAATATTATGAATCTCAGTCCAACAATCCCTTCTGTATAAGGTGCTAATGAGAGTTTGGAGATTTCTGTGGTGAGAATTTAGTCTGACTTTTTCAAGATTACGAATCTCAGTCCAACAATCCCTTCCATATAGGGTGCTAATGAGAGTTTGGAGATTACTGTGGTGAGGATTTAGTCTAACTTTTTCAAGGTTACGAATCTTAGTCCAACAATCCCTTCCATATAGGGTGCTAATGAGAGTTTGGAGATTTCTATGGTGAGGATTTAGTCTTACTTTTTAAAGATTATGAATCTCAGTCCAATAATCCCTTCCATATAGGGTGCTAATGAAAGTTTGGAGATTTCTATGGTGAGGATTTAGTCTAACTTTTTCAAGATTACTAATCTCAGTCCAACAATCCCTTCCGTACATGGTGCTAATGAGAGATTGGAGATTTATGTGGTGAGGTTTTAGTCTGACATTTTCAAGATTACGAATCTCAATCCAACAATCCCTTTCATATAAGGTTCTAATGAGAGTTTGTATATTTTTGTGGTGAGGATTTAATCTGACTTTTTCAAGATTACGAATCTCGGTCCAACAATCCCTTCCATACAAGGTGCTAGTGAGAGTTTGGAGATTTATGTGGTGAGGATTTAGTCTAAAGTTTTCAAGATTATGAATTTCGGTCCAACAATCCCTTCCATGTAGGGTGCTAATGAGAGTTTGGAGGTTTTTGTGGTGATGAAATTGATGAAATTGTAGCATCAAAGACATTCATTCTCCCTAGGTCAGGTTGACCAGGAATAGGGAAAATGGTCGAGAGTATTGATATGATACCATCATGGAAAAATATTCTCCTTGTGTCAATTATGTTGACCAGAATTAGGGAAAATGGTCTCGCAAAGGACAATCATTCTCCTTGTATCAAGTATGTTGATCAGAATTGGGAATAATGGTCTTAGAGGCCCATAATCACTTAGTTGAGTGGGTGTCTTTCAACATCAAGCTTAGTGTACTCTCCAGATACGTTGATTGATCCCATTTAGCATCAAGCCCATAACTACTCAGGTAGACTGTGGCCTTTGGAGTTTCACCACAAATCAAAGAGATTGACCATGATGATGGTGAAGAAGAATCACAAAGCCATATAACCATATGCACATCAAATTAACACACAAAAATTAAACTGGCAGAAAAGGCAGAGAGCCATCATGTGGTCTCTCATGCTCATGTAATTCACATTATTCAAAAAATTTAATAATACATGTAAATACATGAGTAAGTGGTCTTAATATAGTGTGTCTATCTTAGACTCACTTGGTTGAGACAATTTCTCAACTTACACACTAATTTAGGAGAGCTAGTTGGAGAGAATCTCTCATCCAAACTAGACTCCTTAGTTTGAGGAATTCTCATGATTTTATTTATTTAATTTAATAATTGGATTTATTATTGAATTTTAATAGAGTGAGGCTAACATTCCCCCCACCCCCCCAAATGATAAATCCAAAATGAAGAAGGAACTATCTTCCAAGTTCTCAAGTTGATCCTCAAAAAACATTTGCCTGAAAAACCACCAAAGCTAGATGTTGAAGAAAATACAATATGAAAAGACCATGAGTTAGCTGCATGACTGATTCATCTCAAATGTTGCTTGACAACTCCATCATGTGCCAAGCCACAAAAGGATCCAACTGTCCTTTGCTTGAAAACAACATCCGGTGTCCACTAACATAATTTGATGAATGCCCACTGGCGTATTTGCTAATGATGATCGCCCACTGGCTGATGGAGATGCCCACTGGCTACTTCGCTGATGTTGTTGAGACTTTCAGTCTAACAACCACTTGTCACTTTCATTGACATTTTCCCCCCTTTGTCAACTGAAAGGAGAGGCAATCTTCTTCAAAATATATCTGAACTCCCCCCTGTAGGTGAAGGAGTATTTCACTGGTATACTCCCCCGTTCAACTGCACGAGAGTACCATATTCATTTGACTATTTGCTACAATATATGTGGGTGAATCCGATTGTAAAACTTGGACAATCTTCTGGCCGTGGATGACCATTCCCAAGGATCAATCCATGAATAATTTATCTTTAATCTGGCTGACTGTTGTTGGTTGCAACATTTCTCTGATGTATGATTTGACTTGCCGCAATGGCTACAAGGATGGAAATCAAAACATTGATGTTCCAGATGACCGGTTCTTTGACAATGAGAAAATTTTGGTTTGTCTGCAACTTGAGTTTGTGGGCATTTCTGTTTGTCTGCAACTTCAATTTGTGTGCATTGATGTCTATTTGCAAGTTGCTGAGAATTTGTTGAGATGATTTGTTCAAGTAATCTGGCACTGATGAACTGAATGGGATTTGAATAATTAGGGATATGTAAGTTGTCCTTATCTTTGACATATCCTAAGCCGCTTCGATTTCGATTACTTTGAATTTCTTCCCATGGCTTGATGATGGGTTTGGAAGAAAGTTGAACTGGAACAACTTCAACACTTGAAGCTGGTTGGATGAATGAAGTCGAATGATCATCTATCTCTAGATTGGTCAAAGACTTGGAAGCACCACGCTTCTCTTGCAACTCATTTCTCTGTAGTTGCGACTCTAGTTGAAGGAACTCAATCTTTTCTATGCATGTTGAATATGCACTTGAATGTCAGCGAGAGTGGTTTTGCTGATGTGCACCATGTCACTGGCTAATGATAACATTAATTTGTTAATAATTTGGGACAACTAAATGTGTGTTCCCATGTTGCCTTGCTTACTTTGAAGTCAAGCTCGTTTGTCGTAGAAGTCGTGCTTGAAAAAATTGCTCACTTGAGTCAATCACTGAAATGACACACTCACTTGTACTAGTTGATTGCTAATGCTTTTAAACACTTGATTTTTTATTTAAATGACACACTCGCTTGCTTTGTTGTTTATTGCTCACTTGAAGAATAGAATACACTTGTTTGATGATGATTTCTTATTATATGGCTTGCTTGAACTTGCTTGATTGATTACTGACACTTTGTTCTTTCTTGAATGTACTCACAGAATGTGTTGATTAAAAAGGAAGGGTGTCAAACACTGTACAAAATGCACCCAAGAGACAAATGACAAGTTCAATCTTGATGACTCAGTTGAAGACTTACTTGAATTAATGTATTCACCTTATCAATTCAAATTAGGGTGTCGGTTACAACCGAGAATGCACCGATACAATTTAGTTAAAAAATGTTTGTTTGCAAGTGATACAAAAAGTGTTGATGATGTTGATGTTGTCTTGGCTTGAAATGTTTGATTTTGTAGCGTCCATAACTTGATTGCTTTGATTACATGATGTGAAATGTTCTTGCCTGGAAGATCATCTTATCAAGTTGATGATGTGACACTTTGTGCTTATGTTCTTAAGCTTTCTTATATGCATGTAGTTGTTTAAGCATAATACAAAGAGATATTTTGAACACAAGTCATGCACATGCATTCATTACACGCAGTGTACCTAAGATCCCCTTATTCAATTTTGGGTGGATCTAGGACACAAGCACCACAAAAAATATATGTTTTTATTAAGTAGTGAATTACATCAACCTTCACCTTCACAACATCGTGAATGAAATTCTTCAAACAATGAGAATGCCAAACTTGTAACCGTTCGAAGAAACTTGTCTTCAAAAACTAACTTAACCTTCTAGAAATAAAAAATATTCACTTCTCTCTCCAAATACAAAATACTTATAACTCCAAAATGAAAAAATACACTCCTTATTTCTCCATTACTAATAAATGATTTTATCCACTCCTTATCTCTCCTAAAAAAATAAATCATTTAAAAATATACCCTCTCTTTTTTTTTCAAAAAGAAACACTTTATCTAATTTTATGACCATTTCAAAGTCAATCATAACCCTCACACAGATCACACAATAAAAAATTGAAAAAATAAAAAACCTCTTTAAACCAGATCAAAATAATCTGGTTTCTCTGTGAAATCCTTCAAAATTCGAGTCTAGAATTTAACTATACATAAACTATGGCCAGTACAGTAAACTATGACCAATACAAACACGATTTTCTGCAATTCCTTGAAAAAACCACTGAAGCAGTGCATTATCGTCCAAATTTGGTCTCTTTTTAAGCGCTGGAGCTTTCCAAAGAAGAAGCTTCGGTTCATGCTAGGACAAAGAGGTGATCTGAAACTTGGTGCAAGCTTGCTCGAGCATAGTAAAATTGGATCATGTCTCTTTCAACTCAGCCGATGGATCTTATTCTCCAGCAACTCCACTTTCTTCCTTCGACTTTCCCACTTTTTCAAGCAATGGCCACATCTTGATGCCAAACGGACCTCTTCACAACCTCTAAAACTCAAATTCTGCAAGACAATTCAATTGTAGAAATTTTTTCTACAACCCATTGCACCTTCCATTCTCAATTTCGGTATAAATCCCTTTTTGTGTGCAATTTGATTCACTGTATGTGCACTTTATTATCTTGGTGCAAATTAAGTGGTTCTAAGTGTGCTTTTTCTCAGGGTAGATTAACTTCCTTTGCATGCACTTTGATGGTGTCTCCAATGGGGAACTTGTACATAGAATGAAATATATTGGTTTTTTTTTGCTTGCAAATTCCAAAAGCCAATTGACTTTGGCCAAGCAAAAGTAGGGGACGTATTGTGCGGATTTATAAAACTATGAAGCAATGTAGAAATCAGTGTTAGCCTCTACCCCAGGCATGAAGGAATCCAACGACAAAGCCTGGCACTCCTCTGATGAGACTCCGGGCATTTTCAGGCTAACATGAACTCTTCACAAACCCAAAATGCGCTGAACCTCGGTGGTCTGGAGTTCAAATCTCGAAACAATTTAAGTATAATAACGATAAAACCGTTCAGCATTCAGGAGAGCTTTGAAACTGAAGAACTGAGCCATCGTGAGATCAATAGTTCGAGTCCAGCAAAGCTAAAAATGAAACTTAAAAAATTACTTACTTGCAGGCAGCACAACACAGAGCCCCTCTATGAGCAACAAAGAAGATCTTGCACCATGATAGCTTTGCAGGATCATGGTCAGAGGCCGTGAAAGATGAGGCCTTTTTGTTGGTGCCGATGCCGGGTAATACTCATGTTGGAGCCATGGTTGGATCCTCGCTAGCAGCGTTTTAGAAGTACCTGTCATCGAACAATGAAGATGAGGCCTCGTGGCCTACCATGGATGTGTATTCTTGCGATGAGTTTCGGATGTATGAGTTCAAGATGCTAACTTTGCTAATAACAGAGTGGCTGGAGTAATCCAACACCAACACACCTTCAAAGCTAAAAAACCTTTTGATGCTTGGATTTGATGCTTCAATTTGATGCTTCAACTCCACGTGCTTGCACACACAACAACCAGACACTTAGCAACCACCACAAATGGCTCCATGAATCACAATACTCTCAACTTCAATGTGATTTTATTTTTCCAAGCAAGTCTCCAGCGTAATCAGATATCATGTCTTCACAAAATTACAATAATTCCCCTTCGTATTCTTCATTATCACCTCGAAGTACTGCGCTATCAGAATGGCTGAGATTAATGAGAAGAGATGCTATAGAAGAATGAGGAGTGATGCTTGACATTCATCACAATACATACATGTTCACAGGACCATTCACAATGCTCTACAGGTCCAGCAAAGTCTTATGCATGCATAATGACTCTCACAGCCCCAATACCCAATCAACGAAGTCTGAACAATTGATGATGACAGAACATATCGACCGACGACTTTTATCTGTTTATTTTTCTGCTATCACTTTAAAGCATTGATTTCTTGATGCTTCAACAATTGATCGATTGGTATTTAATCCTCCGGTGACAGATTCAGATTTCTAAGACATCTATAGCAATGGAAAAGTAGTTTCCTCAAAGCGGACACTTGCCTCTAGTTCTAGATTTGGTGAATTCTTTTCTCGGCCACACTTTTAATGCTCGTATTGAGCTGGTGGATCTCAACAGGTCAAAGGTCAACTCACAGTTTCAGACTCCTCTCACACCTACCTCAGTCCTCCATGAGGATTAAACCCAGAGCTTTTAGCTCCGATACCACATGAAAAGGAATCACAAAGCCATATAACCATATGCACAACAAATTAACACACAAAAATTAAACTAGCAGAAAAGGCAGAGAGCCATCATGTGGTCTCTCATTCTCATGTAACTCACATTATTCAAAAAATTTAATAATACATTTAAATACATGAGTAAGTGGTATTAAGATAGTGTGTCTATCTTGGACTCACTTGCTTGAGACAATGTCTCAACTTACGCACTAATTTAGGAGAGCTAGTTGGAGAGAATCTCTCATCCAAGCTAGACTCCTTAGTTTGAGGAATTCTCATGATTTTATTATTTAATTTAATAATTGGATTTATTATTGATTTTTAAGAGAGTGGGGCTAACAAATGGCGAACAAAGACTAGTTAGTATACCATGGGTTAGAGGTGCCGACTAAAATCATGGTTACTAGTTGATGCTAATGATGTACCATGTGTCAGGAGTACCGACCAGGATTATAGTGAGGATACACCATAGATCATAACTACCGACAAGAATTATAGTAATTTTGTTGATGTTGATGATTTACTATGTGTCACAATTGTTGACTTGGATTATGGTAATTGGATGACATTGATGTTGATGATGAATTTTTGTAACCTTTTCGTAGAGAAATTTGTCAACATGAGAATATCTAGATAGTCATTATCAATACCTCCCTAGTTAAGAGGTAGTGTTGAATTTTGTAGATAACGTCAATTTTCATAATTAATATTTTATCCCTTGATGTATCTATAATGATAAATAAAGAATGTTCTTCATGCTATTGTCAAAAGAGAAATTTAAAGCATGTTCTTCATGTCCTTTTCTAAAGAGAAAATTCAAATTTTTGAAAATTGAATTTTTGGCTCCAAATGAGCCAAGTTGGCCTTCCTCCTAGTCAAGTCATCCCCAGTTAAGTAAGGAACCTATTCGGCCTCCAAAATCACTATATATATGGTACATGACTTCCTCCTCTTGGGAAATTTAGATTATCACACTAAAATAATCCTTTCTTTGTTCATGTAATGAAGGAGATAAGGAAGAAGGAAGGATGAAATTGACTGGAAGAAGTTTGAGCTCTCCCTCTCTCTCCATTAGCCCTTTCACGTGTGGATCTAACCTCCTTCTATCACCTGACATGTGTGACAAAAAGCATTGAACTTCTGAGGCATAAAAAAGTTGGAGGACCAAGAGTTTTGGGTGTATAAGAAGGTCGAAATTTAGCCCTAACAGTGTTGACCAGATTGAGTCTCTTGGGTAGATGTTTGACCTAACTAGAAGTGATTTAGACCAGGTTTTACCCAGTCTACTTTGCTAGTCAATTTGACCTTGTGATGTACTAGAAGATCCAGGTGTGTGTCATGTTGAACTAAAAAATTTCTCTAAGGAAAAGGTTGTTGGCTTTTTCCCCCATGTGGGTTTTCCCAGGTAATTTTTTGCGTTCCTATTTGGCTATCGCTTTATGATCCTACTTGCATTTAATTTCTATTGTTGAGATATTATGTGTAATTATTTTATGATGAACATAAATGCAAGATGGGAGTAACTAAAGAAATCATAAGAAATAATTATCAGTTTAGAAGATCCTATGAAGAATCAACAGAAGAGACCCTATATAACAAATGGGGGAGTAAGAAGAGGGGGGTATTATTGGGGCAAGAGGAAAAAAATTATTGAGTCCGGCAATAGTAGATTGAGGCTTGGGGGGTGGATGATTGTTGAGTTGAGCTTACTATTGGGATAGAGTTGTTCTCCATACCTTCATTGTGGAATCACTTAAACAAAATTAGGAAAGAGCTTAGAATCACAATAGTTCTAGAGAGTAAGATCCATTATTCAAATAAAGGTTTGTACTCAGCCTTCTATTATGGTATTACATATGGTATCATATTCGGTTTTGGCCCTTGGGACTTATGGGCCTTAGCCTTACGATAAAATGGTAGATATAAAAATATCCTATGGGCCTTAGCCTTATGATAAATGGTAGATCTAAAAATATTCTACCTCTAAATCTATAAGTTTTAATTCATAATTGTTTGCAACATAGTTGTATTGTGTATTTTAAATCTGTGGTAGAATTAATAATATTGATAACCAAGTAATCCAACATGTGAAAAACAAATGTAAATTTGGTAGATAAGTGTAGGCTATAGAGATTCAAATCTAACTCAAATCTAGATTAGGTCAAAGTGATATAAGCAATTTTTGTAATTTCAATTCAAGAATACCATTCACAAATTAAAACATTTCATTCAGTAATATTACCATAAATTTGTAATATTAAACATATTAAACCATATTTAATGAGCATTTGTGTTAAACAAACCATCTCATATATTGAGGATCCGTTGAGAAGGAAATTCAAGGAAATAGTGTACCACAAAATGAATCAAATGTGCCATATAAGGTAATATAACCAATGCTTCAGCCAAATTGTGAATAACGGCCAGAAACGCCAAAAACTAAGAAATAATATGCAAAATAACATTTATCAATAAATAATGTGGAGTTTAAAGAGTGGCTAGACCCCAAAATTCAAGGTTTCCATTGCAAAAGATCGACCTAAGACAATGTCGTCCTTGCTACTTCAAAAAAAATGCTGGATATTCTCCTCCAAATCTGTGACTTGCACTGGCTGCGATTTTTCAACTAAAAAGAATCATGGTTAGATTCGGCTAGGTGTTTCGTGACGTGGATCATGCTTAACTTACATTACAAATCCAACCTTCAGAGAACATATCATCACATATACTTTTGAGGTTTGCCCGTGTTTGATATGCTTCTATTCCTTTTAAGATTTTTCTCAATTGAACATGGAAGAGCAATTATTTAGAAGATATCAAAACAGTGCCTTGTGAGGTAATTCCATCACAAATATAATTAAGATCTTATATTAATCAATCGCTTGGAATATTGGCAGTTGCAAGCTGCATTCTCTTACAGTCATGTTTAAAAATCATATTGCGCATAGGATACAAGATCGGCAGCGAAGGAGTTCTATATATGGTAGGTTATTAAGATTCACAGGAAATTTCATGTAGTCACATTAAAGTTTGGAAGTTTAGTTAGAAAGGCTTATTTTAGATCCTAGTATGATGTGAATCAAAATTGTATTGAAATTTTGCTATGTCAGTCAAAATAAAAATTATGAAAAATCTAAAAAAATTAACTATACAAAACATTTAAATAATATCCACTCATAAAAAAAATTACACGTGAATAAATTAGATCTCTATGAGCTCATGTTAGATCTGTATTTAAGATGGATCTATGCTGGAAATAAGGAACTCTAGCTTAACTAGAGAGAAAATTGGTAAGAGGGATACATTATGATTACAATCCACAGTTCTCTTTATATATAAAATCATGATGAGTTGAGAGGAACTTACTGTAAACGATTTCCTTCTTAGGAGAGATTTGAAAATATGTAGATGGTATATTTTGGAAATATTCTAAAATCTCATTGTCAAAGGTCATTTTCTTGACCTCTCTATTAACCGTCAAATTCTAAAATACTCTTGAAATCTGTAATTAATATCAGTTCAGAAAAAAAAAACTCTTTTTATTTTAATAGAAAGCAGTTCAAAATATTTTCAGAATTTACAATCAATTAAAAAAAGACTATCTATTTTACTCTACAACCAAAAAAATCAATATTGACAACTCTCACTAATCATATTTTATTTATCCTCTCTCCAGGAATACTATACTAAAAAAACACAATTAGAAAAATAAATTGTTTTTATAATGTGTTTTACATAACTTTCTAAGTGCATGGCTTGTCAATTAATTGTCTTTTTATTATTTGATTTTGAGTTCCTAGCAAGCAGATTTGCACTTCCTATCGGGTAAATCCTAAGATGAAACTGTCTAAATTACTGTCTAAATGTTCACAAAAGTTAGGAGGGTAATTTAAGGTTGTAGAATCTAGCAGATTTGCACTTTCTATCGGGTAAATCCTAAGATGAAACTGTCTAAATTATTGTTTAAATGTTCACAAAAATTAGTATTGTAATTTAAGTTTGTAGAATTTATATATGAGATGGTGAGTTTAAGTCGATTGCAGATTTTTTGAATATTTCCGATGGATATCGGCCCGGTCAAAAAATTGACCGCGCCTATGTCTGTCAGATCCGGAAATATTCCGAGAATCTACAATCAACTTAAAGATGACCTGTATATGAGAGGAATAAATTGTATATATATGCAAGAATAGCAATGAAAAAATAGACCACACTCAATTATATTGCTTATTTATATATCATTTTAATTAGTTATAATACTACCATCTATTCTTAGTAAACCGATAGATCTTAAAATTGATATTTGGCATTTAAATACAAATTTAAATAAAGAAACATCTTTCTAAATAACTCACGGATTCCCTGTATTAATAACAATATCTAGAAATAAGTTTTCCTTTAGCTGTCTTTCTAAAACACCCTCTTTCTAAATAAAATAACTCACGGATTCCCTGTATTAATAACAATGGATAGAAAAAAGTCTTCCTTTAGTTGTCTAAAAAATGCAATTTTTGCTGATAGGGACATTTTAAAAAATGCAATTTTTGCTGATAGGGACATTTTAAAAACATTTTTGCTGATAGGGACATTTTATTTTTAATTAATGTTTTGTCTTCTTTTTTTTACTTAGAAAAATAATTTTAGATTCTCTCCAGAGATGAGCTAGCCAGCCTATCCATTCCTAGAATGGGTAACCTGAGAGAGAGGAAAGTCCATAAAGATCCAAAAATGAATAAGCTTTTGATATGCATTCTTTGGTTTGTCCTTGTTAACTATATATCAGAAAAATCGTTGTTGCTTTCATTGCGTATATACCCATGGTCATGTTTGAAATATAATACTTAAATTTAATTGTTTATTTTAATTTTAAAAAATATTTATGGAGTATCATAGATTACAAAACCTTTTTCGAAGCAATTAAATAAAAGTCGAAATTCTTGAGTAGAAGCTGTTATTATTTACATAATTTTATTATTTTAAATATCATGGAGTTATCATATTAGTAAAGATTATAAGTATTGAATAATAAGAAATGAAAAGGAAGTGATATGTTGAAGGAATTTTATTGGAAACTTGATTTTATATTGTGTTAATTTATTGTTTAAAGTATTATATTACTTCTATATTATGAATTTTCGGAATAAAAGATATAATTTATATAAAATAATAAATTTAATTAGTTTAAAAGATAATAAAAAAAAATAGAGTAGATTTATTGTAATTTTAGATTTATTAAATATTATGAGGAATTAAAGTATTTTAGATGGAAATCTCTTTTTTAATGAAAAAAAGGTTTAGATAGTAGGATATTTGATTTTTGAAGTTTTCTCAATATTTGATAAATCTAGGGTTAAGATGGATTTCGATTGCTTATTTATATATATACCAATAACTTATCAACTCCATATTTAATATGGAAGGTATTATACATCTTTTTTACTTTTAATTTTTTATATAATATATAGCTAGTTGAGATTGAAATATTTTACTCAATAGTCATTTAAATATTTTGTTTAGGGTCACATTGTACACATTAATTCAAATTATTGGATGTTATTGGGGATAAGTCAAAATTCTATTGAATCATATTTCTTCGAGGATGTAGCCTTTTGGTAGAGGGGAAGAGTGGTCCTAAATTGAAGCAATGAAATTGAAGTTCAAGTTTTAAACCTTTAAAAAAAATTGTTATCTGAAATTATGAGAAATAATCATAGCTCCCAAACGTTGAAGACATCTCAAGTAACTCATGAAGTTGAAACCCCACCTCAAATTGACTCAAGGATTGGAATCCCAGTTGAGCAAGCAATACTACATTCTTTGGGAGAGATGATGAACATCTTTAAAGATTGGATTACTAACCATGTTCAAAGGTTAGGACAAAATTAGGAAAAAGAATGAGAACATAAACAAAGACTAGATCAAAGACCTTTTAAACAACGTTGAGAGAAGTAGAGAAACAATAGATATTATGAAGGATGTTGAAAAATCTAAACTACTTGAATTCATAAGTCAAGATGAGGGTTCATCGGTAAAAGCTAGGATTATAGGGGTTCAGAGGCCTCTTTCCTTTAAGAAATACTCCACAATGGAAAAGTCATAGATAAAATTGAACCTTCTCAAGGGAGAAGCTCTATTATGGTCGGTAAATGAAAAAAATAAATTACAAGTTACTCCTTTGCAAGTTACATGGGAAATGTTTGAGGAATGTTTTAGAACAAGGTTCTTGCTTGAGGAATACAAACACCAACAGGTGGGAAACTTTCATGCAGTGAGACGAAATGGAAGATCAATAAAGACCTATAAAGCATAATTCTATGCATTAGTTCATCACGTGGACTATATGGCTGATGAAAGATGGCAAGTTGAAAATTTTCTTCATGAACTTGATCATTTAGTTTGAGCTTAAGTTTCCATGTGGAAACCCACCACCATGGCAGTTGTTATAGGATAATTTTACCTAGGCTAGAAGGCTACTTTTAACCCAGTAGATCAACCAAGGATGTACCCAAAGTTGTGTGTGTAATGTTGAGGAGAGATAAAAAAAAACTAGCCCTAGTTCACTCTTACACAAGTAATCAATTTTCACAGTCATACATGATATAATAAGAAGAAGGTTTGAAGGCTGGTACCATACACCCTCGTAGATCGATGAAGTCTTTTGGGTTTGATGCAGATAAAGATCCACTCCTAGTTAAACATATCACTTCTAGCTACCACAAATCAATATCCTGCATGCATACACCATCAATCAAGAAAACAATAACCTTCCACAAAGTGCTTTTTAGTCTAAAAACAACATGGGTAAACATATAACATTATCACATCAAAAGAAAGAAGGGAACAATGATCTATTAATCATAAATGACAATACAAAATATATACCTCCAGTCAAGAGAGCCCTCTCCTCAACCATGCAGCATAGCCTCCTCCAATTTCAAAAAAGGATCTTTGATCACCTTAGCTTAAGATCTCAGATCTAAGGAAATATAATTCTCTCAATCTCTGCAAGACTCAAAATCTAACCATTAGCCTTACCATTTGGAATCACTAGTATAAATAGGCTCAGAGACCTCTCCTAGAGGATCAATCTGAATGCTCGGGATAAAGAGAAGTTAAGAAGATTTTCCAATAATGCACCCAAGCCACCTCGAAAACGTGATCCTCTAATCCAATCTCATGGGGAAAATAAAAGTCTAGAAGCTCAGCCATCCTCGATGTGATATAGGTAAATTCTAAGTGCGGAGATAAAAAATTCCTCTAGCCTGAGAAAGTGGGTCAAGTCACAAACAGACAATCTTTGGAAGATTTCCTTAGGCTAGAATCAACTAAGAGGGCCTACCTCTTAGAACGCTATTCCGCCTGGTGATGATCATGCTTCCTTGCTCCACTTATCTTTCGTTTCCTTCCTTCGCACACTTGAAACAAGCAAACAACAGCAAACAACAAACGTAATAGCAAACAATATTATATTCAACCTACTTAACATGTCAAAGAACATTAAGAAAATAAAGATGTAAAATGAAACTTCATATAGTAAATCAATCGATAATTTCATTTATATAAATCAAAAAGAGATTACAACCGATGCCTTGACG
This sequence comes from Pinus tabuliformis, assembly GCA_031772625.1. Taxonomy (NCBI): domain Eukaryota; kingdom Viridiplantae; phylum Streptophyta; class Pinopsida; order Pinales; family Pinaceae; genus Pinus; species Pinus tabuliformis. The sequence goes on along the minus strand of CM062814.1, from coordinate 715,054,808 downwards.
TTCCTGGTCTCCTTTGACATATCCAGATTCCCACACTTCTGCTAGCACTTCATGGACAACCCCAACAATAGAGGTTTTAAGGCCTCTTTCCCTCTAGTTTCAAATCACACCCAAGCACACTATTATCCCTCAAACATACACTAGAAAAATTTAGACTATAGATGTCTTGCTGATTATTCTAACTCCCAACTAAAAACTAGCTTTTGCTTGGGAAAAATAGAGGTTTTTATAGCTTGGATGGATTGGAGATGGTTCCTCTTCTCATGGGAGAAGGCGTTATATCTTGGATTAGTTCCATCCTAATAGGGTAAAGGAGCCCGAATTGACCTCCTCAACTCCATATGGCCTAACCATTTACCAGACATCTGTTACGAAGCTTCTAGAGCTGGAAGCTTTGGCTCCATATTTAAAAAACTTTCCAAAAGAGGATCGGTGCAACTGAGAAAGGGCTCAGTCGATCCGATCGGCGCTAGGGACAGTTCTAATCCCTGCATATCGGTACGAGGAGGACACAGGTCATTAGCATCGGTCTTGTAAAGTGGGGTAAACAGAAGATTTTTTGGAAATGAGGCAAAAGGGAATTGTTCTGCTCATGAAGAGGGACACAATGGGAGTTTCTTCATGATGGGAAAGCATGTAGAGCTCACTGTAGTGGTCCTCGAGGATCATGGAACAAGGAGTACAGGAACAGTGACAAAATCTTGTGTAACATATGCCCCATAAAGCATGAAGGCCAAACTAGAGTGAGTGAAATGCTTTAAAAGTGCATGAGGGGAACCAGAGTTCATCGTCGAAGAACCTGCAATCAAGCATAGATACATATACATCACTAAAAACTCCGACAAATGATACATGAATCGTGATATGGACATAGCCATCCATCTGAAAAAGACATGTATATCAACATTACCATGTCACATCGCCTTGCAACCTGGATGTGTGTAATCCTAGCCCAGGGTCTTCCGCTCCAAACGACCCGATCAAAGCACAAATCATAACATGTGAATGAATGTGTTGAAGTCGAACATGCTAAGAAGTCGCTTGATTACCGATCAATGATGTGAAACATTAACGAGCGTGAGAGAAACCACCAATAATTACAATGGCTCTCTAGGTACTAGCAGCACAATTCATGGAAAGTGAATAAAGGAACTGATGTCGAACACCCGTGAAATCACCCGATCGAAAGCCAATGACGTGAAATTATTATCGAGTGTGAAGAACTTGCCATTAGGGCATGCAAGCTTTAAGGTGCTGGAAGGGGGTCACTCGGCCAGCTTCCTGGATAATGAGTTGAAGTCGACAAGAAGCAACCATGTCAAAGGAGGGCCATGATGTATCCCACATCATCAACACGAGACAAAGGGATGCAAATGATTTCATATGATATAGAGAATTAGGAGTAAGTGTAACTGTAGAGGGATCGACTCTTGAACATATCGGCGACACGATTCGGAAGTTTGGCAGTTTTTGGATCCATAGGATTGGTGGTCATGATGATGTGGCAGAGATAAAATGGAAGGGAAAAATGAACAACCCAACCCAGGAAGGTCAATGATGAAAGGATGATACCCCAACCCGACACGAAACAGATAGTGTCATGTTCAAGAGTGAGCTTCCGGCACAACTGATAGAATTTCCAAATTTTCCCCCACCATTTCTTGTAGGTACCCCAATTATCTTTTATCACAAGCTTGAGGGGGATAGCATGTGATTGCACTATAAGTTCATCCCTTGGACGAATCTGACCTATTAAGTTTAATGAGCCCTAGGAAGGAGAAGCTCATGTTCGTCATGGTGACAAATCTGATGTTGTTCAATGGTTTAACGAGTTCAACAAATGTGTAACTCTGTATATTTTTCATGTTTAGAGTGTTTGAAAAAGACACGGAAAAGAAAAATCCACATGGTCCCTTTTCGTACATCTGTGTCTCTCGAGCCCGAAAAGGTAGAAAACGATACTTGAGAGAACCGCTTGACCATTTCAGTCAAGGGGTACTTTTTTCATAATTAGTTTATCCCAACCCGAAAAAGGGGTAAACATATAGTGGGTAAATGATGTTTCACATCTTTTAACGAGTTCAAAATGACAAGAGCTCGACAATGTTTTTGTGTTTAAAAGGTCGGAAAAGAGCTGAAAACAGACCTCCCCATTTTATTTTCTTTAACGAGTCAAAAGGGAAAATAACTTAGCGTTCTTTTCATTTGATTTTTACAAACCAAGAAAAGAGCTTAAATGAGACTCGAGTGTCATCGTCAACAATCCATCACCTGTCGCTGCACAAGAAAGGTAAATGCATTATGCAATTCTGAGGAAAAATAGGTCAAAAACACTTTAAAAACCATAATATTTTCATAAAAATGAATAAAAACAGGAAAAAGTAATTATTTTTTACCATTTACCATTTTACCTTTGTGTGAAGAGATTTTTACCCTTTTGTGCCCTAATTTTTCTGGAGCAGATTGTGGGAGATCCGGGAGGTCATTTGCCGAGCCGTCAGCTGCAAGTAAGAGCCAAGACCTTAAGCTCCATTTTCATACTATTTTTACTTGTTTTTATCCATTTTTTGGATTTCATGGGAAGGATTTGGCAAAAAAAATTCACCCCCATTCGGCGCGACTTCTAGGCACAGATCCACGCCGACCAGGGGTTAAGAAAACCACCAATCTCACTATCGACACCACTATTTTTAAAACAGTCACATCGACACCGTGAGAAAAAAAAACATGTTTTTTTCTCAATTGACTACTTGAATCCAAATTTCTCTATCAAAAGATGATCATTAACTTGATTAAATGGCTTTTGCAGGAAGAAAATCGTTGAAAATGGTGGATTGGAATGACAGCATGAGGATATCGATACTCAAGCAATAGCTGATCCAAATTGTTTGGAGGCTTTGAGGAACTATGGGCTCCTCAATTTCTTTCTCACACAAGGGATACAAGCTCAACCCGAGCTGCTACGGTACCTGATTAGTCTCTGGGACATAAATCGGGAAGTTTTTATCTTCAGTGACCAAGAGCTGGAGTTGGAGACTTCAGATATTTATTTCATCACAAGACTGTCCCGGAGAGGGGAACCATACAAATTATATGGGTCGAGGCTGATTGGGGCAAGTGTGTCCATGTTACTTGCCGAAGATTACCCAGAAGCTCTCAAATCCAAAAGTGGTAAGATCGAGTCCGCGATTTTTCGGGATCTTGTGTTGAGAGTGTTACCATTGACCACCAACAGAGTGGCTAGGTCTCAAGCGTTGCATGAGACTAACAAGTCGAAGTTCCCGTATACTATCGAGTGCACAACACCCATTATTTTTAACTGGGCAGAATCTATGAAATTCAACATGAAGCGTCAGCTATCAAAATCTAAGGCGAGAAACTTGAAGTAGTTTTGCTTTGGGTCTATGCTAGTGACCTTCTTCCTAGAGTGGGTTCTGTTGTTCCAATGCCAGCTGACTGAGGTGGATCCACCAATGACAAGAGACCTACGGATGGTTCGCTGGAGTGAGTTGATGCACAAGGTTAAGGGGGGCCAATAGATGTCCTACAAGCCCACCTTCTTCTCATGGCTACAACGACAACTGATTGTAGTGAAGGATTGGCCTTACAATGGTACCGACTTCTGTGGAGATCCGAATATGCCGCTCCCAGAACGAGAAGATTTTGATGATGGAGGTAAAAATAAACAATTGTTTAGTTTTTTTATGTTTTTACTGTTTTTGAAATATATGTGTTCATGACACTTCGATTTTATGAATGCAGATGTTGGACCATAATGCCTTGTTGGGATGTCCCTGATCACTAGGCATTTTCCTCGACAGTTTGATGTCGCTCCTTATCAGGAGGGAAGCAACAACGAGGAGGAGATTGCATGGAATCTCAAGGGTTTGACCCATGGGATCCTAGAGTATGCTCAGATGGGTGATGTCCCATGCTAGTACCAGAGGCATACGGTGGGGGTATTAGATTGGATCCACCGTTTGTTGGCTCGCTTGGTCCAAGAAGTTACATGCTATCATGAGCATCATGTTGTTTAGTGCATAGGTCTAGCATTCCATATTTTTTAGGCCTGTGAGCCACCGATGTATTTCGAACACACATATTATTTTTTGAGGTTTTGATGTATGACAAACATTACTGACACACATATATGTATGTTGTACTTCTTTGCTTACTATGGTACAAATGTTTCATTTTGTATTTTTACATGTTTCACAAATGTCTATCCAACACATAATTAGCTAATGCATCTGTCAATGTATTCATATGTCTAGGAATATGATGATATGTAATGTAATCAAAATTTCTCTCCAATAGACGAATATGTAGATACATTCTCAATATCTAAGGGTTTCTGACAGAATATTTCCCATTGAGTTGAAGAACGACAAGCTGTGAATCAAGGTTGACAACCAAATCCCGAATGCCAAGTGCAATAGCTTTTGACAACAATTCGATAATCGCGCTATACTCAGCGATGTTATTAGTTGTTTGACCTAGACAAATCTCTTGAAGATCAATCAACTCACCATGGGGGTCATAAATGGCCCATGTTGTGGACGATAGGTTCTAGGTACTTCAGCAAGCACCATTAGCGAAACCCATGTGAGGAGACACTAACATCTACAAAGTAGGCAAAAACATAATAAGCAGGAAAGCTGCTTGCAAAACAACACACTAAACCACATTGCAGAAAAATGAATGACACATTTATTATACAAAAGTAACCATGCAATATGACCTAAGCATAGTACTTAGTGAGAGAGTCCATGCTCAGACTCGGGTAATCAATCATCACAGATGAACACTAGAGTTTTACTGTTCACAATAATGTGAAATTGGTAAAAACTCGGGGAGGGAGAAAAACCATGAATCCTTGAAGAGATAAAAGTGCCCTTAGTTGAAATATCTTGACAATGGCAGGATAACATACATGTCAATAGGCAACAGAGAAGACAACCTCTCAAGACACATAGGCATGACTGTTGGGATAGAACTAAGCCACAGGGATTGAGAAAACACGTTGAGAGATGAACTCAAAACAGAAATATTAGAGGATACCGAAGGTGGGGCTGAAACAATTTCCATGTAATTGATTTTAGCTGGGCTTAGTGGCATAACCTCGCCCCATGTATCAATAAGATCCGGCGAAGGTATGACCCAAGGATTAGATTTGACCAAGATCATGTTGACAGAGGCAACAAGAGGGGGTGGGTGCAAACAAATTCCCATCAAGGCAGGATCTTTAAAAAGCCGTACCCCCACACTCTCATAAGGAGCACCAATGTGCTTGACATACAGAACATTGCCATTCGAGGACGAAGAGGCAAAGAAGGACAGTTGGAAAACTATGACTATTTTCCCTTGATGGGGAAAACAAATCACGCGGAACAAGGAGGAGGCTACAACATGCATGGCATGGGTCCAACTTCATCCGGGTAGAATATTATAATTGAGATTAGCGTCAATGATGTCTACCTCGATGTGCACTGTCTTTCCCTCCAAAGTAATGGCAAGCTTGGGTAAGACACCTAATGGTTGTTAATCGCACCCGTCAAAAGCTTCCAAAGTGTTAGGGGACTGGTTTAGAGTAGGAGAACCAATTGCCTTCCAGCAAGCAACAAACATGATGCAGGTGGAAGCACCTTCATCAATGAGGGTTCTTGATGAGCCTCATTATTGAGTAATTATATGGGCCTTAATTGGCCTTAATTCACCTCCTAGATTAGTCAAACCAACTATTCTCACAACTTATTGCATATTTTTTATTATATTTTGTTTATGAAATGAGTTAGAGTTGGATATTTGGCTTTGTGGTCTAATGTGCATGTAATACAAGAATAAAGGTTAAAAATAAGGAAAAATGCAGGTATAAAGGATAAAAGCAAAGAACTATGGCAAAGACCTTGGTAAAGACTTGAATGGGACAAGGGAAAGTAACTGTAGGAGGTAAATCCTCCTCATTTACTACCCCTCCATTCGAATATTCCACCATCAGCTCAGAATGCACACAACCATCACTTTGAAGACTAAAATATAGTCAAGCAAGGAAAAGGGACAGAAAATAGTTTCTCTTAAGTTGGGAGCTAAGCCTCCCTAATGGGAAGGAAGTCGTTATAGACTTCAAATTTATAAATAAAGAGGCTTAGCACCTCAGTGGGATTTAGAATTCTATTGTAAAACTCTATTTTATTTCTGAGCTGTAAAGACTCGTGACAATTTGCTCTGTAATCCATGGTTTTGTTAATAAGAATGAGTTATGTTTAAGCCAGTTCTGAGTTAACTCCGAGGGTTGAAGCTCTTGGGTTAGGGCCCGACCCAAGCAACCAAAGCTCCTCTTCATTGTACATAACTGCTAGCATAAGAGTTTTGTTCTGTTTATTTGCTTAAGTAGTTTCATGGTTTGCTGATTCATTTGCTCAAGTTTTGGTTCCAATTCATTTGTTTAATTAGCTTTCTAGTTCTGTTCATTTCTTTGAATAGCTTCTTGTTTCTGCTCATTTGCTTTAGTAGTTGCATTGGCTTTAAGTTTACTTCCATTTGTGTTTTTTTAATTCATAGGTTAGTTAGAGGAAAAGATTACTATAAGGTTGTGTGTGGGTGTCTCGGCCTCATCTCCTCCCTTTGATACCATGACTTGAGGAAAAGACCCTTAAGCAGCCCCAAAAACATAGGTCTCTGGTTCTTGCATGGGCTATGGAATTCGCTGTTTAAAGTAGTTGTTTGTTCACTTGCACTAGTTCTCTTTGTCATTTTCATTTGAAACCACCTCCAGCACATTCCTCATGCATTGCTTCATCGTCGTCTAATCACCAACAAACCTTCACAATCACCGTCTGATTCACTATTTTCTCCAACTGCTGCCTCGTGTGGAGTTCAACACTCACTTTATGAACTTTAAGTCCCCACCATCGATCTGCCTCACCTGATCTGATGGCCATCGCATCACCTCCACACCTTTAGGCACTCCAAACCCCCATTGTCGATCTTCCTTTCCTGATCCGACAGTTGTCATGCAATCTCGCGTGGATTAGTGCACGAATGTTATCCACCTGAGAGCACGCGAGAAAAGTGGTTTTCTTGTGCTACATGTCACATAGTAAGGCTAATTGAATGGAATTTCCAAAAACTGCTTACAGCCTGAAGGGCGCATGAGAAACTACTTACCACCTTAGAAACTCGCTCCCTCATTTCCACACGTTTCTTTTCCCCGCAATATGATCTCTGTCGTCCATCTCTTGACTTCACCCATGCGATAAGATCTCAGCTGTCCATCACTCCTGTTAGCCTCGTCCATCTATCTCTTGACTTACCCTGTGTGATATTATCTCCACCATTCATCCTGTTGTTATCAGGAAATCTAGGGTCCACTCGGAGCTGCTAGTCCCACTAATATTGGTAGCTATCTTAGAAACAAACAAACTAAAACTACTTTTGTTTTCCTTTATGAGAAGTAGATAAGAGGGGAATGCAGGACACCAACCTCAGTCTTGCGCTTGGTTCCTTGCTTAGTTCCTCTCCCTTCTGACAGATCCTTGCCGCTTCTCCTTCATCTACCCAACTTCAAAGAGCAACTGTGGAATCAAAGCAACATAATACTATCGAAGAACAGAGATCTAGAATCATAAACAATATAGGACCAGATATATATTGATCGCACAAATGCATATATCATCAAACATACAAGAATGTGGAGGAAAACTTGAATAACTTTATTAATATCAAGAATAGCAAAGAGGATTACAACCAATTGTTCTGACCCGATGTCATCCTCCAGCATGAAAGCCCTTATTTCACCTCATGAAAAGCTTAGATCACCAAACACTATGATATTCCACCAACAAACCAACAACACTTCCTTCCAAGATACAAAATTCCAACCTCTGGATCTCTGGGATGAGGGATCCATATATAGATGATTGCAGGGGGGTGAGTCAACTTTTGGTATTTTGATTAGTGTCCTCTCTCTGATAGTTCTTGATTCCACTTGGAGATTGATGATCTCCTACTCATCCCTGGGCGAATTCAGAGAGGCAAGTGTCATAGGAGAAGTTTCTGGAAGATTCTATGATCATCCACCTTGCAAACTGTCTCTGCCATTTGTCCACTCTCACCCATCGTACCCTACAGAAGGGCTTTTCAGTATGCATCATACCCTTTACATTGGGCAGGTGGGATGCAACGCACCCTTAGCATTGAGCAACCTGTATGGTCCAGTTTTGACCAGTTCTGAGTAGTTTCCTGTGGAGAAATTCTGGGAGATGATGTAATCAACTGACCTTGTTCTTTTCAGGTATGGAACAACACTTTTAGGGACTTAGGAGCCCTTGGTTTATGGACATGTATGATTGGGGTTGCAATGCCCAAAAATGTCTATAACAGTTTCCCCCTAAAGCATGAGGTCGTTAATCTTTTGATGTCGGGTGAAATGCTTTATCATGAGGATCTGAATTTTTCCGAGCTGGAAGGCGACTTGTAATAAGATACAACACAATACATTATCTTCATAATATTTTTCATGATCTAGCTGAGGCGGGCATTCCCATGCTCAGCTTTATAAATTCATTTTCATGTACATAAGACAGACAACTGTCTGTGCGGTAGACTGATGATTCTGATAGAGTCATCATCCTTTGATTCGGATGATCATCTGTGCAGCAACAATGTACATTTGATGTCTTTATTTTCTGAATATATCGCAGCCCAGATGGATGAAACTAGATCCGGGGTCTTCAAACTCGTCCAATCTTCACTTGGAGTACAAGTTGATCCATGTGAAAGATGTTCTGGAGTCGAACATGGAAAGACATTGCCTGATTACCAGCCAATGATGTAAGCTGTTAACAAGTGTGAGAGGAATCATCGATAATGATGATGACCCTCAAGGTACTACAGTACAATTCACGTGGTGTGAAAAAGGACTTGGTGTCGAACACCACGCAAAATCTTACGGTCGAAGGCCATTGATGTAAACCTGTTGCCGGAAGTGAGAAACTTGCCATTGAGGCATGCAAGCTTCAAAGTACTGAAAGGGTTGTTCATAAGTCGACTTCTTGGATAATGAGTTGATGTCAACAAGAAGCGACCCATCATAGGAAGGCTTTACTGAATCCCACATCTATGACATGGAACAGAGTAAATGATTTTTGGAGGTGAAAACAATCTGTTGATACAGGGTTCAGGATGGTGGTCATGAAAGAATGGAGTGTGAATGTATTGCAGCGTGAATGAGACACAGGTAAATTCTCTGAGCGACCTCTCTTGAACATACCGACAACAATGACATGGATTGGTAACGTTAACCCCAAATATGGATGGTGTGATGGACCAATGGTGATATGACCAGTGAACGGAATAACCCAACCCGACTCGGACGTGGAGTGAAAGTGTTATGTTCAAGAGCGACTTGCTACCAATAAAGTTTCTTCAAGTTTTCTTCCCAATTTTTCCCCAGTCATTGCTGACCAGTACCTCTTTATTTTTGTCAAGCTTGAGGAGGATAACATATGCTTGCTCTATAATTTTCCCTTCGGGTAAAACCGTCGCTATGTTTTAACGAGCCTAGCGACAGTGAAACTCATTCTTGTCTGTATGGACAAGTTTGTCGCTATTTGGTTTTAACGAGTTTAACGACAAAGATAACTCGGACCTTTTCAATTTTAGAGAGTCCGAAAGGGACGTAAAGGAAACTCCAATAATCCTTTTTCGTCACATAATCCCTTAAGTCTGAAAAAGTATAAAATAATACGAAAGGGATGAATTTTCGGTAATTTTAACGAGCCGAACAAAACAAGCGCTCGATCTTTTTGTGTAATAATCCTTCAGGTCCAAAAAGATTAAAATCTAAAGGGATAGCACTTCCGGTAGCTTTAACGAGCTGGAGAGGCCAATTTCTCAGAAATATTTTCATATTTTATGAGTCAGATGAAAAGAGCTTAAAGGAGACTCGTTTTTTGAGGAACGAGTGATAATTTCAAGTAGCAGCTGATTCCAGGTAAAGTTTGGAATTTTCCAATCATGGCAGTGTCACAAGGATGGCTAACAGGATCACTCTTCGCAGTTGTTCCTCAAAAGGGGTAAACAATCAAATGGAGGTGAATGATCGGCTAAAACAGAGTGGAGGTGATGGTAATAACACGACCAAGGCTCAAAAAGCTGATGATAATGCATTCACAATGGTTATTTACCGGAAATTGGTTCATTTTTTAATGAACTTAAACTCTGGGGAACGCTTGCTCACTGCTAAGGTTTAATTTTTAAGGAGCTTGAACTTCGCATAAAAACTACTCGTGCCAGTCGTATAATAAGGATGTCTCACGATAGGTTCAATTTTTGGGGAGTTTACACCATTCGAAACTTTGCTCCGGATCCTTTCATTATGAAAGCTAGGAATGACCAATCCTACGAGTTTAAAGGGTTGAGAAACTACAAACTAAGAAAATAAATGGTCACTCTTCGCTTGCACACAAAAAGGTTTGCATGCCCCCAGGTACAGTGAAATAGAGTTTCCAGGTTACCATATGAAAGCTCTCCATCCACGTTGTAGACAAAATGCTTCCTTGGCGATGTCTACCGAAATAGACAAAGGTGAGTGGCACAGTCACCTCCACTCACATAACTTTGACGAGGGAATCTTATTCCAGTCTAATCCCATTTTCCTAAATGGACAAAACCTACCCTATACCCAAGGTTTTCCTACCGAAACAAACTAGGGTGCATGCCCCCTAGGTTTCAGTCATGGCCTCCCAAATCACTCGCACTCTTCAGGTGGATGGACTGGAGATTGATGAGACATTCCTTGCGTGAAAATACTGTTTAGGGATGGCATTTGACTATTAGCTATGTGTGAGCCGGGGAACGAAATCTGGTCTATGAGCTTGACCACTCAGCCTTCATGTGGAAAACACATTACTCTAAAGAGTGAGGAGACAATGGCTCCCATGCTATAAATATAGTCGTGTCCAAGGAGTAGATTATAATCTAGAGGTCCTCAGACTACCATTACGTTCATGTAAACGGTTTTCCTCCTCAACGTTATGGGCACATTGGGAAGGATCCCTAACGGTCGACTGGTTCCTTTGTCGAAGCCTGTCAGATTTCTCATTTCAGGTAGAAGCGATGGTGAACCAAGCGCTTCCCAAGCAGTTGAGGAAAGGATACTCACAAAAGCCCCTTCATCTATGATGGTACCGACCATGATCATTTTGTAAACTTGTACAATGATTCGGAATGGTACATTAGCCGGTACACGGGGTCTGCCTAGTAGATTCCAATCGAAGGAAACGACTAGGTTTCTTGGAGGTGGGACCGAATAGACGGCCAGATATGACTCTGACGAACTTCCTTCCTGCGGTAAAGGAACGGGTAGATTGCCCCCATGTTCATCGGAGTCTGTGTTTATGAAAAGAATTTGAACAGTGTCATTCTCATTCTCTTCGGTGTTTGTATCATTTGAAGATGGACCTTCTGAAGACAAGATCGGGTCGACTGCCACCTCGACCTTTTGACTTTTGTCTGGTATGGATTCAGTGGGTTTATCTTCAATGACAGATGCTTTGACCGACCACAATGGTGTGTCAGTCGGATTTTCAACTATCGATGGACTCGGCAAGAGTTTCTTGTATCCAAGAGGACGTCGTAGCTGTGAAGCCAGACGATTATCCAAAACTCTTTTAGCTTCGTCTAGGAAGGGACAACGGTGGATGACGTGATCGCCTTCACATAGTTTACAAGGAAATTTACATTTCCTTTTTTGTCCAAATGCTTCGCTTTCACTAGTTGATGGTGTACTTTCAACATGATCTTTAGGGGTTGATGACACTGGGTTGTGCAAACGAGGAGACCAGTCCCTTAAGATCCGAGGGATGCAAGGGCAATCTCAATGATAGTGGTCTCCTTTGCAAATGACACATGGAGATTTAGGCTTGGATGGTGCAGTGTGTGGATTTTCACTAGACAATGCCTGGTTACCCCTTTTCGCCTTTGGCTCCTTCTTCTTCTTCTCTTTCTTCTCCTTCCCTTTCTTCTCCTTCTTAGTTACTTGATTTTTTGCTTTACCAGCTTCATCAAGCGAAGAGGAAGGAAGAGAGGGAGAATCGGATGATGTAGAAGGTTGGGGGGTTAACTTTAGTATCATCTATTTGCCGACTCAATTGTTCAGGAATTACAGTGTTCTAAACGATGGAGGTCAAGAAGAGCCATATTGGCAAGCCAGTCGTCAATCCTGATGATGAGCCCCGCATTGGGTAACTTATTGGGCTCATTTTGCCTAATTGTCCTTGATCAATCCACCATTTTTCATAGATTATGCATGTTTTTTGAGTATGTTTATGTTATTTGAACGAATAAGGGTGGTCACTCTACCAAGGAGGCTAATACGTGGTTATTTCAAGTTTTTTGGACAAATTTTGGAGCAAAACCAAGCAATTATGGGCCAGGTGACAGCCAAGCTTGAGGTGAGGATTTGTAGGGAGGTTGTCTCTGGCATTAAATGGCCCTTCCTCGAAATCTCCACCCTCAACTCCGAGCTCAACAGGCCACCAAAACGAATCCTAAAGGCAGCCGAGTAGCTTTGGGAAGAGTGACTGTTTACTGGCAGTTTGAACAGCCGAGTCCCTTGAATTAAGGAGGGCTGCTAGGCCCCTCGTAGTGTATAAATAGGAAGGCCTCAGCCTTCGTAGTTTACTGTTGGAACTGTTGGGCTTTGCACTATAGGGTTGTCATTGTCTCAGCTCGTTTTCTTGTAGCTACTGCTGTATAACCTTCTTGTGATGATTATTTTTGAGTAATGAAAAGCAGCTTTACTTGGCATCAGTTCTGTGTTCTTCATAGGAGCCTGTAGCTCTTGGGGTTGGGCCCAACCCAAGTGCCAAGGCCTCCTTATGTATTGTTATTTGTTTTTTATGTCTTTGCAACATAATTTTTGTTAAGTAGATTAAAATCTTGCTGATTAACTAGGTCACTGTTGATGATTAAAAAGAGTTTTGATGATTAGATTGAGTTGATAGGTTATTAACAGGGACAAGCTTCAGAAAAGGGCCATCAAGCACCTCTGATTTCACCTCTCCCTCTGTGGGATCAGGAGCTGGGATCAGGGTGACCTTGCTGCCAACAAAAACACTGACTTTGCCTCGCCATGCAATCATTAGTGTTTGATTTTTATTTGCAGAAGTTGGTTACATGTTCAGATTCTTGACTTATTCATTGGATAGTTAATATACATGGTTTCCTTGCAATTAAAACTTCTGTTCATTCTCTTTACTGTTAGCTAGATCAGATTAGGTCCACGTAACTAGGTCTCTGATTTTACAAGTCTTCGTTGGTTCAGTTGGAAAAACAACTTGCAGAGCACCTGTACCACTTCTCTATCGGCCCATACTCCATCAATCCCATCTGCTCCACCCCCTAACTCGGACTCTTGCCTCACGTTTGCCACACTTGCTCACATAACCCTATTTTTTGTGCAACATTGCTTCATTCCTCCTTGAACAGATCTAGCCATCTTCATCTTTCCTCAACTCCATCCACGAAGTCTTGGACCTCCTCACACCCCTGTCCTATCTCCATACTCACTACTTCACCTTTCTCTCTCCATCCATCCTCCAAAATCCCATTTCTGAACAACCTGTAGAAAGTTACAAACATCATGTAGAAATTCCAGAACATCCTGTAGAACCCCTGCAGACTTCCTATAGAGGCTCACAAATGAGGTTTCTTGATAGCCAAACTCTGTGAAACTCTTTGGAAGGGTGTTAGGGACCCCTTAGGCCCTCTCTGAACCTTCCTGACCTCCTCCAAGCATTTCCTCTTGCCAATCCACCTCTGCACAGTCAAGCAGTTAAATTGCATGCATGATAATTCTGGCAACTTATTCAAAAATACAAAATGATATCTTTTTTCAGACGTTACTGTAGAAGTAGCTTATACACATGTATTTTACCTTCCTAGAAGTCAATGGCATCTCTTTCAGTATCTTGCATCCTCTTTCTTGCATCAGTAGGGTTAGCTGGTAAAATTAGGGTTTGCTAGGGTTTACGTTTCCTTTCAGCTCTCCAATTTCTTTCTACAAGTAGATCAGCCTTCTTTGAGTTAGCTTTCGTCCATCAGTTAAAAATCTTCTTCTCAGAGCTCATAGAAGTTGGCTTAAGCTCCTAGCAGACTTGTGCCAGCTGACCAAGTGACAGCTGTGGCAAGAGCTAGTACTTGTGCATACAGCACCATCGCTTCCAAGTTTGTTACGAACTACCGGGTTGATAAAAGTAAATAAGGGAGTCCCAGGAGTTGCAGCAATATTGCTGCAATACTGGAACCCACCATTCTTTTTGGCGCCGTTGCTGGGGAAGCGTCAGAGTATTTGTGATTGCTGCTTTTCTTCTATTTTTTTTTTACTCCAACCTTCTACTAAGTAGTTTATTTCAGTTCCATTCTGCAATTTCATTTCTGCAAAAGTAAATTAGACATTTCCTGCTTTCATAGATTAGCCTTTCAATTTCGCAATTTCAGTTCTGCAAGCATAGACTAGAATTTCAATTCTGCAAGTGTAGAATAGCATTTCAATTCTGCAAGCGTAGAATAGCATTTCAATTCTGCAAGTGTAGTCTAGCATTTCATTCCTGCAATTTGATTTTAGCAAAATAGATTAGTCCTTTCCTACTTTCATTTCAATTCCGCATTTTCATTTCCGCAAGATAGATTTTAGTTAGTTGCAATTCCATCTGTTTCAGTTTTGTAGGTACAAGCAAAAAAAAACAAAAGCAACCAAAAATCTTTTCATGCCTCGTAGGAATAGAGATAATACTGGAAAATTCCTACCCAACACCCCCACCACTTCACTGAGTCACCCTTCTCTCTTCTTTGGTGGCAGTGACCTAGAAGAACCTATAGATGAACCTCTTGAGATATACGAAGATCCTATAACAGAAGAAGAGCAAGAAAACATTCCTTTTGAGACCATGGCTGAAAACAGAAACGGTAGAGAAGATGATGAGAGAATAGAAGGTACCTTCCCCATCCAAGAGACCAACGGGGACATGAAGATGAAGAACATAAGTCCCTTAGCCTTACCTCATTTCCATGGATTGACCACTGAAGACCCTGATACCTTCCTGTTTGAGTTTGTTGTCCTTTGTCGAACTTATGATTATGCAGAAGACGAGCAAAAGTTGAAACTCTTTCCCTCTACCCTCAAGGATAGAGCATTACGCTGGTTCATGGGGTTACCTGGAAACAGTATCACCACCTAGGCTCAGATGCAGCAAGCCTTTAATAACAAATATCGGGACTACTGTAGGTCAAAGGAAACAAAGGGAGAAATCTTTCGGATGACCATGGGAAACGATGAGTCTTTAGAGGACTACGAGGAAAGGTTCCAACTCAGCTATAAACAGGCCAGGTGCACACTTGACCCTGAATCTCTAAAGCTGGTTCTGCTCCGAGGAGTCCCTGAAGACCTTCTAGATACCCTTCACATGCTAGCTGGAGGAGACATCTACCAACTACCTTATGAGGACATCAAGACTGTGTTTAGAAACCACTCTAGGGCAGCCCGGAAAAGAGGTAGGGGGAATCCACTTTCAACTAGTACCACCTTCTCCAAGCATGAGTTTGCTAATCAGATGGAAGACCTCAAAAGTGAGATGAGACAGACCATTGCCATGCAACTTGATACCTTCCGAATCCAACAGAAGAAAGAGGAAGCTGAGAGGGCTTTGGCCATTTTTTGTCCCAAATGTACAAGGAAGCACCCTAAGAACGAGTGTCCATTGCACTTAGTAGAGGTATGTTTCGTTTGTGAGGAAAACCACCCCACGAACCAATGCCCAACCTTGCCTGGATTTAAAGCCATGTACCAAGGGACTGAGGCAACCACTAAACCTCTCTACTTCCTCAACTAAAGGAGGCCGCATGGGCCCAGACCTTACCAACAGGGCATGCAAGGGACATCCCAAGCTTATTATAGCCCCAACCAATCTACTCACATACCTCCTTGGGGCCCCCCTACTCATCCTTCCTGGTCTACACCTCCTCCGTGGTCTTATCCACCTCAATACCATACTCAACCCACTACCCACTCGTTTCACTCACATGTCCAGCCACAACCTTATTGGAATGCACCTCAACTGGGGTGGAGTCCCCAATACAACTCTCCTCCCGCTATTCTGCCTCCACCACCGACTCAACCACAACAATTACCTCCTTCTCCTTCAAGGCAACCACAGATGCCTGCTCAATCGAACCCGAACCCCAACAATCGACAGGCCCAGCAGGTATACACTGGGGAGACAACATGTCCTACCTATGCTGTGGAGATCCAGGAGATCAACCTGCGATCTGGGAAGACCCTTCCAGATCGCCAACCTCCTCCCCTAGAGGACGAGGAAGAGAAACAGGAAAGTGAACCCAAAGCCATTCCACCCTTTCCTGAGCGACTAATAGTAACCACGCAACCAAACCCAGAGGAGACTGAACTTCTGGGAGAACTTAAATAGTTGTGTGTGAAAATACCACTTCTCCAGGCCATAAAAGATGTACCAATATACGACAAATTGATTAAGGAGAAGTGTTTCAGGCACCCAGGCAGGTGAAAGAGAGATGCCTCGACTATCAATGTCATAGGACAACTGTCTGATCTAATGTTGGAGCAAGTAATCTGTCCAAAGTATTTGGACCCTGGGAGTCCTGTAGTTGATGTCCACATCGATGGCACCATAATCCCCCATACCTTGATTGATCTGGGGGCTGCCATTAATGTGATGACCAGGGACACCATGCTTAAACTCAACCTTCAGAGTTCCTTAAGGAAGACCTCGACAATCCTGTAGTTGGCAGATCGCTCCACCGTGACTCCCAAAGGGATTGTGGAAGATGTCTTGGTCTCTGTTGACTCTTGGGAGTACCCTGCTGACTTCTTGGTCCTTCAGCCAAAGGCAAAGCTCACTGGATACCCCCTCATTTTGGGAAGGCCTCGGTTGGCCACTACGGATGCTGACATCAGTTTTCGAGCTGGAAGCATGACCATCAAGAATGGGCCTATGTCCAAGCAGCTAGTCCTATACCCTCCTGCCCAACCTCTGCTAGAACATGACTTACCACTCTAGTTGGGAGAAGGAGATGAGGATGAGGTCTACTCTGCACCATTGTGCACAGTAGAAACCACTAGGGGAGGCCCTCAAACCGAGGATGATTTGATTGAGAATTTGATTCAAAATCCACCTCCCAGTGCACTGTCCTTAGAGGAATTGCTGGAAGATACCCAAGCCAGCACCTTAGTGGACCTCTGTGTGACTGATTCGACCTCTCCCAGAGTTAAGAATGTGGAGTTTGGTCCCGAAAGAACTTTAAAGATCAGCTCCTCTCTATCCCCCTCTCAGGAGAAGGAGCTGTGTAGCTTACTGAACAATCATCTGGATGCTTTCGCTTGGAGTTATAAGGAGATGAAAGGAGTCCAACCTTGGGTCTGTACCCATCACATTTACATTAAAGAAGATTGTAAACCAGTCAGGCAACCTCAGAGGAGAATGAATCCAGCCCTTAAAGACATTGTCAAAGAAGAATTGCAAAAATTGTTGGATGCAGGATTCATCTACCCTATCTCCGATAGTGAGTGGGTCTCACCTCTAGTGCTTGTGCCCAAGAAGAACTAGAAGTGGAGAATCTGTGTAGATTACTGAGAACTTAACAAAGCCACCAAGAAATACCATTTCCCTTTGCCTTTCATAGATCAAGTGTTGGATGGACTGGCAGGGAAGAAGTTCTTCGCTTTCCTAGATGGGTTCAACGAGTATAATCAGATCCAAATCAGCCCCGAAGACCAAGATAAGACCACCTTCACTTGTCCATGGGATACCTTTGCCTACGGAGTCCTTCCCTTTGGGCTATGCAACGCTCCTGCCACTTTCTAGAGAGCAGTATTGAGCATATTTTCTGAGTTGGTCCATGATTCGGTAGAAATCTATATGGATGACTTTACTCCTTATGGGTCCAACTTCCAAGAGGCATTGACTAATCTGGGAAAAGTTCTAACCAAGTGCATTGAGATGAACCTGTCCCTCAATCTCGAAAAATGTGAATTCCTGATGACTGAAGGGACCATGCTAGGTCATACCATTTCTCGGCAAGGATTACAGGTGGATCCTAATAAGATTGCTATCATCCAAAAGGTCCCACCTCCTCAAAAGGTAAGAGATGTTCGGAGTTTCCTAGGCTTAGCAGGATATTATCGAAGATTCATTAAATATTTCAGTAAGCTAGCCTCACCATTGTTTGGCCTCTTAGGGAAAGATGTTGAGTTCAAATGGACTGATGACTATCAGGGGGCTCTGGAGGAGTTGAAAGATAAGCTGGTGTCTGCTCCGATCTTGAGAGGTCCAAACTGGGCCCTACCTTTCCACATCCACACTGATGCCTCTAACAAATCCATAGGGACAGCCTTAGGACAAGTTGAGGAGAAACTACCATATGCCATATACTTCGTCAGCAAAAACCTGTCCAAGGCAGAAATGAACTATACTGTAACAGAGAAAGAGTTCTTGGCTGTAGTCCATTCCCTAAACAAGTTCAGACACTAAATCACTGGTTATCAAAAATTTGTACACACTGATCATGTTGCAATTAGATATTTAATGAATAAGCCTGATGTCAATGCTCGTATCATTAGATGGTTACTTTTGTTACAGCAATTGGATTTGACTATTGTTGACAAGCCAGGTAAGGAAAATGTTGTTGCTGACTTCTTGTCTAGATTGGATTTGCTGTAGGTGAAGAAGGGACAGTGGATGACCAGATTCCAGATGAACACCTGTTTGCTATCTCAGTACTCTCTCCATGGTTTGCTGATATAGCAAATTAATTGGTCTCAGCACAGTTCCCTCTGCATCTATCCTCAAAGGAGAAGAGCAGAATTGTGAGGAAGAGTGCCCCATTCACTTGGATCGGGGGAAACCTGTTTAAACTTGGCCCAGATCAGATCTTGAGGCGTTGTGTTAGGGAGGAGGAAGTCTTTAACATCCTCCTAACTTGTCATGACGGGCCTTGTGGAGGCCACTTTGCAGCAAAAAGGACTGCCTTCAAAATTCTACCGGCAGGCTACTATTG